>CM057000.1:129261162-129978662 GCA_029891345.1 Dryococelus australis | reverse complement strand
TTTATTCATGCGACGGTCAGGCGAAAATGCCAAATTATTAGAAAATTAAATATTTTAAACGTCTGCTCAATTTTACACCTCGATGCATCAAAATAAACAGAAAGTGAAAGAAATAATACAAATTAACCACAAATGATTTCCTACAACTTTTTATTTGACGTCAACAAATGGAACTACTTTCCATCCATCATTATCCAACTTAGTGCGCCCTTGAAAATATATGCAGGCAGGGGCAGTGCAATTTTTCTAAGATTGATTTCACCAGTGCTAACTTCAGCGTCAACAGCCTTTAGCGTAGTTCATTTTATGAAATAACCAACGATTTTTATGTGCGAGTTTAACTTCATTAGAAATGTTCAGTGTGTGTTTCTCGCGCCGGTTTGAACACACACACATCAATCGCGTTTTCGTCTTCCGATGAAGTTACATATTTAGAGTTCGAGTAATTTCAGTGTTATTTCCGTACAAGCCAATTTTTCCACTGTATTAGCAAAAGAAAAAGAGCTTGCGAGACAATCCCGTGCCACGAAAGACTATAAACTAGAGTTCCCCGCCCCATCAATAAAATGAACAGAACTCTAACATCTAAATGACTTGGTCATAACAGAAATAAAACAGGTGGGAGTGGGAGTGGCAAGCTGTTATTGTAGTCGCGTTATTACTACACAGTAGTTGACAGTCTTTAAGTGCATGTCGCTGGATTCGTAAAGTTTGTTTGCAAACATAATTTTCCTCACTGACAGAACAGCTGTAGCGGAGGGACATGATAGATTTGTTCGCATTGTATACTTTTTTTTATACTATTTGAGAGCACGTGATATTTTCACGAGCCGAAAAGTAGCAAAACACAGCAGTTACTCTGGGCAGGACGACATGAACGCCGAACAGCTGAAAACTAGAACGTCAGAAATAAATAAACAAAATTTTACTAAAAAGTTGTTGATAGTCATTATTGCCTCTGCGTAATTTGCTTGTATTAAACACTTTGGCTACTGCAATATAACTTACTTTAGAGAATAAATGTGCTTTAGTTATATTTATTTCCCTTTGCACTTCTTACAGGATATCCAAACGTCTCCTCTTCATCAATATTCGCAATCGCCACCCTTAAGACTCTTCGACGTTTGAAATTGTATTTTGGCGGCCATTTTTTCACCTTGCTCGTTTTGATATTTCTGCTGTACCTAGGCAAGTAAGAGTAGAAATAGCTGCTTTTCATAGCGCAAATTGCAACTGTTACCGCCAACCGAACAGCGTACAAGATGGGGTGTGGCTGTGTCGGGGACACGGCCGTTTGTTTTGCGTGAATACGTCTACGTTGACGCGCTCGGACGCCTTGATGTTTACATTACGTTCCCGGCAGAGGCTTCACTCGATCATATCGAGTTTTATAGCTATCATTGGATTACTTTTGAGATGCTCTTTCCAACCGTATACGACTTTTGTATTTCGACTTGGCTTTATAACGAGTATAGGCTGAAATTGTGTTAAGTTTTCTAAATTTTTTTCATTAACCTCATACAATTTCACCATAACCACGCCACGCTGATGTTTTTATGCACGCGATCGATTGATCTTGACGAGAGCTGTCGATTGAAACTTAAACGAGCGCCGTAGCTTCTCCTAGTCAAAAGTTATAGTACTACGCGGAAGGCATGAGACGCGGCGTAGCGAACTCAAAATTGTGGCTCCCTCCCCCCACCCCTCTCACTCACACGCCATGCTATGCTTCGCAGTCGTCACTCAACGTAACATTTTCTTTGATCCTTTGGCAATCGAGTGTTGTAATTGAATTTTGAATGTAGTCAATAGACTACGCGTACTGCAATGCCAAACTGTATCCCCCGATTTTGTTATCATCGGATTTTCTGGATTGCCTTCCACTGTGGTTGCATATTTAAAGAAGTATCCACGTCAAAAAGTGCTTCCCGTGAGAGGAGCGGTAACTAGCAGAAACACGGCAGAAATAGCACTAAAGGTAGCATAATAGGAAACCACGCGCACACACTTATTGTAGCCGCACTATTTTTCGAGAAGTGTCTTGACGTACTGAAGTAATGTGGAAGGAAGGATAGGGGGGAGGAAGGGGAGGGAAGTGGTTGGCAGCAGGTGCAGACGGACTGACCCGGAATGCCGGCGGCTGGCAGAGCGTCTCTCAGCCCCACATACCTGGCGCGGGAGCGGCCTGCCTCGGCGAGATCGTCCGCCCACTCCGCGCGGGCCCTAACACCCGCGGTGGTAGAGCGGCTAGCACGCTCGCCTCCCACAAGGGCGAACTGGGTTCAGTCCCCGTCCGGGTCAGCGGATTTTCCCAAGTGGGAATCGTGCCGGACGATGCCGCTGGCCGGCGGGGTTTTCTCGGGAAACTTATGTAAAATTGTATTACACTGAGTGCGCACGAATGCGGTGCATTGTTCCATTGGCGTAATTTTCTATACTCGGTTAAGCTTTGTTTACATGAGGCAGAGGAATATTCTCGAAGTGCTTCAGATAAGTTATAAGTAGCCGTAAACGAACTATAGCAACGGCGTACACAAGGGAAAGAAGGAGGGTCCGGGTTCAGTCCTCCCCACCACCCAAATATGAAAGGCGCATTATATATATATATATATATATATATATATATATATATATATATATATATATATATATTATATGCTGTGAATTTCATATTTGTGAACGTTGTTTTAAAAACTGGAGGAATAGTGTTTACTTTAGGACGAGTCTTCAACAACTTCTGATTCAAGAGGTAGAGAATAGGCGGCATTTGCACGATGCAAAACTATAAAGCCTGGCTGCAGGTTATCTGGTAGTTTCGGCGTCTAAGGTTCGTTTTACGGTACAATGCTGTTTCTGAAAATACTACCGAAACAGTGTTAATTTGTGTGTTGTCAAATATCACTCTGCATATTGTAGCCTACTTCAATTTTCTTCCCAGCTATATCGCGTCGCGCTGAGGGCCATACTCGCTATAGGTGAGTGAGTGAAGAGATTTGGGCGGCTCTTAACAGCGAGGTCTTGAGAGCCGATGAGGGTGATTGAAGCGAATATGGAGCGGCGCCGGAATGAGAGGGCGGGGGAAACGGGAGATCTCCGAGAAAACCAGCCGAACAACGGCTTCGTACGGCACGTTTCCCATTTGCGAAAATCCGGGAGTGACCCGGCCAGTGATTGAACCTAGTTCACCTTCGTGGGAGGCGAGCAGACTAACCGCTCAGCCACCGCGGCCACGATGACGTTAGAGAAAACAGCCAATCACGGGAAAAAATGTGGGAAAGCAGAATAGTAAGATTTGTCATGTTCGTAAACAAAGGAAAACAAACAACATATCTTTATATATATATATAATTCTTCTGTGCTTGTGTATGTCACTGAACTCCTCCTAAACGGCTGGACCGATTTTGATGAAATTTTTTTGTGTGTGTTCAAGTGGATTCGAGAATGGTTTAGATTCACAATTCGGTCCACTACAAAATGTTTTTTTAATGTGTTTTTAAAAAAGTTTGAAATTTTCGGATTTAAGACATATGTACAGGACAACGTCTGTCTGGTCCGCTAGTGTGTGTGTGTGTGTGTGTGTGTGTGTGTGTGTATATATATATATATATAAACTATTAGCGAAATGAGAAATTAGGCAAATAAAACCGGCAGTTCTTCAGCTGAAAAATTTTACAGGCACTGTTTTATCAATGAAAAACCCAACCCTCCCCCACTGTGGAGGTAGAATGAGCACGTGAGCTGCACGGGGTGGCCAGTGAATGTGTCTTACGCTGGTGTTACTGAACACATCGTACTCAGGGGCCGCGGTGATGCAGTGGTTAGGCTGCTCACCTCCCGCCTATACGAACCGGGCTCTATACCCGGCGGGGTGGCCCTCGGATTTCCGCATGTGGGAATCGCGCCGGACGATGCCGCTCGTCGGAAGGTTTCTCGGTTCTGTTCCGTACTCAACTCGCTTCACCCTCATCGTCTCCCAAGACCTTGACATTAAGAGCCGCTTAAATCTCTTCACTCACTCATATCGTACTTATTGTAAACCATTATGAACATAGCACTACCAACCCTTCCAATATGAATTAAATTTCGATGATAATCGTTCGTTTAGATAATGACAATCATTATTATTATACGTTTTTTAACAAACTGTGTTGATATGACATTTTATTTTTCGTTTTATTCACTATTTGCGCTTAAATTAGAGAGTTTTAATTTGGTTTTAATGGCATAACTGGTTAATAAAGTTGTGCATGCGTGCTTTGTGTAAATTTTGAAAATACGTTGGGTGAAATAAGACAACAGAAATGTAAGGCCGTGGTACATTTACTGTTACAAATTGTTGACAGAACATACTGCGTGATAAACAATAAACGTACTATTTACATGTTTCTGAAACCAAAACACTAGAAAGGCAACAGTAGGTGCCACCCTGCAAAAACAAGTGAAAGTTTTTATTACAAATTAGCAAGAAAAGATTAAAAGAAGGTAGACGCAGTGCAGTTTGGCAAATAATTTTAAAGCTGGCCTTCGAAATAAATTTATAAGTAGAAAAGTAAATTCATAGTTTTCAAATGAGCGTAGCGTTTTTTTTTTTTTTTTTTTTTTTTTTGGAAGGGGTGGTGTAGTGTTAAGTCCCTGTCACACTGTAAAGTTCTCGCCTTCAAATATGCTTGACAATAAAATTTGAAGGCGAAATAGCGCCTCAAATTTTCCTTCCAACAAATTTTATCAAATGATCTTGAAAGTGTTTTAAAATGTGTCGCTCCGCCAAATTTCTTTCCTGGAAAAATATAGTCCAATTTTTATTTAAAAATTATTTTCAATGTGATATATTACTGTTGTGTTTCTATGCAGTCCATTAACAGTAAGAAATGTGATTTATTTTCACGTCTTTACTAACTAAATTTTTTTATTTATTTGAGATGTTTCCTGCACAATGCAATTTAATGCCTCTTAATTCTTAATATTGTATGCAATATTCGCTTAAAATAGCATTCATGCGCAGACAGTTTCTACATAAATTAACTATCTTCATAACGTGTTTCGTTTCCAGCAATTGTTAGTTATTTTAAAGTTTCGCGACGTCCATTTTTGCCGTGCTGGATTCTGAATGGTTGAGCCTGTCAAACATCAAAAAAATATTTTAGAACCAGTCCAACGTTCAATTGTTTGGTGGAAACCGATGCCACCTAACGTTTTCAGACAAATATATACGGCAAGAGTTTATGAATTTTCGATGACGTCACAACTGCCCAACTTTATTTAACCAAACTTACATGGAAACAGTCGAACGGAAATATTTGAGATTGTGACAAGGACATTAGGAGTGCCATCTCTTTCTCCTTTGCGTACTCTGTGGGTTTGGCTTAAGCCCCCCCCCCCCCCCCCTTTTTTTTCCATGCTCTTGAACTGCATAACACAGTGTTATAAATTAACGTTTTTCTACGAAACTGTTAAACGTGAATCCAATGTGCTGATGCTACGAGAAGAACACACATTTCAGGCGAGGACTGTCAAGTGCTTTCAAGATGCCAGGTACATTGGAAACGCCATTTTCGAGTACTTGGAAATTACCAAAAAAAAAAAAACTGTTCTTTTTTTAAAGCGCGGTATCGCAGAATATAGGCTACAGGTCAGATACATACAAAACTATTCAAGGGCCCTGCATTGATCTTTCCTACAAACTTTCCACCAATAAAATAGTAGGATCATTTCTGAAAGACCCATAGGTATAGGCTGTTCACGGTAAAATGAGCACTTTTGGAAGCCCTGCTTAGTATCTGCTTGTTTGCACGTTATGTGTTCTTCCACGTCGGTCAAGTAAATCTCTGAAATTATCAGAAAAGAAAATATTTTATAAATCTGGGGAATTTGACACTTTGGTGCATAAAAAAAAAAACAGAAAGCTAAAGAAATAATCAGCTTATCACAAATAGACACCTAACACTTTTTATTCAACCTTAAGATACGGAACTACTTTCCATCTATCGTTACCAACTTTACTGGGTGCATGTCACTCAGTGCGTCCGTTAAAATATATGCAGACATGGGCAGTGACTTTTTTCTAAGGTTGATTTGAAAAGTTCTCACTTTATTCTGAAAAGCCTTTACACGCATTGCGACTATAGGCTGTTCACGATAAAGTGAGCACTTTTGAAATCTACCTTGGAAACAAGTCACTGCTCCTACGACATACAATTGTAACGGGCGCACTGAGTGACATGCGCCCAGTAAAGTTGGTAACGATGGAGGGAAAGTAGTTCCATATCTTAACATTGAATTAGAAGTGTTAGGTAAACATTTGTAAAACTTCAATTATTTCTCTCACATTGTATTCTTTTTAATTCAACGAAGTATAAGAATTAACAGATTTGTAAAATATTTACTTTTTGTGCAATTACACAGTTTCGCTTGACTGATGGATAAATAAAATAATGTGGCCCATGACAGTGTTAATTTTACATAGGTAAGGCGGAAGAGTAGGCCTACACAGCGTATATACAAGTAGATGTTAAGCAGGGCTTTCAGAAGTGCTCAGTTGACCGTGAACAGCATTTAGAAAACTGCACGTCAGTTCAGAACCTCGCGCTTAGCGGCGATGGCGCACTTGATGCGCGTGGCAATGTCGGCCTTATTGCTCCCAGCGCTTCTCGGTCTCGAACGTGGAAGAAAGCTGCAGGTAGGCGGAGACCTTAAAGGTGGGTTTACGATTTAAGACTGAAGAATTAAGAATTATACTTAATGACTCGATAAGCACGCGAAAAATAAACAATAAGAAGATTTGCAGTTTATGATTGAATTAGTAGCTGTTAAGGTCTAGCCAATCAGAATCGCAGGAGACGAAAGCAACCGACATAACCTGGAAATATGGACAAGAGTGAAGATTATTTACATATATTTAATTATTTGTGTTTACTGCTTATGTAAACGTTTTGAAAAACTCGTGATATGTTATAGAGGGGAAAGCCAGTGCCAACATTGGACATTTACAATACATCTGAAAAGGTTAGTTAAAGCGAATTCAATAACCTCTTCCAAGAAATAAAACACAGTTCTTTAAATTAAGAGGATACTGTCTCTCGATTAGAATAGTTACTTTATACGATTTCACAATATGACATAGCCTAAATACAATATGTAAATTCAGTTTCCCGCCAAAAACAAATGTCACTGGGCTCTGATTGGTTACTTCGTCTTGACTTGTATTTACGATATAAAGTATAGCGATATCTTAAGTCACTCCAATATCGCACATGACCCGTCAAGACCCGCACACGACAGTCATAAACTAATACCTTTGAATACATTGAATCATATCTTAAGCACACGGCGCACTTATTCTGTTAAGTCAATCGTAAACCCACATTCACTTCTCGTCAACAGCTTGCGAAGGATTACCACTGTGCTATGCACCTCGCTCGGTAACTATTCTAAGCTAGGCAGGATTTACAACAACCCGTCGCGTCCGTCCGTCCGTCAATCACGTGACCAACAGCCAATCAGAGGTGGCCATTAATTCTATCCGTCCTAATTTTCGACGGACGAACGGATGAAGTTAAAGCCTTCTAAAGTTGCACGCTTTGTTACTCATTCATCCCGAGTTCTTTACAAGGCTGTGTAGCGTGTGCAGTAATCTCTTTTGACTGTGTTTTGTTTTCATATGTTTGTTTACGTAACTGTAAAATGTAATTAAGTTATATATTTCCTTAAGGTTAATTGGCAATTACGTTTGGGAACACGAGGTCATTTTGAGCAAAAGCAAAAGTAATAAAATCACGCTTTATATGCTATATTTATACTTTTTTTTACATCGATTGATTTCCGTTATGTACGTGTATCTGCGTATTGGTTATTTAAAAACACAATACCACCAACTATTATTTACTTTTCACGGAGAGTTTTTTCGTGTTTTATGAACGGTTTTGTTTTTATTAGTTTGCAGCAACGAACTTACGACGGACGTACGAAGTTTGGTTGTAAATCGCTCGGGTGGGAGACGGACGAGTGTATATAACGGACGGGCGGGTGACGAACGGACGCGACGGGTTATTGTAAATCCCGCCTAAACTTAAACTGTGAGAACACGTACCATCCGAGGTTAGTTCTGGAAGTCCCTGTCGTGTTGGGACACTACGTTGTAAATTCGCGCAGGTGCAGAGTAACTACAGCCTCCTCGACGATTCCGAGTCCCGCAAACGACCATGCTGCCCGCCATCTGTTCCCAGGCCGTGTTCTTTCCTGCAATGGCTCGCGGGGATATGTGAACCGCCCCCCCCCCCAATTCCTTATACGGGGGAGGGCTTTAATGTTGGCGACGACGTAGACTTTCTCCGCCCCTGCCTGCTGGTCTGGCTCAACCATAGACTAAAGATGAGGTAGACCGATCTCGCTGGCTGCGCACGACCAATCTCCGTGTCCCAACACTGAACTGCTTTCCTGCCAACATGACGAGCGAAAACGGCGTGGACTGGATTCGAGGTTAGAACACTGTTCAGCAAACAAGTGCTTTGAGGTGTTCTCACACTTCCTCTAACCGATTTGTATTGCAGTTTGATTAATTTCTGATCGGCAGGTATGCGTTATTCACGGTAAAATGAGCACTTTTGAAAGCCCTGCTTAGGATCTACTTGTATGCACGTTGTGTATTCTTCCACCTTATGTAAGATTAACATTGCAATGGGCCTCGTCATTTTATTCATGCGTGGGGCAAGTGAAATTGTGAAATTATCATAAAAGTAAACTTGTAACAAATCTTCTCATTTTTACACTTCGATGCATTAAAATAAAAAAACAGGAAGCTAGAAAAAAAACTATTTAGGTTATCACAAATTGTTACTATACCTAACACTTTTTATTCCACTTAAGATACGGAACAACTTCTCATCCATCGTTACCAATTTTACTGGGCTCATGTCACTCAGTGTGCCCGTTAAAATATGTGTATGCACGGGTAGCGACTTTTTTCTAAGGTTGATATCATAAGTGCTCACTTAATCGTGAACAACCTTTAGAAGTATTTTATTCATGTAAAATAACTTCTCATTAAAAAATTTATATGTATACAAACATGTCCATCGTTGTTGACCATGTGACTTTGACAGTTCTGTTGGTGTGGGGTAGGTCAATGGTGGGTACATGCGCAGAGGACTAATAGCCAGTCTGGCTCATCTTCAGTCTACGGGCTGAACGCGCCACCCGCACAGTACGGAAGAGCGAAAGATACAGCACTATTAAGTTACGTCGTCGTCCTTATTTGCAATGGAATCGAGGAGGGTGGGGGAAGGAGAGAAGGTAATTATCGCACGGTCGTGGTACCAACTACACCATCCCATACAAAAAAAAAAATTCTACGCTCATTTAAATATTGTGCATTTAATTGCGCACTTGAAAATTTGTCTCGTAGGCCAGCTTTAACCCGTTTGTCAAAATGTACAACTTTTATGTTCTTTTAAGCTTTCTTACTCCTCAGTATTCAGAAAAAACTGTCGAATATGTTATCTGCAAGGCGGCACCTACTACTGCGTCAAATGTTTTGGTTTCAGAAATACTGTCGAATATGTTATCTGCAAGGCGGCACCTACTACTGCGTCAAATGTTTTGGTTTCAGAAATACTGTCGAATATGTTATCTGCAAGGCGGCACCTACTACTGCGTCAAATGTTTTGGTTTCAGAAATACTGTCGAATATGTTATCTGCAAGGCGGCACCTACTACTGCGTCAAATGTTTTGGTTTCAGAAATACTGTCGAATATGTTATCTGCAAGGCGGCACCTACTACTGCGTCAAATGTTTTGGTTTCAGAAATACTGTCGAATATGTTATCTGCAAGGCGGCACCTACTACTGCGTCAAATGTTTTGGTTTCAGAAATACTGTCGAATATGTTATCTGCAAGGCGGCACCTACTACTGCGTCAAATGTTTTGGTTTCAGAAAAATGTAAATATGTCGTTTAGTATTTGTCACATAGCTTTTTCCAATAAGTTGTAACATTAATGGTACCCCGCATCTTATATTTCTGTTCTATTATTTTACAAATCAATTTTTTTTTTTCCCCAAAAATTTACATGAAGCACGCGCGCGCCAACGTACGTACATACTCCTATTAACCAGTTATGCCACCAAAATCAAACTAAAACTCACTAATAGCGCAAATAGTGAGTAAAACCAAAAATCAAACGTGATATTAATACAGTTTGTTAAAATAAGTGTAATGATTAAGACTTACATTATTTAGACGGATAATTGTAACTGGAATATAATTCACATAACAAATTAAAACGTTTGGTAGAGATATGTTGATATTGGTATATGGTGGGTGCGATAGCACCTGCGTAGGGCATATTCGCTGTCGACCTCTGGTGGTAGGCTCCTGTACTATTAACTCGTCTGCTGCATTGCCAGCTCTGTAGCACTGTTCGCAACGTAGTACAAACGAACTAAACAATGTTGTTATACTTTTACGTTACAGTCTCCCAAGCACGAATTTAAAAACTATAAAAGGAGGCCACTCGCATATAGAACTAAGTGGAAAACATGCATGCTGGTAGGCATGCGTTTCCTGGCCACCTGCCACCACTTCCATTCAAGTCATAACCTTTGCAAATAAAATTCAAAATAAAAGTGATTTTAACTAATGTAACTTATATAATATTTCATTCAAATTTAAACAGAACATGTAAGGACATTGACCCGGGAAAGGCGTGATTATTATTTTCATAGTAGAACGTAAACTTCACTTTTTTTTTTCTTTTTTTTTTTGTTCTCATATCACACAGTCCTCAACATTCGCTTCCACGATTTGTCTTAAACATTTCTAACGGAGGGGCATATGCCCCCTGCGCCGCCCCTGTTTTAAATTCGCGCCTTCAGACTGCGCAAATAAGGTTTACTGTAAGGCAGTGCTTTATACTATAGGATGTTCGCAGTAAAACGAGCCCTTTTGAAAGCCTTGTGTAAGATCTTTAGTCGGTTCACGACTGGAACAGACTTTTGAAGAACACCTTAGTCGTCAGCTGTATGCATCGTTACTACAAACAGTGGCTGGCGCGGGTACAGATAGTTTGGCAGCACGGAGAGAGAATATAGTTTGAATGTTTTAACGTATTTTTTTTATCTATTGCTTAAAGATGGGAGTAGGAAAGATTCCGAGAAAGTCTGTTCCAGTCGTGAGCGGACTATACTTGTACGCACTTTGCGTATTCTTCCGCCTTATGTAAAATTAACAATGCCACGCGCCTCACCACTCTATCCATGCGCCGGTCAATAAAAGGGTGAGATTATTAGGTAAGTAAATATTGTATAAATCTGCTTATTTTTACATTTCTATGCATTAAAAAAATAGAAAGCCAATGAAATAATTTAATTTATCACAAATGGTTACCTAACACATTTTATTCGACGTTAAGATATGGAACTACTTTCCATTCATCGTTACCAACTTTACTGAGTAAATGTCGCTTAGTGGATCCATTAAAATGCATGTATTAAGGGGCAGTATTTTTATTTTCTAAGGGCGACTTCAAAAGTACTCACTTTATCGTGATCGGCCTTTATCACAATTCACTTAGGAAATTCTAGCTTTAATAGCGCAATCATACTTCAGCTAATACGAAAGACAAAACAAATTTCGTTCACGACAATAAAATCTCAGCTGCGCTCTGTAATCGTTTTGTTTTTCGGCGGAACGTCGTTTTCCTTATCGGATTTGTCCGACTCCCCTTAAGGCCGTGTGCACACGTGCGGATATAGACCGCAGCGGCGCCGCAGCTACGTGTGCACTGGTACGTGTAAGCCAAGCCCTCGTGGAACTCTTTTGCCGGGCCGCAGCGGCGCCGCGCGGACATTGTAAGCACGTGTGCACTTCACAGACCAAGGACATGTGCCGCTTTAACTATTTGATAAGCGGGTTCAGGCCGCAGGCGAGTGGGTAGACGAATCACTGTATTCTGTAACGTCTCCAGAATCGAAGATCCTCTCCAATTCAGCTAACAGAGTTTCGACGATTCGAACTTCTGAAATCGCATACGTTCCAATTCAAAGTTCCAACTTGTCTAAGATATTTGTCGTGATAAATAGACGCATTTTGCTCCCCACGCCACATAACGGTGACTCAATGTGCACACAAAAGTTATGTTTGCGCAGGAAAAACATGTCCGTATTCTACAACAGCTCGCCGAGTCCTTGCTGCTGTTCTTAGGTCAGAAATAAGCTACATGCACGTATTGAAAAAAAAAAAAAAAACTAACTTGACCGTGATGAGCACGTGAAGAAAAATCAGTCTGAGAAATCGGAGTTTCTGTCTGGGTAGTCACTCACAACGGAGTTAAGTGAAAACGTCTCATCTATCTCTTTATCAATTACAAAGACATCTAAAGATTGCAAACAGTGTATAGGCTATTCAATGTTGAGAATGTATCACTGCAGATTTTCGGAGTTATGTTTGCCGTTAGTCATAAACATTTTCAGTATGTATAATTAAAAAGAGTACTGGCTTATGTTGTCCAGTCATTTAATATTATTCTAAATTATACCTTATTTAATGAGTTAACAGTACAATTTTTGGTTATTTTAATAGTTTTTTGACATAGAGATCATGTGTAAGTATTTTTCATTCGTTTGTAGACAGTATTCAGTTTATTTTCATTTCTTAACTAGAAGGAAGTCGGCATTAATTGTTTATTAAACGAAAGAACTAAAGAAAATAATTCCGATAGTAGAGGGAAATAGCCGATTCTGCAACAGGAGTCAGGAGGCGGCTTTGGCTTCGACCGCCTCCATCTTGGATTACGTCATTTCCAGTCGCCATATTAGATCACGCCACTTGTTGCAGCCATCTTGGTAGCCAGTATGACAATTTACATGCTCTATCAATCCATTTTGCCTCTATAATCCCGAGTGGTTTCTCAGAGTGCTCCCATTTTTCATGCTCTTGCATAACCAGTCATACGACCGCCATCTTGTGTTTGCACTTTATGCTCTTGCATTTCACCTCGGCGTCCACCATCTTGAATTACATTTCTTCATGCTCTATCATTCCTCGAAATTTAGCCACCAGGAGAGCTGTATACCATCTTGTTTATCGATATTTATTCATGCTCTATTATTGCAGTCATGCGACTGCCACCCTGTTTTTGCACTTCATGCTTTATCATGCCATTTGTGTGACTTCCATCTTTGATTCACAGACTTCCTACTCTATCATTCCACCTCGGCATCCACTATCTTGGATTCCCAGACTTCCTGCTCTATCATTTCAGGCATGCGACCGCCATGTTGGATTCAACCAATTTGGATTTCACCATCTAGGATTCCGCCATATTGTTACTCACTTTCGTTCGATTAGTCGCATTTGCTCCACTGCTATTTTGTGCTTGCACTTCGTGCTCTATCAATCCATGTAGCCACTCTTGCATTCCGAGTGCTCCCATTTTTTCTCTTATGCATTCATTCTCTTTTTTTCCTCTCTTCCTTTCGATTTCTTTCCTCTCACCTTTGTTAGATTAGTCGCTCAACCCCGATCTTGAAAATTTACCACCAAAAAAATTCCTGTGGTTCCATATTGGATTTATATTAATTCAGCTAGTTAACTTTGTAGTCATTTTTTTCTGCTCTGCCTCTTTCGCCCTACACTTTATCGATGGGTCATACAGCTTCGGACAGGTCGTCAGGGACCAGACTCAGGTTTTTGTTTTTATGTTCGTTGTATGAATTATGTGAAATCATATATATATACACACACACACACACACACTTGTGGGTGGCTATAATTTCTCTATTCATCAAACGATGGGCATGATACCCAAGGATGTGAAATACAACTCACTACAAAAAAACAGTGAATTAAGTTGAAAAAATTTTATATCCTCGCACACCAAAAGCTGAATTTGGCGGTGTTGTGCACATAAGCAGACAAAAGCTGTATTTATCAAGGGATATGCAGGGAACTGGTCTAAGGAGCTTTTTTGTGTTGTTCACATTCGACATTACTATCCTCGCACATATAATTTGGAAGATATGGACCACATGCCTATATGCTGGGCCTTCTACCAAGAAGAAATTATGGTCATGAGATTTCCTGATACATATTTGGTTGAGAAAGTCTTACATCGCAAGAAAGGAAAAATACTGACAAAATTGTTGGGTTTCTGAAAACCAAAGAGAGCTAGGTGGATATGAAAGACATAAGGGACAAGTAGCTTTAAGTTTGACGTTTGTGTCCACATGTATAAATAGCAGGGGTAGTTATTTCATATCATTCTTGCGTTCGTCGTCATCGTGGCAAGATGTCTCTTGGCGAGGTTTTCGATTGAGAGCTAACTCATTTCCTAAGCCAAGTGGATCACGCAGAAGCAGAGGCCGCTGCAGAGTGACCAGAGACATCACCTTCAACGTTTGAATCATTGCCTTCGGATCGACTGCATACACGTGAAGACCTACCCATCGTAGATTCGGCATCGTGGACACCACCATTGAGCAATGGTGCTGTATGCGGTGCATGGGAATCACCACGTCTGTCAACACCAAGAAGTCCTGGCAACTGTTCGTGCAACCCGGAAATATTTCACATAAGATGTGTAATAGAAGATCAAGTCACTATGAAGGATGGCATTATACAGGAGCTGTGTGAGCTACATGAGACCCTTGTTACAGTAATGATACAAAATGGGCATCAAATAGATGTGTTGTGGGTGTTGCATGGTTTTGCTAATACTATTATACGTGGTGGACATGAATTGCAGCAATAGACATGTGTTTGCAATTTACATACAATAAAATCATTTCTTTGTTCCTTATAGTGTGTTTTTATTATGCAGTTGTACATCCTGTAATGTTCAGAAGGTCGATCGGAATATATATATTGGGTGACGATTTTGGTTTTAAAATATATTGTTTGAGAATATTTTGTTACAAAAAAATTGTGGTTACTGTTATATTGTTTGAAGCATTTTGGTTTTAAAATAATTACTCCCATGCTTTTGAAATTGTATGGAGCGAATGCGACTAATTGAACGAATTTGAGTAACAATATGGTGGAATCCGATATGGCGGAATCCAAAATGGTTGAATCCATCATGGTGGTCTCGCGACTGGAAAAATAGAGCAGGAAGTCCGGTAATCCATTATGGTGGATGCCGATGTGGAATGATAGAGAAAGAAGGTATATAATCCAAGATGGTGGATACTGAGGTGGAATGATAGAGCAGGAAGTCTGTGAATCAAATATGGAAGTCGCATGAATAGAATGATAGAGAATGCAGTGCAAAAACAAGATGGCGGTCACATGACTGGAAAGATAAAGCATGTATAAATATGGATAAACAAGATAGTATACAGCTACCTGGTGGCTAAATTTCGAGGAATGATAGAGCATGAAGCAATTGGAATCCAAAATGGTGGACACCGAAGTGAAATGATAGAGCATGAAGTGCAAAAACAAAATGGTGGTCGAAAAACTGAAAATGAAAGAGCATGAAGTGCAAAAACAAGATGGCGGTTGCATGACTGGTTATGCAAAAGCATGAATAATGGGAGAACTCGGAAAAAAATGCTCTGAATTATAGAGTCAACATGGATTGGTAAAGCATGGAAATTGCCATACTGGCTACCAATATTGCTGCCACAAGTGACGTAATCCAATATGGCGACCGAAATTACGTAATCCACGATGGCGGTGGTCGGAGCCGAGCCGCTTCCTGACTCCTGTTGCAGAATTGGCTATTTCCCTCTAATCCCGGTTTCCTTCTTCTCGTCATTGCTGATTGGTGGAGAGATGTGTCATGGTAATACGACAGTCACTCGGAGGACAGGAGACAACATAAGTAAGGCAGTTGTAAAATATAACTAATCTTTTCTTTAGAACAATTCTGGCCACCTCCAACGATGGACGTGAGTGAAGCTGAATCGTTTAAATGAGATAATTTGTAATAATTAAAATATGTTAATATTTTATCTAATTGCTGGATTTTGTAACTCTCATTGTTGGAAAGGAATGTGAATGATATTCATTGTTTTTATTGAAGAATATTAATTAGTGATTTGTTGAATTTGTGGGAAAATAAGATCGACTCTAATAAAATACTCGAGATGTCAGGAATTTCGACGTTATGATTGATTTGAAATGTAACAAGTACTTTTGCATTTAACTTTGAAAAATATCGCTGCCCCTACCTGCATGCATGTTGACGGGCTCGCCGTCTGACCTGTACCCAGTACCTTTAGTAACGATGGAAGTAACATAGTTCCACATCTTAAAATCTAATCGTAATTGCTAGATATAAATATTTGTGAATGTCGAAATGACTTCTTTGCTTGCTTATTTTTAATACATGCAAGAGTAATAATTTAGCATGTTTGTAAAACATTTACTTTTCTATTAAGTTCACAGGTTCACTTGACCGCAGCCTGAACAAAGTGACAAAGCCCATTGGCAGTGTTAGTTTTACAGATAGTGGAAGAATGCACGATATGCATACTAGTAGATCTTAAGCAGGACTTTCAGAAGTGATCGATTTAAGTGAACAGCCTATAGAAAACCATTTCATTATGTGTAGGACTATATGGAAGTAATATGTCAAAGTTCAAACATTCGGCCAATCAGTCGTCATGATGCCGTACTGGTAGATCTAAGGTCCCTGGTTCTATGACCAGCCAGTTTGCTGCTTTTTTTTTTTTCTCAGAAACGGAAGATGGATCATGCGTTCTCTCTTCGTGCTCGCAATGCAGAAGGTAATGGTAAACTACGGCAAATCATCCTACCTATTTCGTTTTGGGCATCGAAATTGTGTTCACAACCATAATACATATAAAACGGTATTTTTTACTGCAGTTTGTGTACGTAGACGGATGAAAAATATGACCGACAAGCATTTATGCTCTCAGGACCAAGCGAAGATGGAAAAGCGTGGTAGTGTGTGCAGTCATAAATACAGTTAAATGATTCGAGGGTTTGTGTCAGTGCGAAACGCCCAAAAGTTCAACGAAATTAATGGTGTTTATTTTCAGTCCTCGGGCATCTAAAAAAAAAAAACAGCGTGTCCCAAACTACAGTGCAAACGGGAAGCGAGCCGAGGGAGCGAAATCTCGATTCGCTAGGTACCCTTCATTCACGACGCACCTGTGGACCTTGAACGAGTGAGCCCACTCGAGGTGCGTCGTAGTTCCCTGCAGTGACAAGTGGCCCACGGAAACAAGATACCGAGAAGTGCTATACGGTGTCGACCAGAACACACAGATGTTACTCAGCCCTGCGTTGTGCAAGAGTGTAGGTGTGACCTACATGCCAGAAGAACAGACTGAGTGTTCGCCTGTGTGGAAGTATGTGTGCGTGTGTGTGCGCGCGCGCGAGTACGTAAGGGCGAGCGTTTGTAGCTTTCAGCAGCACCGAATAGCATCGCTCTGAAAGTCTTACATTCGACCCTTGGTTCGTTACTAACGTATTATAATTTAGCAATTCTCCACGGAGTGTCTATTTGAATACATCAGTACGTAGGTAGGTGGGACTTAACTTCTCGTCAACTGCAAGTTCAGTACAGACGGATACAATGAGTAGATATTAAGTGGGAGTTCCGGCGCAGTCTGACTTAGAAATGTGGTCTTGAAAAAATAAAAAATAAATTAAAGTAAAGTAATAAATTAAGACGTAATTGCAGAAAAACCGCGCTTATTGTATTCACACACATGCATAACAAATATGAAATGGTTTTAGAATTCATTAAAAATTATCTAATTTCTACTCTTATTTACCCAGCTATGTGAAAACAAAATTTGATATTTACGTTAATACTGGTTTAGAATTACAAATTTTGTATCGTTTATAATTTACGCATTCATAAGAAAATAAGAATTGTATTAATGTTGATAAAGTTCGTAAATCTTCAACTTCTTTAAGGCGGTTAGCCTGCTCGCTTCCCAACAAGACGAACCGGATTCAATCCCCGGCCGGGTAACTCCCGGATTTTCGCATGTGGGAATCGTGCCGGACGATGCCGCTGGTCGGCGGTTTTTTTCAGGGATGTTCAGTTTCCCCCACCCTTTCATTCCGGAATTGCTCCATTTTCACCTCGATAATCCACATTGACTCTCAAGACCTCGCTATTAAGAGCCTCTCAAATCTCTTCACTCACTCATTCTACTTCTTCAATTCATAAAGTTACAATTAGACAAATGTTTACAATTGTTTGAAATAGTTTTCATTTATTAAGAAGTACTTGTTAAGCCAAAATGATAGAAAATATTTGTAATGTGTTGTTAAAATGTGAAATATATATTGTAAAAAATCTGTATTAAAACATTTGAAAGTGCCAAATCATGATAGCTAGTTTAAATTAAGAAAACAATACAAATAAATGTAAATTCTATCAAGAAGCAAAGAACTTCATTATATAGAAAATACACATGTACTAAAAATTCATACATATAAACAGAACCTGAAATTTTTATTCACCTAACTATCATAAAGATGTAGGGTCTATTAAAGTTCTCTGCATATGTGGTTAATACACTTCAAAATCACATCTTGAAAAGTATACAAAGACGAATAACACCAAGGATATTAAACTTAATCACATAGCTATGTAAAGAAACTTAAATTATTAATTTATTTCGACTTTACAAAATACAATATATATGAATTTTTGTAGGTGTAGAAAACGTATAATGACTATAACAGAAATAGAACCATAGTAGAATGATATAGCCAATACGGGCATAAGGGCACGGGGCACAGCCGCCAGGCGCCGGCCACCTTCTTTGTCATTCCGGTCAGGCGGCGGCCATATTGGATCCAGGTGACCTTGCCTTTTGACCTTGACCCCGGTGACCTTTGTCCTTCAACGCAAAACATCGCCAAATTCCCCAAAAAATCTAAGTTTTATTTTAAATTTCAAAATTTTATTTTAAAAATTATATATTGATTTTAGATATTTAATAAGAATTTTTAAAAATTCCAAATTTTAAAAATTTATAAAAAGTTATAGTAAATATATCAAAATGTTTATTAGAAAAATTGCATTTCCAGAGGTCCCCTCAGCATGACACCAGCAGATGACAAATCCTCTCCAATCAATCAAATTGGTAAATTAGGCCGGGCCTCTACCGTCTCATTGTCTCACCCTTCTGCTACGTTCATTTTGTCGAATGCACTCCACACACCCTATTGTTTTTTTCGTATGTAATTTGTTTATATTTTCATCACCTAGGTGGCGCTAATGTATTAATTACCGATTTACCCGCCCGGCAGTGATTTCTCGATTTAGCCACCGCAGTCGTTATCTCGCACCTATGCTCGGTAGAACATCTTGGATTACACTTCTGTTTAGTCACCATCCTTCATGGTCAGTCTTCACAGGCCAACCATCTTGGATTTTATCCATGCTTCGTTATTCCATGTCAGTCATCTTAGATTTCATCACTCTCACCGTGACATAATTACATTGTTTCCCAATTACGTACGCTCTATCATTCCATGTGGCCCTCCACATTGGATTCTATTTTCAATGTGAAGGTGGTGCTAATTTCTCGATTTCGCCGCCTACTATCGACCTAGATGGAATCGCGATGAGGTCCATACCCGCAAAGTATATAAATTGACATTGTTTTTTTTTTTTAGTTTTATTTCAACGTAAGTAATTTTTATTAAAAAATATATTGTTTAGTTTTAATAATATCTACTTTTTAAAATTTATTTTTTATAAAAGCAAGTGGCTTTCATTGTCATAGCGTCAAAAGAAAAGTGAAACAACACATTCTTTAAAAACTAATTTTATTCGGTATTGTACACCATGCGAAAACGCAACTGAAAAAAAAAATGCATATACACACGTATATTGATTGCCATCATCATTGTTCACCGCTCGATGTTCACATTGGTGACCCAGGAATGTAGCAGGCCGGGAAGCCACACCACTTGACAAACAAATAGGTATAAAACTTCAGGTCGAACCACAGCCTTCCTCCTGCACATGCTCATGTATATTTTATCTTAGACAGACACTCGTAATCGACTGTTTACACCACTAAATTAATAAGTCCTTCGGAAAATAAACACATGTTTCTACGTTTACTTAAATTGAATTAATTTACTTATTATATTTATTTTATATTTCTAAAAAAATTTTACATTTAATCTTCATATTTCTCAAATGTTTGCACATCATGGATAGTAGCTAACTGTCTCATCTGATGTGACCCCGATCCTTCAATTCATCGATGATTGAAGATATCTCAACAATGCATGAGAGGTCTCCGCGTTTTTGCAAGCCAGTAGAGGGAAAATAGACATACTGGAACAGGATAAAGGATCCAGCTCCATGACCTTTGACCTTTGATGTCATCACCGCCATATTGTTTCCAGTTGACATATTTCCCACCATCTTGTTTCCAGCCGCTATCTTGTTTTTAGGGACCATATTGATTCCGGCCACCATCTTGTCCACCATCTTGTTTCCCAATCATTCACATTCGTTCGACCTTAGTCGCATTCGCTCCACCCCGCCATCTCAGCTTTCATTTTTTCAAGCTCAATCATTCCATCCTGATGTCAACCCTTTTATAACATAATTGCTGTGCTGAATTTATTTTTATAAGCATCAAATGTATCAAAACAGATCCTCTTTTTTCGCCATTTTGTAAGATAGTGCCATACAAAAATAAAGTTTTAATATCATATAATGCAAAACAATCAACCAATCGTTACTAATTTGATACTCAAGTAATACTAAAGTACGTCACATATAGGCCTACTGACGTTATTGTGGGACAGACTATTATTTTCAAAATGTCTGCCCCATTAACTATGCTATATATATATATGAAACCATGGAATCAATTTCAACTTAACTTTGTATGCTGGCCCTATTTATGTAAGCATAAATTAAGATAATATATAAACTCATTTGTCAAACATTTTGGAACATAGCACAATATTAAATATTAAACTTTCGTGTCCTATCATGGGAAGCAGTTAACTGATACCCACCAAATGAAGGCTAAAAGTTATATTTTTAGTCCGTTTAACTTATATGACTTAAAGAGGCAGTCACGTATTCTCAGCCATGGAAATAATTTTGTTTAGAAAGCCATATGTTCGAAACAATCTCAGCAGACTTTAATATGTAGCAATATTTATGAAAAACATAGAATGTTCTAATACGGTAACGTAAATAGCATCACATGAGAAACTGGAGTTGTTATGTCATATGTCCGGGAAAAACCAACAACAGATTCCCACCTAACTTTGCACATAAGTAGTGCTACAGTAGGTCATGTTATAAGTGTGTTTGGCTTTATTTACGGTATGACAGTCATATAAATCATTAATATAAAATTTTAATATATATTAAAAAATTTAACCGCTTTCAAATTAACTTAGTCTACTAAGAGTAGCAATTATAAGCATCAATTATGCTTAAACAGATCATCTTTTGCCGCCTTTTCGTAAGATAATGCCAGGTGATAACATGCAAAATTTATGCCTTATCTCGGCAACCAGTAATGGAATTTCCACCAAATGTTGCACTCAAGAAGTACTACAGTGGGACATTGTAAACTTAAATAATTTAAGTGGGTCAGGCTTTTTTTTTTTTTTTTTTTACAAATGGTGCAATGTAAATTATCCAGATAACATAATATTATTAATATATTAATAAAATAAAATTCAACCATACTTTATATGTTGATGTTATCTTTATGACGCATCAGATATGCCTATGCAAAGGATGTTTATGGGCATTTTTGTACGACAGCCCCAAATGAGAAACAAAAACTTCTAAACCATCTCTCAAGCAGCCAACCTGTTATAACCAAATTCTGCACACAAATATTGATGTTGTAGGCCATGCAAAATTTACATGACTTTAATTATTTACACATTTGTTCTCAAAATGCTGCATCTCTAGATATGTTAAGTTGCTGAGCCCAGTCTGCCAAAACTTTTAGACTGATCACTATTGAAGTTGATGCTCCGAATCCTACCTCTGTAATGTTGTTGGCCGCACTCTTTCTTCACGAAGTGTCCTGTGTTCGAGGCTCAGCTCAGACATTCGTGTGTTTTCAATTGTCTCACTAGTATCGCATTTGTTTCTGGTTGCATCTCTAATGATATCGCTATCAATGAGACGTCGTGACCCACCTACCATCGAATTTTTTAAAAAATTCATCAAAAATATTTGAATCGCTGGAGAGAAAATTAGGCTCTTAGTTATACCGCTAACTTCTTGTTTAATTTATGACCACTGAAGTCAGTTATTATTGTTTTATACATAATAACAACTAATTTGCATATAATAAGCTGTTCACGGTTACTCCGAACTTTCCTGAAGCGCTGGTAAAGTTCTACTTCCAGGATATCCATCCGCCTCATGAAAACAAAGCTTTAACGAAGTATACGCCGAAAAAAATATTTTGTGGCGGCCACAAAATTATTTCGTTGGTATTCACACTGCCAAATTTTTTGTGGAGTACACAAAAATTTTGTAGCTGCCACAAAATAAGTTTTAGTGACCACAAAAGTTTAGTGGCCACTGAAAACTTATTTTGTGGCAGCTACAAAAACTTTTGTGTACTCCACAAAAAATTTGGCAGGGTGAATACAAACAAAAAAATTTTGTGGCCGACACAGAATATTTTTTTACACCAAAGGGACAACGCACCGGATTCGTGCGCATTCAATGAAATGTTATTATACATAAGAACTATTTCTTACCAGGCATTACCAACACACCTATTTTCTCCCTGCTTCAATTCATATTAATAATAAATTAAATATTATAAATTATAGATATAATATACGTAAAAGTTCAATTTAACTACAAATAAGGTACTTTTATGTTAACAAATATGTAAAACGCTTCTCATACTCAACGTATTTAGGAAACAACCAAACGCGTCACGCAATCGCTGATTTTTCAAAGGTTTGATTGAAAAAGCGTGAAGAAACCGTGAATGGACTATAGTAACGTATTTACATTCCTCGTAATTGTATGGTTTCCCTAGGATGGCCGTTGAATGAAGTACTGAGGCCCACGACAACAATATTTTTACGTATAGGAGAAGATTCAAAATCAGATCTAAAGCAGATTTTAAGCAGTACTTATTATTTATTCAGTAAAAGCACAATAGACTCCTCAAGCAAACTTTCAGGAAGTTTCTTGAAATAATTTCGATGGAAGGAAAGCTTACGACGCGGAGGGTAGATGGTTGCAAAAGACATGATAACTTTTGACTGTGGTTGACTGGGAATTTTGTAGGTACGAGGCTGATCGCGGGTGAGCTAACCAGCCGTCTGCAGGTGGCCACATGGATCACACCCCTAGGTCCAGATCAACGGCTACAAGGGGCATATTGTTGCGGGCGAGCGCCTTATGGGCAACCGCACAAACTATGAATTGGGGGGTAAACGTAACTCTGAGATGGAGCACAATTTTAATTCACTCCGTCATTTAATTAAAACCTTTTAAGAGATCATCCCATTACATTACGAATGATAAAACACTTTACACATTACGTTAAACGTTGTGTTGCACCCGGGAGCGTGTTACTTTAAGTACTCTGTTACTGCAACTAATTAAAGGCTGTTCGCCATAAAGCGAGCACTTTTGAAATCATCCTTTTAACGAGCGAACGGAGTGACGTGCGCCCAGTAAAGTTCGTAACGATGAACTGAAAGTAGTTCCATATCTTAATGTCGAATTAAAAGTGTCAGGTAACCATTAATGATAACTGAAATTATTTCTTTCACTTCCTGTTTTTTTAGTGAATCGAAGTGCAAAAATGAGCAGATCTGGAAAATATTTTCTTTTGTAATAATTTCACATTTGCGTTTTACCGACGCATGAATAAAGTGACGAGGCCCATGACAATGCTAATTTTACGTAAGGCGGAAGACTACACAAGAAGAGTTTAAGCAGGGATTGCAAAAGTGCTCATTTTCCCGTGAACAGCCTATACATATTACATATATGAACTAATATACTATTGCCACTCGTCTGACTAAGAGATCATCTGTCCTCTGCTGGAACGGCATTTCCTTTACGTTGCCGAAGGCTGATTGATGTCTCGACTACGGCGGACGAAACCCCATCTGCTGGTCCATCTTGTCCCGTCGTCTGCTGGAAGTGTCAAAACCCAACTTTAACTTCCTCGCTTCCTTTTATACTTGTTAGTTTATAAATTACCCTGTTGGTTTGCAAACTGCTCCTGTGGCTAGTGTCCTGCTTGTCGCGGCGGCGCTTCGCTTCCGTGAGCTCGCTCTCTTCAGATGTGTGCTGGTGTGTTCAGCCGAGCGCCACAGCAAGGGCTTGCCCACACTGTAACAATGTGGTTTACTGAGGGATGGTCCAAATCCATGAAGCGACAGGGAGTTTCGTCGACCAAGCTGTAGGAAGCGCCGATATAATAAGTTTGGATCCGGCCGAGTAATGAATTATAGTAATCACACTAAGTCTACCGGTGCTAGCGACATAATTAATATAATAATATGGGAAATCGCAAATATTCTCAGAACATTGTTTGCAATAAATTATGAGCATGCCAAAGTGATTAGTTCCGATGCTCCAACACATTATATTATTCTACCTGGACTATGCCTTGGCATTGTTGAGTTATGATAGGTAAAGGCTGTTCACGGTAAATTGAGCACTTTTGAAAGCCCTGGTTAAAATATACTTGTATACAAATTGCGTATTCTTCCACCATATGCGAAATTAACATTGTCGTGGCCCCTATCACTTTATTCATGAGTCGGTCAGGTGAAACTGTAAAATTATTATTACCTCATTCTTATACTAGCATGCTTAGCAATACATAAGAAAAATAAAAAATAAAAAAAACTTTCAATATTAGCAAATGTTTTCTTAACACTTATAATTTAATGTTAAGTAATGGAACTACTTACCTTCTCTCGTTATCAACTTCACTAGGCGCATGCCAAACAGTGTGTGAGTTAAAATACATGCAGGTAAGGGCAGTGAAAATTTTTCAAAGGATGATTTCAAAAATGCTCATTTCACCGTGAACAGCCGATAAGCTTAGTGATGTCAGAGGGCGTAAGAAGAACCGATCGGTGAACCCCGAAACCAATTCTGTTCCCGGGATTGGTAAATGGTGGCAACCGAAGGAGTGGTTCAGTGCTTTGAAAAGTGTTCAGTTTACCGTGGACAGCCTATACGCAACGGTATATTGCAGCTGCGGTGCAACGAGCAGCGACAGCGGGAAAGGAAGCGATCCTCCTGCACTTCCGCTCGCTCAGCTGGTCGTGAGTTCCGGGGAAATGCTGGAGACAGACCTGCGAACTCCCAGAGAGAGAGAGACGCCTTCGTCTAACCGCTTAACGACCAGTCGTGCCATCACCTGCCAATTATCTCGCGCCGCGATAACCGAGGCTGCAGCGTCGTCCAGTCGTGTCGGGGGTTAGTAGAAAGCTCCAACTGGTTACAACGATCCATGGGGATGTGGCGGGTTTCGAGAGAGAGAGAGACCGCGCTCTTCGGCGTACCAGCGCGTACGCGAAATAATACTGGCCGAAACACTGTCGACGAGAATGCAGAAGGAATGTTTTCTTTCCGACTGCGACAATCGTTCGCTACGTGCATGTCGGCTGAGGAAGAAGAGAAAGTGAACATTCGAGTTAGCGATTTGCTTTTTCAAGAATTCCAAAAATTAACAAGTTTGGAAGTTAAATCGTAAAATGTAACACATTATTTTAACACATTTAATAGAAGCATATATTATAGAAATTAACATAGCTTCTTTGTTGAAAGTAAGTTTCTAGTACGTGAAATTTAACATTTAAACTTTTACTTCCACAATAGATATATATATATATATATATATATATATATATATATATATATATATATATATATATATATATATATATATATGAAACTGGTTAAACACTTTTAGATCACATTCCGATGGAAAGATAAGTTTATGAGATCATCTTTATTTTCGTATGTCTGTTTGTATCATCCCCCACAAAAATGGCTGAGTACAGTCAAAATATTTAGTAAGGATACAAGACTATTATAATTTCCGAACATGTTAGAAGACTAGCTCCAAAAACGGTGGACATATTAAATTTTGAATTCTGTGTCATATATCACAAAATTTTTAACCAAAATTGGTGCGTTAATAGTACATACGGTCAGCAATACATTCATATGTTCGTACTTTCTTAGTACGCCATGAAAAAAATATCACCAACTGAAAAGGGGCCGCGGTTGGTTCAGCGATAGAGGGCTCGCCTCCCGCCAAAGCGAACCGGGCTCGATTCCCGGCGGGCCCGCTCCCAGACTCTCTCACTTTAGAATTATGCCGGACGAAGCCGCTGGACGGCGCATTTTAACGTAGATCTCCCCCTTCCCCCGCACCAGCACCCCAGCGCTGCTCCACACTCGCTTCACCTCACCCTCATCGGCTCTCATGACCCCGATGTTAAGAGCGACCCAGATCTCTTCACTTCACCAAGTGAAAAATAAACCTTCTACGTCATATCTTGGGAACCATACCCCCCATTCCCGCAAAATTGAGCGCAAAAATAGTTTTTTTTTTGTATGCAAGCACTTATTTTTAAATATTTTTTTTAAATTAATTTTTTAGGATATCAGATTATATCTACCGAACCATATAATCAATTTAAACCAAGCTTGATGTACTATCTGTACCTACTGCGAGTATCAAATATGCTTATTCAAAGGATTATCACGAAAGCCCCATTAAAGTCTGTTCATGATAAAGTGAGCACTTTAGAAATGAACGTGATAAAAATGTCACTGTCCCTGCATGCATATATTTTAATGGGCACACTGAGTGACATTCGTCCAGTCACGTTGGTAACGATGGATGAAAAGTAGTTCCCTATCGTTAAGTCGAAAAAAAAGTGTTAAGTAACCATTTGTGATAACTTGTAAAGTAATTTACATTCTTAATAATGTCACAGTTTCATTTGACCGACACATAAATGAAGTGGCGAGGCTCATTGCAATATTAATTTGACATAATGCGGAGGAGTACACGACATGTATACCTACGAGCAGATCTTAAGCAGGGCTATCAAAAGTGCTCATTTTACAGTGAACAGTCTATACCGATAATACTGTCACAGTCAGCACAAAATAAGTTATCTCAATCACAGTTACTTTTTATTCTCTGAATTTTCTGCCCTCTCACAGTTTGTGGGACGTACATATTTATGGAACAATTGGGCATGTTCGATCCGAAGTTGGTATTCTCGCAGTTCTTGTAGTGTATTTTATTACACGTATTTGCTCCTTTTTACCAAGCCACGTAGAAAGATATTATATTCTATTTAAAATTAAACTTCGCATCTCAGTAACTTCCCAGTTAGTTACCAACAAATTTTTTCACACGAAGAATACCATGGAAGACCACCCAAGATATTTTGTAAATTATTTTTTGTGCCTAGCTAAGGTAAATATTTTGTTTTACTCGCCATATTTCTTTCCATTAAATAATGATATGCTTGGTGTACTGAAGTGCTTACTGTGTTAACTAAATATTTCAGACAGTTGCTACAATTGTCCGTCATTTAAAATGGTACTACCACTGAAAATCTGTTATTTTTATATATTTATATCATATCTCTGAAAGTATCCGATTGATCTGTCATAAATATTGGCGAAATTTGCGTTGTTAAATACACACTAGCCTACTTGATATTTGAATATCACATCTAAATCACTTGCTAATCTATTTATATAGGCTGTTCACAATAAAGTAAGCACTTTTTAAGCCCCCCCCCCCCCCAACTCCAACAGGCATTAACCGCTAATAAATATATCTTATTGCAGCCTCGGACATTAAATTTTGATGGTGGTGAAATGTAAGCACTGTGCCTATTGGTCAGATTGCAATGTTTATATTAAAAAGTAGCAGGAAGATGGAAATTGGGTGAAAGGAAAAATTTATAAGGGCCTTAGCAAGTGCTCACTTTATTGTGAACGGCCTATAGGAGTGTTTTTTTATATGATCAGCAGAAGTCATAGTTATGAATCGAAACCACTTATTCACATTTATGCAGCAAGAAAATTTAAGTGGTATTAACGAAAAATTAGATTTTCTCGAGAAACACTCACTTCAATTGGATGAATTCTCTGAGAGGATAGGATTAAATTAAAGCAGGATTTTTCACTTTTTAAAGCCGAAATTAAAATACCATGATTTGGCTGCAGAGATCACCGGCATTGGCGCCAATTTTATATACCTCCTGAAAGTAATTCTAGAAACATTAGCGAGAGTACATAAGAGCGGCACAGAAATGTTTTCTGCTTTGGGAAAGGAGACTGCAGAACTGTAAGTAAATCTTTACCCATGGCATCCTCCTATGTCACCAACATTAAATTAGATATTAATACGTGGGCCGGAAGTAATAGAAAAGCGTTGCTACCGATTGACCAGTTGTCAGAAGGAGCTGCGGAAGAAATAAATACACATATCCGATTATATCGGCAATATTTTGCAAGAAGGTTCTCAAGAGTAGCCTGCAATATGGATGTGCTAAACAGGCTACTCTTGGGTTCAGGTCCGGTCATAACATGAATGAGACCAGTGGCCGAGAAATAAGCCAAACCATTTTTTTTAAATAAACGATAGCCATGTTGCTTTTAGCTGAACCTTACCAAGGCACGATATCTGATGATTAGAGATAATGTAAAATCGCGAAAAAAATTTTGAGCCAACGTATCTTCTATAACACTAACTAGTTTTTATTTTATTTTATGGTTGAGTGGGCAAGGTTTTGACTCGGCTAAGTTGTTTGCAGACCAATCACGAACGTTCTGCGTTAAAGTAACAGAATCCTCATTGGTCCAGTGAAATGGGGTAGTAGCTTCGTACATGCATGACATCCAATAAGGAAAGAAAACTATCGGGCATGTGTACAGTACGTTGAATCCTGGCAAAACAGTCAACTTTTCCCGCGATAAACCATCATCACTACTGATGATGGAGAATTATCGGATGAGGAGTCAGAGATACTCTCGGGCGAGGAACCATGGCACACATCCGCTTCAAGTTAATAAATTATATTATGGTTTCTTCTCCTTAAGCCTTCCTTTTTAAAATACATTATATACATAAAACAACTTGTTTTTTATGACTTACCTAATTTTTATCCCTAATAAGTTTATAAAACTATGAAATAACAGCAATAGAACTGATTAAAATGACAAAATAATTTTGCCTGGTCAGATTGCTATAATATCCCTCTGTGCGTCGGTAAAATTGACTTTGAGTTTTGACCTTGATCCCAGTGACTTTTGACATTGAACCCAAAAATTCGCAAAATTCCCCAAAAAATTTCTAAAAAAATAAAAAACTTCAATAAATTTATTAAAATCATTTATATAAATGTATTAAAAATTTAATTGAAAAAAAAATATAAAAATTTAATTTAAATGTTTGGGCTTGGTGGGGACGAGGGTCCAGAGTCAATCAGCCACCATGTTATGACGTCACCCAGCCACCATATTGAATCCAAGTGACCTCTAACTTGATTTTTGACCTTGACCCGGCGACCTTTGGCCTTAATCCCAAGAAATCTCCAAATTCTAAATATTACCAAATTAATCTAAAAAAAGAAATTCTTAAAAGTATTTTTAGAATATTTATAAATAAAAATTTATAAAAAGTTTTACTAAACAATTATTTTAAAATTTATAAAATATTTATTTTAAAAACTTACATTTACGGAGGTTCCCTTAGTTCAGCACAACGTCCAGCGGGAAACTGACCCTCGTCAATGTTTCTCATTGCATTAGCATTCCCCTCCCCTTCCCCCTCACCATTGCTCATTCTGTCGAATGCACTTTACCCAACAAATCAATTTTTTTCGTTTGTCATTTGTTTACTTTTTCGCCTAGGTGATGCTAGTGTGTTAATTATCGATTTCGCTACCAGAGGAGCTGTCGGTTTAGCCACTATGTTGGTTGTCGCCAACCTTGACCTTGACCCCAATGACATTTAACTCGAAAAATCGAGAAAAATCACAGTCCATGTAATTGTCCATTACTAGCTGGTCACAATATACTAGTCAATGACTGACTCCACACAAGATTAACTTCACCCAAGACTGGTTCCTGGCGAGACTGACTGAGCGCAAGACTAGCTCTTGACGAGACCAGTTCCTGCAAAACTGGCTAGACCAATCTGCCATGCTATCCACCTATACAAGCGATGATGGACAATCTCGAAAAAAAAAGTATCTAATAAGAGTCTCGTAGCTAACCACTTCGCACAAAATCTTCGCAAAATTTTCGCAAAACATTTATACCACAGCTGATCGTACCATAGATTCATATTAACTTACCAAGTCAACTGACCAGGCCAACTAACTAGTGTGAAACATTCCTCAAAAAATATTCCCCTCATTTCATTCGTGTGCCATATAGACCTCATCCATTTTGAACGACCGAGCAAGAAATAATACTTCAGATCAAACCACAACCTCCCTCCTGCACATGCTCACATAAATTTTATCTAAAACAGACTCTCGCAATCGGTTGTTTAAACCACTGAACTAATAAGGCTTTCAGAGAAGCAGTAGCGACTGTATAAGAAATTAAGCAGATTACAATGTGCACATAGATTGAATTTATTTACTTATTATATACATTCTATCTTTCTAGTTGTTTTCTCAGATGTTTGCAGATCATGGATAGTAGCCGCCAGTCTCCTCTGATATAGATAACCCCGGTACTTCAGTTCATTGATGATTGAAGATATCTCAACCATGCGTGAGAGATCCCCGCGTTTTGTAGGTCCATCAAATATCTGAGTCTATCAACATGTCCATTCGGGCTTCGGGAAGTATGCAACGAGCGCTCTTGGCGCCTTCTGCCGTCTTCACACAACTTGTAGAAGGAAACTCGTTGGTGAAATGTGTAGGAACATCGAGAGAATTATCATCCTTCTCAACAGATACTTCATAAACAGTGGCACCATAATCATTATCATCAATGCTGTCTTCACGATCGTCTTCACCTCCTGTTTAATCTTCAATATCAAGTTTACTTTTATTTGTAGGAGTCTCATGGCCTTCATCAGTATTTGGAGCCGACGACCGTTAATTTTGAAGTTCGACTTCGCGCAAGCGTCTTGCAAGTGCACACTCCGCGCATACCGACTCTACCACTCCTCGTGCGTCTATCATCCTGCCATTAGCATTAACTGACTCACCACAATCGTTTGCGTAATCAGTACCCGCTGACGGCATCACTTGCTGGCTCCCAAAGGATGAATCCTTGCAGATCTCGGTATCGCTTTGCATAAACTGCGTGTGCCCATTGTCGTAACGCTTCATCTTGCGAGTTACCTCGTCTTCACATGTCATGTGATGTAATAACAGGAGATAACGAAGTCAACGCATGTTGTCTCGAGTCCAACAAAGGTGCGTCACCTTCACGCATACCGATGTGTCTCTTTAAATTATCGCTCCTGCCGAATGGTGCGCCGCACATATCGCATGTTAGTATTCTGGAGGTCGGATTCTTTGAACATCCGCTCTTTTCTGAACTGCAACTTTTACTGAAGATGCTGTTACAAAAACAAAATCGTTTTCTATGTAATAGTCGAGCAGAAGATGGAGGTTTGCGTGCAGTCTTACAGGACTGCACATCGTCAGTGGTTCGCACCGTATTCAAGTGTACGTGAATTCAAACACTTGCACTACCACTGTACAGTGCAGACTGCTCCATACTCACCTCGCTTCACCACTGTTGGCTTTCAAGATCTCGTTGTTAAGCGAGGCCCAAATATCTCCTCTCCGCTCCCTTCCTTTAAGGTTGAAGTTAAGCAACTGCCTATGGAGCACTGCACCCGACTATGCAATGGAAATAACTCATAAAATAAGTAGCACAGACACCATAAAAATTGTCAGAAAAGTGTGTTTTATGCTGTGTATCAAAGAAGGGTGTATATATATTTTGCAACAATTAAAATATTTTACTAAAATATACTTTTTAAATGTAAAAAATCTATTAAAATAGTCTGTATTTTTAACAAAATTTAAGCGCATTTCCAGTCTGGATGCTTCTTGCAAGAAAATCTTCGTCATGGAATATCGCTATAAAGTTTACTATGATTGTGTGTAAGAAAATTGCAATAATAATGTAGGGAATAATTTTTATAAATTATTTTTATATGCATCCATTTGTTACAAACATTTATGGCTGAAACTGGCGTAAATAAAGCTAGTTATAAAATTTATATGATACATTATTAGGCCTACTATGATTTTATTACATGCGATCACAGTTAATATTATGACAATCTTTCTTGAAGAAGATTTTCTGCAAATTCTGCTTTCCGAAGTATCCAGAATGGAAATGCGCTTAAATCTGGTTAAAAATATGAACTATTTGATTGGATTTTTTTTTTACATTTAAAAATTATATTTTAGTCAAATATACTATAATTTTGCGAAATATATACATTCTTCTTTCATACACAGCATAAATCGCACTTTTCTGACTATTTATATGGTGTCTGTACTACAACTTTATGAGTCATTCGCATTGTATAGCCGGGGGGAGTGCTCCATAGGCAGTTGCTTTACTTCAGCCTTAAGGGAGCCGCGCATGAAAGCTATGAAATTGCTGTTTTTTTTTTAAACCATTTTCACTATTTTTCTCTGTGTATATATTTAATAACATAAAATTAAAAATCGGTGGCTGTAGATAATAGTTTTTTTTACAGGCTAAAATCGTATACCCAGATCATTTGTTTACTGAGATTCGCGTGTTTTACAAATAATATTTTACTACGGAGTGCCCTTAAGGTCCGTTCTACAATGCACGGATACGTAATAAAACGGACTCGGAAATGCAAGCGGGACAAGCCGACAACTGACGATGAATTTTAGCCAATCTACAGTTCGAAGAAACGTATGCAGTCTTGCAAATCACGAAATCAAAAATACTCAGCTGTTGCAAATTACTGACACATGTTTCATAATACACAAATCTCATTTTGTATATTTTACAGTGTTATACAATGCGTAAATACTACTGCCGGACAATGTTCACTTACTAATTAAAACTAAAATTGTAATCGCTACGGAAAATCGAAGCATTTGTTGCCGCGTATAACACAATGACCAATTGTCAACAAACCAAATACTCGATTCCTATTGGCTACACGGATTCACGGACACGGAAGAGTTGGGATATGCCCTGCTTTCTTACGTGCATCCGTACGTTATCCGAGTCTGCATGCGTCTCATTGTAGATTGGATACTGAGTGTGTAGCGTGTCACGCCCGTGTCACTGCAGAACGCGCCTTAGGCTGTGTCCGAATTCGCCTGAAGTACATACTTGCGCATAGCTGAACTCAGAAGTGACGTCGTAAGAGTTGTCCGAATTGCAAGTTAAAATGTACGCAAGTATACAGGTAAACGAAGTTGTATACTTCTCGCGTATTTGCGGAATATGTGCCGACATTTTGAGAAGCAATTTGTACGTTACAATTTATTTCCGACACTATTATTTTATTTAAACTTAAGTAGGGCAGCATTACTACATCGTAGACATAGAATTCTTGAGCTGAGTAAATAATTATATAGGCCGTTCACGATAAAGTGAGCACTTTTGAAGCCCTAGTTACTTTTTTCTTTGAACGAATTTATATCCTTCCACCACTTGTTAATATAAACCCTGCTATGCGAGTAATAAACACAGTGTATACATTTACCATACTGAAAACTGAAAGTCCAAGACCACAATGAAATGTATTTATCGGTTATTATTTATGATGAAACAGGTTCAAAAAGTGCTCACTTTACCGTGAACGGCCTATAGCAAGGTTCTCCTTAAAAAGAGGTCTAAACAATAAATTCGTATTATGCCAATGTTCCTAACCTACATAAAATAAGATAAAAAAAGAAATCCAAATTGCACTTACATAATATAATGCAAGACAATAAATTTTAATGTAAATCAAATTGAAATATTATTTAATACTCAATTTAAGCCCTAAAACTGTTGGCAATTATCAAATTCTAAGTCGGAATACATGTACGTACATTAAAAGTGGTTAGCTGGCTAATAACTGTTACCAAAGCCAACAAAACCGCCTGTCCGAATTTACAAAGTTTGGTTGGTGCCCAGGGTAAGTAAAGTATGCAAGGATGTAAGTACGCAAGTATATACCTGAATTCGGACACGGCTTTAGACTACTTGCCTACCTGGCTCTCCCTTGAACTGCTGCGGTGCAGTGTGTTTGAAAGTCACGTGTTGCCACGAAACTGTTAAGCGTGCGTCCAATGCGCGGATTTATGGAAATAACACACACTTCAGGCGAGGATTACTGAGCGCTTTCAAGACACCACGTAAATTAGAAAAACTATTTCAAAATACTCCAAAATAGTTAAAAATTGCATTTTTTAAAATTTGTTGTATCTCAGAATATACGCGTCATATACGTGCAAAACTACCTAAGGCCCCTGCGTCGAACCTTCCTGCAGACTTTTCATCGATAGAATAATATGGTTACAGTTGAAAGTTTCATTAGGTACACTCAGTTTGACGAAAACATTGCACACCAGTTCAGAGCCCTGCGTTTAGCGGCGATGGCGGAACCTGATGTGCGTAGTAGTGTCGCCCTTATCGCTCCAGTGCTTCTCGGCCTCAAACGAGGAAGACTTACTAGACGAGCCTGGACGTGACAACGATGTCACTTCTGTTAAAGGCTGTTCGTGATAAAGTGAGCGCTCTCGAAAACCAACATCTGAAAAAGTTACTGCCACTGCCTACATATGTTTTAACGGACACACACTGAGTGGCATGCGCCTAGTAAAGTTGGCAACGATGTAAGAAAAGTTGTTCCCCGTCTTAGCATCGAATAATAAGTGATTGGTTTAACATTTATGAATATTAAAATGGTATGTTTAACTTTCTGTTTATTTTTAATGAATATAAATGAAAGAATCATTAGATTTGTGAAAAATTTACTGTGCTAATAATTCCACAGTTTGACTTTCCTAGTCATTAATACAATGAGCAGCCTCACGGCAATGCTAATTTTACATATGGTGGAAGAATACACAGTGTGCATGCAAGTAGACCTTAACACATTGAGGCCTCCTCACATTTACTTGCACCTAAGACAAACTAGAAGTGAGTCACCTATATCTACTACTGCAAGAACACCAGTTCTGTTAGTGTATGTGTTAGAACTCACCATCGTCCTATTGGTCCATACCACACCAGGCACTTCCCTGTACTTTACGTCGTTCATTATTGGCCGGTCATCGACCAATGGAGAGCCGAGCTGATATTCACCCAATCAAATGTCCTTCATCGTACAAACGGATTTACAATCAATCATGTTCCTATGAGTGGCTATAGAAATAAATGAAATCCTGTCGTTAGTAATATAATTATTACATGCGCTGTCGTGTTCTTGTAAGGTCACGTTAAACACTAGCCGAAGAAATAATGCACATCCATGCGAGTTTTGTTTCGAACAAGAAAGAAATTTCCAAATTATCTTTGCTCGAGTGTAGCTCGAGCATACTATACAAAGTGTTAAGGCCATTTGTGCATTAAATCAGTATATTTATAAAATTTGTGTCATAACTTGTTTCACAGAGGATTCTTCAAAATTTCTGGTGTCTCAAGACGTAAATAACAACTTTCAACACCTCCTTACGTTGTTAGATATTCACTGCCGCTATTATTCTCGGAGCACTAATGGAAGAAAAGAAATAATTTTTGTTTTCTTACCTGCAATCAGTGCTCTGAGAATAATACCGGCAGTGAATATCTAACAACGTACGTAGGTGCTAAAATTTGTTATTTACGTCTTTAGATGCCAGACATTTTGGAAAATCCCCTGTGAAACAAGTAATGACATAAATTATATGAATATAATGCTTTCATGACCTTAAGCAAGGCTTTGAACAATGCTCAGTTCAACGCGAACAGCCTATAGGTACATGGGGAATACTTCCAGGTCTTGGTTCGGCCACGACGCCCCCGGACGAGCACAAGAGGCCTTCTTCGCATTCCTCCAGTGGAACGCGCTGGAGGATCGGCGCGTCGCGTAGGTTCCAGCCAGCTCGCGAGGATCTGTGTTACTTGGCACTTTCCACTCCACGCCCCAGTCCGCGGAGTAGGCGCGTGCTCACTTTCCTCCACGTGCTAGTGACCCAGGTCGCCGGGAGCCAGAGGTCAGGCGTGTTCAGGGTGAACAACACTCGCCCTCCGAGGAGGCACCTCTGCAGCCTCTTCCACGCAGACCACCTTCACTCTGACATCACTCGCTTAGCTCTCTGGACTGAGCGAGGTGTTTGGAAGGATGTGGGTTCGAAACTCGGTTGGCCATCCTGATTTCGGAAAAAAACTACCCCGCCCTCTCGGGTCAAACTTCATTATAAGTGTTAAACAAAACGAATAAAAGTCTCAAAGGTTTTATTTAATCTCTAAATTTTAATGCTTATTGAACACAGATGGCGGCGAACAAATCAATAAATGAGACAGATGAGATTGCATATTTTTTACAATATTCCAAATTCTTGGTTGAATAGAAATAATTGCACAGCGTAAATCACTGGCAATATCGAGTTTGTTTTTATACTTTGTGGCACTAACGCCCCCCCCCCCCCCCACTTAGAAAATCAACGCTCTAGGTGAATGGTGGGATGGTTCTCCTTACTGCAGGCAATCTCCGGTTACTTCCTCGTTCTTGCTTCTCTGGCAACTCGCTCCTTCTCTAATGACCTCGCTGTCTACGAGACTTAAGGCTCGGCTGTTTAAACCCCTTTCGCAAAAATTCTTCGTTTTTGTGTCATAATTCCAGTTTCGGAGGTATTATTGAAAATGTTCAAGTATAGAAAATTTACAATTTACTAATTGTTTAATGATTTTGTATCTAATTTGCACTATGTGTTATTTCCTGCTTCTAAAAAAAGGCGAGAGCTTATTGATAGCATATAAATATGTTCTCCACTTTTTTACAACTAGCAGATAACAAACAGTTGTGTTTCAGCACCTTCACTCTATGAACATTAGCCAGACACCAAATCTCGGGAACTTCCTCCGATACTCCGTTTCCTTAAAATAATTCTTTCAAAACTGATTCAGTAGTAAATGTTTCATGACCACTACCGCGGTCACGCCATTAAAGAAAATTAATCAAAATTGTACATACACAAATTATAAATTATTTACCTAAATCATTCCATTCTTGTACTAACATCCAGCACAGTGTTTCACATAGCATTAATTCTACAGTAATTTGAGTAAAAACAACCAGATAGTAAAGCTAACAGTCAACACTACTGCCAACATAATCTGCCAATGCTCTATAAAATTATACAGTTGGGCAACTGTGCAGTTTTAAAGAGGTACGCTATAGTATAAACAAGACTGTAAGCTGAATTTCAGCCAGTTTCACACAGCATGCAATTAACAACAGTCTGTTATGCTTGATACTAGCTTATCGACTAGTTTTAATCTATCTACAAATACAGGTTGAGTCGTTAATGTATGATAATTCAGGAAAAGTGGAATCCTTAGGGTAAATAAATAGGAAACATGCATACAACATCGGACCTAAAGTGATTTTTAAGGGTGGTAGAGGACCTGGAACGTTGCGATTGGAAATTACTTATGCAATGTTAAATTGGAAACCACTTTGCAACGAAGCAACGAGAATTGGCATGCAGGTAAACGTTTGCAGGGAAAATTACGACATAAAGCGGCATTATGGAGAGAACACCCCTTCATACATTAAATAGGGGTTGGCCCCATCCAATTGCTTAGAACTTTGTAACCCTACACTTGAAGTGTTTTGACATGTCATGTTAGTAATCAGCATTAAAAAGAAATTAAAAAAGGCCACTGTGGTAGTAGCCACTAATCCCCACTGTTTCCTGAGAAAACATGTGTTAAGTTGCAAAGCAGTTTAATGGTTGCCCGGGAGGTAGGCAGCCTGTACCACTGTCGTGTATGACGTGTGAACTGATACCCTGGCTAATATCCCTGTCCCATGGTAACAGGTTTATAAGATTGTGGACGGCTGAGAAGTTGCTTAGAACTTTTAGTCACTGCTCTTGAAGCAAGTTGAGATTACATGTTAGTATCAGCATGCAAAAAGTAAATATAACCGTTCACCCTTATTAACTTTAACGTCTACCGTTAAGGCAAAAATCCCATTTTTAGCTGAACGGTAGACGAATGGTTACCTGGGAGGTAAGCAGCCTGTTTTGGCACTTTTATCCAAGACATACTAACTGACAACATGGTTCATGTTTTTGTTCTAATGCAGGTAAATGACGCCTTATTAAATGGTGATAACGCGGGGAAGTAAAAAAAAAAACACTAACACCGGTTACGAGTATCAGAGATTTATTTCAAATGCGAAGAGTTTATATGGTTACAGCATATGGTCGAAGTGTGAGCCACCCGTCTCCATACATGCACGAATGTGTTACTCACATACTGCACATTTCGGGATTTGCCTGTACGGTACGGTTTGCATCTTGAATATACATATTGCCAGAGACCCTCCACGCTGTTTACGTCAGTTGCATACACTTGTGACTTCAAGTGACCCCACAAATAGAAGTCGACTGGGTTTAGGTTCCGTAATCTGGATGGCCAACCCACTGGCCCACCTTGGCCAATCCGACGCGCCGGGCACCGCGCATCTATGGCACTGTCCTGTATGGCGGATGAAGTGTGCTGGTGTACCATCGTGCATGAACCACACGTCTTCTCGTAGATTCAGTGCACAAGAGATTATTTGTAAATATACCATACCCGTGTATACGTACAGTGACAAAGCGCGAATGGTAAAATATTTTCCCCATACATTGATGGTAACGTTCCTACGGTTGCTCGGAAAATAGCCAAATGTGTAGGAAATTTCCCAGTTTTGTATAGTAGCGACTCTAAACATTCCCATATTTTCAGCCTGATACGTAGTCCCATTACCATACACTGTACAGGTTGAAACCTTCCATTACAGTTTAGGAAGTTTAACAGAAAATATTTTACAGTGTGGTACTTCTTCAAGTAGTTATGGCAGGTCGTCGTCCAAACTCCGATAAACTGAAGTGAATGCACGTCCAGCTGGTAAATGTCGAGCTGGAATTTTTTCTCGCCATATCGACGACGCGCAGCAGCTGCATTACACATCGGTTCGCCATACGTGAGATGCATGTCCGTCAATTCCTCATTACTACACTCCATCGGACACGTTGTGAGCAACTGTCTGCCGTGGAAACTACCAACGCAATGCTAGCAGGCAGGTTACCACGTCGCCACTTGGTACAACAACAGGAACCAATGTAATGGCGCACTTTCCCGCAGTAACTTCTCAGTCGTCCACAATCTTATAAATCTGTTGCCATAGGACAGGGACATTAGCCAAGGTATCAGTTGACATGCCATGCATAACAGTAGTACAGGTTGCCTACCTCTCAGGCAACAATTAATCTGCTTTCCAAGTTAAAAAATGCGTTTTTTTTTTTTTTTCAACAAACGACAGGAACTATCGAATACTACTAAGGTGACCTTTTAAATTTATTTTTTGATGCTGATTACTAACATGTCATGTAAAATTGCTTCAGGCACAGGATTAAAAAGTTCTAAGCAATTGGATTGTGCCAACCCCTATTTATTGTATGAAGGGGTGTACTCTACGTAATGCTGTTTTTTGTGGTAATTTGCCCTGTAAACTTTTGACTGTATGCTAATTGTCGTTGCTTAATAATAATTGGTTTCCAATTTATCATTGCATAACTATTTACCAATCGCAACGTTCCAGCACCTCTACCACCCTCAGAAATCACTTTAGGTCCGATGTCATACGTATGTTTCCCTATTTATTTGTCCTAAGTATTCCGCTTATGCCGGGTTAGCATATATTAACGACTTTCTGTATAATTATCCCATTTTCCCTCCAGTGTATTGTGTGGTAAGTAGGGAGGTACGTTTGACTAACATCGTCGAACAAGTTTATCACTTTCAGTAGAAACGATCTGTTGGTTTACCGTGGTCCCCGAAAGACACCTGTACCTGCGCAGTCCTCTCTTTTTCTCGGTATGCATACATTAGCCCAACACATGGCCCTTCCGCGTGGCCTACCAAGAGTTGGGCGACTTCTAAGCTACGTAACAGTGTGAAAGCCTAAACTTAAGTTTCGAAGCCATATTTGGGTGTTTTATTTTATTCGCTATAATTAAGTTCCCTTCCGCCAGAAATTTCGACCCGCCATAATGCTGAGCTAGGTTGACCCTCCTACTCTTCCATTGCTACAGAGCCGAATGGCGAAGTGCTTTGCATCTCTATAAACGATGGGCGCGATTCTGTGAGTGATGGAGGGCTTGTAGACTGAAGCTTGTCCGCGGACTCTAAGATGGTCGCCTACCCGGCTCTTTAAATACGTCGCGGCGTGTTTGAATGAAAGCGTTTTTCTATAAAACTGTTAAACATGCCTCGAGAGCTTTATCTACTGTTATGCTATGATTTATGGTTCATCACCATGCCTTAACGGGGCTATAAGGGCGTAACACGTTATTGATAAGAGTTATGTAATGAACACTATATACAGTAGGTTTATTTAACATTAAGGTTGCACAATGCACAATATTATTTCAATATAAAGATGACTGTTTTGGCGCGGGGGGGGGGGGGGGGGGAGCTACGCAAATATACTGAAATAATAATTTATATTAATTATAAATATTTAACCAGCCACATTTTGAGTAAAGTCTAATTGGAGAGTCCCCACCTTGTTCGTGATTCCGCAAGCTGATTAAGATGGTGAAGGTCGACGGCCGGACATGGCCATCTTCAGTAATCTTCTTGTTTCAATGGCCCGACGACAAAAGGACACCGCCCACGGGATACACAGCCCTATATCGGCTGCGTTGCCCCCGTTTACTGGCCGGTGGAGGGGGATTTCGTGGGTTGCGATGTCATACCTAATTCCAGCAATCACGGCACGTGTCCTGGGTTAATATGCGAAGGTGCGATCAGGCAGGCCGCTCAGCTAGGGCCTGATCACAACTCGCAACACTAGGAAAAGAAAGCACATCACAGACGATGAGGCAAATATACTTTCAGTACACCACACACATCGCAGGCATAATTCCAATGCCCTCCAACATGGCTGAAAACTGCTCTGCCAGACTGTTGTTTCTCAAAATACGCCAACCGGATTCATGTTGAACCACGACAGAAGAGTCGTTGGACTTTGTTATGTCGTCGCCTTAAAAAAAAAAAACGATAGGATCGCCGTATAGAGTTCGATTTGTTGCAGCGGCACGACTGGAACAATGCGCGGGAGTTCACATCTCGCGTAGCGGCGGTATTGCTTTGCGTCCCCCGGCTGGCGACGTCTGTGGTTTCCTCGATGTTTGCAGCATACACATAGACACCCCTCACTAGGCGAGGGCCTTGACCCATTCTCACCCAGTGCACACAGTTGTGTACATCACGCACGTGTGGGTATTTTTTGGTGTGTACTGCACACTGCGAAACTCATCTATCAATGATCTTACATGGGGGTAAATTATTTGCAAACCATCTTACCGGTCTAGCTCATAAGAGGTTCATATTACTGTAGCTGAACATGTAGCCTACAGCTCATTGGCTGTGACATCGAAACAAGTGCTGTGTCAATGTAAGTACAGCACAAATCATAAAAGATTTTGTTTGCAGCACCTGAAACAGTAAATTAAAGTAGGTTTGAAAGGGTTAGTTTTAGTCCAGAAGTACAGAGGACTGTACGACCCGCATCAAGAAAAGGCACCGTAATAATCAGTGCCGTGCTCATCAAAATTAACGTATTTTTACATATGGTCTATTTGCGGTTTCTTCACATTTTTTTATCTAACCTTTGGAAAATCTCCCCATGTATGACGCTTTTGGTTGTTTACTAAATGTATCATGTATCACAAGCGTTTTATACCTCTGTTAACAAAAAAGGATCTTATGTTTCGTTCATTTGAAGTTGTAGTAATATTTTATTTGTAAATTATAATATATAATTCTAAATATAATATTTATAAAAAGTAGTGAGAAAACATGCATTGGTAGCACCTAGTAGGAACTAGTCCTCATACAAAATATTACAACAACCGAGTGCGCACGAATTCGTTGTTCTTCGGAGTAATTTTATTGGCTTTTTAAATTTAGTTTGTACGACGCGGAGTATCCCGGAAATAGAACTTAGGTAGGGCTTCAGAAAAGTGCGAGAGTAACCTTGAGCGGATTATAAGCATGATTCGTTTAACTTGCTTGTGTGTGTGTACATGTGCGCGGATGCATGCTTGTTTATAATAATTATTCTAAACACACTAGACAACACAGATGGCCTTCTGCTTTTATTACATGAAGCCCGTGTTTGCAAAGGCTATTCACGGTAAAATGAGCACTTTTGAAAGCCTTGCGCAAGATATACTTGTATGCACGTTGTGTATTCTTCCATCATACTTAAAATTAACATTGCCAATGGCCTCGTCACTTCATTCATGCATCGGTCAAGTGAAACTATGAAATTATTATGAAAGTAAATATTTTACAAATGTTCTTAATTTTACATTTCGATGCATTAAAAATTCGGAAAGCGCAAGAAATGATTTAAGTTAACACGAATGGTAACCTTATATTTTTTATTCGACGTTAAGGTACAATGTAAAAATTCTTCTGGTAAACTTCCTGAACTGTAATGGGAGTTTTTACCCTATATACCGCATGGTAATAATACCACACATCAAGCTGCAGATATAGGAATGTTTAGCAGCGCTACTATATAAAGTTGGGAATTTCTTTGTGGATTTGACTGTTTCCTGAGCAAATGTTGGAAGGCTACAATGATCGTATAGGGGAAAATATTATCATCCCTGCTTTCTCACGAAGTATTTACACTAGTATGGTAAATTTCCGAAAAATTTCTTTGGGCGTACGAAACTACTTTCCATCCATAGTTACCAACTTTACTAGGCGCATGTCACTCAGGGCTCCCGTTAAAATTTGTGCAGGCATGAGAAGTAACTTTTTGTAAGGTTGGTTTCGAAAGTGCTCACTTTATCGTGAACAGCCTTTACCAGGTCTGAATAGGCTTGCTGCAGCTCGTTCATGTTACAATTTTCCTTCAACATCGTCCACTGCCGTGTAAGGTATATGAAGCTTGCCTGAAACCTCGCTGGTAGAATAACTAAACCTGTAGACAGGAATAATATAACTTCCCTTTCAAAATTGCTACTCTCGTGAGGTTTGTCCATACCAGCGTCTGTAGCTTTTATTCCCGTCAACTTAAGCGGGAAAAATCAAATTAGCTCCTAATATATGTCATTTGCAGTCTACGAGAGAGAGCCAACAGAGAGAAAGTAGGAAAAGGCCATCGTAGATAATAATTTTTTCTGGCTTTCGTGAGCAAAAATTCTGCCATCTTGATGCATTTATTTTGTGTAATAAGTTCATGGAGGTATTAGTCTATGGAGTGGAAGCCGAGACACGAAAGTGAAGCCTATAATGAAAGACAAGGACAGGGCTAGTAGTGGCAAAAAGGTGCGTGTTTTACATTGCTTACTATGAAACTTCTGCCACTCATAATATGGCGGCTGACGTAAACAATCGGTCTGCGCATGCGCAGTTGAAAGAAGTCAGACAAGGCATCGGCTTCACTTGATAAACGTGGAGAAGATAGGCTGTTGCCACTCCATCATCTATAACCTCCATGAATAAGTTGTACCGCAGTATAGTATGTTCACGATAAACTAAGCACTTTTGAAAGCCCTGCTTAAGATGTACTGGTATGGACATTGAGATTCTCCCACCATGTGTAATATTAACATTGTCGTGGGCCTTATCACTTTATTTACACGTCAGTGAAATGAAACTGCGGCATTATCAAAAAAGTAAATATTTCACAATTATACTAATTTTTACACTATTAGTAGTGTAATTATCTTCGTTTTGGCACACAGCATCCGGCATGTCGGATCCGAACCCATCCGCTATCTTGAATTTCCTTCAATATTTCCTGTTTTTCCGACAAAATCGACTATTTGTCCCTTGGAATTAACACTTTTCACTCTAAATTTCCTTCTTTCCCTCAAAATTTCCCGTTCTTCCCTCAAAAAAGCACCCAAGCACTGATTAGCAGGAACGAGCCCCAGAAAGGAAATTTTCGAGCAAGTAGAAGAATTTGGAAGGCTCGCTTCTTTTACACGCAGGCCTCCGCCCCTATCACCACACCCCTAACCAAGCTCGCCTCACTCCCTTCTCACCATCCCATTATAAAAATCAGGAAAATCACAAAAAAAAAAAAAAATCTAAAAAATCGAGGAACATATAACGTCACAATACCCTGCGTATCTCTTCATCAAAAACAACCCTCATATCACTCCTCCCCCACCGCCCGACCACGGTCAATCATTATAAAATCGAGAAAAGTCACAAAGAATTCTAAAAATCGAGGAATATATAACATTAGACCTCGCTGAAAACGAAATTCGGATGGCCGTAGTTTCAGTGTTTACATAATGCTTGCCAAGGTCTTAGGGTAACTTTACAGTACGTTAACAGCGATTCTGTAGTAAAATTTATCTAGTGTGTCGAATTTTTTGCGACCGGATAGGACTGGGGCAAGGGCGAAAGCAGATAAAAACAGAAATTCCGTTCGTATAGACATCAAAGACTAAATATGAGGTAGACCGATCTCGGTGGCTGCGCACAACCAGTATTCGTGTCCCAACATTGAACTGCTTCTCTCTGCAAACACGTCTAGCAAAAACGGCGTTGATTGGATTTGAGGTTATGAACAATGTTTAGTAAACAAGTGCTTTGAGATGTGTGTATACTTCCTCTTAACTTATTTGTAATGCATTTTGATTAAATTCAAATTGGTGAAATCATTTTATTATCATAGCAGTGCTTGTCATTAAAAAAAAATAAAGATATAAACAAACCCGTTCATCATCGCCGACCAAGTGACTTTGACAGTTGTGTTGCATTGGAGTAGGTCAGTGTTGGATACATGCACAGAAGACGAGTAATCGGTCTACCTAATATTTAGTATACGATAATGATGGATGCAAATGATAGCTTGTCTTTGATGACAGTAAATGTGTACAGAATACAAAGTGTTAATTTCTTTATATAACGCCACAAACATTCACACACCATATTGACATCCCACACATACACTCACACACAACCCACACAGTTACTCCCAAGCTCTTCTACTCTTGTTAAGGAGGGCCACGGTGGCTGAGCAGTTAGCCTACTCGCCTTTCACCAGAGCGATCCGGGCTCAATCCCCGGCCGGGTCACTCCGGATTTTCGCAAGTGGGAATCGTGCAGGGACGATGCCGCTGGCGGCGGGTTTTCTCGGGGATCTCCCGTTTCCCCCACCATCTCGTTTCGGCCCATTTCGTTTCGGCGGTTCTCCATACTCATCTCACTCTCATCGGCTATCAAGGCCACCCAAATATATTTACGCACTCTTCGTTCACTCTATGTTAACGACACTGGCCATATAAAAAAATTTAAATTTAGCATTACACTTGCAGTCAAGATTGTGTTCGTAGCATTATTAATGTTATTACCTAGAACGGCAAAGGTACAGTGTACCTGCTATAGTCCGCTTCAGTAATTGGTTGTGGTATTCATGATGAAGAATAGAATTTCTATCGCAGCGATTGGAAAGGTAGGTACTTGTCAACCATAGAAATTTTTAAGAAATCTGAAATCCGCACTTCCGCACAAATCCGCACAAATCCGCAAGCGTACGAACTGCCGAGGAGTAGTAGAGTTTATAAGAATGATAATAAGATGAAAACACTTTCTTATCGTCCGTTCAAAAGGAAACTCGTCAAACTGAGCAGTCTTCTTTGGAAACAAAGTGAGAACGTTTACATTCTTCCTCCCCTCCACGCCTACCGGTCTACTGTGTTCTCGTACGAAAGGATGGCTGTGTATTGGCTCGAAAAATCACGTCGCGTATGTTGACATTCCATTGTAACTCTTGTTCGCATACGTGTTCATCTTTGCAAACACAAACTTTCTCCCTCGACAGAAGCGTACAAACAGACGGCGCCGTTGTTGAGAAAGAGAAAATGAGGCGGCGGCGATGTATTTATGGAAATTGTTCGTCCCTCATCTCGCCGGTCTGTCGAAACCAGCGACACGTTCCGGAGAAAATAACTTCTCAACTAGAGTCATTTAGGCCCCTGGTCTGGCGCACGACCTTAATTGGTTGGAAGTGAACAGCTGAAACCCTTAATTAAGGGAGGAAGTAATTTTCCCCGAATGTTTCTCGCGGAATTGACGGTTCCTGTCGCGCCCGCGTGTAATTTCCTCGCCGTCAACGTCTACAGTTTTAGTGTGGGTTGCCTGGGGATGTTTACAGTCGTCATAACTGCGTTTATGACCTGTTTTTTACGTCGCCCCAAGGACGAAGTTGCTGCGTTCACTGTCCTTGAACTGGCTCGTCGCATCACGTTCGAAACTTTCCTCATACATGGACGTGGAGGGGGACTTGAAGGGGGTAAACGGCGTTGCAAATAAATTTCCGATCTTTCGTTCCGCGTGCACACTGTGAGACGGGACTTTTAATTAAAAGAGGCAGAGTTTGTTGTAAATTGCACAATTTTTCCTGGTGACTTCATGCTCGCTTCGGGAAATGAGCATAGGTCTGCGCGCGCGTGTGGCTATATATACACACACACACACGCGCTAATGTAACACTTCACTTTTTAAAACCTTACATTGCTATTCAAAACTCATGGGTATTTTGAGGGCAGAGTCCGCTGAATGAGGCACTAAAACAGAGGTTCAGTCGTACATCTGTCATTTGAAAACGGTTATCGGATCGACAATAGATGTCATGCCACGTGACTGTATTATTTGCTGGCTTTAGTTGTTTAATGTACAGATTTTAACCATTTAAATGTAAAAATCGAATGTCTTTTTCCATATTGCTCTCATTTGTTACTATAAATGAGAGCAATATGCATTAAGAAGAGTGGTGCATATGTTTCATTTAAAGTAGCTTGTTGGGAGTTAATGTGATTAATTTTTAATGAGTGGAAGTAATTATGTGAGATTTATTAAGGCTACATTCGTTCTCGATGAAGCCCTGTTTTGCCTTCAAGTACTAGCATTCTTTGAAACAAAGGGAGTTGAAAATTATGCCGAGAAATACAAGAATTGTAAAAAATTCAAAATTGCCTTTCCACAAAAGATTATGGGATGCTCAGAGCAACATTTTATGACATTAATGTTGAACACTTCATTTCAGACTTTCAGGAATTTGTTGACAAAGGCCGGGCAACATCAGAACAGTTTTTTTTATACTGGGAGAACTTCAGAGTATTCGTCTCATTACTGAGACATTAAAAATGCTATCTGAACGAGAACGTTTGTGGGATCTACATTTGGATACTATTCAGAAGATTCAGCCTCTGTTTGCAGTCGTCGACTGTGTGAACTACCGATGGTGGAGCTCTCTTTACTCAGAAGACACGCGGAAATTTCGTACTACTCATCCTGATATGTGTACTAAACATTCGAGAATCGGTTCAGCCATTCCTACTCCGCTGTTGGTGCCGATATGACTCTGGAGAAAATGAATTATCGATCACAGAAAGGAGCATCTGGTGTAATTGGAATGACAAAGCGGAAACAGCTTGTTGCTCAGTGGAATCTGACAAACCATGAGTTAGTGCAGATAACCAACTTCCATAGAGAAATAACTCGGTCATTATTAACTCCATGTGATTCACATGTACACCAAGAGCTCCATAAAAACTAGACAGAGCACACCCAACAAGATGATACTGACTGTAGTACCGAATACATTGAAAATAGAAAACCCCTTTCAAGTATCTGGCAACACATCATTGTACAAGCTTGTACAGGCCGTTCACGGTAAAGTGAACACTTTTTGAAGCCGTATCATCAGACATAATAACCAATAACTACATTTAATTGTGGTCTTTGGAATTTTGGTTTTCAGTATGGTGAATGTATGGACTGTGTTTATTACTCACATGACAGGGTTTATATTAACAAGTGGCGGAAGGATATAAATTCGTTGAAAGAAAAATGTAACTAGGGCTTCAAAACTGCCCGCTTTACCGTGAACGGTCTGTGCAAAAGAGACAAAAGAAAAATTGTTGAATATGTGCAAATTAGGAAATGGGATTCACGAAGAATACTGAAATATTAGGGATTTTGAAAAGTCTGCGCGTATTTGGGACACAATACAACGCACGAAGATGCACACGTTCAGTACTCAACATAAATTAAGTATAAATTAGAAAAAAAATAAGCAAAAGAATTTCTGAATAGAAAGTGTTTAAAGACTGCCACGAACAAAATAGTTCAGATCGCTTACGTCCGTGGCTATGAGCTGGTACGTCTGTTTCAGTTTGAATTATCATTTGTTTCAATACTTTTTTTTATGCGAATGGGCTTCTTGTTAAAAGCAAAAGAAACCTCTTATACATCTGATTCACATGTACGCCGATCACGCCGAACAGACAGAGCGGAAAACTAGAACAGCCAATCAGAAGCCGTCCTCGGTTTCTGCGCGACTCGTGCGGAAACAGAGGACGTCTTCTGATCGGCTATTATAGTTTTCCATACTGTCTGTTCGGCGTGATCGGCATACATGTGAACCAGGCTTCAAGCAGAAATTAAAAAGGACTATGAGTGAGTGAAGACCAAAAAGAACCAAATTGCAGCCAGATGAAAGTACTTGTTTCTTCATCGATGTTTTAAACTGTTTAAGAAAGGTAATAACAAAAGAAAAGGAAATGTTTGGTGGTGTGTGCCACTGCCTGCTCGACATTCGCATCATCACTGTTTGCTGGTGCTTCCAGGATACCACATGTGTTTGATAGTTACCAAGAGTGTTCGCCTAAAGTCTCTGAATGCATGTCAAGGTAATAACAAAGGAAAAGGAAAGGTTTGGTGGTGTGTGCCACTGCCTACTCGACATTCGCATCGTCACTGTTTGCTGGTGCTTCCAGGATACCACATGTGTTTGATAGTTACCAAGAGTGTTCGCCTAAAGTCTCTGAATGCATGTCAAGGTAAAAAAGCAACGTCATTGCTTTTTTCTAAAAAAAAAATCATCTGAATATAATATGCCGATTCAAATTGACACTTTTTGGCACTTATCAACCAACAAATTGATACTTCAGAAACATTCAATAACTAGTCTCAAATTCCTGATAGTGACTAGATCAACTAGTCAGCTGCATGTGTTAAGTGCATTCTCGGCTTCCAAGGAAGGGTGTTTAAATTGTATTGAAGAACCGATACCCGTCATGGAAAGATTTGCAATAGGAGAAGCCGACTTCAGTGTGAGGATTCACGCAGAGAATGCAGCGAATAAAGGGCCAAAGAAAATTGCGTTTCTCAGTGCTGACACTGACATCTTGGTCCTCGCGCTTTTTCACTGAAAAAGATTTTACACTCTAGGAGTGAATGAATTGTGCCTAAGAACTGGCGTTGGTGACGCAACAAGACTCATTCAAGTTCACATGTTAGCTGGAACACTAGGACAAGACATGTTCCAAGCATTACCAGTGCTTCATGCTCTTTCTTGTGCTCACTATACGATCAAGTTTGGTACTCTAGAAAGCTGTAGCTGACTGTAATCCTGTGCAGTATTTAAAATACTTTGGTGAGTCAGCATTTTGTACAGAGTTCAACATAATCATTTCACTTGCCGAACAGTACTTACTGCAATTGTAAAGGAAAGGCTCGTGTTGCAAGACATTTGATGAGTTCAGACTATGGAAGTACCTCCACGGGGAAAACATTTCTCGCGATGACCTACCCCCCAGCAAGTGCAAGCGCACATGGACATCTTCTTCGCGTTTTCTTCCACACATACTTAATAACTAGAGACCTGAAAAATTCGCGAATTCAATGACCTGCAGGCGAAATTCTACAGTCTTATGTACAAATATGCCGATGTTAATTGCATATTGGTTTTCTGCTGTCACAGTGGAAGGCGACGATTGGGCCAGCGTTCTACAGGAGGTGTCAAACATCGTATGGACCAGCTGCTAATGTTACATAAACATGCTTGTTTTGAATTCTACCTTGTATCAAAATGAATCCGCGAATTCTTCAGGTCTCTACTAATGATACACTGTCTTAATGAAGCACAAGCGACCTTATAACCGCTTAAGTTTGTCTTTGAAATGACCAATATTTGCTGCTGCCACCAAAGCTCATTATTGCAATACCAGACAACTGCATTAGGCATGTGCATGTACCAAGTGCGCCACATCAAGTCGTGCGTGTGGTAACGCTGAAGTTCCATGATATTTATTTTGCAAAATGCAGTCGTGTTGAAACTGGCCAAATTGATTGTAGGGACCCATTTAAATGCAATATGCAATATACACACATGTGCTAAAGAAAATTTTAAAAATAATTTAACTTAAAGCAATATTGGAGATGGCCTTTTACATTTGCAAGCAGAGCTGTTTGAATAGTATAAACTTGGCACTGATTTGTCTTGTAAAAAATTTTAAACGAATTATTTTTAAGACTTCAAATAAAAATTAAAAATTGTTTAATATAGTTATTTTATTGTGGTTATTTGCTTGTGGTTACACAAAGAGAATCTTTGCGTAGCCTACTATTAATATGAACATTGTACTTTACAAAGACAATTATTTGAGATATAAAAAAAAATAATTTGAAAGAAATTCATAGGCATTTTTATCCTCAAAAATTGTTGTCAAAAAAACTTTTCTACAAATATTGCCGTTCTCGCTAAACGCATGACTTAAGAGAAGGCAAGTGGAGTGATGGCGACCATATTGAATTACGTCATACTGTAAAAACGTGGAGGATTGAGGCTGGCCACGCAAGCAACTATAGGAGAAAGAATTTTCTCTATGCATACATGTGCACATAGAAGTACTGTAAGCCGCAGGAATAGACGAGGAAGGAATTGTACTTTAATGGAGATACCACGCTTGCGGTATGTTATTTTTACACCTCCAATTTGGTTCAAAACGGATTTTTTCAGACTGCCGTATCTTAAGGGGGATCAGACTCCGCCATCTTGGATTCACAAAATTCTCACCGTAACCTGCATTGCATATAATATATTTTATTTTGGGCATCGACGAGGCAAAGGGAATTGCTTTGCACGTGTTTTAAAACATTTATTGCTAGACTTTTGTTGCCAGTATTATTTCTGTAACTTCCACAAGAAATATTTACGTATTTATTGCCGGCAGTCATTACTCAAAAAATAATACATGTGGTAGGGTTGAAAGAGTTTGATAAAGCTTTAGAGACTATTATTTATGCCATGCTGTGCGAAATATTTCATTAAACATTCTTAAAAGGGTATTTTGGCAAAAAATACCAAAAATACAATATGGCGAGTTGTCATCCGCCTTGAAACACACTAGCCGGACACGAGCCAAATCACGACGGGAGCCTGTATTGAACTTTGCTACAGACAATATACCAATGAAATGATAGGGTCGCCGCTAAAAAGTCCCATAAGTACACGCAGCACTACGAGAACATTGCTGGTGGGGCCGCGGTGGTGTAGTGGTTAGACTACACTCGCCTCCCATGTAAGCGAACAGGGTTCGATTCCCGGCGAGGTCGCCCCTGTACTCTCGCAAGTGGGAATCGTGCCGGACGATGCCGCTGTTCGGCGGGTTTACTCGGGGATCTCCAGCTTCCCCCGCCCTTGCATTCCGACGCTGTTCGATACTCACCTCGCTTCATCCTCATCGGCTCTTTGAGACCTCGCTGTCAAGAGCCACCCAAATCTCTTTACTCACTCGCTCACGAGAACACTGCTCGCCAGTTCAGAGCTCTGCGCGTAGCGGCGATGGCGCTCTTGTAGCGCGTGCCAGTGTAACCCTTAAGCCCTTCTCACACTGTCAAATTTTTTCCGACAAACTGCTTCCAATATTTTTGGTCAAATAAAGTTGGATAGTCATGACGTCATCGAAATGTTAGAAATGCCGCCATATTTGTCTGAGAAAGTTGTATTCTTGGATACCTTCTGTTTCCATCAAACATTTGATGATTGGATCGGTTCTAAGATTTCTTTAATGTTTGACGCCGACCTCCCGTGGCGCAGTCGGTTGGTGCGCCACCGATCTGGGGTGCTGGAGGCTCTGGGTTCGAATCCCGGGTAAGGCATGGGTGTTAATTTAATTTAGGTTATAAGTTAGTCTGTAAGTCATCCCCTGCTAAGCTATCCAGCATAAAACCGGGGGACGTTAAAAAGCCCTTTACATTACAATACCAATTGATGTTCGACGGTCTCAGCCAATCAGAATCGTGCACGTCAAAAATGATCGTCAAGAAACCTTAAAATAACGAACAGTTGCTAGAAACGATATTTGTTATGAAGCTGCGTGGGCATGAATGCTATTTTAAGCTAATATTGCACATAATATTACGATCTCAGTGGCACTAAATTGCATTGTGCAGGAAACATCTCTGATAAATAAAATTTACATTTAGTAAACAAGCGAAAATAAATTGCAACATTCCTTACATTTCTTCGTGTAGTGGACTGCGTGATTTTTTTAATTTGTTATTCAAATTAGTTTCTCCCAGTAAAAAAATTTGCCTATGTGACACATTTTCAAACACATTCAAGATTTTCTTGATAAAATTTGTTGGTAAAAAAAACTCGATTGTTGTATTTTGTCTTCAAATTATTTAAAGGTGAAAATTTGCCAGTGTGACAGGGGCTTTGTAGTTTCCGCGCTTTTCAGCCAAAAATGGAGAGAAATGATGAAAACAGGCGAACAGGGCCCTTAACGCTTAGGTCGTGTCTCAATTTGAAGAATTCTCTCACACAACTTGTCGTGAGCACTGCTTCGCTCTCTCTCGTGTTCTCGCTCTGGGAATTGAGACAACCACTCTCTGGTTTCTCTCCGACGTCAGGCAAACAGCTGATGCCAAAAGGTGGGAAATAATGTTAAGCTAAAATAGCTATCATAACTGTTGTAAGTAATTAATGTTAGCTCAAAATAATCCACAAATAATTATAGCGCTACCAGAATAATAATTAGCCTATGAAATAGGTACTATTATATTTGTTGTGTATTTTATTTTCATGTGCAGTACAGTGACAAAAAAAAACCAAACTTAGTCGGAAATCCGTATTTATATATTTATAAATACATGCTGGGTATGTCATCTCGCTGTTTAAAACAGCTCGAATTATTCACTTACAGTTAAAATGCGACGTGTCTTTGGTCCAGAAAGCTACTATGAACTTATTCAAACACGGAAATATTGTAAACAAATATGGCGCCGGCGAGAGAGCGCCAGCGAGTGTAAAACTACGTGCTCTCTCTGTGCTCCCGCTCTTTCGCGCCCTCTTCGACGAATTGAGACGACCAGAGAGCGTTCTCTCTGACGTCACAATGACGTCGTCGCTAGAGCGAGGGCACGAGAGAGCCCTCTCTGGGCCATTTGATACACGGCCGTAGATTATGTTAGGTTAGAGTAGGTTACCAGCCGCTGACTGGCAACACGCTGCTTGCCAGCGACGCCATTTTGCTTGCGCGCGCTGCAGAAGTTCGACAGTGTAAACCGTTGTTTCGCCTCTGTATTTGTTACGTGGTCTGTGGTGGCACGGACCTCGCCGCCGACGCATGAATAAAGTGATAAGGCCCGTGGCAATGTTAATTTTACATAGGGCGGAGGAATACACAACGTGCGTACAAGTAGATTATAAGCAGGGCTTCCAAAAGTGCTCATTTCACCGTGAACAGCCTATAGAAGTTCGCCAAGTGTGCGGCGACAGTGGGATTCTTGCACGCCCACGCGTGCCGGCTGCAGCTAAGGCGCGTGAAGGTTGCATGACCTCATAGCGCACGCCCGGGAATACACAACTACCTCGTTACTCGGCCAGGCGGTCGTCTTGCCCGCCATATTGCTATTTTTATCCGCGTTTATGAGCGCCGCAGCACCCGCCCAATTCCTCAAGGCCAAACACTGTCCGCGATCAAGACGGCATTTTTGTAATCGACCTTATAGGACCTATATTCGCGGTTTCGTCGCGCTTTTCGAATGAAATCTTTGAAAAATTACCACACTTATGACGTGTTAAGTAGTTTCCAAAATATGCCATGTGCCACAAACATTTTATATAGGCTGTTCACGGTAAAATGAGCACTTTCGAAAGACCTGCTTAAGATCTACTTGTATACACGCTGTGTACTCTTCCGCCTTATGTAAAATTAACATTGCCATGGGTCTCATCACTTTATTCGTGCGTCGTTCAAATGAAACTGTGATATTATTAAGAAAGTAAATACTTTACAAATCTGCTCATTTTTACACTTCGATGAATTTAAAAAAAAACAGAAAGCGAAAGAAATAATTTTAAGTTATCACAAATGGTTAACCAACACTTTTTATTCGACTTTAAAATATGGAACTGCTTTCCTTCCATCGTTACCAACTTTGCCATACGAATTTCACGCAGTGCACCCGTTAAAATATATGCATACGGGGGCAGTGACTTTTTCGAAGGTTCATTTCTATAAGTGCTCACTTTATCGTGAACAGCATTTACTTCTGTTAGCATTAAAGTAGCTTATTTTTCTTTAAATTGAAGTTTTGCAGGTTTTTTTAAATCTATAAATTGTAGTAATTTCCTTATATTAAACATGAATAAAACGGTGGGAAAACATGCGAGACGGTAGCGCCTAGTGAGAAATAGTTCTAATGCAAAATATCATTACAACTGTGTGCGCAAGAATTAGATACGTTGTCCCTCTGGTGTAATTTTCTAGACTTTTGCAGGGCTTCGGAAAAGTGTAAAGTAACCATGAACGGATCATTTAAAAAAAAAATCGCTGCTCCTACCTTCATATATTTTAACGGGCGCAAAGAGGCCGTTTTCCAATTGGCACTTTCTGTTAACAAAATGGTCACGCGACCCGTTTTGCGTTTTGTCAGCTCCGAAGCCGAGAAAATACCAAACCATAGCGGTGTTAGTTTTGTTGGTTTGGCATTTTAATGCACGTATAGACGAGGTTATTGGTATAACCAAATGTGTATCGTACTCAAAAAATTTATTTCACGAAGCAAGTTGCTGAAATATTCTTGAAATAGGTATTTTGTTGTGGCAAAAAATTTTTGTTAAGTAACAATTTCTCATCATATGTATTTCATTTTGTTAATTTTGAATTCATAGCTGCCCTAGAAAAACTTTTGGGGATAATTAATGTTTATTTTAAGACATCGTGTGCTTTTAATTTCAGAATAATGACAACATCAAAATAATAGCAGCATAGTGTGCTAGAGAGTTGAATGTCGTGGTGCTCCGACCAAACCTTTCATAATGTTAAATACAAATTACAAAAAAAAAAAAAAAAATGAAACTCGAAACTAATGAGAACACGGCCTCAGTGACATACACCCGGTAAAGTTGGTAACGATGGAGGGAAAGTAATTCCATATCTTAACGTCGAATAAAAATTGTAAGGTAACCATTTGTGATAACTTAAATTATTTCATTCGCTTTTTTTTTATTAATACACTGAAGTGTAATAATGAGCAGATATGCAAAATATTTACTTTTATAATGATTTCACAGTTTCCCTTGACCAACTCATAGAATAAAGTAATGAGGCCTATGGCCATTCTAATTTTACATAAGGCGGAAGAAAACACAAAGTGCACACAGTCAGATCTTAAGCAAGGCTTTCAAAAGTGCTCAGTTTACCATGAACAGCATATACCACAAGATGGCTTGCGCATTGATTTACTGGCGTCATCTATAGTCCACTCACGGGTAATTTCGACTTTACTGAAACACTACTGAATTTGTACTTTCAGGATATCCTTCCGCTTCGTGCAAACAAAGATTAATCAAGTTAAGAAAACTACACCGACCGGTTGAAAATTTAACTTTTGAAGTCAACCTCCGAAAAATAAAATTCCACTGCCCCTATCTGCATATATTTTAACGGGCACATTGTTTAGTTTGCGCCCAGTATAGTTGGTAACGATGGCTGGGAAAGTAGTTATATGTCTGAATTAGAAGTGTTAGGTAAACATTTGTGAACACTAAAACTATATTTCTGCCTTCTGGGTTTTAAATGCATATGACTAGAGGCCAGAAAAATTCGCGTTATCTTTCGGTGACACGATTAACTCCACTGTCTTTTACGTAAATAAGCACAGTCAGTGGTTGTATAGGTCGCCGACCTGTAAGTGGATTTACCTACCTGTCTGACTTCGGTATAGAAGATTGGCCAGTCCGCCTGTGTTGTTACGTTATTGGCTCGAGATTCCCGCGAGGCGACCCAGACATCCTGCCGGCCAATGGCAGGTGTCGGTCAAAGGCATATAGACTCTTCGCGGTAAAATGAGCACGTTTCAAAGCCCTGCTTAAGATCTACTTGTATACACGTTGTATGATCTTCCGCCTTATGTAAAATTAGCATTGCCGCAGGTCTCGCCACTTTATTCGTGCGTCGGTCAAGGGAAACAGCGAAATGATCACAAAAGTAAATATTGTAGAAACCTGCTCGTTTTTACACTTCGATGCATAAAAAATGCAGTGAGCGAGAGAAATAATTTAAGTTATCGCAAATGGTCACCTAGAACTTTTTTTTTTCGACGTTAATATATGGAACAACTTTTCCCTCCGTCGTTGCCAACTTTACTGGACACATGTCACTGAGTGCGCCCGTTAAAACATATGCAGGTACGGGCAGTGACATTTTTCTAAGGTTGATTTCAAAAGTGCTCACTTTATCGTGAACAGTCTTTAGTAACTTGGAGCACAGTCTGCCGCTAAACAATAACGCGAATTTCGCTGATCTCTATATACAAGGGAAAGCATTAGCAAGTTTGTAAAATATTTACTTCTTTAAATAATGTCATAGTTTTTCACCGGGCCGGCGGATGAATAAAGTGATCAGGCCTATGGTAATGTAATATTACCGTTTTTATGAAGATTGCAACACCGACTTTCAATTGTCTGAACTTCAACTTGACGTTTGTTTTCAGTACTGGGTATTTCGTAAACAGGAACATAAAGCAAAAACCAAATGTTAAGGGCTGGAGTCACAATACCCCGACGAACCAGACACGACAACCCCGACACGACTAGATACGAGTAGCATCGAATGAAATTTAAGTTCACAGTGACGTCAGTCCGACAAAATCGCAGCCTCGACAGCCCGACAAAAGTAGATACTATATCTACTTTCCGCCGATGTCGAACTCGTCGGGGCGCGCAGAAATGTGAATACGGCATTAGAAAACCAAATTTCGCGCGTATTTCCCTATTGTACTAGATAATAAACTAACTTGCCGCGAGAGTAACGTTCCGGGTTCGTTTTTAAATAATTTTTAGATCTCGCGAAATTCAAATATTGTCCAAAATAAAATTATCATTCATATCGAATATCAAAAGGATAACTTACAATTTTAGGATTTTTTTTTTTAACAGCACTTGTCGGGCAGATTTCGTCGGGGGATTTTGGACTCTGAATAATATATAATATGAAATTCCGTCGACCTCTGACTTCATGTTGGTCTGCCGTGTCGTGTTCGTCGCGCTATTGCGAGTCCAGCTTAAAGGCTTAACTCTCCTCTCGGTGACGTTTGCCGTTTACTGTCGGCGCATACGAGCGCTGAGTGCTGCGAGTTGCAAACCGTTAACCTCATACGTACGTGACTTTAAGTATGCCAGCGTTGCGCGTAAAACTTTCACTGCAGGTGTTCCCATTGCAGTGCATTTCGTTGCCTCGGGTGCTTACATATGGCGATTTAAACGCGAAACTGGGTCATCGCGCGTCTTTCGACAAGGGCACATCTTCGAGATCAGACCGGCACTGGAAAGGCGATGTGATGTTTACCGGGCGATCCATTCCGACGCCAAAACGTCGCGACCAACGACACGATTGTGATAAACGTGGTCTCGTTCGAACTGGCTGTGCGGCTACGATGAAAGCATGTCTGCCTGGAAAATTTTTATTAAAAAAAACCCCGTTCAATGTATCTGAGTGAGGTCTGCTTACGAATAGCATTTAAAGAACGTTACGCGTCTGTGTGCATTTTTCAGTTCCTCCACCTCTCTCTCCAGCATGGTTTTTGCGATAGTGAAAATGGCTTAACCAGGTGTTTTCGCGGTCTTTTTTTTTTGTCTGGACGTGCATCAAGACCTTTTATTTTTATCATTACCTCATCAAATGGCAGGGTCTCCGCTGAAAGTCTCATAGAGGCGCGTTATCGAGGGCAAGACTGCGCGGCCAGTTCAGTGCTTCGCGCGTAGAGGCGACGAGGCAGTTGATGTGCACGTGTCGGGCGCCCCTACCGCTCCCGCGCTTTTAGACCTCGGACGTGAGGAATTCCTCCAACCAGGCGGCCACCTTTAGTTGGCGGCGCGAATGAGCAGGCGAGGGTGGGGGCCCGCGGTGACTGGCGGCAGTCTTTGCCGTGACGAACATTTTACGGGCAGAATATCTCGCGACTCTGACATGCCAACGCGCTGAATTTTTCGCACCAAGCGAAATATCTCGTCTATATCTGTCTCCTGTCCCAAAGAAATATTACCCTGTGGCGTAAACGTGTTCACGTAAAACCGACTGCCATTTCCACGACATTTTTCCATGAAATGTCATAACTGACTAGACTATAGGCTATCAAAGGTAAAGTGAACACTTTTTAAATTCCTCGCTTTTGAAATAATAGTCAATAAATATAAATTTATTTTAGCTTAGAAGTTAACTTACGGGTGAAGTGGAATACACACACTATGTTTATTACACACATGACAATATTTATTTTTAAAAAAGGTGGTTAAACAATAAGTAATGGCTGAAAGGAAAAGTAACCAGGGCCTCAAAAGTGCTCACTTTACCGTGAATAGCCTACAGCATTCGGTAGCTATAGTCCATTCATGGTTACTTTCAACATTTCTGAAGCCCTGTTAAAGTTCTACTTCCAGGCTATTCTTCCGCCTCATATAAACAAAGCTTAGAAAATTGCACCATAGGGCCAACGCACTGCATTCGTGCGCACTCGTAATAATATTTTCCATACGAACTGTTTTTTACTAGGCATTACTACCACGCCCATTTTCTCTTTGTATTTATTTATATTAGTACTAGCTTTTACCCGCTGCTTCGCGCGCGGTCCTACTATTGGGTGCTCTAGCCACTGGGCTACTGCGGCACCATTATTGAATGCTCTAACCACTGGGCTACTGCGGTCCCACTATAGGGTTCTCTACCCACTGAGCTACTGCGGCCCCACAATCAGGTTCTCTACCAACTGAGCTACTGCGGCTCTTGGGAAGGGATGTAAGACAACCTATGGACAAAAAAGAAAGGATAGATGAGGGAATTTTTTTTAACAGTATGCAGTAATCCTAAGAAAAGTTTAATCCAGTACCTATGTACATCCCTAATCATCATTTTTTGGAACCTTTTGAGATATTTTCCTGGGATAAAAAGTAGCCTGTGTCACTCTCTGGACCTCCAACTATATATGTGAAAAAAATCACGTCGATACGTGGCTCCATTTTGACGTGAAAGAAGGACAAATAAACACACGTTCACATTTATATAGGCGTAAGGATAAATAAAGTATTGCAATTTATAGATAAAATCTAACTAAGTTCAATTTAACCTAAAACAAGGTACTTTAATGTATAAAACGCTTGCGATACATGACATATTCAGGAAGTACCCAAACACGTAACACATGGGGGTGTGTTTTTTTTTCTTCAAAGATATGATTAAAAAGTATTTAGAAACCTCGAATAGACTATACCTGATATACTCATAGCCAAATTCTTTAAAATTGTTTCCAATATGTAAATCTACTTTAACACCTCAGGCAAACCCTGTTCTACCAATCTTATTCATTTCATAACTCCCATTAACTTCTGTGGATTTGAGTAAAGAATAAATGAAAGAATTTATTGTTGTTGCTATTTCAATGTTGTCTGCCAGTTAGCAAATGCATTTACTAACAAAAACATTCATTTTCTCTTGCAAAATTAATTAAAAACGAAGTCTACTTGATTTTAAATGAATAAAATCCCCCAGGTTAATAAACCGACACGTAAGCCATAAGATCCTAAATTAATTAAGTTTTAAATTCAAACCCACCGATGGTAATTTTCTTGGGGAAGGGGAAGGGGGGGAAGAGCGAGAGGGCAGGAGGATCAAATGCCCAGAGGCCTGCCAGTCCGGTGAAAATGTAAGAGATTTTATCTCTACCAAATAACATTATCTCTACAATGATAATTCTGAAATTAAAGTAAACAAATATTTAATGTTGGTTTAAATTTTAAATAATAATTACATCACCATTTTTTGCTTTGCGGTTAGTAAATTAAGTTGTGTAGTGTTAAGTTTACACCGTTTTTTCCTCCTCATACTGTAATACTTTTACACAGCGTTTATAGATATATTATTTTCAGTGTAGTAGCTTATACATAGATATTCAAAAATGGGGATAAGGTAATTTGGTATGATCGAAACTTGTATACATGCCCGGTGTTCAGATAGCAAGTATAGGTTGGGTGTGATGATAGGACTGAGGTACTTTCAGTGTAGGATTAATTACCAACTTACACAAATCCTGTAGGCTCCTCTGTGGGTTAGGAAATCCGTTCCTTTGGAATACTCGTTCTAATGTTCTCTCTCTAACACACTCTTACCTTAGAGAGACATGCTAGAGGACATACCATCACTTTAGCATAGTTAATAGAAAACCATCACTCGATTTCCAAATGCTACTAAATGAAATACTGGCCAAGAAAATCCTGATTCGATTTATTCAGATTTTTAAGAAAAATTAAATCATCCGTTGACATCTGCTTTAGACAATAAGATTTGTAATAACTCTCAATGTTCATAAAATTGAATAACTTAATTTAGGTTTGAAAGTGAGTAGGTGCAAAACCAATACATGGAAGTTTGAAGTATAATTGTATGATAACTTATAAAAATTAAACAACTAATTGTGACGACTGCAACTAGAGTAGCCGAAACCCGGTAAAACTTGCCGTTGCTCAACCAATAAGCTATTTAGAATGAATATCTGCGTAGTCATATTGGGCTTTAAAACACTGCGCGTCCATAGTTTACACAAAATGGCTTCCAGGTAGCTTCACTCCATTAACATTAATCCGCGGCCATCTTTCCAAAAATAGATTAGATCTTAAGAATTCCATAGCCGTCTCGCCGAGCCTCCTCTGAGCGTCGTCCTGAAGTTCTACGATCTTGCTGGTCCTCCGTGCAACCCCAGAAAGTTTCCTTCACTTTCGGGTCATCGAACCCTGGTACTCCGATTTTGCAGTCCAACTTTGGTATCGCTCGAAATAGTGGGCGTCGAAACTAAGTTATTATTCTAGACATGTATGAAGCCCGTGCAGACGTCTTCTGTTCTTCTCACTACTCACGTATTCACCCGTAGGCTGTCTGCTACACCTCGATGACGAAAGCACGGGAATTTCCCTTCTCAAAATTCAATTCAATTCTACCGGGTCTGCGACACCGTCACAGCCCGCCTGACGGCTCCAATGGAAAGACAAAATGTCTCCATTTAACGCTGCCTCATAAGGCCTAGCCTAATTCGACTCTCCAATCGTGGCGCGGCTGCTCCAGTGCGTCACGGGGTTGCCTTGGCAACCATCAACAACGGCTCATGTTTACTGCCACGTGACTGAAAATTAACACATAACATCTGGAAACACTTATAACAGGGAAATATACGAAATATTAATAATTAAATAATTAAATACATGTAAAATAAATTGTGTGGTTAAACATGACGAGAAAATAAACATTACTACACATATAAAACAATATTACAATCAAATAAAATTATGTCAGTTTAGAAACAGTGCATGAATGATCATCATAGATGGCGTAACGCACAATAAAGTCCTTCAACCACAGGCGTAACAATATGTCTGTCTTATCCTGTCCCTTTATAAATAATAGTGCAGTTATCTAAGAGACTTGCAGTGTAACGTTCTACGACCGTTCCGTTATTGCATTTTGTCTGCTGTTCTGCAGCATCGGCTATCCGCGGCGTTTCGGAGGTTATAATATGTTGTTATTGGGCGTTGTACAGCTATGGTGCCGATATTCTGTACTTTATGAAGAAAGTGTTCTTGTGAGTTAATTACATTGGTTACATTCGTGTGGTATATTTACGAATAATTTGTTAGATTGCAGTAATTCATGAAACTGCGCTCCTAAGATTATATCATCCTTCATATAATAATTTTAAGACTTCCCTGGGATTTTTAAGAGAAACAGGTGGTCTTAGTCGATTTCCAATTAAACTAAAAAATGTTGTTGCTAACGTCTTGCGCCATTTCCGACAAACCGTATCCTTAATGGGAAGATTGCTATAGACTGTTCGCAGTTAATTTTTTACTTTTGAAAGCCCTGCTTAGAATCTATTTTCCTTCTCATTTTATATCCTTCCGCCATATGTACAATTAGCGTTGCCATGTACTGCCTCACTTCGTGCGCCATACAGGTGGAGACCGTTAAATTGGTAGGAAATTAATTTGTTAATAATGTGAAAATTCGGGCGCTTATTTGTATAAAACCATAATCTGTAACTTTAGGAACCATGCATTTGCATATTTTAATTTCAGTACTACGTCAAGTCTCTGGACTATTTTAATTGACTCGCTGCCAACTTTACTAGTAGACTACGTGCAGTGTGTACTGTAGCGTACACGTAGTTACGGACAATGTGTTTTTTCAAAGGTTGATTTCAAAAGTACTCACTTTACCATGAACTGCCTTTAAAGGCTGTTCACGATAAAATGAGCACTTTAGAAATGAGCCTTAGAAGAAAGTCACTGCCCCTGCACGCATATATTTTAACGGGTGCACTGAGTGACGTGAGCCCAGTAAAGTTGGCAAGGATGGATGGAAAGTAGTTCCATATTTTAACGTCGAATAAAAAGTGATAGGTAACCATTTGTGATAATTTAAAATTATTTCTTTCGCTTTCTGTTTTTTTTTTAATGCATCGAAGTGTACAAATGAGCAGATTTGTTAAGTATTTACTTTCTTAATAATTTCAGTTCAATTTGACCGACGCATGGATAAAGTAACGAGGCCCACAGTAATGTTAATTTTACATGATGCGGAGGTATACGCAATATGTATACAAGTAGATCTCGAGCAGAGCTTTCAAATGTGCTCACTTTACCACGAACTACCTTTACTTGCCTTGTGGCAAGTAATCGGCCGGTTTTAATGAGCGATGATTGATGATAGAAAGAACTTCAATGGCGTAAACTCTATGATGAAATATCCGAGCACGAAGTGAACTCTCGTTACAAGTGCCATAGAATGGCAATCGTAGGAATGACTTCTTCAAGGAAAGAATCGACATTCACTTTTAACTGGGCAAAAAAAAAGACGCAAGGACAAAATACTTGTAAGACTTTTTAAACGCCGCTTATTTTCAGTTTATTTATATCTGAAAAAGCTTTATATTCAGAGGAGATTCAGTAACTATTGGAGATACTAACAATGGAGATATACGTGGAATGCTTGATGTGTGAACTACGTATAATCCTTAAATACGAGAACACATGGCAGTAAAGGAAGGTTAGGAAGAGGGAAGACACCTTCAAGCCCTGTGCCATTCTTGACAAAATCATAATCAGTTTATTGAAGCATTCGGAGACCAACTTCTCCGCACAGTACTATTGTTCTTATGTATTGAAAGGATGAAGTATTATTCAATATTGGCTGATGCTGCTCAAAATTCACATATTCATGGAGGCATAGCATTTCCTTTAAGATAATCATTTCAGAGTTTTATTTTTCAGTTATTATGGGTGGAATTTTTTAACTTTGTTTAAAGCAACAGAAATATGTAATAATATCTTTTTAATGAAATGAGAAAGTAAAAAAGCAGGGTATTACATTGAGAGACTGCAGAAAGGTCATTTTTCAATAATGGTTCCCTAACATGCCTGGTGTTTATAAGTGAGCATGTGCTGTTATTTCTAGGATCAACCTTTCAGCTGTATTTCCATACAGCGCTGCACAAAACATAAGCTTTTATGGAATTAATGCCCCAAGTGTGTAAAGCTGTGAAAATGTTTAGCCCACTTTCCGCAGATAAGAAAGGCTTGCGAGTGAACTCTCCTGTCTGCGTGCTGTATGCGTTTGGATGTGTTTAGGCGTGTCTGTGTGTGTCAATGTGTGTCCCCATAAAACTTTTGGAAGCGTTAACAGATATTACCAAATTCGGTACTCATACACTCTAAATTCCAATCAGTGGGAAACCACTGATTAGCGGTGAAATCCAGCTACTCGAATCAGTGAAAATCGCTCCACTTAGAATCAGTGGAAAACAACTGATTGTCTCAGTGGAAAAATTGCACTGATTGAGTTAGTGATGTGAAATTATTTCATTGATTGAGTAAGTGACGGCCGACTGCAGTGACGAATTAAATAATTTGTTGTTGACTGTAACAGATTAATCACTTAAAATAGGCATATTAACGTTTTGCCTTACCATCTGCGCTACCACGTTAATGTAAAGCATTTCGAGGAAAATACGTGACATAATTTCGTCACGAAATGATGTAGTTTTAAATTGTACGCCCTTAGATTTCGTTTTTGGTTTAATTGGTACCGTTAGGATTGTTAAAACGAATAGTATTTATGAGTGCAGGCTCTTCGTCACATTATATGCAGTTTAAACAGAGTGATGTGACGATAGCAGAAAAACGAAATGAAAGACGTAAAAACGGAATGAAAAGCTGTGTGTTCCTATTACCTCATAAATTGGCGTTTTGAAAGAAGAAACACATTTTAAAAAGTATTTTGTACTGGTTTTGTTAGTTTGTTCGTTGTTATTTCTCACCTCTACGTTGTTTAAGGCAATTTTTAAACGTTGTTGGGCGGCCATTTTTCCATGCTGTTTAACCAATTCACCAGTCAAAAATAAACCACTGAGTAAATAGTGGGGGGAAAAAAAGACTGACGAATCAGTGGAAAATGTCACTGAATCAATAAGTGAAGGAAATCTGGCATCTTTTCATTGATTCATCAGTTCAAGTCACTAAAGTGACTGTTGAATCAGTCAGATACGTTTGACTGATGGAAACATTGAAATTCTCACTGATTCAGATTTAGAGTGTATAGTAGGTACATCCATCTTTTATGATTTTCAACTACGCCAGTATATAATATCTGGTTTACTGCGGACCATTGGTCATCTTATTAAAACCTTTATCAGGTAATTTCAAACTAAACTTAATTTAATGGAATAAACTAAAAAAAATATTGCATTTAACAATTAAAACTAAAACGATTTTTCAGTGTCGTATTAGCATCAACAGCTACATGAAAATAAATAAGTACTTAATCGCAAAATATAAATAATAATTATACTCACGTTTGTAACTAAAATTTATAACTAAATTTGTTATTATCAAGAGGGAGGAGGGTGTGCCCTATAGTCTTTAAGTTGAATCTTTAGATTTAGATAATAAATATGTTTTTTAAATTCATTACAGCCCACTGTACAATCGAAATATAATTTTTAAGTTCGTGTTGTAAATATAATTTTCGAATTCAACACTAAAAAATGTTTTTAATGTAAACATTAAAATTGATTTTCTAATTAGAGTAATTTTAGTTTTTAACTAGTTAATAAAGGTTTTAGTAAAACGAAAAATGGTCCACACGAAACCATGTATTAACTACTCATACTGAGTGTTTATTTACAAAATTACGGCCATTTTAGACTTTAGGGCGATATGTCATATCTCGGGAAAAATTTCAGTTTTTTACCAAATGTTATATGTTGGAAGTGCCTCATCTAAGCAATGAATTTAGATATGTACATCGTTGTTGGTAAGCCATTCTGAAATACAGCACTGCATTAAATATTGTTACAATACGCCTGAAGGGCGTATCCAAGATCGTGAGCGATGGAGGTCACAATGAAAATAGAAGAACTAAATTATAGTTTAATTTATTAACACAGTTATTATTTACACTATTGATCAATCTATCTCCACTATTAGTCTTTCTATTTCTCAATGACCACAGTATTTAACGTCTATCTCAACTCTAATTAAAGTCCTTCTGTATATCTATTTGTTTATTGTCAGTTAATTCACACTTGAACACTGTGGGGTATTATTACATTTTAAACCAGAGTTTTAATAAATGCAACCTGCCACATGACTAAATTAACCAAGTTGCCAGCCATATTGGTTACTTATGTTGACATATTAGTGGTGACGTCACTGACTTAACCAGAAGAGACTGTAAGGCCTTGAAGTCTCGGCAGTCACGGCCGAAGCCACAGTCCTTGTCCATCCGCCTGTGAACGGACATTATTAATACATACACATGTGTGAGACACCCAGCATTTTTTAGCATTGTCCTGCTGCTCGGCGAGAAGCTAATAATGTGATTCCGTAATGTAGACAAATTCTGGGGAGGAAAAAAAAGATAGCCTTGTGAAAAATTAATGTAATGATGTTGGGAATTCAGTAAAGTGCAATATTATTGAGATGAATTATTATATCCAACATATGCATGATAGCAAATCACTGAATGCACGAAACCGAGCAATTGAAAGGGCAAATTCTTCCATAAAGAGCGATGCAGGAAATATCTACAACTGACATAGGTTATTCACTATTTATTGCCACGATTTGGTGGGTTTAAAATCGTGCCTACGGCAAAAGATTATTGAAAGAGTATAAACTTGAAATCTGAACTACTACCTTCGAAGTTACCGGCCTCTCAAAAAATTGTAAGTCAACGAGGATAATTTAATGAACACTGCAATTATTCTGAAACTTAATTTATGTGAAAGGATTGTCTCATTCTACAGACCGTCTGGAAATTCCAGAATTACAACTGTTCCGTCGAAATTTCAAACTAAATTTAAAATTTGGATTGACGGAGTTGTAAACAAAGTTAATAAGTTAGTTTAGATTCCAGTGCTTTTAGTCATGCAATAATTTTACAACTCAGGACCTCTGGGTGATTGGGGAAAACTTACACGAATTTAATAAGTACTGTGGAGACCGTAGCAGAAATAACAAATGTCTAATCAAACAGTTTGCTAGCTCCTTGCAGCCCCTCGAGTCGAATAAAAACGGCGATGTCAGTATTTCAAGACGGTATCGTCTCATCCATCACGGCGACGCAATCGGGTCTTTTCAGATGTCAAACTTCCCACTGAGATATTGAAATCTAACAGCCTGCTCTCCGACCTCTTCATGTACATCGCGGGCGCCTGATTTGCGAACATTTACTCGGTGGGCCGGCGAATCTTAGAGCGACAGGGTGGCGCTGGGGATTTCCAGACGGAAAACACTGACGTAGGCAGCGACGTCCAATAACTTGGAAGTCCCCGCCATGAAGACGATCTTGAGGCAAGGTCACGGACCTATCTAAACGCCGCCAAGGCACTATCACTTTTGGCTCCCGTTACAATGCGGCATTTGAACAACACAAAAGTTTTAAACTCAAGCCCGAACTTAAAACAAAAATTAACACATATTAATACAAACAAAAATTTTAATGCAAGGAAAAAGTATTCAATATTTAAATTTTTTTAAAATATATAATTAAAAATTATTACTTTATGTTAAAGATTCAAACATTTTAATAATCCCTATAAAGTAGATGGGTGATTTACACAAATTATTTGCTGTATTCTAATTCGGAGTTAATATTAATAACTAAGAAAAGTGGAAAATTGCAAAATTACTAAAGTATATAGGCTTTTCACAATAAAGTGAGCACTTTTGAGGCCCTAATTACATTTTCCTATCAGCCATTCTTTGGCTTCCCAACAATTTTTAAAGTAAATATTGCCATGCAAGTAATTAACATTCTGTATATATTTCACCGGACTCGAAAGTTTGCGTGTAAGGCTACAGTAAAATATGTTTATTGACTGCTGTTCCATAACAGAGGGCTTCAAAAAGTACTCAATTTACCGTGAATACCCTATACATAACTGAACTGCTCTCCTCACATGCTATATACCATAGTGCCACAACATAAAGGCTGTTCTACAATCGGAATAACCATATCCTACCCATAATCGTCGTCATAACAAACATTCCTGTAGAAAATTGGCATGGGTAATAGAATTGTGTGTTTTTATTTTTTTCGTTTTTTGGACAATTGGTTTTCACTTCCATATTAAAACTTTTTAATGAATAATTATTTGAATTCTTAATTGTGTAAGTTGGTCACTTTTCTCGTATTTATGTCTCTTTTTGGTATGTAGACATGTCGTTGGTAAACAGTCGTAATAGATTAAGGTGAATTATTTTTACTGTTGCAGTTCTCAATTTCACGTGGCGCGTTAAAAAAAACACACAAGGAAAGATAATAATTGGATCTAATGTATGTTTAGCTTCGCGACAGGAAATGTACAGTTTTGAGAGTAGATTCGACATGTGTAGTAATAAAAGTGGATTCTGATTGGCTACGCATTGGTTCTTGCATAGGAAAAATCAAAAGATCGCTACTTTACTATGCCGCTGTACGTCGACAAAGGATACAGGAATTTGTAATGCTTGGGTGTAGTAAGCGCCATTGCATAAGATGAATTCAATGCTTACTGTAATTGGTAGGGTTATAAATTTGTCTTCTGTAGCGCGGCATTAACATGACCACATAAACTAACCTAGGATAGTAGACGCATGTATGTTTTTTCCGCAGTTTAAAATTACCTAAGCTAACTAATAATACAGGATAAACGAGGTCATGTTCCAATTGACAGTTTATGTTTACTCAATGGTCACGTGACCCGATTTAGTATACAAAATGATATGTTTGGTAGTTAGTATTCAGGTTTTAGTACGTAACGAACCGTACTAAATACTAATTTTCCAAATCCCAAGTTGCCACCAAATATTTTTCGAACATAATGCAGCAAAGAAAACTGAGGAGATGTTTCATACAGTATGCATATAAATATATAAAAATAATTATAATAAATTCAAGTTTTTGAATAAATATGTACGTACGTAGATAGCAGTGTGTAGTGTGAATTGAGTTTAATTCCAATGACACATTGTAAGATGTGATACATTCGAATGTAAACGTAACCAAAAATATTATATTTACATGCATATTTTCAGTTACACACATTATACAGGCTGAGTCGTTAATGCATGCTAAATTGGCATGAGAGTAATTCTTGTGACAAATAAATATGGAAACATATACACTACATAGTGCCTAAAGTGATATCTGAGAGTGGCAGAGGCCCTGAAACGTAGCGATTCTAAATGTGTTAATCAACGATAAATTGGAAACTACTTGCGATTAAGCTACGAAAATTAGCATACAGGCAAAAGTTTACAGGGCAAGTAAACAAGGTGGGTTACCACATAAAACGGCATTACGGAGAGTACACCCTTTCATACATTAAATAGGGGTTGGCACCATACAATTGCTTAGAACTTTGTAACCCTGCACTTGAAGACATTTGATATGACATGATAGTAGTCAGCATTACAAAAGCAATGAAAAAGGTCGCGTTGATAGTATCCGCTAATTCCTACCGTTTCCTGTAAAGTCACATGTTTAGTTTGGAAAGCATATTAATGGTTGCCTGGAAGGTAGGCAGCCTGTCCAACTGTCGTGCATGAACTGTGAACTGATACCCTGGCTAATATCCCTGTCCTATGGCAACAAATTTATAAGATTGTGGACTGCTGAGAAGTTACTGCGGGAAAGTGCGCCATTGTATTGTTTCCTGTTGTCGTACCAAGTGGATACGTCGTCGCCTGCCTGCTAGCATTGCGTTGGTAGTTGACGCAGCAGACAGTTGTTCACGACGTGTGTGATAGAATGGGGTAGTGAGAAATTGCCGGACATGCATCTCATGTATAGCCATCTCATCTCAGTCAATCCATAGCACAGAGTAGAACGCATCCATGTACTGCCTTGTTGTGCTACTAAAGTGTGCTGGTGCGCAACTGTGCATGTACCATATGTCTCCCAGTAGATTCAGTGCAACGCCAGCAGGCAGGCAACCTCGTCGCCACGTGGTATAACAGGAACAAATTCAACAGGACACTTTCCCACAGTAACTTCTCAACCGTCCACGATCTTATAAACCTGTTACCATAAGACAGGGGCATTAGCCCGGGTATTAGTTCACACGTCATGCACCACAGTGGCACGGGCTGCCTACCTCCCAGGCAACCAAGCTTTCCAACTAAACATGTGACTTTACAGGAAACGGCAGTGATTAGGGGATACTATCAATTACAATTTCAAAGCAATTTCGTTGGGAATTTGTGTAATCTTCAAGCCAAGCTAACTAACGTAATGTCAAATTGCTTCGAGCGCAAGGTCACAGTGTTTCAAGCAATTGATGGGAGCCAACTCCTATTTAATGTATGAAGGGGTGCACTCTCTGGAACTTTAATTTGTGTGGTAACCTACTTTGTAAACTTTTGCCTGTATGTCAATTTTTGTTTCTTAATCGCAAGTGGTTTCCAATTTGTCGTTGCATAACACATCTCCAATCGCAACTTTTCAAAGTCTCTACCACTCTCAGAAATCATTTAAAGCCCTGTATCGTGTGTATGTGTCCCTATTTATTTTTCCTACTAAATATTTCGCTCATGCCGGGTTAGCATACATTAACGTCTCATCCTGTATGTATATGTATATATATATATGCATACATTAACGTCTCATCCTATATATATATATATATATATATATATATATATATATATATATATATATATATAAACAGGGTGTTTTAAAACTAAAAGATGTCACAATTCAAACCACGGCATATACGGGCAAATATAAACAAGAAGTCCTAGTAGCAAAATGTTCGGGAAATTAATCTAGAATTTTCAAATTGAAATTGAATTTACCAAAAAAAGCTGGGATTCCGCAACGTCACGTACCTGCGTGCACAACAAGTTGCATACCACGTAGGCGAACGGAACTGGCGCATAATGCGGACAGCGCCTGCACATAAGGCACCATAACTTAGAGGCAAGTGGGCGCCGCTAGTGGCTGCTTGTTAGTACACGTGTGTCAAACTACATGAATAGTGGGAGGTTAGTAATTGAGAAATAAAGGCCACCAGTAGTGATAGAATTTTATTTCCAACAACACCCAAACAGCAGTATTGGCGATGTAGGGTCTGCACGTACAGTTTATGGCGTCCTGTGTGCAAGCGGCTGCCGTATGAAGCACCAGTTCCGTTCGCCTTCAAGATATGCAACTTGTTGTGCACGGCTACAGCGTTTAGCACTTAAGCAGCACTACCTGCATACGTGTATGATATGCTGTAAAGACGATGGTGAAATACATGTTCAATTCGTACTGTAAACAACATAATACCACGCAGTAATAAACTTACAGCACTGGAGCTGTCTGTTGGTTTCTGGCAACAGTCAGTGTGTGATGCCTTGCAGGAAGTTCTAGTGTTGCCTACTCACCAGAGTTGTGTTGCTGCCGCCTGAAGTTTCGTGGGCGCTTTACACGAAAACGGTGGTCTCTGGGTAGTTTCCACAAGAGGACCATCAAACGTTCATAATTCCTGACGGCAAAATATTTGCCTGCAAAATGATGGTGGCTACTCCTGTTATCTTCATTACAAGGTGAGTTATTAACGTAAGTCTGCTCTTAGGTTGAAGATCCCTATAAAGTAAAACAATATTCAGACAATTGTAGTTTAAAATTTCACTTCGTTTAGATGTCCTACAAAGAACACAGTTTAAAATCTCTATTTTTGAGTGTTCATATCTGCCGTGGTATTCCATTTTGGTATAAAGCGTCCTGTATAATTTCCATTTGATTTTACATTAGGAATAACCTCGCGAAGTTTATCGATTGGATTCCAACCCATTCTGTTTGAAATTTTCTGTATCATCGAGCTGGTATGTCCAGCTTGGGATCTATCGAAAGCGGTAATAAATGAATCAAGTAATGAACTCGGGACAGTTGCTGAAGAAGTGAGTGTCTCTCGCCCGCGCGTGTTCAGCAGCGACGGCCAAGCCTGTGCACAGTTGCTCCAGCACTGCAGGTCGACGTAAGAGCGGTGCTGGGATCCCGGCCGCTCGCCCGGGGTCGGCCGGGTCTCCGAGGGACAGTGAAAGGCGCCGACTGGCTTCTTCATCGCGTCCGCCTCGCTCCTGGCGCCTTCCGTCACAACCAGCCGCCTCCTCACACACTTCGTCTGCACGCAGCAACAACGAGGCACATCACACCTCACTCGCGATCACGAGGGCTTATACTGCAGATGGAATATGAGGTGGAGGTGGGTGGTTAGGAAGGTTGGTAGCTAGATAGGTATATTATGTGCATTATGTACTTAGGTAAGCAAGTACATATGTAGGTAGATATGTAGGTAGGTAGATACGTGGTAGGTAGGTACATAGGTAGGCAAGTAGGTAGGTACATCATTGTAGTAGGTAGGTAGATAGGTAGGTTAATTGGTAGATAGATAGTTATTATCGGAGGGTATATACGAAGATAGGTAGGTTGTTGGTGGGTAGATATGTAGGTGGGTAGTTAAATATGTAGATGGGTATTTAAATATGTAGGTAGGCATGTCATTAGATACATTCTTTGGTAGGTAGCTGGATATGCAAGTAAGTAGATATGTAGATAGATACATACGTATGTAGGTAAATACGTAGATAGTTGGCAAGCAGGTAGATAGGTATATTCATAGGTAGACAGGTAGGTAAATATGTAGGTAGGTAAGTAGATAAGTATGTAGGTAATTAGGTAAGTAAATACCTATGCAAACAGATAGGTAAGTACATATGTCGATATGTAGGTAAGCATGTTGGTATGTAGATAGGTAGGTAGGCAGGTAGGTGAACATTTAAGTATGAAGGTAAGTATATAGATTGAGAGATATGTAGACAGATATGTAGGGAGATATATTAGTAGGTACGTGGGTACATATACCTGGGTAGCTGGATAGGTAGGTAAGTAGGTACGTACGCAGAGGTAGGAAAATATGTGATTGATAGGTAAATACGTAGGTTGATACATAGGTAAGTATGTTAGTAGGTATAGGCTATTCACGGTAAACTGAGCACTTTTGCAAGCCTTCTCATTTGGAATAATAGTCAATAAATATATTTTATTTTAGATTTAGACTTTAAATTTCTAGTGTTGTAGAATATACACAATGTGTTTGTTACTTAAATGGAAATATTTAGTTACAAAGGTGGGTAAAGTATTAAATATGGCTGAAATGAAAAATGTAACTCGGGCCTGAAAGGTGCTCACTTTACAGTGAACGGCCTATATATATGTTGATAGGTAAGGACATAAGTAGCTAGGTATGTAAGCAGGTAAGTAAGTAGATAGGTAGATAAGTAGGTAGATATGTAGGTATGTTGATATATAGTTAGGTAGGTATGTGCGTAGGTGCGTAAGTATTTGAGTACGTAGATAGGTAGGTAGGGATTAAGCTTGGCTTACAATTGAAAATTATGAATTAAGAACTATGCAGCAACTGCAGTTCTCGCACACGCAACCACGTATTCTGCATTCACGATTCACAACTCGCATAATAATTCGTAAGTCAAACCAATGTAAACTCGCAACAAGCCTGTAATCTTTAATTTTGGCTGATAACTATTAATAATCGAACCTCGCATAACACAACCATGTGTAAGCAGATCATCCTTCAAAACATCCGTTTTCGGACAGAGAAGCTTATTATTTTTACCTTTGTTCACAAATGAAATCATATGCACATACACACGCTTTTTAATATTTTTATGCTTACATTACTGCAAATAAGAGTTATCCGCCGACAACACCGACTGCTATGTTCTAATTGGTCACTGCTACAAAACTTTTATTTAAGATATAAAATAAAAACTATTTATTCTACCGCTTAAGGAAACCACAACACTGCATTTGGCCTGCCAAGTTCAATACGAAACTAACACTAAGGATAACACATTTTTTTCAATTCTTCTGTACACGTCACAGAGCATACGTTAAAGCTAATTTTTCAATTCTGAACCCAGCTTTAACGTCTCGTCGACAGCGAGGTAATTAGAGCGGGAGCAAGTTTCTCAGAGAAGCAAGTATAGAGGAGGATTCTACCTCGGCCTGTAGTAAGGTGCCATGCCACCATTCGCCCGGAGTGACTTCGGGATAAACCTGATGAACCAGAATCAGGATGGCCGGCACCGGAATCGAACGCAGGAGCTTCCGAATGTTATTCCAGCAGCTTACTACTGCGCCACCTGGCAATGACATGATGCATACAACGCGGGGTGACAAAGGGACTAGCTGCAGGAGTGGCGGCTCTGAATGGTGATGCGTGAGTCTCGCCCTCTCATTGAGAGTCGACGCCGAAGAAAGAGTTCGAAGGAAAAAAAATTAAAATTCCTTGTAGATAAGCTTCACTGCAAAGAAATGGCTCAGCTGAGATAGACTGGTGCCAGACGGCATAACTAAGTTAATGTTGTGTGGAGTACGGTATGTGGAGAGGCTGATAACTTCCACCCTGTCTACACCACAGAACAATTATAAAAAACCAATAAATTGAAGAGAAAAAAGAAGGAAATTAATATAAATAGCTAAGAGCGTTTCGGTTACTATAGTGGTTGCAAAAAAACTCCCATCACTGTCGCATGGAAGAAGAAGATGAAAGTTGCGTGGTGCAGTAGACAGCTGCAAGCCAAAAGCACAGTCCAGGAAAACACGAGACAAGGCCGAAGGAAACACGCCCTCTGTATTAACCAGAAAGTGCAGATACACGGATGAGACGATCGGCCTTCGATTAGCCAAGTATACTATATTCGCGGTTCCGCCACACTTTTTGAATAAATTATTTAAAAAAAAAAAATCACCCCATGTACACTGTGTTTGGTTGTTTGCTAAATATGTTACGTTTCACAAGCGTTTTGAACTTATGTTAACATTGAGGTACCTATCAAATTTTTGTTTAAATTGAACTTTTGCGTATATTTTATTTGTCAATTATAATATTTCTTTTGTAATTAATATGAATAACAGCAGAGAGAAAGAAGGTGTGTTGGTAATTCCTAGTAAGATATAATTATTACGCAAAATATTATTACACTGAGCGCTCACGAATGCGGTGCTCCGTGCCTTTGGTGACATTTTTTTAGACTTGTTTAAGCTTTGTTTGCATAAGGTGGAGGAATATCCTGAAAGTAGAACTGTAGCAGGGCTTCAAAAAAGTTGTAAGTAAACTTGCGTATGGCAAGCAGTCCATGGACTGCGCACACAAAGCTCATGCCGAGAGTAATAATCTTCAATTCTTCTCACGCATGTTGTGCAGCGAGGCCAGTGAGGATCTTAACGCACTGCCGGTGTCGCCCATTCAGTGGATTTCCTCTCAGATTTGGTGGAAAATTACTTCTACCGAATGGGCGAAATTGTTGTGCAGCGGTCAGTATGTAATCCAGTATATTTATTAATCATTTCTTAAATTGGCGGACAGTTTCCTGGGAGGAAAAATTTTGTTACAATTTCTCAAAAGTCAGTCGGTTACCCATATACTTTAAGGAATGAAAACCTCGATGAAATAAAATAGCGAATAATAATTTCCTCAATTATTTACAAACACTAGAAATAAAATACTTTTGACTCGATATTTCAGAATCAATTGTTATCGCATGATGTTTACAAGTAATACTTACATAATCGTCAATCACAGTGCAGAAATTAATGCAGTCGAATAAAGGGTACTCACTGTAAAATTAAGCACCTTTGAAAACCCGGCTTAAGATATACTTGTATGCACGTTGTGAATTATTCCGCCTTATGTGAAATTAACATTGCCATGGACCTCATCACTTTATTCATGCGTCGGTCAAATGAAACGGTGAAATTATTAGAGAAAGAAATATTTTACAAATCTGCTAATTTTTACACTTCGGTGCATTAAAAAAATGCCAAACAAATATTTTAAGTTATCACAAATGGTTACCTAACACATCTTATTCGACGTTAAGATATGGAACTACTTCCCATCCATCGATACCAACTTTACTGGGCGCGTGTCACTCAGTGCGCTCGTTAAAATATATGCAGGTGGGAGCAGTGAATTTTTCTGTAAGGCTGATTTCAAAAGTGCTCGCTTTATCGTGAACAACCTTCAACTAATATAAAGTTCCAATAAACCGTGTATCAACATCAACTGAATTATTTTGTGAATTATATATATATACATATTCGACAGTTCCAATATGTGCAGTAAAGTCCGCATCACACTTTCATGCAGTCGCGCCTTAGTTCAGTCTCGTAGGGTACAACGCCCTTTCGCCCGTCCACACCACACACGCTTGTCCGCCGTCGCCTCGCACTCACCGTTGAGTTGCCTGGCCGAGGGCCTAGTGACAGGGATGGAGATTTTAACAGGGCATTACATTTTATTACATAACGTATTCCTACTACCGACAAACCAGGAAGAATTCCAACATATTTTGTCTTATTTCAAGCCATTCCCTTGGTTACTTTTAACTTAAAGATAAAGAAAAAGACGAATAGTTTGTTTAATTCCAAAACCTCGTAATTCCATTTTAAGAAACTTTTAGATGAGAGAAAAATAACTACACAGAAAAGAGCTGGTTTTCTTTTCTTTAAAATTTCATCAAGTACGATGCCGTGTACACTGAGAGTAAATCGAATACAATATTTGTTTGTATATGGCCAAATATATACATTTAGTTGCCCTAACAAAATATATTGTTGAGCAAATAAAATTTGAAAAGCAACAAAGTTACTTTTCTTAGTCAAACAAAATATATGTTTGATTAAACGAAATCCCCGTGTTGGGCCAAAAAAAATTAGACTGTCAACTAAATATATTGTTGAATCAACTGTATATATTTGCTTGGCTACTCATTTGACTGCCTTCGTTCTAAAATACAGCTCGAGTGTTTGTTTGTATTTTTTTAGACACTTAGGACAGTAACCGTCTTTGTAAGTGCATCTATTGATGCTTAATAATCGAATTAAAAACACATTACTAAAACAATGCTACAAGAAACTGACAAGTAAAGCCGTAAAACTTTAAATATTTGATTGCACACATTGTCAAATATTTGCAGTATTTTTATTTAAAAGCTTTAAGCAGTTATCAGTTGTCACATTAGCTGAGACTACTAGGGCGTAGCACTCGCACGCAGGTGATCTAGATTCGAAACTCGGTTTGAACTTGGGAAATTTTCTTATATCGGCCCAAACTGTTTAATGCAAGTATAGCCAAACAAATCTTTAGTTGCACTAACAAAATCTTACAATTTGGGTGACCAAATGAGAACAAGAAAATAATTTGGTTTCAGTAACAAAATAATTTGGTTGCACCAAACAAATCTTGTTTGATTCAAAAAAAACTTTTTCTCAGTGTATACTGAAAGGGATGGGGCCGCCTACAATCCGGTCACTAGTTCTTTGTCGCTGTATCGGTGTTTCACTATTATTGGTTCAAACTGCAGGAACGTGTAGAGGATAATAGAATAATCATAAGAGTTCTAATAAACGTAGGTTAGGACACCAACCGTTTTCGAGATATGACGTACGCACATTTGTAACTATTGCATTATTACATTGTTCATGCCTTATGTTCCAGGTACGAGCCCTCACATCAAGGGCGTATCCTGGAGGGGGGCTGAGGGGGCTGCAGCCCCCTCCCCGAAATTACACACATTTTTTGAAACCCTATTATCAAAATGTCAATAATTATATTTATATATTTGTTATCACCCACATGATATAAATTTTTTACACCTTATATTAAAATTGCAATCATATTGATTTTATATTAACCACATATATTATTGCATATTATATACAATAACTTCGTTTTATGAATAAACGGGGGGGGGCGGGGGGATAGTCAAGTAGTTCCTAGGAATCTGAGCGAGTTTGCATAAATAGTTCTGTCCTCCTTCCCTTTCCTATCCTTCAACTGTGACTTGTGAACGATGTACTACTAGTGACAATACTAATACTCATCAGCCCTCCCTCCCCCCCCCCAAACCGAAAAACATTTCTGGATACGCCCCTGCCTCACATCGAATGTCAACAGCGGTGTGCACTCGTAGCAGCATTTGAAGTAGCTGCCATGGCTCCACGCACACTTTCCAACAAAGATATGGCTAGCATTCATTCCACGTGTGTGCGTGCTGATGGCAACCACAGGAGGCAGCATTGTTTTACCACGAAGCGTTCCTTCAGGGATGTTGGGGCCTCGTGGGAAACTCGGCCGCCTGACTGTCTTCTGCGAGGGAACGCTTTGTAGTGCAATCGTGCTGCCTCCCGTGGGTTGCCATTAGCATGTCCACACACGAGATGAATTTCGGCGATCTCTTCGTTAGATAGTGTGTGTGTGTGTGTGTGTGTGTGAAGACACGACAGCTGCTTCAAATGCTGCCTGCGAGGAATTTTATTGTCCTATACATGATCCTGCAGTCAGGGCCGCAACTAGAGTCTTTGTCACCCCGGGGCAAAAATTCTGGCGGCCCCCCTCCTTATTTTTATTGGTGAGGGAGGTGTTAGAGCGTTTTAGTATTAAATGGAAATTGGTGAAATAAAAACAGGCTGTTTTATTAATACTTATTAGTAATTACAATAATTCCCTTAATGGATATTATTAACTTATACATTTACCCTATCCTAATCATGAACGCAATTCAAATATTCAAATTCCACTTGCGAGCTCTTTTTTGCAGCAAACATTTTGATGATAGAACACGGCGGCATTTAGCTTAAAAACACAAGATGGAATGTTTGTGGCCATATACGGTAGATTACAAGTCCACGGGAAACATCAAACAAAGTGGTGCAGTTACTTTTTAATTTGCACACATGGGGTTCCAACCCCTCCCTTTTCGTGGATGGGGGGTTGATGAGCCCATATTTTTGTGCTTTGTACTTCGTCGTTTAAAATGCAGTATCCCGAAACTCTGACATTTATCGTTCCTTCTGGCTGTGTTACTATCAAATAAAACCTCTGCTTCAAGTACAATTTCAATGGTGATTACACCACTTAGGAATAGACTTAGAGTATAGATCGTGTATATATTTTCGGCCTATTTTTTTTATGAATCACCTGTCAAATTTTGTCGGCAGAGTTTGGTTGCAACCTGTAGATACGCGAATGTAGGCAGCATCATCTAAGTGAAGGTTATAAAATGAAGACATTTACATTTAGTATAAATGAAATGTTTTCGGCAATTTGTTAACAATATAATACTTCCTAAGCACAAATAATTTTATTGGGAATTCAAATATCGCCCGTCGCCAGAGTCAAAAGCATAAGCAATGAGATTGGCAACACAGTTGTGTCGCCATGTCTGCAGAATGTAAATGTTATATTTTAATCACTTAAATCCTGTCAGTTGGTCTTGGTGAGGGGCGCGGGATAAGTTCTTGGTGTCAAGTATTAAAGAGACTGCTGGTGCTTTGAGCAATGTGCAGGCAAGAACTGCAGGGCTCTAAAGCAATATGCCTTCTAAAAGTCAACAGCGCATTTCGAAACGCTTGACCCACTATGATAGGCGTTGACTATTTGCACGTCCTATATCCTAGGAAAAAATTCCCCAGCAACTTTCCAAGTCTTGGCTGATGATGCTTGGGCTAGGACTGAGTCATGAACTCAGACTTGACTTTAATATTGCAGTAGGTAATTACACGTTTCACCCGCAATAACAATTTAGAATCGTGTAGTTTTTTTCTAGTTCTTGAAACGGGATTCCCAACTGTGGAATCACTAAGATTTTATTGTTTCAAGCGTTTGCTATAGTAAATTAAAGGTGGCACTATCTGGAGCACTCGAGAGCTCATGTGTTGTCGAGAGCTGCCAACACTATCGGCAATCTCAGTTTCAACATGGCGGGCGAAACACTTGGTGGCTGTTTTAAATGCAAATGGCACACTTACGTCTACGCCATTCTGGAGCTTTGCACATGCCGTAAATAATAATTAGGGCCAACTGATTTTCGTGAAAATATTCCCGTACAATTTAGACTTCAATATTATATGTTCAAAACTGCAGCTTACTTATGTTTTATTGTCCTCGTGCTTTTTTGGGAAGACTGGCTGGACCAATGAGAATCACGGAAATCCTATACTGAACGTCCGTGATTCGCGGGCTAGCAGCTAAGACGCATAACAGTTAATATTATCCAATCACAACAGTGGATTTAAGCCTACGTGTTTAGGTGTACAACTAGTGGTATACTTTTTTACGCGATAATACATTGCATGTGGAACATTATTACAAGTAGGTAATTGTACAAATACCTGAACCGATATATATATATATATATATATATATATATATATATATATATATTTAATGTATCATTTTATCACATCAAACGACATATGGTTATGTCACAAGACTAAAAATTCCGAAGTTGTAAAGCTTTAAGATCGGCTTCCGTAATTGTGTAAAAATTTTTACTTTGAAATTTAAAAATTAAAATGATTTAAATGACCGGAATTGGCGTCAGCGTTTTGCTTTTGGAACCTTACTTTGCTAGTAGTGGTTAAAATTTTTGTATTTCTGGAATATAAAATTAAAGAGTTTCCATTTATTTAAAATTGTTATGTGGACCTAACAAAATTTCCAGGATGTATGTAAGTTTGCTTGGTACATCTTTATCAATAAGTTTATATTTCTAGCTTTGTCTTCTGCATTTCGCTGAAGTACATTACAGTGAAGTTTATTTATCTGGGCTGTTAAATTGAGCTCAAGAACTGCTAGTAAACTAGATGTGTAATTTTTTATACGAGTTTGTGATAAGTGAAACAGTATACTCCGTGAATTCGACTAATTCTTGCAACTGCTAACATGAATGTGATGTGCTGCCATTCTCCTCGGCTAATAACAACATGAAGAAATTGATATAAGAACACAGGATGAAAATTTTTACTATCCTCGTTACGCATTATGAAACGAAACCGTCTCTCTTTTAATGCAAGACAATGCGTATCAAATAAATAAACTTGTAGATGTACGTTAAATTACATAATAACACTAAAAATAATTTTTAAAATTGTACACCTTTAGATTTTTATATTAAAAATATATTTAATAAAATTTGCAGGTAGTCAAATCCGGTATTATGCTTGTAGGTATACCGCTGATTGAAAACATATTTTTATTTTAATAGGATTGAAAATTACAGGTTTTTTACGTCTATAAATACAAGTGCTGACAGCTCGCTTGGCAGTGAATTCGAGAAATTAGCGTTACCTATGTGTTGAAAATAGAATCCAACATGAGGGGCACCGACAACACAAACTCGTACTTTAAAAACATAAATAAATATGGTTGCTGCATGGTGGGTGAATTAATACACTAGCACTACTGGGTGATGAAAACATATGAAATACAAAGTAATCATCCAGTAAAGTATACATAAATGACAGATGTAAAAAAACTGAGATGGCGGCCTCCAGTAATGTAATATGCTTGCTGACGTTCATGGATTTATTAAATTTTTTCTCTAATTTTTTTTCAAGGCCATCCAATGTCACGGTGTAAAGGTAAAGGTAACCTGCATCTAATATGGCAGTAGTAATCAGTAACATAATATGTTTGCTGACTTTTATGAATGTATTGCGATTTTGGTTTTCAAACTCATTCGAGGTCATGGGGTCTAGGTCAAGGTCACCTACGTACAATATGGTGGCAGTAGTCAGCAACACAATACACTCATGAATTTACTGGGATTTTTGTTTTCAAGGTAATTTAAGGTCATCGGATCAAGGTCACCTGCACCCAATAAGGTGGAAGTAGTTAGTAACATATATGCTCATTGCCTTTTATGAGTTTATTGCGATTTTTGGGATTTTTTAAAGGGAAAATGTGTATTTTTAAGTGAAAAGGGGAACTTTTAAACAAAAAAAAAGTGTAATTGTTAGGGTAAATGGTCGCCGGGGAAAAGTAATTATTTAAAAATTTTAATAATTGTATTATATTTTTAAAAATAAATTTGCAGTAATTTTCGATCATTTTTTTATAATTTTTAAACGATTTGTAATAATTTTTAAATGATTTTAATGACTATTACTAATAATTGTTTGAAATTTTTGAGATTTTTTTAAGTTTTTTATTTTTAGGGTCAAAGGTCAAATGTCAACGATCAACAGTCACTGGCGTCCATGACGAGCGCCAGGTCATCGGAATGACAGAGCATGAACAGCTCCAAGCTTCGACGCCAGACGCCGATGTACCAGACTTCTTATTTTCTTTCTACTCATACGTAACAGCTCATTAAAAATTCTATAATTGGCTTTATCGCAAATGATATATATCCATGGGGCGTAGGGGGAGGCTGGTCACCCTTATGCTGAAACCAAACTTCGAGTTCAAAAACCTTTTTGAAATTTACACGTATCAATATTTTACATAAAATTTGTTGCGTTCACGCTAGAAAATCATCAAAAAATACAATATAAAAATAGGGTGAAAGTTATTTTAGGGATAATTTAGTATTTTAATTATGCTATCACTGATACTTATAGTGTCACGAAAAAATTAATATCCTGAAAAACTAAGGGGGGAAAATATCTGTGTATTGAAGAGCCTTAAAGAGCTGTGTGAACGGGTGTTGCCGAGATGGCATGTTTGACGGTTTTAATTCCCCTCTGTGGTGTGGTGAGTGATGAACGACTAATCGGCTCCATATCCACCACAGACGAGGCGCATTTATCTCCAACTGCTACTCGCGCCCGACACTCAGCTACAATTAAAGGAGCGGCGACCAGCGAGCCCGTGACCCACAAAAAGTGACTCGACTCCGGCTTCAAGATCGCATCACGCGCTATCTGCCAGTCACGCTGTGTAGTCATGCCCACTTTGAGCTTCTTACCCCCCCTCCCCTCTCTCCTCAAGCTACTGTAACCTGCACGCCTAACCATGCCAACGAGTCCTTGGTGGTGAAGAGTAGATTGAGGGGGAGAGGGGGTAGACTGAAACAGCCCTCATCAAGTCGGTTTCTCCGCAGCTTACGACCCTAAGCTCGCACTTTCGATCTCAAGTCACGCTGTGTAGTCATGCCCACTTTGAGCTTCTTACCCCCTCCCCTCTCTCCTCAAGCTACTGTAACCTGCTCGCCTAACCATGCCGACGAGTCCTTGGTGGCGAAGAGTTGATTGAGGGGGAGAGGGGGTAGACTGAAACAGCCCTCATCAAGTCGGTTTCTCCCGCAGCTTACGACCCTAAGCTCGCACTTTCGATCTCAAGCAGGCTCGTGATTCGGGTGTCCTTTGAAACCGTGATCTAGTATCCTGGAACACTTTTTTTTCTCGAGCACGGGCGTGTCCCGCAAGTTGAGCTCGGGGATACGCCCAAGCGAATTTGTTAAAGTAAATTGTGAAGCAAAAATCTTAATCACATATACAATATATTTAATGTGTCGCAGACTTGTGACGATTTTCGGGTGCATGTATAAAATAGCGGAACCAATTTAGTAATTTTTTTCTTTGACGAGCCTGCATCAATTTGCTGACGTGTTTTGTTCAGTTATATTACATGTGCACTCGCGTAGGGAGCTGAGGCCAAGTTTTATTCTGACCGAGTCACAGTATTCCTGGCACTCGCGTGGGGAGCTGAGGCCAAGTTTTATCCTGACCGAGTCACAATATTCCTGGAATTGCATGGGGAGCTGAGGCCAAGTTTTATTCTGACCGAGCCACAGTATTCCTGGCACTCGCGTGGGGAGCTGAGGCCAAGTTTTATTCTGACCAAGTCACACTATTTCTGGAATTGCGTGGGGAGCTGAGGCCAAGTTTTATTCTGACCGAGCCACAGTATTCCTGGCTCTCGCGTGGGGAGCTGAGGCCAAGTTTTATTCTGACCGAGCCACAGTATTCCTGGCACTCGCGTGGGGAGCTGAGGCCAAGTTTTATTCTGACCGAGCCACAGTATTTCTGGAATTGCGTGGGGAGCTGAGGCCAAGTTTTATTCTGACCGAGCCACAGTATTCCTGGCTCTCGCGTGGGGAGCTGAGGCCAAGTTTTATTCTGACCGAGCCACAGTATTCCTGGCACTCGCGTGGGGAGCTGAGGCCAAGTTTTATTCTGACCGAGCCACAGTATTCCTGGCTCTCAAGCGCGATAGTAAATCCAGGTGGGCGAAATTTTTTGAGGGCATTCGCATTTGTAACCTGGCTACCTCAGTTCTTGCACCAATGTCCAGGCACATCAACGAATGAAACTGCATTTTCTTATTTCCCTTAACATGTATCTGTTGATTAAATTATACTTTAAACACCTGCAGTCAGACAAAATACGTGACACATTAGTTTCTTTGGTATCTTAAAACAAAGGAACAACTATGTATTGTTACATGACGCCTGAGGGGCTCATCTGAGCTCGTGAGGGATGAAGATATTAATAACATTAAAATAACTTGATTTTAATTTAATTTATTTTCACTAGTACTCCTTTTATTTCTCAGTGAACGCAATGTTCAATGTCTATTTCAACTCTAGTTAACGTCCTTCTCGATGTCTCTGTTTGGTTATAGTCAATTAACTCATACGCATCGTTAACACACTTTCAATCTGTCTATTTCCATCATTTCTAATGTCTTTCACTCACCCATCCAGTCCAATAGTCCAGCCTGCCATTCGCACCCTTCACTGCTCCGATGCTCGCAGTCGCAGATCCCCCCCCCCCCCCAAGCTAGTCACTTCCGGCGCCAATCGTTGCTCTTGTAGCTCGTCGTCTATCGCTCATCGTCGCACTATCACCCATACTCCCGACTCTCATAAACCCGACTACTCGGAGGGCTGTCGCACTTTTGTACTATCCGTCACCCGATCTGGAAAGTTCAACGGAACCCGAGTCACGCTGAGAGAAACGAGGGCGTTCAGCAGACAATTCTTCAGGTAAACACACAAAGTCGATACAACCAAGGTCAGGAACGCGCGAAATAATAGCCTCATCGCAGAGGAGTGCAGAGGCTTTTCCTTGTGACTCGCCTACCGTATTGCGTAACCAGTCTGGCCTTGGAACGCTGTTTCCTCTCTCCAGTGGGACAGGACATGGAAGCGACGAAAGGCACCAACACTTAACACTATTATACAACTACAAGGAAATTAGAGTGTAAAGTGTTTTTACTAGACGAAGACGTTACCACTCATTCCATGAATTAAATTAAAATATTTGGTGAGGATTGGTCATATATAACATTTTTCAGTAATTCTGATCGAGTTTGCTCAGATGGTAAATAAATTGTTACAGTTGGCCTTGTTCCATCAGTGATGGCCATGTTCACTCACGTTCAGTCACATTTATTAAAATTAATTCACATTTAACCATATTTGTTCATGAGTGATTGAAGATATTTGGGCGGCTCTTAACATCTATGTCTTGATTAGCAGATACATTTGTTCATGTCATGTTTGGTTATGTTTTATTAACTGCGATTGGTTCGGTCAAGTCGTGTTTGAAAACTTTAGTCACCTTTGGTTAAGTTTGCTTACCTTTGATCGTCTTTGGACATGCTTGATGGTTTCTGCTCAACTTTGTTCTCAGTTGGCAAAATTTGAATGCGTATGATCATATTTAGTGATACTTGTTCATTTTGTGTCATATATAGTCATGTTTATTCACGTTTGTTCTATTTGGTCACATATTCTCATAATTACTCGTATTTATACATGTTTGGTAACATTTGGCCTTATTTGTTCATGTTTGGTCACATTCATTAATTTTATGTTACTCTTGATTATGTTCTACCACTGCCTTATTTGGTCATGCTTCGTTATGTTGAATCACTTGCAGTCACATCCATCACTTCTGATAACATTATTTTTCGTGTATTTCACTATGTTTGGTCATTTGTGGTCGTGGTTTGTCATATTTGGCCATGTTTGGCAATATTTGATAGCATTTAGTCATGAATGTTAATTTTTGTCCCCTTTTAATTTTGGTTAAGGGTATTTACGCTTTGGTCTATTTCAGTCACATCTCTTCACATTTTGTCATGTTTGGTCATACTGTATTGCTTTATCATACTCAGTCATATTTGGTCATGACCAATGTTTGGTCACATTGTCGCCATAGATTATACATATTTCACCCTGTTTGACGATGTTTGATAACATTTGGACTCAATTGTTCACACTCGGTGACATTTAGTCCTGTTTTATCATAGATTTTATCTTTTGGTGACATTTAATCATTTTTGGTTATGTTTGGTCACATGTTAACACATTTGGATAATTTTGTGACATTTTGTTACATTCGAGTAAATTTTAATTATGTTTTATCACTTTTGGTCATGTCCGATCTCATTTGATCATGTATGGGAAAATATGGACATTTTTGGCCACATTTGGTCATTATTGATAGTTTGATTAAAATTAGTTGCAATTCGGTTAGGTAAGATTATGTCTATTCAAATCAAACGATAACATCATCCAGTACAATCATGATAGACGATCCTGATTCGATTCCCTACAGCGTCATTCCAGATTTTTACATATGGTGAACGTGGCGGACGTTGGTGGCCAGCGGGTTTTCTCGGGGTATTAGCGTTTTCCTCCGCCCTAGTATTTCTCCTGTGCTCCATCTTGGGCTGCACTCCATGTCACCCTTCTGGACTAACACGTACGTGCAGGCCCTAAGGTGCATCCTCAATACGACGTTTATTGGCATAAAGGTAAGTCAGAATTTGGAAGAAAATGGTGGCGGTGCAACCTAGCGTGAATATGAGATAATGATGGAAAGCAGAGAGGTTAAGAGGTAGGAGGCCGATGAATACAAAGTTGAAAGTTAAAATGTATAAAGATTAGGTACCTCTTACAATACTACTTGTGTACCAAATCTGTTGGGCATTGTGATATTTCTGAGGTTTAATATATCAGCTTCATATTTCAAGTGACACTATCTACCAAAACTGAGTATAATATAGAAATTATAAATAACATATATTTTAGGTTAAGAACCGCGAGCGTACTAAGTTTTGTTTAAATATGTCTGATACTTGTAAAGAGACTACAGTTATCTATGCAGCTGAGTTTCAATATACAATGCGGATTCATATATCGACCGATACCACCTGCAGAAAAAAAAAATACAGCGTTACACTTACTTAAAGTACGTGGAGAAACTAACAGTTTATAACATGAATTTCACTTCAAGAAAATTTTACATACACATAATTTGACTCCCAAAAGCGTTGACTCAGTAATAACTGTTACTAGGAATATTAAATTAGTGAATATTTACCACCGTATTGTTTCATTCTCATACGAAGACACATGCAAAATTCGCGTTATTATTAGGGATGGGAATATTTCACGAATTCATTTCGGGACAAGATAGACGTCAAACACATATAGAGTGAAGTCATCTTTACAATTGTATTACAGTTCATCAGACACGCCCTAGACGCCTCTGAGCCAATAGCAAACTTGCAAAGAAACAAGTAGCGAATCCCATACTGCCAAGTGTGAGGTAACACTGGGGCAGCAGCAGCCAATGAACAAACATCTGAGACCCTAGCGTACACAGGACTGTGGAGCCTAGCCTACAAGTCATTGAACTCGCGAAATTTTCCTATCGCTAATTATCGTTTAAGAACAGACTGAACTCAAGTTACTGTGCGTTTGACAATCTACATCCATTGGTCAGAAATATGTCTGTCTCGCCTCGGAGAAATCTTGAGCCAGTAAGATAATACCAGCTGTGGAGTGGCCAATATCTAAAGGAGATGAATGAAGAAGGCGACGTTGATTAAAGTGTAGCGGCCAGTGAAACCATGGATTGTGCTCGCTTGTTTATAAGTAGAGATAGGAAAATTTCGCAAGTTCGATGACCTGTAGGCTAGACTGCACAATCCTTTGCACAGTCGAGCCTCAGCTGCGTGTTCATTGGCTGCTGCTGCCCTAGCGTTACTCCACACCTAGCAGTATGTGATTCGCTTCATGTTCCCTTGCAAGTCTGCTATTGGCTCAGAGTCGTCTAGGGCGTGCATCATAAACCGTGATCCGATAGAAAAGGTGACTTCACTGCATATGTGTTTGACGACTATCTTGTCCCGAAATGAATTCGCGAAATATTCCTGTCCCTGCCTATTGATAAGGTAGTGGAGTCTATCCTGACACCGAAAGATAACGCGAGTTTCACATCTCTCTACTCGTACGTAATGCCAACACTGCCAGAAGCGCAAACGCAGGAATGTTATCATGAACAAATGCTGTCACTTCGTATTACGCATTGAAAGCGACCGCATTGCTTGAATTCATGCAGTAAGAGTTTATATACCAAGATTACAGTGAGATTTTTATTTATTCGCTTTTAGTAACCAAATGAGTGTTACACTACATACTCATATATCAGAAACCTTTAAGACCGTGACCATTTAAAACCGATGAAATTTCTGGTAATCGGGAACCTTTGCTTAAGTAATATTCAATATGGCATGCATAAAAGTTATTTATGGTAGATTATTTATTATACAATTTTGTAATTATTTTATAGGTTATTCGTTACAAAAATATTTCTACTTCTTGACCAAAGCCATAAATAACACCTGTGAACGCGGTATTTGGCACGAGAGAATTTATTGTATTTCGAACGTAACTTTTTACGCTGAATTCTAATATGCAATCAGTGTGTTTCCATCGCCTACAGCTTTTGCAAATTAACATTAGTTTGTGTAGAGGTATTTCAAAATTTCAGGTAAGTATAATTTTCTGTTAAATACTAACATGCATATAAAAACATACTTTAGATTATTGTTAACAGAAGATGGGCGCAAACAAAGCAGATTATGAATATGAACTTCCTCTGTTCCATCCTGTGTGATGCGACGAAGATACTAGCTGTAAGCAGTGATACCAAACCTACCAGTACAAAAGCGGTATTTTCAAGTACGGAATAAAAGTAGGTTTGCAGTAAAATTTCGATCATGCATTATGTCATCGTTCTAATTAATACAGAAACATCATAACTGTAGTTTTACGCAAGTCCTTGTTAATTTTAAGATGTATAAGCAGTAAACCAATAACAAAACGGTAATTTATATTTACTTTTAATCGTTGTCTTTAAAGAGAAAATACGATAATCCGGGGTTGGAACTCAAGTAATTTAATCGTCTTCGTTATTATACATTCCATTTTTAGCATGAATGAATGTCAGCTGAAACCATAAAGTAATTTGAATCCACTGTGTTGAAGTACTTTGGTTAAAGGCTATGTTTCACTGGTGGCAAGTGCTGGTTTACATTTCGTTGTGCGTTAGTAAAGGTTCTGTTAAAATGGGCTACGGAAGGACAATTTCAATCTTCCGCAGCTGTCTAGCAGACTGTTTTTAGTAAAAAGGACCACATTAAAAATAAGCAAGTCTGGGAAAACTGGCTCTGTGTCCTCAGCAACAGGCAGTGAATGTATATACATGATGGTACATTAACCGTCGCGTTGCAACATGGCGCCAGACAGCAACATTTCGCTCATTCATAAAGTGTAACACATCATAAACACGTGAGTATCGCACGGACGGTCTCTGTGTGCGCAACCAGTAGGTTGCAACGTGTTTTGTTCAGTGATTTATAGTTACCTGTCACTATTGTTGTGTTGCATGAGTATGTATGTCATGTCAGTGTGTAAATCATCAAGATCTTCTGTTACGTGTGTGCGGATTAGACATTTTAAGACGAACGTCTGTATTTGACCCCATCGTTAAAAAAAATCTGGTGGGCAGGAGTTGTGACTCCTACCGCTAGACATTCCGTAAAATTCGATGTGCATCAAGGTCGGAAATCAAACGCTGGTCGGCAAGAACTTAAGTCAGCGGAGGCAGGTAAGCTGGTTCGGATTGATACGAGAAACCTTTGGACTTGCTGAGCTGGGGTATCGTTGTACTCGTCGCTTCTCTACAGACACGATAGAATCGTTGCTTGCCTCTTGGGGGAGCTTCGTTTCGGACCCACTAGGGCCGGGCTCGGCTTCCACCAGAGCCTCGTCCTCCTGTTCTTTCCGCCTCAGTCGATGCAGGCGACTCCTCTGCGTGCTGCCGAGTGGCTGCACTCGTTCTATTATTGATGGATTTTTGCGTTCTGGTCTCGGCTTGGGGACGTGTTTTTAACTTCTCGGCGCTGCTGCTTCCAAGCTTCTGAAATAAATAACACGAGTAAAGTACTCGAAGATAGAGAATTTATCGGGTTACATGATAGTACAGTTGTTTTATCCCGAATACACAACAAAAAAAAAGGGGTTACTCAATTTTGAAATCCGATGGTCCGACACAGAATCGCTATTTTGATCACTAATTTTAATGAGTCACCACAGGAAGTATTATTTATAGATCCGAATGGTTTGGTCGCCAGATGGTTCGCGCAAGCTTAAGCTCTCGAACGGGACATGTTTCACTCTGGAGCGTAGGGAACTGACTGAGCTGTGGGCGTCGCCGAGGAACGTGTTTTCATCCCACGCTCTTTGGAGCGTACACCAAACCCCCCGCCATAGTGACCGACCGAGAAAGACGTTCATTAGAATTTCACGTCAAAAATTATCTACTGTGTGTTGGTTATTAAGGATAAAGAGAGGAGGGAAATCAAAACACTAACTGGGCTCCTCGTATCTGCTGTTAGACTCGTGTGGAACTTCTGGTAGACTGTACTATGAGTTCTTGGCACATGAGCATTGCCATACACATGGTGTGGTGTTAAAGGCTGTTCACGGTAAAGTGAGCACTTTTGAAATTAACCTTAGAAAAAAGTAACTGCATATATTTTAACGGGTGCACTGAGTGACATGCGCCCATTAAAGTTGGTAACGGTGGATAAGAATAAAAACTGTTAGGTAACAATTTGTGGTAACTTAAATTACTTCCTTCTCTTTATGTTTTTTTATGCATCAGAATGTAAAAATGAACAGATTTGTAAAATATTTACTTTTCTAATAATTTCACAATTTCACTTGACCAACGCATGGATAAAGTGATGAGGCCCGTGGCAATGTTAATTTTACATAAGGCAGGAGAATACACAACGTGCATACAAGTAGATCTTAAGCAGGGCTTTCAAAAGTGTTCATTTTACGTGAATAGCCTATACCCGCAATATAACTGCATGGCCTGTTATTTCAGTAAGACAAAGACGAAAAAAGCAACTAAAATGTCAGACACTCTGTGAAATACATAAACTTGTCACCTGCTACGACACCAGTGCCTCACAGCGAAGACTCTTTTACCACACCCTCAGTACATCCAACTGTACGAAATTAATCGGAAAATGAGGCAGCTACAGAAGTTCAAAATGAGAAGCAAGATGATTCTCCTCTTGAAGTAAATACTTCTCATTTCCAACCTCACGCGTTAATTCAAGGTGGAATAAACAACCTTGTTGGCTTATTGAGATTGTCCAGAAAACTAAGCCGAGCTTTTGAGTTCTAGGCTGAAAGGTTAGAACGTCCTTTATAACGATTTATTCTTTGAAAGATCTGGTTTAGATATAGAGATATATAGCATGTCATTTGCACTGTGGTGAATGACCATAAAACAACAGTTTCTAACTATTCAAATACTAGTTTGAGGACCTTCCTATCACATAACACGAGCACGCTACATTCTGAACCGCTGATTTTTGCAACGAACACCAAAAAAAAAAAAAAACGCGAGGAAAAATCACAATAGTAGAATGATCATGGGCATTCTGGCATAAGGAAATGCGGAAGTAGGAGCCAGGTGCCGGTCGGCTGTCATGCTCTGACGTCATCCAACCGTCATCTTGGATCCAGGTGACCTTGACCATGACTCCGTGTCCATGACTTTGAGTGAATTTGAACCTCCAAAAAATTTAAAATTTCCAAAAACGAATAAATATTTATAAAACGTTTAAACAACATATAAAAATTATTAAGCAAATCTTATTGAATTTATTTAAAAATTTGTTATTAAATGGAATTTAAATAACTTGCATTTCTGGATGTTTCCCCACTACCAACCTTGCCAAATTTCATTGGTAATTTTATCGGTCAATTACTCATGTTCGCTGATTAGTTGGCAGGTCTCCGCCCCCTTCCAAACCCCTTATTCATTATACCACATACACTGGCATTTATTTTTAGTATTGCTCACTAGAGAGCGCACAGAAAGTTCAAATACGCCAGTACATCAGGTCGCGTGGCATCCACAAGAAATGCAACATTTAGAAGCCACTGACGGGGGGGGGGGGGGGGGGGAAATTATAGGAGAAGAGACCTCGCATATGTAAGACGCATCGTTTCAACGGCAGAAGTGACGGCAACGGTAGGTTTGTGGGTTGGTACCACGTGCAGTATTCACGAGTTGGCAGCCGTGAGTAGGACTGTGCTCTTCCTGCAACACTAGCTGAACACACAGGCAGCCGTAGGCTCACTCACAGCTGCCTACAGCGCGCTGTCCGTCCAGCGGGCTTCGCGTTAGCTAGCCACAGTTTCAAAATAACACCATACGGTAAAAATTATTTTTTTCATGTTTAACCCCTTACACCAAAGTCAGTTTTGTAACAATCTATGGGGAAAAAAAGTTACAAGCAATTCGTAAACAATGTCCGTTATGGTTATCCCGGGGAGGGCACTACCAGATGAGTTGAAGAAATTTGGGACAGACTTGCTAGCCGCTAACTTCTCATCGCTGTTCTACCAGTGAATACATTTTTTAATGTGGAAATATATTTTTTTCCTCGTGTTATTTTACGTAAAGGGATAAAGGGTTATCTACTTTAAGGTAAAATGTGACAATCAGGCTTTGCGTACGTGGGGTCGTTTTTATGCAGTTGCTACCAGAACACGAATCATTAAATAAAAGAGAGGCTTATGGGCAATAAAACCATAATTATTTTCTGAAATAATTTCGTCTAAAAGTTGTACTGTGATATTTCGGAATTCATGGAATGTGTATGGGCCTCTACCATTATGTTAGCTATTTTCTTCTGATTCTTTTATATCACACATTGGATAAGCAGGAGAATGCGGTGTGGATTGGTGCAGATTGGTGAGGATTAGAGTCAATTGGTGTGTGGATTGGCATATGGATTGGTGTGGATTGCGGTGCTGATTGGTGTGCGGATTGATTGTGGTGCTAAGTCCGCTCCCCCCTCTTAGAATCCCATGAATGCCGGCAGCGGCGAGACTTGCTGGCTTCACAGACCTCCTCTCGCCTGTTAGAGTTTCCGATACGTTTAGCGACGACGCAAGAATGTTCTGGTGAGACTGGCTGGCGCCTCAGCCCTCCGCGACGCATCACACGAGTTGGGGAAGATTCTAGGTGGCGGACTAAGACCTATATATATACTGCCGCAACTCAGCGGCCGGCAGTCTATGATGGAGGCCACCTGGCCGAGTGTGCGCGAGTGGAATTGAGTGTGGACGACGACTCGAGATTGCGGGACGACGGTGAGTGAGGTGTTCGTGGCTTGAATGGACGAAAGGGTGTGAAACCGACGAGTGAAGCCTACTGTGCGCGAGGGCGCTTGGAGGACTGTAGAACATTGCGACTGGCGGGACATGGACTGAACTGAGGTGGGACTGAATGGAAGTTTAATTCTGATTTTATTGTAAATATTCGAACTGTTAAATATGGATGCATAGATTATAAAAATAATTCAATAGACTGATACTCTGTTTATTGGGACTGATCTTTAACTTTTTTATTTCATTGATTTCTTTGTCGTAATCATAAATCTCATTCATTATTATCAGTTGTGAACAGTAAGTGATTTCAATTTATTATGAGGATTTGAGTTAAGAGAATTTCGCTGTAGTTATTGCAAATAAAAAAAGAGAATTATAATTAATTATTTTATTTCATTAAGACCTCAATCCCTTAACGAACTTGGCATAGCCCACTTAATTTCTAGAGAGAGAAATTTTAACACTATTATGTTACCTAGACAACTGAAACGGCTGTTATTTCTTCTCAGTGACGACATACTCTGCAGTGCTAGTAACGATGACTGATGCACTGAGCATCCAACATTATCACTGCAGGGCTACCAATATCATAAATAACTTTAGTACCAACCCGCACATTTTACGTACTAAATTTTCTCCCATGTGCTGCCAACCCAGAAATTATATCTACAAGACATGAACTTCTGCATCATTTGAGTTACACACACACACACACACACTAGCTATTTTATCCTACTTTATTATTGGGCAGAAGTAAGCTGACGTCAGTCTTTCATTGCCTGCCACGAGAGGAAACACGGGGAAAGAGGAAAATGTAAGTGTGCATTGGACTCAAGACGTCTTTTTCTTCTGTGACAAAAACAGCTGTGGTGGAACAATACATTGTGGCCATGTTACTTTTCTAGAACTGTCAAATATTATCCCACAATGGACTATAAAATATTATTAAAGGCTGTTCACGATAAAGTGAGCGCTTTTGAAATCAACCTTGGAAAAAAGTGTCACTGCCCCTGCTTGCATATATATATACAACACAAACACACACACTTATATCTTATATATGTTCTTAAATCCAGTAAATAGTATGTGGTTTATATACATAGTATACACACATATATGTGTTGTGGTATCAGTATGTTTATTTACATAATCGAAAACTGGCATTCTTTTATTAATATTTTCCGAAAGGTCAAAATGACTGCTTTGGGAGTTCTAGATATGATACTACATGTATCAATTAAAAGTGAAGTATTAGTTAGTTAGTGATGTACTTGAGTCATAACATTTTATTACTCAGATATAAAAATTTTGGATCTAGGAACATAAACAAAATCCTTACAGGTCAAAATGACCACCTCGGGAGTTCTAGTGTTAAAACATATTAGCTTACATGGCGAACCATATTGATTCTTGTCTGCCAAATTTGGCATGAATTGTTTTGATTGTCGCTTTTCAAGATAAGGAACAAAAATATTCATTTCTTCATGTGGCGCCAACTTACCAAATTGAGGACAAAAGAGACAGGCATAGAAATGTTTTTTTTGCTTGTAACTGATACTTCTATAATAACAAGTTTGTTTGAAATTGGTCCCACGGTATGGTATATATGGTAAATTAAACTAAGATATTTATATGCCTCTTCCCCCACCATGTTAAAAATAAGCGTCTTTTCCTTTTAAACGACACAAGTTGCCTATGAAATTTGGCGGGAATCTATCGAGTAACTTAATAGCTATAATGTAAAAGCTTAATTTTTTTTCACGTAATGACGTCTAACAAAATTGCGGTCGGTACCTCTCTAAATTAAATGATTACGTGATTATCTGTCAAGACATGAAATATTTATTTGAAATTGGTTAAATGGTCTTGAGATATAAAACAGCGAAAAAATTTCAAAATGGCCGGAATTTCGAGCATAAGCACAAGGCGTGGTCGAAAACTATAAAAGTTTGATGTCAACACTAAGTGCCCTATACAGTGTATGTACTGAGCTTTGGTGAAATCGGTTTACGGTATCAAAAGTTTTAAGGGGAAGTGATCAGGGACACAAAACACACAAGACACCTACACTCACAGTCGGGGATGGGAAAGTGTTCTCATAAGCCTATTTTATCTTCGGAAAGTAGGCAAAAAAAAAAAAAAAAAGCACTGTCGCAACAGACGAGATCTGAGTCTGGCGATAGAGGCAGCTCCAGTAGTGCTCGCATCCTGAAGACAGACATGCGAGATGACACATGTGTTGTGATAGGAGTCGCATGTTGGGAATCCCGTGAAGAGGTATGTGAAAGGGGAATATGGCAGAATGTGGCAGAATGCTGTACGTGTGGAAAGACGGGTTGTGGGGGGGGGGGGGGTGGGGGTCTAATTGCAAGGCTCTGCAGAGGGTCAGCAGTGAAAGTAGAAGTAATGTTTCCTCGCGAGGACAACGATGGGCTCACATGTGCTGAGGAGGCTGTTCTGGGGTAGGCTATGGTTAAGGAAATGATGTGGTTTATAGAGTACGATAAACGAGTGGCGGAGGAAGTCGTCAAGGTAAAAAAAAAAAAAAAAAATTAATGGGCGAGTGAATAGGCAATAATAACAGGCGGGTGAATCGAAAGCAAATGTTTGCACGTGGCTGCTACTCTGCAGTCGCGACTGGATTTTTTTTTTTTTTTTTACCATCCATTACATCAGAACCTTGTATATCGTAAATATCAGGCACACAGGGACTAAAATAAAAAAAGGTTGTAATTTGTGTTGACGGAAACACTTCTTCTGTACATCATGGAATTAAAAATTAATAAGTGAGTATAGTATAAATAATCAATGAAAATAAAATAACATTTCTTAGGTATACCTAACGAGAATATTTTATTCACTTCACCCCAATTTTTTTTTTCTTTTTTTACAGAAAGCTGGGTGGTCGTGTTTTCCAAATTTTCAGAATTGAAGACTGGTCCTTCCTCGAAAATGTGTGTATTGTGTGCATTTATGAGTGCTGTTAGTTGAAACAATCAAGCATGTCATACATGGGGTATGTTGCCAAAGGATTGATTCAAAAAGTTTGCGGAAACCGCAAATGGACTATAGCTATACAATATTGTGTACACTAAGCACGTGTAAAGGCTAGTCAGGATAAAAAGCGCACTGTAGGAACCAACCTTTGAAAAATATTACTGCTCTGCAAAAGCACGTGTGCTACCTTTCACGGTGACGCGTGGGTTCCCAGTTAAGTTGGCTGTGAATTAAGAAAAGTAGTTCCAGGTTTTGACATTGTACTGAGAGTAATGTTTAAATTTACAGAAAATCGATTTGGTGAATTTTCGCATTATGAAAACGGGAGTACGAATCGGCTAGACGAGAGTGTGGGGTTGGAGTAGGAGGGATGAGGAGTCGTCTTCAGTCCTTGGTTCGATACCCGTTGGGAATAATTAATTTTTTTATCTCCTAATGAGTAATTGTGTGATAAGTAATTACTAAGTACTCGTAATGAATAATTAGCAATTACACAGTAAGTACGCGCAATACGTAACAAGCCTGGTTACCAACTAAACAGTTGCGCAATTACCTATACTAATTACACAGTAAGTACGCGCAATATTTACCGTTACTAATTACCAACTGCACGTACTATTACCGAGTCCCTAATTACACATCCGCACCCTAATAGTTTCACGTTTTCGAGTGACTGGGGCGTGAATAATGCCACTAGGCTCGGGTCAATATAAACTTTACATGTGGTAGAATGATAAAATTAAGTAGAAAACTAAATCTTTAGCAGGGCTTTCGGAAGAGCTCAGTTCACTGTGAACAGCCTTTCGGTAATTTTTGTTATGTACTAAACACTGCCTAGATCAGTGTTCAATTATCTTTAGGGTTGTGGAATGTAACTTTTATTTCTCACGAAACAAAAACGAAAGATTTGTTATAAGCTTTCGTGAAACTGAAACGAAAATGAAAAATAATCTCATTACAGCTTAGCCTTTACGAAAGACTAACGAGTTTCATAGCGTTTTATCAAGTTATTAATTATAACAAATTCGTTGCAAAACAAAACTAAAGGAAAAAAAAGTAGGGTTTGGAGTATTTCCCACAGGGGGTCTTGCTTCCATTTTAATTTTCATCTTATGTAGTTATTTCAGTTATAAAATAAGACAATCTAATAAAATGACTTACAGGGAAAAAATTCTGTTGCCTGTGCACTAAATGAACATTCATTAAACACCCGAAAATTCACCGATATCCAGAATTTTCGTTTTGTTACAACTTTCGGTAATCAAATTTCTTACCGAAACGAAAATTAAAGCGGTCATTTTTCGTTTTCGTTTCGGTGTACAGAATATTCTCAGAACCCTAACGAGCTTACCTGTGAGTGAACGATTCGCAAAGAGTCATATTGGCCCAGGTTATAATTAGTTCATACAGCCGTGGCTGAACCCATAGCCCACAGCTCACTGGCTGCAGCACGCTTGCATTAATTTTTTTTTGCAACACCTTAAACCGTAAATGAACACGAACTTGTTATGAAGTTGGGCGTGAGCAGTCTTTTACAAAGCGGTCGCCTTGATAAAGACGGCGAGACGTAGTCGGTTGCCTTGTGAAAGTTCCGCCTTTGGATACCAGGAATGTTACGTCTAGGAGAACCACCAAAAGAAAGTAGGACAAGTTATTGCTCATCGTCCCGATCGTCTCGGGGTAAAGGCAGTCCACAGTAAAGTGAACGATTTTTTAAAACCGACCTTTGAAAAAACATCACTGGCCGTAACTACACACCGCGTGTTTCTAAAACATGGCGACAATCTGCGGCGGGCGATACCTTACGGAAATATATGCGCAACTTATCCTCTATAATTATTAAGGGATCTATGCTGCGTTTAGTTGAAAATATCAGAAATCACTCATGATTAAGCGATTAAAAAAAACTGTGAATGGTGTTTTGTATAAAAGAGATCTTACATCTCCAAAAACACGGTCGGTAATATCATCCCCCTTTCTTTCGGGAATGGCTGTTTGCACTCTATGTTTTACATCAAACTTGGTAACACTACGTTCTAAGAAATTTTTGAATACTACCTGTGAATCAGCACGTCGAAATCAACAAATAAAAACGTCGTATTTTCGGAACACTGTCAGCTGAAACGTTTGTGAGATTATCCATGTTGAAGATTCAAAACAGAACGTGTCTTGCATACCAGATAGGTAAATCACAATAGAGATGAAGGCAATTAGAATTATAGACTATTCACGGTAAAATGAGCACTTTCGAAATCCCTGCTTAAGATCTACTTGCATGTACGTTGTGTATTGTTCCGTCTTAAGTAAGTTTAACATTGTCATGGGCCCATAACTTTATTCATGCGTCGGTCGAGTGAAACCGTGAAACTATTATAAATGTAAATATTTTACGAATCTGCTCATTTTTACACTTCAATGCATTAAAAAAAAAAAAAAAAAAAGCGAAAGAAGTAATTAAGGTTGACAGAAATGGTTACCTAACATTGTTTATTCGACGTTAAGATACGTGAGTACTTCTCACGCATCGTCACCAACTTTACTGGGCGCATATCGCTCAGTGCGCCCGTTAAAATATTTACAGATAGGGGCAGTGACTTTTTTCTAAGGTTAATTTTTAAACTGCTCACTTCATTGTGGATAGCCTTTAGGCATAGTCATAGAGGCGCACAGCTGCCTTAATAATCAACTGACGAAGTTTGTTCAGCATGCTCCAGAAACACGGTGTGTATGCTAGTGGACAAGAAGCGAGGGGGCGATACGGGCGACACTAACACGCACTTCTAGCGCCTCATCGCTCCTACGCGCAAGGCGTGCAGTGTTTCCGTCGTGACGCTGTACTGTGCAAATTATATCTGTAACAGTGGGACTGTTTTTTTTTACACGCAATGGAAGCCCGCAGATTCAACTACGCCCGTGCTTTTTTCTTGTACTTCTCTCTTGCCGCTTAACCCATTCAGTGTACACAATTCTGTACATTACGCACGTGTGGGTAATTTTCGGTGCGTACTGCACACTGCAAAGCTCAGTTACCATTGATCTTTCATATGGGTAAACGATTCGTAAACTGTATTACTTGTCTAGCTCATAATTTGTTCATATTACTGTAGCTGAACATATATCCTACAGATCATTGGCTGTGACATCGAAACAAGTGTTGTGTCAATGTGAGTACAGCACAAATCATAAAAGTTTTTGTTTGCAGCACCTTAAACAGTACATTAATGTATGTCTGAAAGGGTTAAGGAAACTGCATACGCAAGCTTAAAAATACGATGTTTGACCATTTTCACGATTTTTTTCTTCAAGAATACACTTAATATGACAAAAGTAAGAAAACAGGGGCACAGATAAATGTGTTTTTATTTTTTAAATCTTTTCTGACAGTAATTCGTATTTGCATAACATTCATTTACCGAGATACGCGTATTCGCGCAAACAACTGTTTCACAGAAAATGTTTCAGTAAATCCTCCTCTTTAAGTTCGCACTATGTTTACAAAAGTAGTTCCATGATTTGAAGTTGTACTGCGCGTGTAGTATTTGAATTAACGACTGCTAAAGCCAAGTGTCTCGTATGCTAAATACGTAAGATCACGAATATGCATTTATCAACACATTTTAAATAATGCCTTATATGACGGGGATATTTCTAATCAGTACAGTTTTTCCGTACGCGTATTTTTGTTCCTTAAATAAGAGGGAAAAAAAAATTACAGCGAAATTCACTATTGTTTTGATATTCAGCAGTTGTGGCTAATGAAAGGGAAAACTTTATCAAGTTTCATTTCTTCTCGAAATACGATTGTACCATTTATACAAAGTAAATAAAATGTCGATAAATATATGCATACAATCCGTTCACTGTTACTTCACACTTTTCCGAAGCCCTGCTAAAGGTCTGCTGCCAGGATATTCCCCCACCTCGTGCAAACTAAGCTTAACTAAGTCTAGAAAGGTGCAACGCACCGAATTGCTGCGCATTCAGTTGTAATGTGTGTTTTGCGTGTATCTTACAAGTCGCTGCCAACACGCCGGTTCCACTTAGACGGCGCAAGGATTAAGAGAGACGGTCAGTGGCGACGTAAATCTTACGTGAGGCGGGAGGATGCAAATCGAGGAGAAAGCAGATCGAGAGCAGGTTTTTTTCTAAAGTGTTCGATCAACTGCGAACGGCGTGTAGAGGAAGTGTCAACTCTCCAGGCGAGATGTTGCAACTCTCCAGTTCGATCTGGCGTGGTCAGCTATCGAGTCACCGCCGCCTAGCGCCGACAAGCTCAAGTCGACATTCCTTTCAGGTGGTGACGAAGTGGCGCAGGTTGTTTGCCCGTATGAATCATTCCGACCCCGTCCGCTTCCGGGTATAGCCTGCAGAAGTAACCGAGGATAAGCGACGAATAAAAATGAGCCGAGAAGGGAACAAGGGAGAGGTGGAGGATGAAAGGAGAAACGAGGTAAATTTTTTTCCTATTTACATGAATTAAAAAGGTTCCTTCTAACACTTTACATCAGAGGATACAATATCATTTGTAGTGTAAAATGTAATATGTTTTGTAATTTTACAACGAATTTGTTTTTGGAAATTTGCAGAAGTTCGATTTTTAACACTTGATATTACTCATAGGGAATTTCACGAAACCTTACTGTAGAAAGTGTAAAACTAATGTTTAACACCGTCAAGTTTGTTATCGACTTCGAGTTTATTTAAACTAACGACCCGCCTCGGTTACGCGCGGGTGCGATTTACAAATATGGCGTTGTTTTAAAATGGTTACCATGGGTCGTACTTAAAATATAAACATATGCTCTAGAGGCCTTTTTTGTACCCCCTTTTTTCAGATCTACAATTCTGTAGCACATTAATTTGGTGTATCTCTTATGGTTTAGTCAGCGTGAGCGAAGAGCCCGAAAAGCAGCTTTTTACGACTTGATTGGAAAACGTCGACATTTCTCTACTATCCTTACATTGAATATTAATATATTATACACGTAAACCTTCCTCAAAAAGTTCTCTAAACGATGGTGAAAACAGCATGCATCAAAATCCATCAACTAGTTCAGAAGACTTAGCCGAACACACAGACACATGAGTTCGGGCGACTTAGTTTTAGACTATGTATATATAAATAGTATATAGATATATATATGGAGCTACATTAACAATTTTGTAGTTCTACTAAAACAATGTGTTGTAAAACTACGACATTACAGCTGTAGAGATACAGTGAAATTGTTGGCAGAAAGTTCCAAATAATTCTTTGTAATAGGCACAGAAACCTTGACTGTATGGTTTACTGCGATAGTGTCAACAGAGCGTTATAATGGGTAATATATTTAATTTCATAAATGCAGATGTAAAACCGTATTTACGCTATCACATTGGCCGGTATTTTTTGCAGTCATATTTACAACTTTTGCTTTACAAATGTCTTTTGCAATCCAGGCACAAATTTGCTAATATTATTGTTCTGCTATATAATCCTAGATTCGCACATACAAATTTTGAGTAATTTTACAGTCTAGAAAAAAAAACTGAAGAAAGTACAATTCCCCACACATCTTGTTAGGAAATAGGCTACACAAGTAACGCCAAACCCGTTTAAAAAATTTTATTGTATAGCTTCGTTAGCAATAATGTAGAAGTGAAATAATATTGTTACAATTTCTCTCTAGAAATTAAGTGGGCAAAAACCAAGTTCGTTAAGGGATGGAGGTCTCAACTAAATAAAAGAATTAATTATAATTTTCTAATTTTATTTACATTAACTGCAAAGGCCTATGAGTGAAAATACTAATCTTTCGAGGACTAATCACATAAATAGTGTATTTTGAACATTACACAGTGATCGTACGAACACTTACGTTGCTATAGTTTAGTATTCCCATTCGGTAGTTTTACAGCAACTACGAGCTGATGTGTTTAAAGTTAGATTACGTCCTGGATAAAAACAAAAGTTCACAAAATCGGTTAATGTAGTAAAACACTTAACAGTATTTTTAATATAACACAAACTTTATTTTAAAAGAATTAGAATTCTATGTTTAAAACATACGAATGAGTTACTTAATAACAGTGATGTATTTGTAAATATTTATTATACATTCTGAAGCGTAATTGAAAATACATACATGCTCCAAGTACTCGCCTGTGAAATCGTGTATTTATAGTACACTTTGCTGGTTGTATGAACACGCCAGTGGGGTTATAGATAATACAAAGTGCAAGTTTACAATGATAAGTTATTTACTTCTAAACCTTTATTATTTACGCAAAATGGGAGAACATTATGAAAGTCTGTGCGTGTACACAATATTTCGAAACTTTTTGTGGTTTTATATTTTTAAGCTTAAATTGCGAGAGAAAAAAAAACATGATGAGGTTAACTGTCTGTAACAAGCAGATATAGATATATTATTTTATATAGACACTAAACTACCGCTGACGGAATAACTTTCCTGCTTGCACATAAATATACAGTGTTTATGGATTAGAAGTCAATAGTTAGACATACAAATCGGAATGTTAGCCTATACTTTCTCATCTTTTGAGAACGACCAAATTGTGAACAGGCCTTGGTAAGGAAACAATATTTGCTTGGAGTGATTTCGGTAAATCCGGAATAATAGAAATCAGAATGACTGGACCTGGAATCGAGCCCTGATCCACTGCGCTACTTCGCTCCATGTACTCGGCTATCTCACTGAAAAGTTAGGACAACAGTGCGATAAACAGAATAAAAAGGTGAGTGAAATTACACATACATTCGTGTTGACAAGCTCTGCAGACTTGTATAAACGAAAACAAAGCTGTAAAGGAAGTTTAAAAACACAAACACTTATGGTGAAATCATGACTACTTTGTCGATGTATATTTTCTTTTTCTCGTAGAGAAAATACGCGAGCATTTGTAGAATACTTTTTGCTACATACGTTTGCAGAGACGCTGCTGCCACATTCACTAGCGTAAAATTACACATTTTCTCGCAATTTTCATTTCTATGGCACCTAATCATTGTATGTCGTATTTCATGCGAGAAAACTCGTATTTACTAGTCCTTCTTGACAAATTCCAAAGAAAATATCACAGCCCGAAAAACCTGTGCAAGACTTGCTCGTGCCTCTCCCTCCTGCGAAAACCTGTGTGCCAATTAACGAGGCCGATACCCTACCTTCCTACCACACTGCCAACTAGCCCCCTGAAGTTCATACAGCCAGAAACAAAGAAATGTGCGGTGCCGGCATAAACAGTTCACTGGCGATCAAGACCTGCCTGGTCAGCAAAAAAACACCAGAGCACACTCGCTCAGAGCGTGTTCGAAATTCGGTCACAGTTACGTCAAATATATTTCACCCAGAAGTATCTTGGTGATCATATAACGAAACTGTGGAATTCTATCGCCACGCCACAAAATCGTGGGCTCCCGTAGCAATACTGCATACTGATATTCCATGTGTTCTGAAATGGCTTGTTCGTGGGGCGAAGGGAGGAGAGAACGAGTTTATTTATGTAATGCATTAGATAACCTAAAATTAATGGCCGGTGAGACCTTTGATAAATGTTCCGTAATATTTAAAAAAAATTGTTGCGTGTACATGAGCTCGATAAAATCACTTATCTGTTAAAATGGTGCATATTTTCGCCAACAGAGATTAATTGAAACTTCTATTACTTTATCACTCAAACGTGCATGAAAATAAAAATTTTAATTTCGTTCCAATCGCATGAGGATCTTAATTCATCGCATAACACGATATTCGGTACAGACTGAAGTTGGTATGATTGAAAACAATATTGCAGAAAATTGAAGACGTAATGCCGTTTGTTAAACCTGACTGGCTGAATGACTGGCACGAATTAGCCTTCGTGTAAATTTGAAGTTGGATCAACTTCTCACTGCCCGTCTCCTGAGAGAGAGAGAGAGAGAGAGAGAGAGAGAGAGAGAGAGAGCGAGAGAGCGAGACAGTCTCAGTAGTGGCGCATCGTGCGTATAATGTCTGACGTAGATATAGTTTTTTAAGAGTGAAATGGACCCCCGCTTTTTTTGTGAAATAGTTGTTCGCGCGAATACGCGTATATCGGTAAATAAATGTGCTGCAAATACGACTTTTTGTCAGAAAATACAAGAAACTATTATATATGCCTCTATTTTTTTTCTTTAACTTTTGTAATATTACGTGTATTCATGGAGAAAAAATTCGTGAAAATGGTCAAATATCGCATTTTTAAAGCTTGCCTATGCAGTTCCCTTAAGCGGCAAGAGAAAAGTACTAAGATACGGACGTAGTTTAATATGTAGTCTTCCATCGCGTGTAATAAAACCCTACTGTTACAGAATTAATTCCCACAGTACAGCGTTACGACGGAAACACTGCACGCCTTGCGCGTAGGAGCGATGAGGCGCTAGGCGTACGTGTTAGTGTCGCCCGTATCGCTCCCTCGCTTCTTGACCTTGGACGCGGGGTCCCCACGGGCGTCCATCCCACTCTTAAATTAACTTACAATTAGGAAAAAATAAACATCTCAGAAAAAAAAGTTGTTTTATTACTCAAAATAAACTAACTGTTTATAACTTGATTTCGCTATTGTACCGGATCATAAACCCATCGGATAAATTCCGTAAAGGGAACGTAGGTATTTACCAAGTTGTGATGAAATGAAAAGTTGCGATGAAATGAAAAGTTGCGATGAAATGAAAAGTTACGATGAAATGAAAAATTGCGATGAAATGAAAAGTTACGATGAAATGAAAAGTTGCGATGAAATGAAAAGTTGCGAAGAAAGTGTGTCCAACAAAATTCTCACCGCATGATACAGTGTGAAAATACTTTCTTTTTTTTTTATGACAGCACGTTGTCTGCTATAACATTAATTTTTTGCAGCCTACAATTAGGTCTACGCTTAACAGATCATGGCGTTTTAAAAAGTTGCGTGGCTTAACGCTTAAGACTTGATTTGCGCAGCGTGTGCCAGACAGTTTGTCAGCTGAGTGTCGTAGAGAAGGGTGAAAGGTTGGCGTCTAGGAAGGAACTTACATCGCGGGAAGTTTAATCAAAACCTTTTCGCAACGAGAGTTCAATAAAGAGTAATTGTATATAGGTATGCTATAGTCTAGTGAAAATTATAGTTTACAGTATTTAGACCCTCCCAAATCAAATAATGAAAGTTTAAAATTGTTCTTTAAACGTTTCTGGCTGCTAATAAATATACATTGCATGTTTGAGTAACATTAGTAAGTTCGAAGTTTATGTGGCGCATAAGTAATTAATTCGTAGCGCTATACACTCTAAAAAAAAATTCTGGTAAACTTCCTGAACTTAATGGGAAGTTTTAACCCATATATCGTATGTAAATAATAGCACACATCTGGCTGTAGGGTATTCACGGTTAAGTGAACACTTTTGAAAGCCCTCTCATTTGGAATAATTGTCAATAAATATATTTCATTTTAGCCTTAGACATCAACTTTCAAGTGAAGTGGAATATACACACTGTGATTATTACTTACAAAGCAGTATTTATTTAAGAAGGAGGTTAAAGGATAATAAATCTCTGAAAGGAAAAAGTAACTAGAGAGTCAGAAGTGCTCACTTAACCGTGAACAGCCTATATAAATATGGAATGTTTAGGGGTTCAACTATGCAAAGTTGTGACGTTTCCTACGCGTTTCACTGCTTCCTGAGCAAACGTAGGAACGATAGCATGAATGTATGAGAAATTACTTTACTACTCGCGCTTTCTCATTCGATGTATACACTCATATAGTAAATTTGCGAATAATTTCTTAGAGTGTATATGGAAAGCCACTTAAACAGTGGCATAGAAATCTTCCGCTCTTGATCGCAAAAACATGTCTTGTGGAAAGTTGCAGCAGCGCAACAACAGTAGAAGGTGTTGCGTAGAATTGGCTTATACAGAGAAAGATTTTCTCGGCAGTGGTGTTTTGAGATACTCACACTCATGGAAAGTTGAATTAATATTTCTTCCAATTTAAAGCCTATGGCCATAGTTACTTAGTGTGTGTCCACCCACCTACGAACTATTCGAAAATTATTCCACCAAACCTTGAAACTATCTCGTGAAAAATTAGGTATAATGTTGGAGGTGGCATATTAAACCCACGTGCCACGTTTCCATGTTTGGTACAAGCTCCAACCAGAAGCTACTGTTCCAAGACGTAACTACACTCACGACTTCTGCAGTATCCATTATTTCACAGTTCATAATTATTTCGTTGCGATATTTGGAAATTTGTTTATCAAATAAAAGCCGATGTTTGCCGTAATTACCGCGCAATGCCGTTATAGTAACAGTGGACACATTTTCGTGTCTTTGTATTTACTCCAATGCTTGTTAACTGACATTAACCACTGTTTCTCAAAACTATAAACGAAATTACAACTGTCATTACTACCACACTACACCGCAGAAAATTGCAGAAGACTATTTACGAAAAGTCCATTAGAACGATCAGAAGGTGGCTTAATATTCCACTTTAACGCGAAGAGGCTTTATCTTCATATGTCGAGGGTACGATGGGGCTGCTACTCACTTGCGAAATATCGCTCAGAATCATCCCTAGTCATAAAGTATCCTGGGAGGGAGGAATATGGACGTTTGAGGCGGCGTGGCAGTACCAGGCTATAGTAGCCTAGTCCAGTTACACGAACGGATGGGGGATACGTCTCTTACAGCCTAGCCCCACTCATGGTGACAAAAGTCTTCTCGTGCCACCCCTGATTTCGCAAATTGGACTCCGCCGCCCAGTCCCTATGGGAGCCTGACTCCTTGCGTCAGCCACAGAACAGAACAAAATTAAATTACATCAGTGCCCAGCTATTGGCCATTATTGATCTTAGTCATGTATATTTAAATAAATATAAATAAAATTAACTTAACTACCTAATGAAATTGATTAAATGGATTTACAATTGTGAGGAAAATGATCCATCGTTTCTTTTGCGCCTAGAGATTTCTAAGTGGTCCCACACTCGGATGTTATGAGTGTGGGAAGGCGGCTGTTGGTCTGGACCCCGTATTTTTATATCTAATACGATTTCTACTCAGTTATACCCCCACCATTTCTCTCTTAGAGAGAAATGCGAGCTCTTCCTAACACTTTGTATGGCTTTCTGGGATGTATCTGGAATCCAGATGGATCACCAGTCCACCACACCAAGTGTCAGGAGCCAGGTATAGAGGTATCTGCTGTGACGGCTTGGACCGATAGATGGTACCTAGGCCCGACCACATGGAGGGGTGTTGGATCACTTGGCACTCAGATCGTTGGGGCCCAGTACTGGAACTCGCATTGCCTGTTCAACTGTATGGTAATGGTTCAGTGGGCGGGTTTAGATCCGCTTCGACTGCGCACCGGCAGGCGATGATGAGGTGACGATAGCAACAGCTTGGTTGCAGTGATGAAATAAGGAAGCAGCTGCTTAGTCGGAGAATAATAACTGAAAGCATTTGGCTTGTTGCTTCCAACTCAGAGCGAGGGCTTGCGAACTACCTGATGGGAGGGAGTCTCCGGTGAGGAAGAAGCATGCCGCGCCAGGCTGTTGTAAGTCATCCTCATTTACTTGTAGCGGGGGGCAGTGCCTGATCAGGCGAACAACCGGCCTGCCACGGGTGTAAGGCTTATGCTCGGTGGATAATCCCTCAACCCTGAAGAAATAGGGGCGAGGTCCTTCCAGCTCCCTCGAATCTGGCCAGTGGGGTTGGTGACCTGCTGACAAGTGCCATGGAAATTAAGTAGAAATACAGGACGATCGGTTAGCCCCACTGGAGGTTCTCTTCGGTGACCGATCTTTGTGTTTCGACTCGTACTGGCAGTGGTTAACCCCATGTGCTGTTCCAGGCGGTGAGCAGGCAAGCTGCTCCGGTGGCTCCCTGGAAAGGCACCAGGGGTTGGATAGTCCCAGGCGAGACCTCCCGCTTGGTGCCTGAGGGCAACGGTCTCAGAACCTGGAGGGAGACAGACTTGTAATGTGACTGTGCATCAGTGTTTGGGCTATGGGCGCTGGTCAACGCAGGCTCATATGAGTGACGGTTTCCTGTGTTGAAGGGGGGGGGGGCGTGATTCCTCTCCCCCGCTTAGCGGGGCCTGGTAGGTCCTGGTGGCTAAGAGCACTACGTTAAAATACAAAAGCAGGAACAAAGAGGTCTTTGTTAACATTATATATATATAATATCCCCCCCTTATTTATACTTCTCTACTATTGGCCCCTTAGCAAGACAAACTGTGATGTGTATTACAGTTAATATATGAAAACGAGATACGTAATGGCGAGAACCGGAGCTGAGGAACGTCTCCACGTTCCCTGTAGCTTCAGGTTTTGAGAACGAACACCTCCGAGTAAACACGAAGCTTTCTTCGACACCGTTAAAGACTGTTCACGATAAAGTGACCACTTTTGAAATTAACCTTAGAAAAAAAAGTCACTGCCCCTACCTGCACACATTTTAACGGGCGTACTGAGTGACATTCGCCCAGTAAAGTTGGTAACGATGGATGGAAAATAGTTCCGTACCTGAACGTCGAATAAAAATTGTTAGGAAACCATTTGTGACAACTTAAATTATTCCTTTCCCTCTCTGCTTTTTCAATGCATATACTTGTAGAAATGAGCAGATTTGTATAATATTTACTTTTCTAATAACCGACGCATGAATAAAGTGCTGAGGCCCGCGGCAATGTTAATTTTACACAAGGTGGGAAAAAACAACGTGCAAACAAGTATATCTTAAGCAGGGCTTTCAAAAGTGCTCATTTTACCGCGAACAGCCTATAGAGAGCCCATATCATAAAAAGCGACTCCGACTCGACGTCCAAGGTCAAGAAGCGAGGGAGCGATACGGGCGACAATAATACGCAAGCCTAGCGCCTCATCGTTCCTACGCGCAAGGCGTGTAGTGTTTCCGTCGTAACGCTGTGCTGTCTAAATTATATCTGTAACATAGGTATTTTATTACACGCGATCAAAGCCCACGTATTAAACTACGTCCGTATCTTTGTACTTTTCTCTTGCCTTTTAAAGGAAATTCACAGGCAAGCTTTAAATATGCGATATTTGGCCATCTTCACGATTTTTTTCTGCAAGAAAATACCAAATATGACAAAAGTGAAATAATAGGGACATCGATGATTTTTTTTTTCTGACAAAAAGTCGTATTTGCAGAACATTTATTTACCGAGATACGCGTATTCGCGCAAACAACTATTCTACAAAAGACGTGCAGGTCCATAGACCCTATAACACATAACACTCGCCGACTGCCTCAGTTCTCAGCCTTGCAGTCATGCCCACTCTTCACCTAACTCCATGCGTGTGTTGTATTGCTTCTGATTCGCTCCCGTCGTGGGTGCACTGGAGGTTCAGTCTGCTTCTGGATTGTTCCAGTCTCAAAAGACTGTCTCCATGTCTGCTGGACACACGTTTTCTGGCTGAGTTCAGTTGAGAGATATTTGAGCGGCTAAAGCCTGTTCAAACACTTTTGAAATCAAACCTAGAAAAAAGTCACTGCTCCTACCTGCATATATTTTAACGGACGCACCGAGTGACATTCGCCCAGTTAAGTTGGTAACGATGGAGGGAACGTAGTTCCTTATCTAAACGTCTAATAAACAGTGTTAGGTAACAATTTGTGATAACTTAAATTATTTCTATCGCTTTCTGTTTTTAATGCATCGAAGTGTAAAAATGAGTAGATTAGTACAGTATTTACTTTTGTAATAATTTCACAGTTTCAATAGAGTGAAGCATGAATAAAGTGATAGACATACGACAATGTTAATTTTACATAAGGCGGAATAATACACAACGTGGATACAAGTAGATCTTAAGCAGGACTTTCAAAAGTGCTCAGTTTACCGTGAACAGCCTATACTAACGATGTCTCGAGAGCCGAAGAGGGTAAGATGAGGTGAGAATGGAGTAGCGCCTGGACGCAAGGGCGGGGGAAACGGGAGATCCCCGAGAAAACCCTCCGACCAGCGGCATCGTCCAGCACGATTCCCACTTGCGAAAATCCGGGAGTGATCCGGCCGGGGATTGAACCCGGTTAGTCTTGTGGGGGGCGAGCAGTGTAACCGCCCAGCTACCACGACCCCTCACAGTTTCTGGTGAGCTATGCAATTTGCAGTTGACATCTATGCGTTCCGTTCCATAGAGTAAATATGAGGGTAGACCGATTTATTATTCGTCTTCTGCGCATGACCTACCCCAAAGGAACACAACTGTCAAAATTACATGGTCAACACTGACGAATGTGTTTTTTTTTTTTAATCTTAATTTTTAAATTACAAGCACTATTGTATTGATAAAATACTTTTAACAATTAACAATTTGAATTTAATCAAACTACGTTACTAATCGGCTGGAGCAAGTGTAGATACATCTCAACACACTCGTTTAATTAATACTGCTCTAAACTCAATTCCAATCCACGACATTTTTGCTAGTAGTGTTGGCGGAAAATCAGGTCAATGTTGGGTCACGGAGACTGGATCCGCGCAGCCGGCGAGATCGGTCTACGTCATCTTTAGTTTACGATCCGTCCTGGCTCGACGTTGTAGTTCGCGTGTCACAGGCACACTCGCGGAAGGACGTGCACAGCGGGACCACGTGTAACAGGTTCCGCAAACATTTACGTAAACATACGGGAAGTTTCGAACAGCTTGATGCTTAGCGGCAAGGAGGTAGAAGGAGAGTTTCTACGGAGTGAGAATGGTGGAAGTGTGGATGAAGTTTTCGGCGGCGGTGAGCGCGCGCCTGTGGTTTCGGCACAAGGAGGACGCGTCCAGGATGCGAGTGAAAACGCCTCGGCACTTTCCATTGTCTGCGAGAGGAGGAAAGTTGTGGCCGGAGATGAGCAGCGCATCCTGTGTTTAGCGCCGCGTCCGGCTCCGCACAGCATCCCGCCCGTACCAGCGCTGACTCGGCGCCGAGCGCACGCGTGGACCGCGCTACACCGCAGGCTGCTGACAAGACTTCCTTTGTTTACTGATGCTGCTGATGAGTCGCTGACGCGTGGTGTGTTTTGGACGTCTTGATTCCAGGCTGCACTTCTTGATGAGACAGCTGACGTGCGGATAGGTAGAGCTAGTGATTTCTCGCGAAAAAAAATATATATATATACTAGCGGACCCGACAGACGTTGTCCTGTACATATGTCTTAAATCTCGCCCCCTCTCTCTCTCCATCCCTCTCCCCCTCTCTCTCCCCCTCTCTTTACCGAATTGTGAATCTAAACCATTCCCGAATCCACTTGAACACACAAAAAATTTCATCAAAATCGGTCCAGCCGTTTAGGAGGAGTTCAGTGACATACACACGCACAGAAGAATTATATATATATATAAAGATTAGCACACAGTAGACTTCAACACTATATAAGCACCAAATAGCAGTTTGTATATTGCCATTGGTTGCTGTCTGCTTGAGAAGTAGTTTTCATATTTGACCGGACCACTCAGAATTCGACAACATCGTTACGGCTCCTACGTGATTCGTGTGCAGACAATTAACACGTGTCTATAAGTAATTCTACCAATCATGATAGGCAAACGACCCTACAGTGTTTTGAAATATAACTTGTTTTGAGATCTTTTCCGCGAAATTTCACTACCCCTAGGCATAGGGCAGTCGCGGCAATTCAGACGAATAATCATGACGGTGGTAAACAATAATTATAACCCAGAAACTGCGACATGTCCATACTATAGTGTTCACAAATTAAATACATACCTTGCAAACGACATGGCAACAAACTCGCCAAGTAAACAGAACGCCATTTTCTCTACTGCCAGCACTGCTGATGAGAGTTCCGCCACTGAGAACACAGATTGGCTGTTGGCGTTCCTAAATGCTCTCCTGCTGATCAGTCACCTAAGCACTGTGGGTGGGAAAAGGAATAAAAATAGTTAAGTGACCATTTGTGATAACTTAAATTATTTCTTTCTCTTTCTGTTTTTTATTTTTTTTATTTAATGAACTGAAAAAACCAGAATGTTTGTAAAATATTTACTTTTCCTATCATTTCACAGTTTCACTGGACCGACGCATGGATAACGCGATGAGGCCCTTCTTGTCAGTGCTAATTTTACATAAGGCGGAAGAATACGCAACGTGCATACAAGTAGATCTTAAGCAGGGCTTTCAGAAGTGCTAATTTAACCGTGAACAGCTTATACCCTTTCTTCTAATTATTCTCTCACGAAGCTGTAGCATACTTGGGTTAGGCTATACAAGATGGGTTATTAACCCGCACGTCACGATTAACTTTTAACACATTATCAAGACACTCAGTGTTCCATCTCCAGTAGTGGTAATAAACTATTGGTTCCGGTCAAACTTAAAATATATTTACAGATCTAAAAGACCGTAGGTCGTGCATATGATTTCATCTTCTTTTTCCGTGATCAACCTACAGCCGAAGTTTTTCAGTGTGATTTAGAAGCATTCTGTATATCATGAGGAAATTAGGTAAAAATGCGATACAGTTGAGAGTAAATCGTCGGCGCTTAAATGCGAGAGAAAATGGAGAAGCGGCGGAAACCGAATAGCCCCGGATAAAACCCGACTACCAAGGAAAACTTCCGTCGTGTTTCCCACACGCGAGAATCACTGTGCCCCCGTCAAGAATCGAGCTCGGTTCGCGTTGGCGGGAGGAGAGCGGTCCACTTCGGCTCCTACGTGCGATTAAGAAAAAGACGACACGTATAAGCGCACATTTACAAAACGTTCACGTACTTTGGAGGACCCTTATTGCTTTCTAATCAAGAGTGTCACGTGTCCCTTGATGTACCGGAATCTCGGCCGATAACATATTGAGTGAGTGAGTGAAGAGATTTGGACAGATCTTAACATCGAGGTCTTGAGACCCGATGAGGGTGATTGAGATGAGTACGGAGCAGCCCCGGAGTGAAAGGGCGAGAGAAACGGGAGTTCCCCGAGAAAACCCGCCTACCAACGTCATCGTCCTGCACGATTCCCACATGCGAAAATCCGGAGTGATCCGGCTCGTGGATTCAACCCGGATCGCCTAGGTGGGAGGCGAGCAGGCTAACCGCTCAGCCACCGTGGCCCCGATGACATATTGAATTATGCTTGAATATACGAACGGAAGTTTCTGTCTTGGAAAATCGAGCTGTGCGTAATCCTCAGCACAATTTTTGGTATCTATTATCCTGACGAACTGGCAGATAATTGGGTTTATATTTTAAGTCATCTCAGATACACATATTTTTAAAAATGAACATTTCAAACTGATCAAACTTACCAATAACTAAGCAAAAAAAAAAAGTAAAATAGTTTTCTAAACTCCGAAACTGCACTTGTTTTACAAATTTGTAGGCTAATTTTTCATAAAAAACCAATGAAAAAAGATTGGAGATTTCTTCTCAAACACTGCAAAAATATACTTTATGAAAACAGTATTAAAATTTTTGAACGTCCATTACCAAAGTCTTCGAATAAATGCAACACATTCGTGTTCTTCTAGCAGAAAAAATAAATGTCCTTAAATTAACAGAAATGTACCAAAAACCAATGTTTAAATAACTTTGCAAATAAAATGTCAAATTTAATGACATGTACAAATTTTAATTCGCTGCAGTTTAAGATTTATTTGGAAATTAATATTCGCATAGTTATTCGAACTTCTGGGAAATATGTTGTTTTATAAGTACTAACATACACGTTGATATGCAATAATATGGATTCCTAGCAAAATTATTTTTTTCTCATAACATAACAGCAGTTTTACAAGATATTTTTAGAACTAAAACAAGAATAAAAGAAAATACAACAATGTACAGTACATAAAACATTTTTAAAGCCAAAACTTCTAACTAAATTGTTTCGTTTACATAAGGTTGTTTAATGCTACGAGAACCCAAAATCTTATTTTAATTACATAGCGGGTTGTAGTATAATGGAAATAACATTTTAAAAAGTTTTTATATATGTTAATGTAAGAGTGCTACGAAAGTTACGGAAAATAATGCGCATCAATTTACATAGAACGTATACAATACGCCCACAATCCAATGTAAATAACAAGAATTTCTAATATTAAATTTCTCAAACATATAAAATAAAATTCAGGATCAAGCTACTCCAAGTAGCCCCTGTAGATACTGCAACCACAAATACTTAATGAACAGCACAAGGAGCACCATTACATCCTCAAATAAGTTACGGTCACAGTCTGTCTCACACTCAAAGTCACCATATAGGTACTAGTTATTCCTCTTTCGTTTGCTCCGTTACTTTTCTCTCTCCACACTGATTAAAAAACCCAAAACAGTCGTGTTCCGGGCTTGAATCTCAGGCTATCCCACCCAGCGAGCCGACAAAGTAGTAAACCGTTGGACTCGAATTTGGAAGGACTTAGGTTCGAATCCTGGTCCAGTCATACTGATTTCGGTATTACATGGTTTACCGAAATCATTTCGGAATGGTTCCATAGTCTATTCTTTCCCCTTTCATGCCTTCTCTGAGCAACTTGCACCGTCTCTAATGACATGGTTGTCGACGAGACGTTAAGCCCTACCACCCTACCTACACACCTATCTACCTACATACCTATCTACCTACCAACCTATCTCCCTACACACCTATATACTTACACACCTATCTACCTACACACCTATTTACCTACACACCTATCTACCTGCACAACTATCTACCTACACACCTATCTACCTACATACCTATCTACATATTAACATATCTACCAACCTATCTACCTACCAACCTATCTACCTACCAACCTATCTACCTACCAACCTATCTACCTACCAACCTATCTACCGACCAACCTATCTCCCTACACACCTATCTACCTACACACCTATCTACCTACACACCTATCTACCTACACATATATCTACCTAAACATCTATCTACCTACACACCTATCTATCTACACACATATTTACCTACACATCTATCTACCTACACACCTATCTATCTACACACATATCTACCTACCGCCATCACTCAGATTATCTCTAGATGTGTGGACAGCCTTGATTGTAAATTTAAGTTAAATCTAATACATTACATACCACCACCAGCCACATCCCTTTTTCACAGGATCATTTGAAATACACGCCATTGTGTATTTGAGATGTCAATAAATATAAGGTAAGTATTACAAAGCTCGTTAAACTTCTTGTCTTACGGAATTGTGTTAATAAGTTATAAAGACACCATTTGATTTTTTTTTTTTTAATTTTTTTTTAAGTCTGCAGTGAATCAACGATAAACGAGGCAGTTGATTATATCAAAATCCTTCAACTTTAAATATTTTAAGTGATATTTTCATTACAGTGATATAATCAGATTATACAAAAATCTTTAGTAATTTTTCCTATTATTAAAATTAGAAACTGGAGATCGAATATGGCATAAGGAAGTAGATTTTAAATAAATATTTTTACGTATATTGCGTAATATCCTAACATAAACAGCTGACATTTAACGAATAAAATTACGCTGTTTCCTAAGATGGTTGCACAACATAAGTATTCTTACTCGCGTTTTATCTTCGTTAATTAACAAGCGAACGAAATGTTTCGTAATTAATTGACGACACCGTGAAAGTAGCCAAACGTGGTTCTTTCATTCGAATGACAAGTTAACCAACAGATAGTTGTATGTCGCCCATAAACAGGACAAATGTTGTAGTCCTCTCTCCATTACAGTGACTGGAAATTGTCACATTTGAGATTAATCAATTGATAATATAGAAACATTGCAGTATAATTGCCAACAATCAATTTCAAATAAGAATTTGTAAAATCAGAAATTTTTTAAATGTTGCTTTCTGGTATTAAGACATTGAAGATGAAAAATGCAATTTATTTTCTTAAATAGTAGTACAATGCATTTATGAGAATTCTGGCAGAAAGCAAAGCTAATCGTGAACGATTGGATTAGAAGGAGCTTATTAACTTCCCACAGATGTTATTCCTGAAGGCTTATCAGGGGACGGCTTGCAAACTAACTCATGACCTAACTTAATCTAATACCCATGCCTTGCCCACTGGACTCGAACCCAGAACTTCTCGTACCGCAGACCAGCGGCGCACCAACTGACTGCGCCACGGGAGGTCGGCTAGATAGCGAATGAGCTTGAAGCTTAACAACTCCAATGAAAATCAAGCACCGTAATTACTGAGATGCAGAACAATTGGCGAAAGTTGGCAGGAAAGTTGATAGTTAACTATATTGCTCTCTCTCTCTCTCTCTCTCTCTCTCTATATATATATATATATATATATATATATATATATATATATATATATATATATATATATCTTGCTCTCTAGCAGATGGAGCAAAATCTTTTTTTCGGGTGTGTTCGCCCAACGGAGAAACGTAAGAGCTTCTGAAGAAAGCCTGGGACATGAATTAACTATAAACACGTTAATTGAAGATTCGTGTTTTTGGAAGCCAATAAAGGAAAACAAAACATGACAATCCTAAATATAGTTTTTTTAAACACTACTTCTTGAGCCAGTATAATGCATTCTTTTCACCGGCGTACGGTGAAGTGATGCAAGGTAAGCTGGTGCTTGCTCACTGCTGTACATTCTCGATGCACGCAGCAGGAACCTAGGGAAACTTGATGTATTTCGACCACTCAACAACGAGCAGTCGAGGGACTCATTATACACATCCTGTTGCGTCACCTGCTGAACTACGTGTTCCTGGTGGAAGTGTCAACTATCAAGCAACAAGGTACAACACAGAGCTAACGTCAGCTTACCTTGCGAACAGTTCACCACGCTCCTAGCATCATATCTTGTGCTGCAGTGAAATAAATCTACGACGTAAATAATAGCTCAAGAGTAATGCATCACTTAGGGAAAATACTTGCTCTCGCAGTAGGCAAAGAACGTTATCTGGGATTGGCATTTCTTGAATTCATGTATCGGTTTCAAGAAACATGTATTCTTCAACTGTCGTGTTTATTGAAAATTCATGTGTAACATACTCCCAAGAATCCTCGTAGCTACGAGGATAAATAGTGAGAAATTAACGTGCAATAAAATATCTAAAAAGGGGTTCTCCCCTTTCCCTACGAATATAAATAGATTTCATTGAGAAAATGGTTCTGTTGAATCAATCAAAGTTTGTTTGGCGCAACCAGATTAATTACTTGTATCGGGACAGTAAAATATTTTGCTGTTGAAACCCAAATATTTGGTGGTTCTTAATTGGTTCCTTCAAACAAATATTTGGTTGACGTAACCATGATTTGTTTGTTTCTACGTAAACTGGGCAATTTTTGGTAATATAAAAAACTGAAGGCTCTAACGAGATTTGAAGCCAGGTCCTTTGCGCCTGAGCGGAACCAGAGCTAAATGGACTACTGATGCAGCACGAATGTTTTTTTAACATACAGTACAAATACTGAACTATGTGCGCAAATAGATACTTCAAGTGTTATAGCTTTACTGTTTGTTTCCTATTGAACTGGTTTTATTAGGAAGTTTACACCTTTATACAGCATCAATAAGTGATATAACTAACACTGTTACTACCCCGTAGGGATAGGAAAATTTCGCGAGTTCAATGACCTGTAGGGTAGACTCCACAGTTCTGTGTACACTCGAGCTTCAGCTGATTGTTCATTGGCTGCTGGCCCAGTGATACCTCACACCTGGCAGTATGGGATTCGCTACTTGTTTCTTTGGCTGAGAAGCGTCTAGGGCGTGTCTAATTAACTGTAATACAATTGCAAAGGTGACTTCACTCTATATGTGTTTGACGTCTGTCTTGTCCCGAAATGAATTCGCGAAATATTCCTATCCCTACCCATAAGACACAAAAATTACAAATAAACTCCCAACCTTTATTTTCGAACGAAGGTAATAAAATTATTATCCAAACAAATATATACAGTTGATTCAACTAAACATTTTATCGACAGTCTCGTTTTCTTCTGGCCCAACCCAATAGATTTAGTTAATTCAAGCTTGTATTTTGTTAGACGAACAAAATTAATTTCGTTGCTTTTCAAGTTTTGTTTATTCAACAAAATTTTTTTTGGGGGAAAATAAATATATTTTTGGCCCTATGCAGACAAATGTTTGGTTCATTTTTCTCTCAGTGTGTAAGTTGATACTCCAAGCTCTGGGACGACTGTTCAGTGGAAAGCGTATGCTATCCCGGCTACTCAGTGAGCTTAACAAGAAATCTTTGGGCTTGCAGACTAATTTTTTTTAAATATCTTGGCGATATCTTGTAGTTTTTTTTTATGAATAGTACAATTATATGTATATGGATATATGTCAGGTGTGTACATGGTTTTATGTTTGCGTGTATGTGGTACGAGTAATCGTGTATGTTCACTATTAAGGCTAATTTTATTTTATGCAAGTTGCTTTAATATATTTCATATAAGCTTCTTTCTAAGTTTATAGTAGACATTAAGTTTTGTGTCATTGTTTTATTTCTTTTTCTTAAAAAAAAAAGTGTCAAGTTATGTTTTATTATGCAAAGTTTTATTATTATTATTATTACAATATCATGATGAGGGAATTACACTTTAAAATATTCATGACAAGAGAAAAATATATAGTTAATAAAGAGGAGTGAAAACCAACCCGTTTAGCAGCTGTACGACTGGCTTGCAGTCTAGTTAAATGTCTGCGCGTAGCCCATCTACAGGAATTTCACTCCTGCTGTATTTCAATTGTGTAGGAATCACTTGGGGATGGTTTGAGTCCAGGAAAACAACGCAAGGCCGCCACTTATCGTTAATTTTAGTATACTGATTTATAAACCTAAGTTTCAAGAACAGTTAATGCTTCCGCGTCACAAAATTATCTGGAAATTAAGGCGGGCTACATTGCGGTAGTAAGGTCTGTAAAACAATAGTGGTTTGCCATCTATTAGAAGTACAGAAAATCTGTAAGGTCACCGCATTAACTCGTACCCAGTTTTCTTCAATATGTTTACTGAGTTACGCAGAAGTCGTTCAGTGGCGAGAGTATATTTTGCTTGTGAGTGCGTGTATGTGTAAGTGGGCATTTTCTGCAAACTTTCCTTCACATACTCCCCGATCTAGGCGATTCCATTCATATGCAAACACATAATCGTAAATATTCGAAACATTCAAGAGCCATAATATTTAGAAATAGATTTTCCAGAATATCTTATGGGGTAGTGATGATATATCAATGAAAACTTAATAAGAAATTTCAACCTTACTCAGTTAATTATAACATGCTTTAGGTTTTTCGAAGCGTAGAAACGAGAATTCCAGCTCAAAATTTTAATTCGTACAAATTCGAAAGAAAAAGTTATTTGATTAGAAGTTTGGTTTCAACTGAAGTGTTTCTTAAAGTTACGCGAGTATCATATAAACATTTCTTTGAAATACAAAAATTAGTTCAGCTGCGGCAGTAAGGATTCGCCTCGAGATATTCTAACTTAAAACTTTTTCTTCAAAGTTTAAACAAGCGAACCACATAACTGTTGACTATTATTTTGTGCTGTAACTTGAAGTTTTAATTTTGTTCCTTTTTTTTGGAATTCGTATGAAAAATAAATATAAATTAATAACGTCTGTAATTTTTCCACTGGTTTTCGAAAATGATTTCCCCGTCATTGTCATATATTTTTTTTTTTAGATAATTATTTCACGTAGCCACTAAAAAATATCTAAAATGTAGAAAATAATATTTTCACATTTGGACGCCGTGGATAACAAAACTTTTTTTTTTTTTTTTAATGCTGGCAGAAATCAACGGTTGGGGAATTAACTCGGCCCCCATAGCGTGAATACCACATATGCATGCCTCACTAGCGAGATTTAGGTCTCACAGGCATGGGAGTCGGCAGTTCCGTTTCCTCGCAACTTCCTCGCCGCGGAAACTGGAAACTCTCCCATATTCCGCGAGCAGGAGCTTACTAGGAAACGTCACCGCAGGAGTGCTAACGAGGCTGGTGCGTGCCGGGGGGGGGGGGGGGGGGTGTGTTTTCGCACGCACTTTCACCCGGCAAAACCTCATCCGCTCCTCGAACAACAAGTCACACTCCGCCCCAACCGTCTCATTTGTACTCTCTCATCATTGCCGAAGCTCAGAGCGGGGGGTGTGCTCGGGCCCTTGTGAGGGCCCTTATACCACCCATACGGTTGCAGCAATTGTATCTCTCTGCGGGCTGAGGAAGTTTCCCTCACCAGACAGCAAAGAACACATAGCCCAGAGGTCAGGACGCCCTGCACGTCCCGGCTCATTTGTACTGTTCCCTGCCTCACTCTTCTTATTGTCTTACACGACCTGTAGGAAATGTTGTCCAACTTGTGGATATTACTTACTATACGCTGTCCACGGCAAAATGGCCACTTTTGAAAGCCCTGCTTAAGATCTACTTGTAAGCCAATAGTGTATTCTTACACCATACGTACAATTAACGTTACCATCACTTTATTCAAACGTCGGTCAAGTGAAACTGTGAAATTAATAGAAAAGTGAGTATTTTACTAATCTGCTCATTTTTACACTTCGATTCATTAAAAAATAAAACATAAAGTGAAAGAAATGATTTAAGTTATCACAAATGGTTACCTGGCACTTTTTATTCTAGGTACGGAACTACTTTCCATCCTTCGTTACCAACTTTATTGGGCGAATGTCACTCAGTAGGCACATGAAAATATTTACAGGCAGGAGCAGTGACTTTTTTCTAAGGTTCGTTTCAAAAGGGTTCAGTTTATCGTGAACAGTCTTTAGTATTATTTCTTCACATAAACATGTTTACACCGTATATTATTTTTCATTATGGTGAGCAAAAATTACAATTCTAGTGTTTTTGGACCGTACAAAGAGTAAAATCTAACTCACTTACCGAAATGAGATAATTCGCATAAAATACCATAAATTTCTTCAAGGTAACTTTAAAATCATGCTATAAGATGTTTGCGTGGTTAAAAAAAAATTAAAACAAGGGGGTTTTTTAAAATTATTTTCTTTGTAGCAGCCTAAATTTTTTGTAAAATAAATCTTGCAAAGACATGGTTTTTCAGTAACTCTTGTTAAATGTTCTGTAAATATTTTAGTTTATTTTATCTGCACGTCCCAAAAACACTAAAATTGAAATTTTGACATTCCATTATAAGAAATTAAGCAATCTACAATTTTCCATCCGAGGAAAGAGTACTTGTAGAAATAACTTAATGAATATTTTGGTCACCAGCGCTCTTATGCAATTATGTTTTCAAGTGAAATAATATATGTACGTAAATGTAGTTTACGTATTATAGACCCATGTTTTTGAGCCTCCAGTCACAATGCCTCAAAGATGGTGAATTTTAGGCCAAATAAAGGTACCCAGGAAGGTATATCTCTCAGTGGTTGAAATCGATAGAGCTCAAATTAAATACGATCATGGACGACAATGCTGAACAAGTATGCCGTGGTTACGGGAGGAAAAATGGGGGGGGGGGGGGGGGGGGGGGGGGTGGAGGAGATGAAAATGGTGAAGGTAAATGTAAGTGCTACTGATGGACTGTGGAAGTTCTCAGAATGTGCAGTACCATGTTACGTCATGTAGAAGTATTGTGAAGTGATTGGAGCCGATACACCCTCTCTACTAGTCTTTCTATCTCTTATTAACTAAGAGCATGCTGTAGCATTATATTTAATTGTAATTTAATTCAATGCACGAATAATTTTTTAAATTTTTACTTCTCTGTCGCAAGGGTTTTTACGTCTCTCTGGGCGGTTTTTCCCTTGCTCTTCATAGTTAAGACTAGCTCTAAGTACACTTAGGGAGGTAGTCATGCCCCCAAAGAGCAGGCCATGGCTACCCAATCCCTCTTTGCCGCGATGCATGTCTCCTTGCATGATTTTCCTTCCTAGTAGGCGTAAGTGGTTAGCCCTGAGATGCACTAAAATCCCGCCCTACATTCGGGCCTTAAATTCACAAAACACTTAGAATAAGGTAATTTAGAAGAAGAAAAAAGGAGCCTATACACAGTTGCAATTTGTTGCTCGGCAACTAGAGCACACGTACATTAACTGCATGGAGGTGTAAATAACGATGAGATGACATGCTATGGCGTAGTGACACCCAAAATATTGGAATTGTGGTCGCTTGTTTGTGTTTGAAATTAATATAAACTGTCACGGTTTTATAAATAAGTGAAACTGCCAATACTAAAAACTTGCAAGCCAAACATTAATATGCTTTAATAAAGTAGCTGTATCGAATTTCACGACAGGATAGATTCTCAATGTTTTTGGTGTCACAACATTGCGGACAGCACGTTCCCATGCATAACCACAGTCAAGGCGACCTTGAATAACTGGGCTGCTAGATTTTCGACTTTTGGTTTTAGTGGTGTGGTAGGGGAGGGGAGTGGTCATTTCCCATCGAGCAGGTGCAGCCGTAACACGGGAGAAGGTCCGCATTGTCTCGTCATCATTTTAGGAAACAGAACTAAACCAATAAAATTAAATCAGTATTTTAATAGTTTCTGATATTATTTCAGTTCAGTTCTAAATAAAACATTCACAGCACACTTCCATGTGAAAGTGAGGATTTTGGGTAGGTCAAGTCATCTGTGTCCTCCCACCCCCCTCCCCCTTCCCTCCTGGATCCGTCCATGGTTATCGCTGTGCTTGCAGCTAAAGAACGCGCTAATTTCATGGAAGGATGGACACTCGCAGTTCAAAGGTATTGCTTTCACTCATCCATCTTAAATAGTAGAGATGGCAACGTAAAATAATTTCAGATAAAAGCCAAACAATTCAATAAAATGTCAACAAATCCCCAAAAAAATGTTATTAAGAAGAATTAAAAAATTATTAAGATTATTAAAATAAAAAAATACTTCAAGAACTGTAAAAAATATATTAACAAATTAATTTTAAAAACTTACATTTCCTGACGTCCCCCCTAGACCACCACCAGCAGCCCCTCATCTATAATCATTCTATCACATGCCACCATTTTGTTTTGTTTTTTTTTGTCATTCGCACATTCACCTGTTACATGCATATACCACTCCAGTATTTTTGGGAGTGTACGCAGCTGGTTTTAATGAATCAGCGACATGTGCATTTACTTTGGTCGGTTAAAATACCATTTATTTGAACGGCTAAACCATTTTGTCTTTTACGGTTAATTATCTTGCAATGTTTCTCTTTAAATTTGCACAATATTTTTCATTGAATATTTCGGTTTCTTGAGTTTCGTGGATTGCACGTTAAGGAAATCGCTTAAAGAAAGGTGCAACTTGTCTCATGTCGAACGTAAACCTTAAGGCGGGAATATTGCCTCTGAGGCAATATTTTGGCAAGATATAGAGAGCGACATTGTCGCCGGGCCTCGAGTGAATACACTGGTTCAACACGTGTCAAACGTCACAGGCAACAGTGTCGAACGCGAGAATCCTGTCGCCTGTCACGTGTGGCCAGTTGTCGAGAGCTTCCCACTCCAGATAGGAAACAGGTGGCATTGAGAATAGGCCAAGGAAAAAACGGTGAATTTTATTGAGGAGTAGCGAGATGCATAAAAAGTTGCATACATTGCGATGCATATATATTGAGGAATATTGTAATTTTTTCGAAGGTATTAATGACTGTGATAAATTAATTGAATAAAGAATTGTGTGTTAAAAATAACGTGTGTTTCATTTCATGTTTACCTAATTTGCCAGAGTATAATTAAATATTTTTTAATGTACAGAAATAAAATAAATGTATTTAATAAGTATTTTATAAAGTACCATTGTCTTATATGTACAATTACATAAGTAAATAAAAATATTCTTTACAATTGTACAGCCTTTAAGTTTTAATAAAAAAATATTTAATAAATTACTCATGTAGGTTTACTGTTCATTGATAAATTACCGCTTTATTCCTATGCATATAAACATCAGTGTCGACAGCTCACATGATGGCTGAACCGAAAAATTAACGCCACCTATTTTATTGTAAAATTAGCATCTAATATGTAGGGTGCCAGCAGCACAGCCTATAAATTAAAAAAAAAAAAAAAAAAACCATAAACAAATATGGCTGCTGCCTGATGGGAGAATTACTACACTAGCGCCACCTAGGTGATGAAAACATAGTGAAATCCTAGATGGTAGTCGAACGAAGTGGGAGACAAATTGCAAATAAATTACAAAAAAAATGGTGGCATGTGATAGAATTATTATAGATGAGGGGGGGTGTAGGTGAGGGGGACAGTTGTCGTCTGCTGGTGGTGGTCTAAGGGGGACCTCAGGAAATGTAAGTTTTTAAAATTAATTTGTTAATATATTTTTTACAGTTCTTGAAGGATTTTTTATAACTTTAATAATCTTAATAATTTTTTAATTCTTCTTAATGGCATTTTTTTGGGGATTTGTTGACATTTAATTGAATTGTTTGGCTTTTATCTGAAATTATTTTAATGTTCTGGGGTCAAAGATCAAGGTTAATGGTTAAAGGTCTGGGCCCTCAGCCCTGCTTTCCTGGCTTGGAGTCACTGATCCGCCTCTCCGGAGCGACGAGTCCACCTGTCCAGCTCTGGGAAAAACGGGAATTTTTTTAGGGGGAAAAGGGAAAGAGATTTTGAGGGAGAAAAGGGTAATTCCAACATGATGGCCAGCTGAATCTTAATCCGACGCCTTATGCAGATGTGCCAGAACGCAGACAAGTATACTACTTGTCTGATTCTCTTATTATTGGTGCAATTTTCCCCAGAAGATAATTAAAACCAGTTTTACTCGTTCTAGAGAAATTTTCAAAAAGTGCTTGATCGTCGGTCAACAGCTTCGCCAAAAAGTCATCTTGAATTTCTGGACTCCTTATGAATATCTCTCGACTCCACCAGCGGTGTTTTTTTCTTTCGCTTAGCAGCAGCAGCAGCAGTCAAAACCAAAAAGTCATCTTGAATTTCTGGACTCCTTATGAATATCTCTCGACTCCACCAGCGGTGTTTTTTTCTTTCGCTTAGCAGCAGCAGCAGCAGTCAAAACCAAAAAGTCATCTTGAATTTCTGGACTCCTTATGAATATCTCTCGACTCCACCAGCGGTGTTTTTTTCTTTCGCTTAGCAGCAGCAGCAGCAGTCAAAACCAAAAAGTCATCTTGAATTTCTGGACTCCTTATGAATATCTCTCGACTCCACCAGCGGTGTTTTTTTCTTTCGCTTAGCAGCAGCAGCAGCAGTCAAGACCAAAAAATGCAGCAGCTGCTATTGTTTCCTCTGAATGACTGAATGTATTTGTGGAACCAGTGTACACGGATATGGGCAGTCAACATATCGCCCGACACAAGCGACAGTAGTGTAGACGGATCTTGTAAAATCGACAGGATACATGTCGCCTTTTCAACATGTCTCGCATTCTACATGGTGACAAAATGTCGCCTGTCGCTTGATGCCTTAGTGTGATCCCGCCTTTAAACACCAACAGTATACGTCCAAGCCGTATTCAGTGAACTACATTTGTATTTAAATAACACCACACCAATCCTCTACAACCTGGGATAGCCGAGTTCGATTCCCGGAGTGGTCACTCCCAGATTTTCCCGTGTGGACGATGTCGCTGGTCGGCGGGTTTTCTCGGGGATCTCCCGTTTCCCCTGTCCTTTCATTCTGGCGCTGCTCCTTATTCACCTCGTTTTACCCTCATCGACTGTCAAGACCTCGCTGTTAAGAGCCGCCCGGATCTCTTCACTTCCTCTTGACTTGGTCTGCCACAAAAATATTCGTGATCTTAATCAATTGTAAACTAATGTTTTCTACCATAAGATAGTATTTAAACACCAGGTCCATGTGATAGATAATTTATCTCTTCTCTGTGTTTATAACGCAAGGTGTGGCAGTTTGCTCACCACAGACACGAGGAAAGAATGTATGAATTCATATCTACCGATACCTAAAGAAAAATGTAAACTGAAGACCAAACTATCTCACACTAACAGCCAGTCCGCATTCGACAGAGTGAGTTTGTAGTTAGACAGGATCAATTTCTGAACCCATTCAAAATTTTCGGGTACTTTAGTGTATAACTATGATTATTTCTATATATTATGTGACAATTACGTTTGTAGTTAAAAATTACCACATAAAAACGCGTACGCTAGTTTTCTATATGGCGACAGTTTACGGTAATCGTTAGCACATGAAGAGAATGTAATTAATTAATTATGCATCCAGTAATGAACCCACTCGTTCACTTTTCTGTAGGTTTTTCTAGTCGGAAAGCGTAAAAGAGAACTTAAAAAAGTATCTGATCTATTGTAAATACGGTTTCTGTATGTTTGTTGAAACTACTGAGGTGATAGATCATAAATAAAAAAAGTACCATTAAACAGTTCACGTATGAATATCACACAAATGAAGAGGAATAATTAAAATGTTATTTCTGATTTTGTTGAAATATGTTTTTCGAGGGGTAGCTACACATGTGTGTTATGCACAATGGATTTTATTTTCTGGACTATTACTTCAGTATATATTCGAAATTAACCCTTTTGTTGGACTAAATCAGGAAACTGGAGATCAGTGAGATTTCTCATAAAAAGCTCACTGGTATATAAAAAAAAAAGTGTACTGTATAACACAGATAATAAAAATTCACCCTACATTTCCTCTTTGAAGTGAATTTTCCCAAAGCTATTTTAAGGTTGTCTATAACACTTGTATGGGAGCAAAAAAAAAAGTAGTTTGACTGCAAAATCGCACACACGAGTATTAAAAAAAAACATTGAATTCTTTTTATAATTCGACAATCTTCGAGACAGCCATCAATTTGCATTACTTGATCCATGTACTACTTCACAATTATCCACAGACGAAACGAGTAGAGTTTATGTGAACTCAGCCACCATCCTTCTGAGAAGTATAATCCCTTTCGAAACCTTGTAATAAAAATGTGTACGTGCGGTGAAGTTTATTCATGAATCCATTATATGCCTCGTAAGCGTCGGTCTGAACTGATTACTGTCAGTTTTGTTTATTCACCGCATCTCAATTTAATTTTTGGACTGATACAAAATTAAGGAAATTTAATTAGAACAATGCCCACGCGTTAACACGAGACAACATTCGAAGCGTTCAATTAATATTGGCTCACGCGACAAGTTTATAACGATGCAATTTCAGCTCTCAGCTGTTAAGGCATACTGAGATCAAAGTGACTGCGCCATAATTTAGTTGCTGTAAGCCAAGCTCCTCCGTGAATACACAGATTAGAGATTAGAAAAATTGGTTTTTCCTCTTCAGCGCATGACCCGAATATTGACTCACGAATTGCCACAAGAACCATTAAAATTACGTGCTTCAATAATGACGTCCTGTTATTTATATTTGGTTTTACAACAAACCCGCACTTTGAAAAATAAAGCCTTTCCCTCAGTTTGGTTACTTAGCGTTAGCTTACAACTTAGCCAGAAGTAGTGCCCTAACACGTAAATTTACTTATTAGAGTAAACAGTGTGCTGACTTTATAAATGTGATTTTGGCAGTTGTGTAGGAGGAAAAGCTTTTAACTGTTGGAATATTAAGATTAGTTACTGTGCAGCTGAAATGAGCACTCAACACCACGTCCCCATATCCCCATATTCAGTTTACATGTGAACATGCTAAGAAAATTATACTAATCGAGACTGTAATCCGAACTTACAGCCAAAAAAAAAAACAGAATTTACATTTGCTGTGTGAGAGTACATAAAACGGTTGTGACCCCGAGAAAACCGGCCTTTTCACCTCTTTGGCCAACACGGTCAAGTCTCTCGATAATCACATGCAATGTCAATGCCAGAAAAATGCCGGCAATTTTTAACAACCATCACAAGATTTATTCTCCTGTTTTCTTTGCTGAGAGAACTACTGTTCAAAAATATCAAATGCAGATTTTTTAGGTAAGATACTATGTTGGGTGTAAAATAGATATTAACCCTGCCAAAGACATATTAGCATGTTATGGACAAGAAAGAAAATCCTATTTTCTCGTTTACTTACATATATTAATGTATTTCCATCATTACAAAACATTGCAAATTTCCATTAAAAGTCACAAATGCAACTCTTTCGCTACAATAATGAACGAAAACTTCTCCCTTTTAAATTGATTTTCATAAAACATCACATGAAATTTCTCTCTAAGTGAGGTAAAATGAAAACAGCAAATTCTATATTAAAATGGTAACATTTTAAGAAACGTATTTTTTCCCCCTAAAGAACCGAGGGGTCTTCGACATACTTAACTTTTATTTGTGAGTCCATAACCTCTGACGGGAGCCGAATCCCCTCCTTCTCGGACCCAGCTAGGGTTTATAAACCCCTTCCGCATAGGTGGAATTTTTTTTTTGACGCGAATACGTCTTTAAATTTGCAACCATAATGGTAGGCAATCCATAAAATCCGATGATACCAAAATCGGGAGATACAGTTTGGCCTTGCAGCTCCGAATCTATCATCTACATTCGAAATTAATTTACACCTCTCAATTGCAAAAGGATCAAAGAACATGTTCGTTGGGTGAGGACTGCGAACCATCGCGCGCGGTGTAAGAAAAAAAGGGGGGGGGGCGCCGCAATTTTGAGTTAGTTTTGCCGCGTCTCATAATTTCCGCGTAGTATAACTTTTGACTAGGAGAAGTTACGATGCTCGTTTAGGTTTCAATCGACAGCTCTCGTCAAGATCAATCGATTGCGGGTTTAAAACCTTTGTGTGGCATGGTTATAGTGAAATTGTATGCGTTTAATGTAAAAAATTAAGAAAAGTTAACACTATGTCGGCCTATACTCGTCAAAAAGCCAAGTCGAAAATCGTATACCGTTGGAAAGAGCATCTCAAAAGCAATCCAGTGATACCCATAAAACCCTGTATGATCGAGTGAAGCGGTGCCGGGAACGTAAAATAAACATCAAGGCGTCCGAGCGCGTCAACGTAGACGTATTCACGCAAAACAAACGGCCGTGTCCCCAACACAGCCACACCCAATTTTTCTTCTTCGTCTTCGCTGCTGCATTGCTGGCCTGTCCGGCAGCGTCTAGTTTGGTCAGTGACTTTTTTGGAGGATTTTCTAGTGCGCCACCGGAAGTGCAATGCAGCATAGGTATGCCTACACATGTACAGTCACTTCCACTCAGTCATCACTCTAGTGGCGAGCCAGTTGAGGCTGCTTTGAAGCCAGCAGTTGCCCCCAGGCTGTCGAGCTTGGTGAATGCTGGGCCGACTTCTTCGCCACTGACGATGCAGAAGCTTGTTTCGCTCTCCACTTTGTCACAACGCACGTCAGCAGGTGCGCCTGTGGACTGGAGAGAGTGGATGACCTAGTTGATGCAGTCGTAGCAGACTGCGATACTGTCTTGTAGTAACATTGCTGCGACTGTGACCTAGATGCAATTAACGAGCTCCCTGTTCATGACCTAGAATGCTTGAAAGATCCCCTCAAGTTTTTCAATTTCTGTGTCACCGATTGGTTAGCTCCTGACGTCGATCACACTTTCCGTGGTGGCGGAACTACTTTAAGCACGCGTAAACTCTGCGAGAACTAGTGAAGGAGAAGAAGAACTTCCATTTTACAAAAAAAAAAAAAAATGGGTGAGGCTGTGTTGGGCTGTTTTGTTTGCGTGAATACGTCTACGTTAACGCGCTCGGACGCCTTGATGTTTATTTTACGTTCCCGGCACCGCTTCACTCGATCATGTGGGGTTTTATGGATATCACTGGATTGCTTTTGAGATGTTCTTCAAACCGTATACGATTTACAACTTGGCTTTTTGACGAGTATAGCCCGACATTGTGTTAAGTTTTCTTAATTTTTTACATTAAACGCATACAATCTCACTATAAGCATGCAATCGATTGATCTTGACGACAGCTGTCGATTGAAACTTAAGCGAGCATCGTAACTTCTCCTAGTCAAACGTTATACTACGCGGAAATTATGAGACACGGCGAAACGAACTAAACCCCCCCCCCCCCCTTTTTTTTTTCACCATGCGCGATCAACGAACGTGTTCTTTGATCCTTTGGAAATCGAGTGGTGTAAATTAATTTTGAATGTAGACGATAGATTCGGAGCTGCAATGCCAAACTGTATCCCCCGATTTTGGTATCATCGGATTTTATGGAGTGCTTCCGACTATGGTTACAAATTTAAAGACGTATTCATGTCGAAAGCAATAATAGCAACCAATGCGTGTGGGAAATACCACAGATGATGCGACCAGGAGCTGCGATTCATAACACATGCCATACTCCTGGCTACATCACGAGCGGCGGGTAGATCCAGGCCATAGTACACTGTAAAAAAAAAGTGTTAAATTCACGTACAACCTTTCGGTAATTTTACATTTTGTGTGTAATTTGTAAAGACAAGTACATTACAAGTAAATTTACATGAATGTACAACTTTATTCATTAACGTAGTACATTGATATGATAAAAAACACAAATGTATTGGTATGTTAACAATAAGAGGGGTGCAAATTTACAAATGTGAAAGTACGTGTAAAAATCCACGAACGTGAAGTATTAAAACCCAAATATGGGTATTTTTACAACCACGCCAATGTTGTATTGAAACATGTACATCGGTGTAAAAGTACATATTGTTCTATTTCATTCAAAAGGTAGTATAATCTTACTGTAAAAAGCCATAAATGTACTGGTATATTGACATTAAGAAGGGTGAAAAATTACCCATGCAAATGTATGTTTAAAAATACACTAATGCAAGGCACTAAAACCCTAATCTTGTATTAAAACACGCTCATCAGTGTAAAAGTACATGATTTCCTATTTCACTCAAAATGTAGTACCATCTTACAGTAAAAAAAAAAAAACCACAAGCGTACTGGTATATTGACATTAACAAGGGTGTAAAATTACAAATTCGAAAGTATATGAGAGAATATTTACACATGCAAATTTATGGTAACTGTACATTTCTATGTGTAATTTCCTAAAAGGAGTATACTATTTGTAATTTTACACTAATGTTCCTGTGAATTTAAATATAACTACAAGTATTTGCTAAAACCATGCGATCTAGCGGTAGCGAGTAAAACTACTTCGAACTCCTTTTGTGTTGAAAATAAATCTTAACTCCCACTGATTGTATATGCTTTTTTTTTTGTACATAACTACCTATTCTATATTTGAAGTCAATATGATAAGATAGTTATTAAATTTTGGAGATAACTTTGTTAATGTACAGAAATTTTGTAATTAAAATTGTAGAAAATCTGCGATTTTACTTATTTTGTTTGTGAGAAAATGACAACTGTGATGTTTGTGTAAATTTACAGCATGTGGCAGGATATCTGTAATTTACAGTTACATAGCCAATGTTATTTAACATCACAATAAGGTAAAATTACAAACTGGTATGGTAATATTAGACCTACAGTGTACATGTAATTAGGTATGATGAACATTAAACAGTAACAGACTGGTGTAGTAAAATTACCATAACAATGATTGTGTTAATCTACAATGTGTGGTAAAAAAAATAGTAGCAAGTATGGTAAAGTAACATGTACAGAGTACATGTGATTTAATGTGATGATTAGTAAAAAAAATTGGCAGGTATGAAAAAATTACACTAACAAAATTTGTGTAAATATACATTATGTGGATTGATATTGGTAACAAAAAAAAGTAAAATGGCACATACAGAGTACGTGTAATTGAACATAATGATTAGTAAAAAGAATAACAAGCATAGTAAAATTACACTGGCATTGAATTTGTAAATATGCATGGGACACACAGTAAAAATACACGTACACATGTACGTGTAAAAATACACGAACATGAGTGGAGATTGTGCTGCACGTACATTCGTGTAAAATTACACTTTTTTTTTTACAGTGTACCAACTGCCAGCTCGGCGAATGACTGGCCTGCAACAAAGATACTGACATTAGACAACCCAGACAAACATCCGGGTGAAGATGATCGAGAACACCAGTGGAGTCATGACATCTCATTTGACAACGAAATTACTGTCAGACGACCGGTACATGTTAGAATGCTTAGGAATCCCTCTTACAGAATTACACAATTAATGGGTTCCTATAATCATGGTTATTTTTAACGCACACAACTGTCTTCGTAGACTCATCGTGGCCTGAATATCAAAGGACTACTAAACATGGCTCTATATTAATTTATAAATGTTCATATGGTGGTTGGTCAAACGAGTTTGCAGAATTGCCCAAGGACTGAATAGTCAATGGCCGCGTGCACAGGAATAAGCAGCTACACTGAGAGAAAAGCCAACAAAATATTTATTGGTATATGCCCAAAAATATTTTATTCAGTACACAAAACTCTAAAAACAACAAATTAATTTTGTTCCTATAAAAATACATGATTGAATTAACAATACCTCTGTGTTGGGCCGAATGAGATTAGATTGTCAACAGACTATTTGGTTGAATCACCTTCATATATTTGTTTTGTTACTTATTTGATTGTCGTCGATTGGAAATACATTTCGAGAGTTTGTCTGTATTTTTAGTGACAATTAGAATTGTAACAGTGTTTGTTAGTGCATGTATTGATGCTTAATAACGGTATAAACATTATAATAAAACAAGTTCAACAGGAAACTAAATAGGAAAGCTGTAAAACTTGAAACATTTATTTGCGCACGTTTACCAGTATTTGAAGTACATGTATTTAAAAACATCGCGTTTTAATCAGTAATTACTTTGGTTGAGGTTGCTAAGCGCGTATCGCTTAGTCAGAGCTGATGTAGGTTAAAATCCCAGTCTCTTTTCGAGTTTTTTTTATATTAGACTAAATTGTTTAATGTATGAAAATCTAAACAAATCTTTAGTTGCACCAAACCAAATCTTTGTTTGTGGTGAACAAATAAGTACAACAAAATAATTTGGTTTCACCAACAAAAATATTTAATTGGCCCTATAGAAACAATTTTGTTGTGCCAAACAAACTTTCATTGATTCAACAAAACTTTTTTCTCGGTGTATACTTGTAGGGACCATCCCGTGTCAGGGATAGTCCCCACAAAGTATGTCGTAGTGTTTGTACCTTCACTTGTATAGCATCCTTCTAGGCAAGTTCACCGACAGTAAAGGAGCATCCGATGACATTTGACCATTAGGTGCGTATTAGGAAGCACGGTGCGCCTTTCAAATAGCACCTTAATTTGATACTCATTACTAACTTATTATTTCTTTCACTTTCATATAAAGTTGAAAGTTAAGGTTTAACGCAAGCACTGGTGATTTATGGACATCCTTTGACGTGGCTTATATTTCAGTTTCTCAAATTGATTACATTTGAACTACAGGGATGTTACTTGGTATAGAGATACCATATTTTCACCAGTCACCTGGTATATTATAACTCAGGTAATATTCAAATGATTCTTGCCAAGTTTGATACTCATGTAATGCTAAAGGGGAAACTAAATATTTATATGTTTATTACTATTTTGTTTTCTTTCTTCGTGACATTGAATATCAACACTTTTAATATCTTATAACATTCCTGAAATTTTTCTGAACATTTCAGCACACACGCTCGTAAGAATGAATTAAATACGTATACTTGCATACATACGCGACGCCAACTCAATTTAACTCGTGTTTGAAATTTGTCAATTTTCTACCTGTATGCTCTCTGTTTATAGCCTGTTCACGATAGTGGGCACTTTTTAAGGCCCTTGCAAAAGGCTTTAACCGCTAATAAATATATCTTATTGCAGCCTCAGGCAATAAATTTTGATGGTGGTGACATGTATAAACTGTGTATATTGGTCACATTGCAATGTTTATATTAAAGAGCAGCAGGAAGATGGAAATTTGATAAAAGGAAACATTTATAAGGGCCTTAAATAGTGCTCACTTTATCGTGAACAGCCTATACGGTGGGTCGTATTTCCATTCTAACACTATCGTGTTGAGGACTGAGGTTGAGACGTCGTGGGGCATAGGCCATAGATTAAGGATGAAGGACTGGATTGATTTTCGTTTTCTGCACAGTTTCCCAACATTAGTTCAAGAATTGCCATAAGAACTGTAACGTAGTTAACGTTAACTCCCGTCGCTCTGGCTCGAGTCACGAGTACTTACTTTGCTTAAGACGTCTGCCCGTTGACGGCAGCCGAAGGAAGAGTTAAGACTCCGCGACGCGGGCGCCTGGTGGCTTCGGCGAGGGCCGGAGTTTCACTGGACCTCGCGGCGTTTCTTTCACTTAGCGACGGACTGGGCGACTGAGGGGGTTGCCTTGGGACGTCAGCGCCGCTTTTGGATTTGACTGGACGAAGATCTACTTCCGTTTCGAGGACTTTCTTCACAGCTTTGGGGAGGACGACGGTTACGGAATTTGGACTGTAAATGCCCTGACAAACGAAGCGAGGGGGGACACTCGGTTGGGGGGGGCCTTGGGGGGATCGTAGCCTACACTAAGGGTTGGTCTCACTGTGGGACATGCAAAATTTGTTGGTAAAGTATTAGGGGATTTGTGCCAGTTAAGTACTTCATATATTTGTATTATTTTATAGACAAGTTTTTATGTAACTCCGTAAATTTTAATATCAGTTTGTAATGTTTTAAAGTAATTGGGAAATTGTAAATTTATAAATTATGTATACCGGGTAGTATTTTTCTACTCTGTTTGCAGGTCATTATTTCGTTCAATGTTTACATTGCATCTTGTGTATCTGTTGGGGTGAAGGAAGTAAAAAAAGAGACGAGAGGTGCCCGGAAATTAAAACTATAAACGGAAATTTATTTTTTCATTTTGTTCAATAACCCTCTTAATCGTAATCTGCATTGCTGATGATTATTCTTCCGCTGATGATTGTTCTTATTTGCCTCCCATTTTTATTTTTGCAACACGAGTGTTGTGGAGTTGTGGGCTAGTATTGCACATGTGACAGAGTTGCCTGGTGGTCATTAACACACTCTGTTGAGGAAATACTAAAATCACATGTTAAAAAATTGATATGATATGCCCTTTGTTTACGTTTGGCTTAGCAAGAAAGACGCTCGATTGAGTACCAAGCGAGGTGGCGCGGTGGTAAACAACTAGACTCTCATTCGGGAGGGTATGGATTCGATTCTCAGTCCGGCCGCCGACCTCACCTCTGTTTTCCATGTTCTTCCGAAATATCTCTAGGCAAACACTGGCATTTTATTTCCTTGCTGCAGGCCTTGGCCGATTCTTTCCCCGCCCCTTATTATCTGAGTAATTTCCTTCATCTCTAATTGCATCGCTGTTGACGAGACTTTAAGCCTTGCCAACATATCCCCGACGCTATTACTAAACAAAAATTGAATTTTGAGTAACTCGATTATCCAGCATTTGCGTTAGAACTTGGAAGTAGTTAACCAGCGTGTAAAAGCACTTAGTTGAGTAAACAGTGTGCTAAAATTAGTAGAAGACAGGTTGTTTCGAATAGTTGTGCGGGAATGCAAGAATTTCAATGTTGGTACACGGAAACAGTTATACTGCGCAGCTGACAAGCACACTCTACTCCATATCCACTGTTTGATGTGAACAGTCAGAGCGTCTGACTTAGTGTTGCGGGAGTCCTTCATGAGCTGCGCCTTCACTCGCGCCGCTTACAACTGGTCGAAGGTTCTAAGCCCATTACATTTTCCACAGTTTAATCAGCTCAGTGGTACTTAACGCCAGCGTTGTTGACGACATGACTTTATTTCTCCTAACCAAGTTCTCTCGACGGAGCAGGCCAAGCCTGACCGTGGCGAAGTGCTCAATGCTGAATGTCAGAGACGAAGCGAACACACTCACTGAACTCATCGCGAGCTTCCATTAACAATTATCCATGGTACCATGGCTGTTACTACAGGTCATCGTGCCGCAGGGCTTTCATTTTTTTTTCTAGAGCATTAGTTCTCAAGTATATATCTCTCTTTTCCTGTAATAACGCTTGTGCAGATCTTAAAAGAATGACCCTAAATCATATTTAAAATACCTTTCTGTTTCTCTTAAAGGTGTAAGCAAAACGGCACCCCCACACCGCTTTCTCAACTCTTAGCATTTGACGAGTGTCGATGAAAAGTACAGGTATATTGGACATCAACCGTGTATAGTGAGAAGGAGACTATATGTCGCAGAGCTGTATCATATTTTATGCCTGCTAAGGACCGCGACATTATTTTCGGAACACACCTGAGACAGTAACGTTCATGCTGTTGCATTTTTTTTTTCTGAAATTGGCGAATATTCACACTATCTGAAAGAGTCTATAATAAACAAATAATTTCCTTCGTAAACCCACGTGGTGTCTGTATCCGTACTGATCTGCAGAAACAACTATTCGCACGAACCCATGTTTATACTCCACTCACGGTTACTTACAACTTTTCTGAAGCTCTGTCAAAGTTCTACTTCCAGGATATTACATTCCTCCGCCTAACGTAAACAAATCCTACCAAATCACACCAGAGGGCCAACGCATCGCATTCGTGCGCACTCAGTGTAATAATATTTTGCGTAAGAATTATTTATTATTAGGTATTACCAACATGCCTACCTTCTCTTTGTCTTTATTCATTAAATATTATAATTTTTAGGAAAAATAAAATTACGAGTTCAATTTAACAAAAAATTTGGTAATTTGACATTTACATAAGTATAAAACGCTTGTTATACATGACGTATTTAGGAAGCAACCAAACGTGTCATGCTTTGGGTGTCTTTTTTTTTTATTATAAAATGTTTAATTTAAAAAGTGCGAAGAAACCGCGAACAGACTATATAGTCAATATTCTCACAATTCTGTAGAATGTACAGCCATTCAGGAAATCACTCGCCTTAAAACACTTCTGCATTCGAGGCCACGTGGGCAGGTTAACCACTGCTTCCTCACACGTTGAACAAAATCTCCTCGCGTCGAAACTAAGCGTCATGCAACAAAAAAATTGTATTGGAAAAAAATTAATAAATCTTGTCTTCGTGCCTCCATTTTCGACGCACTTTGTGCCACGATTGATATTCAGTACAAGTTCTTTTAGCCACATTTTTTAACCTCCATTTTTGCCATATATTTATTGCCAGAAGGGTTTCAGGAAAATCGCTTACGTACTAAACATTACACAACACACACACACGCGCACACACACATACACACATATGTCAGAGGAGGGACGACTGGAGGTTGGCCTCTTCACAGTAAGTACTATTAACAATACGAAAAAAAAGTCATACAATTTTTGCATATCTTACTCAGTCGCCTAATTGACGTTTATTGTTCTCCGATTGAAATTTACCCGCTCTGTAACAAAGGCTGGTTTGTCTTCCATTATCTCCGAGTGAGATAGACAGTATTTCGGAATACCTCTCTAGGCAGAACTCAAAGCCAATCAGAGGCCAGTTGGCTAGTATACTCAATTCACGGTTACTTCCAACTCTTCTGAAGCCCTGCTAAAGTTCTACTTCAAGGATATTCCTCCGCCTCGTGCAAACAAAGCTTAACCGAGTCTAGAAAATTACACCAAAGGGACGCCGCAACGCATTCGTGCGCTCCCAGTATAATAATATTTTGCATAGGAACTATTTCCTATAGGCTGTTCACCGTAAAGTGACCTTTTGAGGCACTAGTTTCTTTTCCCTTCGGCCATTTATTATTCTTGAACCTCCTTTTATAAATAAATATTGACATGTAAAAATAAACACAATGCGTATATTCCTCCACACTTGGAAGTTAACGTATAAGGCAAAAATTTATTGAATATTATTCGACATGCGAGGACTTTCATAAGTGCTCACTTTCCCGTGAATAGTCTGTACTAGGCATTTTCAACACACGTATTCTCTCCCTGCTTATATTAATTATAAATGAATTAACATAGTTCATAGTTAAAATATACTGTAAGTAAAAGTTCGATTTAACCAAGAATAATATACTTCTACATTAATATAAGTATAAAAGAACTTGTGACATATTAAATATTTACTAAACAATAAAGCACGTCATACGTGGGGTGGTTTTTGAAAGGGTTGAATTTAAAAAAAAAATTGTGAAGAAAACGTGAATAGACTTTACACAATTCATCGCTAGTTTACATATTAAGGGAAATGGTGCACGAAAACCATATTTATATATATATTTTTGTGACAAATTGTTTTACACTGGATTTTTCGAAATTTTTAGCTGGACAGGACGCAAATAACAATTTTGAACACCTTCTTACGTAGTTACAGATTCGCTCTGTTCGTTATTCTCGGGGCACTGGTTAAAGATAAGAGAAATAAATCCTTTGTTCTTCCATAAGTGCTCCGAGAATAATGAAAGCAGTGAATAACCAACAGCGTAAAAAGTAATTGAAAATTATTATTTACGTCTTGTCGAGCCAAAAATTTTTCATTAAACCCTTTGGAAAACGAGTTATATCGAAAATCGTGTAAACATAACTGCTTGCACGCACCATAAGGGCGCTGTCTGGCTGGAGGTATTTCGTGTGTCCGAGGCCTGGGAGCATGGGAGCGCTAAGGTTGTCCTAGGCACGCGCGTCAAATGTCTGGACGCCCTTACGCGCAAGGCACAACTGGCTTGCAGTCGTTCTCTCGTCTTCTCGCATCATAGGACATTCATTGGCGACCGATTTGTTACACGGTAAAACGAGCACTTTTGAAAGCCCTGCCTAAGATCTACTTGTATGCACGTTGTGTATTCTTCAGCATCATGAAAAATCAACACTCGTGGATTCATCACTTTATTCGTGCGTTGAACAAGTGAAACTTTGAAATTATTATAAAGGTAAATATTTCGCAAATATGCTCTTTTTTTACACTTCAATACATAAAAAAAAAAAGTACAAAACCAAAGAAATTTTTTAAGTTGTTCCAAAATGGTTATCTAACAGTTTTAATTTGACGTTAAGATATGGAACTATTTTCCGCCTATCGTTACAAACTCTACTGGGCGTATATCACTCAGTGCGCCCGTTATAATATATGCAGGCAGATTTCGAAGGTGCTCACTCTATCGTGAACATCCTTCAGTAATAAAGACAAAGTGTGCTTCACGTTCCTATAATACCGGAAGATTCATGGTAAGATACTCGTATTAGCCATTTTTGATGTGAGTAAACGTTTGAAATCAGACCGACACATGGGAAATTCCAACACCATTACTTCGTGACTATAATCCATTCACGGTTACTTCGCACTGTTCTGAAGCCCTGCGGAAGTTCTACTTCCAGGATATTCCTCCGCTTCGTGCAAACTAAGCAAGCCTAGAAAATTACGCCAAAGGACAACGCACCGAATTCGTGCACACGCTATTGTAATAATATTTTGCATGAGAACTATTTCTTGCCAGGCGCCACGAACACACATGTTTTCGCACTGTCTGATTCGTATTTTCAATAATGAAATATCATTTATATATAAAATGTAGCCGACCGACCGTGGCGCAGTCGGTTGGTGCGCCACCGATCTGGGGTGCTGGAGGCTCTGGGTTCGAATCCCGGGCAAGGCATGGGTGTTACTTGAAGTTAGGGTATAAGTTAGTCTGTAAGCCATCCCCTGCCAAGCTATCAAGCATAAAACCGGGGGAGGTTAAAAAAACCCTTTACAAACAAACCGTAGGTATATAATATATATGATAGACTTTAATTTAACGAAAAATATGATACTTCTATGTTAACAGAGGTCTAAAACGCTTCTGATATGTTGCATATTTAGGAAATAACTAAATACGTCATACATGGGGGGATTTTTCAAATGTTTGATTTAAAAAGTGTGAATAAACCACGAATATACTATAACAACACGATTCAAATAATTTTACTTTCGTTCGATTGGTTATACGACTCGAAGTGGGCATAACCTGTTATTGGCGCCACGCATATGTTTTCAATTTGATTTTGTGTAAGGAACCGCCTCACGAAGATTGTCGGTTGAATTCCTCCCATCCTATATTGATATTATGTTACAATCAATTGCCAATCTCTGTATCCCAGTTGTTTCTGCCCATTGTGGGATCGACAGAGTGATTTTTTTATAAATAAATAAATGTTATTCCTAAACTCTTCTACAAATAACATCAGTTATTTACAACAAAAAAAAGTATCTGTGCTCATTGTTTACTGGTTTCAGAATTCTTGAGAGGGCTTTTCGCGGCCCTATTGTGTCATAGCCATGGAAAACATCGCAGCCAACACCGTCAACAACTGCCAGCAATATTCGCGGTTTTGACACCTCCAGAGCGCTGCACCGTATCCACGAAAATGGTCGTTATTAATTAAGTTCAAATGAGATGACAATTACATTTAATGTTCCAGTAAAACGTTAATTAATGTTATGTTTGTTTGCATGTGTATTTGGCCAATAAACAGGAATGTTTGAGGATGTAATTGAATTGCATGAACTGGTGGTTTATATCGGAAATTTTATATGCTAATTTGTTCAATATTTGGACACTAAGTTGACACATGATGGAGTTTTAAATTGTTCATTGAAGTGAAAACCGAAACTAATAAGTCTCTGCAGTAAGTATACCGACGTCAGTATTCATCGGAGCATATAAAAAAATATGTTTCATTGGCAGATGCATTATGCAGCTCGGTAATTTTACAGAATCGCATATTTTGGGGAAAGGCAAAACATACCTGAGAACTTCATTTCTGGGCTTACAGATTGTTTTGAAACATTACGTGTATGCATGTTTGTATTGTTCTTTTCTTTGTTATTTTTTTTAAGAAGGGAGCTAACTCACTTTTTAGTCGATTGGGATAGTAGGCGAACAAATATTTTTTTAACTTTCTACTCGTTTGCTGTTGAGATTTTTTTTCAAGAATTTTGTTACCAGAAGTTCATTGAAGTTCAATTTTATTTTATTATTACATTTATCTGTTCCATCATTACCTTGTTTTTCATCATCCTTCACACTGTTGTCTTACCAGCATTTATACGTCGCTTTTTTCTTCGAAAATTGTGCTCATACACGCCATAGCCTGCCTTGATGCAATATTTTAAAAGTCATTTGCTTGATTTTACAAAGCGGAACTGAATTATATTTGTTCAAGTAGGTTACTTAATTTATGGCAGAAAACATTTACACGTTATCAGCTAGAAATCGTCAGGTCTCATAAACTTAAGACTTCATATTATTGCAGTCAGTCAGCTTGTCAGCATAGGGCAGTTTATACCGTATACACGATGATTCGCAATTAGATCGACAAACTTCGGGAGGTGATTCTTCATGAAAAAGTAAAAGGAAAACATATGTGACACGTTATACTAAACCGAATATTAAGGTAGGTATACAGGCCCTTAAAAAACGAGGTTTTAAACCGTATTTGTGCAAAATATCGGTAACGAAATAAAATACAATGACAACTCTCGGAAGAGATTATTGTATGTTATCAGGACCTTCAACGTAAGGTCCGATATTTTGCACAAATTTCGTTTTTTTTTTTTTTTTTTGTGTAAAGTGTCATATATGTTTTCCTTTTACTTTTTCATGAAGAATCACCTCCCGAAGTTTGTCGATCTAATTGCGAATCGTCCCGTATATAAGTGCGTATTTCCGCCGCTAGATGTCAGCCACTTTGCTCGAAAACACGAATTGCGCCAGGGCCTTTAATCGCGAGAAGTCTGCACTAAGTCTCAAGCCCCTGTAACACTGTCCAATTTTTTCTTCAGACTGCTTCCAAAAATTTTTGGCCAAATAAAGATGGAAGTTGTGACGTCATCGAAACGTCATAAACGCCGTCGTATTTGTCAGAAAAATTTGCATGTCTTCAGTTTCCATCAAACACTTGAAAATTGAACCGGTTCTAAAATTTATTTGATGTTTGACGGTCTCAGCCAATCTGAATCGTGCACGACAAAAATGGACGTCAAGAAACATTAAAATAATAAATAACACGAAGTATGTTATTAATAGAACATTTTATTTATGTATAAGCAGTCTGGGGATGAATGCTGGTTTAAGTATTTATTGCACATAATGTTACGAACTCAAGAGGTATTAATTTTCATTGTGCAGGAAACATATCTGATAAATAAACTTTGGATTTAGTAAAGAAAGAGAAAATAAATTACAACATTCCTTACATTTCTTCCGGTAATATACTGCATGGAAAAACAACCAAAGTTATATATCGCTATGAAAATTATTTTTAAATAATAATTAAAATTAGATTCTCCCAGTAAAAAAAATTTTTTTGACAGTGCCGCACATTTTCAAACACATTCAAGATTATATTATAAAATTTGTTGAAATTTTGTATTTTCTCTTTCAATTTTATTGTCATATAGAGTTGAGCGGGAAAATTTGATAGTGTGAGAAGAGCTTGAGAGAGTTTGTTTGCCGCAAGTAAATGAAGCCGTGGGAGCGGGTGCGTGATGATGGAGGTTCATCTCCGGGAGCCGACTGCTGAGAGAAGTAGAGATGGCCGTTATTTAACCTAACGGTTATAAAAACTGTTACGATTCGGTAACACGTTACACAAATAACACGTTCCATAGTATATAGCCTTATTTTTGGAACGTCTTGGATTGCCTCGACGCCTGAATAACTACGCATGCGTAAAAGTTATTTTTTTTTTGGAGCGTCTAGCTTTCTTTACGTTTGTTCGTAACCTAATTTCGTATGTCACAGCTATATTTAAACAAATCATACTTAAAAGCCGACATTTTCTATCAGAGAAGCTAATTTTTGTGAACAAATATAATCGTAAACATGTGCACACAAGCGCCTTTTATTATTATTTATACATACATTACAGTAAATAACAGTTTCCCGCCAACAACTCGGACTGCTCTGTTCTGATTGGTCGCAGCCGCACAAGTTTCACTTGCGTTTCGGTTGACAATTGTGAGAGCGCGCGTGCGTAAATGTTCCGTTTTCGAACGTCTTGGTTTGATGGCAACAGTGCGCATGCGCGAACGTTATTTCTTGAACGCCGAGCCTTGGAACACTGAAAACGTAATCGCAGGGTTGCCAGATCGGGCGATTTGTCACCGTTTTGGCTATTTCAAAGCAAAATTTGAGACCAAAAATTATGAAAATGCGACTATCTCAATTTGGGCGATTTTTGTAATGCATTTGAGATATTTGGGCTACTTGGAATTATTTACCTAGTATTGGTACCTATACTTTTTTGATTGTGAACAAGATAATTAATTCTCATAAGTAAGATCAGTTTTTTAAACGGCAACGACTGAGAATACAATTGAATATGGTATCTTGTATAGACTGCAAACAATGAATAGGCGGATTGAATATCACGCGATTGTTCATGCGTTTGACATAATTTTTATTTTGTATAGACCTATATCAAATTTAAATTTTAAAACAGTTAGTGTTTCATACATATAAAATATTTCATGATAAATTTTCAATATATTTAAAAAAATAGATTTATATAAAGTGTAATGAAATTGGGCGACAAAAGATTGGCCATATAGGCGACTTCAACACAACCAATCTGGCAACCCTGCATAATCGTTATATTCTGAAAAGTCGGGACAGGCCGTAGACTAAAGATAAGGTAGACCGATCTCGCTGGCTGCGCACAAACAATCTCCATGTCCCGACATTCTGCCAATACAGATTGCAAAAATGGCGTGGATTTGGTTTGAGGTTAGAACGCTGTTTAGTAAACAAGTGCTTTTGAGATGATTGTGTACTTGCTCTAACCAATTTGTAATGATTGTTGATAAAATTCAAACTGGTAAAATAATTTTAATAATATAATAATGATTGTCATTTTAAAATTAAGATATAAACAAACACGCTCATCACTGTTGACCATGTGACTTTGACAGTTGTGTTCCTTTGAGGTAGGTCAATGTTAGGTACATGCGCAGAAGACGAATAAGCGGTCTACCTCATCTTTAGTCTATGGAACAGGCGAGAAATGTTTTACATTAACATGTTCCTGGAACGTGTACTTGATTGTGACTGGAACTATGGAACACGTAACACGAAAGTAACAGTTCGGTCCATCCCTAGAGAGAAGACGCTGGGACGTGGTCCAGCGACGATATGACGGAGCGGCAGCTGTGACCTTGAAAGCCGCGGCGTAGAAAGCCCGACTGCGGGGCGGCGAGGCGAGGCGGTGAAAAGCCGTGTCGGCGGCCGATATGGAAAGCAGGGCCAAGATGTGGGACAGCTCTTTGGGCGATCAACCGCATCCCCGCCGATAAACGCCGTTATTATCCTCGTCGCGAGCAAGACCGTTCCTGATACCTGCTCTTTTGTCGCGCCGGGATGCCGCTCCTCCGACTTCGCTTTCTATGCATGCCGTGGTGCGTACAGCTTGTGCGATAATAGCTCCCTGTCTGTGCGAATAGCGCGCTTGTCTTGGCGGGGAGGAGGAGGGGGAATGCAGAATCTTAGGGGCCGGGGTACCAGGACGTCCTGACCCGGGTTGGAGAATTTATTTAAGGGCGATCAGCCCCGCCATATTGGATTTACAGAATTTTCACCGTGGCTTGAGTCTCAGAATCGTCGACAATGCATAGGCTAATGCTTTAGCACATGTCCTAAAATATGTATTGCTTTATTACCCTAAGTAAAAAAAAGGCTCGTTCACGAACAAGTGAGTACTTTTGAAATAAACCTCAGAAAAAAAAACTACCCCTGCCTGCTAATATTTTAGTGGGCGCACTGAGTGGCATACACCCTGTAAAGTTGGTTACGATGGATGGAAAGTAGTTCCATATCTTAACGTCGAATAAAAAGGGTTTGGTAACCAAATCTGATAACTTATATTATCTATTCCGCTTTCTGGTTTTTTTTTATGCACCGAAGTGTAACAATGAACAAATTTGTAGAATATTTACTTTCCTTGTAATTTCACAGTTTCTCTTGACCCTCGCATGAATAAAGTGATGAGGCCCATGGCAATGTTTGATTTGCATAAGGTGGAATAACACACAACGTGCATACGATTAGACAGTGCTTTCAAAAGTGCTATTTTACCGCGAACAGCCGTATAGTATGATATGTGTAACAACCCATAAGAAAAAATTACTTATTTATCGCTAGAAGTCACCAGTCAAAAAATTAATAAAGGCAGTAAAGATGTAATAATTTTATATGGCTTTAGAAGCTACTATTTATTTATGCCATGTCGCGTAAAATTTCTTAAACATCTTTTAAATGTTTAAATGAAACTCATAGCAAAAATAGTGAAAATCCAAGATGGCAGCAATTATGCCGCCTTAAGAGAACCCTTCCCCCGCCATATTGGGTTCTTTATTTGTATAGCTGGGTTATGTTATTAAAAACAAAAGGTACAGGGGTGCAGAATTCCAGGGTATCAGCAGATCCTGACTCGGGTTCCGGAATTTATTTAAGAGGAACTTTCCACCACCATGTTGGATTATTGGCTTTTCTACCTTGGTTGTGTTATTATAAAGAAAGCATACATGCCTATAGAACCTATTTGCTGCCTGTTCACATTTTTTTAATAAAGCCTTTAAAAAACCACCTCGTGTATAACGTGATTAGTTATTTTCTTAAATATCGTGGCATCACAAGCGTTTTATACTTTTGTTACCCTCAGAGCACCTTATTTTTTTAGTTAAATTCAACTTTAAGTTATGTTTTATTTTTAAAAATAAAATTTAATATATAAAGAGAGAGAGAGAATATACATGTGTAATTAATGCTTAGTAAGAAATAGTTCTCATACAAAGTATTATTACACTGAGCGCACACGAATGAGGTGCGGGGGTTGGCCCTCTGGTGTCATTCTATAAGCTTTGTTTTTTATGAGGCAGAGGAATATCTCTGAAGTCGAATTTTAGCAGCGCGTTTCGTGTGGTCTTGAGCACGAGTTGCAAAAAAGGACTATTCTTGTAGCTCTTATTTACGTCACAATGTTGATTTTTTTTTTCCCCCAACGCTTCCTGCGAGGAATTGCTTACCGACTGTCGCCGGAAACAGACAAGCCACTTCCGTACTGTAAGCTTATTATTAAGGCTGTTAGCAAACATAATGACGTACACGCGCCTGAATAGTATCGCCTAGGCATTACAACGCTGCGGCAGAGACTTTGTGTGCGTTTGTACGGAAACCGTGGGGTCATTGGCAACAAGAGGACCATTTTTGCAAAGTAGATTAAACCAACATAACAGTACCAACATTAACAGTTTATAATACCTGGCGGTAAAAAAGTTGCCTGCTAAAAGATGGTGGCCAACACTCTTATTTCAATTTCGAGGGAAGGCATTAATGACAGTTTGCTCCAGGGTTGAAGATCCCGATAACATCAAGCGATATTCGGAGAGCTGTTGTCTATTTCCACTTCGTTACCGATACTTTGCAAAAATATACTTTACAATCTCAATTTTCAAGGGCCCATATTTCTCTTCATATTTATTTTTGGTCTAAAGTGTCCTATGTATTTGCTGCCTGATTTTACATTAGGAATCCCCTCGTGAGGTTTGTCGGTCGAATTACGCCCATATATATATATATATATATATATATATATATATATATATATATATATATATATATATATATATATATATATATATATATATATATATATTATATATATATATACACACACACACACACACACACACACATGGTCTGAACTGTTACAAACATGCCTACTTTTTTTATTCAATAACTTAATACTTAAGCACAATAACTATAACTTTACTAATTCCCTATAGAAAACTTTTTTGCCGTTTTATAAGAAACATACTTGGAAACCACATTGCCAGAAATACCTTTTGTAAAAAACAAAAATTCTTTTTAAAAATTCCAGTGCATATATTTGTAAAATTTTAAATTATGCGCTATTATTTCGACTTACATTATTCATAAGTGGAAATTAAACTGCATTAATTTTGCTTTCAGAAGAAACTGTGAAGAATAAATAAGATGGAGAGAAAAGAAACTTTTAAATGATATTCACAAAAAATAAAAAAAATAGAAGCAACACTGTGGTAGAATTGAGACTCAAACCAGCATCCTTTTGCGCTCCAACCACTTTTTTCTTACATAATTTAACCTTATTATTGAAGTTGCCATGGTTTATGTTTTAACTTGATAACACAGTATATTTTAGGAAGAACTAATTCAGTCGGTTCACGACTGGAACAGACTTTCTCGGAATCTTTCCTACTCCCATCTTTAAGCAATAGATAAAAAAAAAAAATACGTTAAAACATTCAAACTATATTCTCTCTCCGTGCCGCCAAACTAACTGTGCCCGCGCCAGTCACTGTTTGTAATAACGATGCATGCAGCTGACGACTAAGGTGTTGTTCAAAAGTCTGTTCCAGTCGTGAACCGACCTATAGTTATTTAGTGAATTACTACGCGTCAGAATTATACTAGACGCCTGCAAGCGGATTGCAGTTTTCTCATTTATAGCTTTATAATGGTAGAATTTATTGTCTCACGACTGTTTGTGTTGGAATTAAAGTTACTGGCATATATATATATGCACATAAACGTATTTTCATTGGCCAATATTTTCTCACGCAACCGAACCGGCAGTAGTTTTATACTGTAGGTATATATATATATATATATATATATACTGTAGGTATATATATATACCTTTTTAGTTTTATACTGTAGGTATATATATATATATATATATATATATATATATATATATATATATATATATATATATACCTACAGTATAAAACTACTGCCGGTTCGGTTGCGTGAGAAAATATTGGCCAATGAAAATACGTTTATGTGCATGATCACATGAGCCTCTTTTTCCTATGAAAGTTTGCTAAAGTGCAACGAATATTCTACAGTTGAAATAACTTATAAGGGAACTTCCCCCGCTCATCCAATTTAACGATTGTTATTCAGTAGTACATAATTTTTTTACACATTCGGTTGTTTTAAGTGAAATACTACAGAATCTAATAGTTTTTAACTTCAACTTCCCGACTTATAATGATTCCTTGCCGTTTTAAACCTGCAGCTAGATTTAATAGAAATACTGATCTTGTAGCGTTACAAAAAATAAATTTTCCAAGGAATGTTATTATATTGTTTGCACAGGTACACCAAATTCTCAACATAGTTTACAGAAGTACTTTACAGTGCTTCTGAAAATTAATTAATTTCAGTTATGTCGCTTAAATGAGTCATTCGCCCCAATGATATAATGGTTTGGTCTGTCTTTGTCATGTGTTAAAACTGGAGTTGCGATCTTATCAATATTTTCTTGGCCATTTGTTAACGTCAGTCGGCCGGGTTATATAAATAGCGCTTTTATTTACATTTTGTTGGTTTCCATATTTTCGAACATGATTAACTCGCTTGTCTCGTTTACATTTTAATGCATTTTTCACCCACGTGAGGGCTTTTGAATGTTTCTTCTAGGTAAAGAAAATAAAATTACTCAAATTGATGATAATATTAATTTATTATAACTAAATTTTCTAACATAAATATGAAGTACATGACTGTATGCTGCTAAAAATATTTTTTTGTACGATCTGTGGCAGCCATAAGCTTTACGGCAGTCAGATTAACACGCCCACTCCATTATTTAGTCTGTAACTGACTTCACTAGACTCGTATGACAGAAATGTTGCTTATTAACATTCCTTTCGCTTATATGCAAACTTCTAAGTTAATTAATTATGTGTGTTCTATGTACATCTCTGCACTACTTGAAAACCAATAGTAGTTATTTAAGCAATTGTTTTAATAGCCCAAGCCAGATTCAGATGGAGTCTCACAGGATGTTACACCACATCAACGAGGCTCTTAAAAGAAATTCTGCATCAACACAATGAATCCTGTAGTTACGAGCACTGTGCCACGTATAAAATTTTTTTATGGGAACCCAAAAGTTGTACGATATGTATTATGAGCTAGGTGGACGGTATGCACAGATACGAAAGCAAAATTAGTGGGAATATTGAGTCGGCACAACCCTGAAATTCCACCAGGGAGAGTGCTCATTATTCAATGAATAGCAGCTTAGATTGTAAACAAATCATGTTACCAGGTATATAATTTAATATTTTGCGAATATGGTCCACTGTCCAAATTTAAAGCAAAATTTAGTAGAATATATATTTTGGCCTGTGAGAGAAAGATATTTCTGTGTAGGGTTGAAGTCAATGGAAAGCCGACCTGTGACTAGAAGTCGGCGATGTATGGGTGCCACAGGCATATTACGGTATTTATCTCGTGAGCTAGCAGTGAGAGAAGATACTCATTTGGTGGTGGAGGCTGTTCAGTTCGCTGTCAGGGGCAAATCAGCATATAATAAAAATAAAGTTTCTACTTTACGTAGGGAATTAAGTCGCTTGTCCAGGAAGGAACTAGCGAGGACTACTTCGTTGGATATAAAGTGGCGTTGCCATTAACAGACCCCGTCGAAAGCAAACTATGAAAAATTATCAGCGTGTATAGAGGCAAACACTGTCTCGAATTTACAGCAATGTTTTCAGTGGACTACGAAAATAAAACCTTCAAATTATAATGTTTACATTAATGGTGACTGGAATTTTTTTTCCTTTAGTTTTAAACAAAATTGAGGGAATATTAGCACAATAGTTCCGATTTTATATTTCCAACAGTTTCACTACATCACTTGTCGCTAAAGAAAACGGACCATTGCCAACTAAACCCTATTTATGTGTAAGTATTGTAAACAATTTGTGCATTATTGTACACGTTCCTATTGTCAGGCGAAGCAGATAATTTGCAGGAACACCGAAAGTTATCTTCTACTTAAAAGTTAACTATTGTGTGAAAATGAAAACCCTTTGAGCAATATTTATTAAATACATACTATAACTAACTACTTCAATACACAGCAAAATATTTCCCACGTACAATATCACGCACATAAGTGTTTTTAAAATTACGTAAACAAAATCAACAATTTTTTAAAATCATTGCTTAGTGCAAATGGCACACTTTTTGCAACCTATGACTATCTATATTTTTCGTATACCAAAGATTTACTAGCCCACTCCACACTGGTCATGCATTGTAACTGCTATGCCGAAATATTTTAGCTTATAATCGACACTTTATAGTGAGTTCCTGCTGTTCCTACGAGTATAAATAAACTTATTTTATGTTCCGTCTTTGATAGAAAAATGAAATGAGTATGTTGTCACGGCTACTCAATGAGCTGGGCGTGAAATCTTCTACAGATATGGGGGCCACGATGGATGAGCGATTAGCATGCCCGCCTCCCACCAAGGCGATCCGGGCTCGATCCCCAGCCGGGTCGCCGGACTTTCGCACATGGGAATCGTGCCAGGCGATGCCGTTGGTCGGCGGTTTCTCTCGGGGATCTCTCGTTTTCCCCGCCCCTTCATTTCGGCGCCACTCCATATTCACTTCAATATTATGAAACAACCACATACGTCATAAATGGAGTGGTTTTTCCAAGGTATACCGCCCATTATAGAGTCGCGAAATTTAATCTCGCCGACCAATTTCTCTTGGGAACCCTGCCTTGACCAGCATGCAGGAAAGAGCAACGGAATGACACTTTACAGATATCACGATCTCATATAGGCTATTCACGGTAAAGTGAGCACTTTTGAGGCCCTTGTGACTTTTTTCTTATCAGCCATTCTTTATCGTTCCGCCACTTTTTAAGATAAATATTTTGCTGTATGCATTAAGCACAATGTATATATTTCACCGAACTCGAAAGTTAACGTCTAGACCTACAATAAAATATATTTATTGGCTATTATTCCAAATGAGAAGGCTTCAAAAAGTGCTCACTTTACCGTGAATGGCCTATATTCCAAAATGCATCCATACCAACTTCACAGGCACTAGGGCGCTCGCCTCCCGCCAAGGCGAACCGGGTTCGATTCCCAGTGGGGTCGCACCCGGGAATCGTGCCGGACGATGCCGCTGGTAGGCGGGTTTTCTCGGGAGTCTCCCGTTTCTCCAGCCTTCCCTACAATCCGGCGCTGCTCCATACTCCCCTCGCTTCAACCTCATCAGCTCTCGAGACCTCGATGTCAAGAGCCGTCCAAATCTCTCCCCTACCAAATTCACAGTGGAGGGGGGGGGGGCATGGGAACTTGTCAAAGCGCTGTGACCAGGTGTCCTGGTATGAGGAGTGAAAGGAATGAACTGTATAAGAGAAGTTGGTTACCAAGTGGTCGTGACCCTGAAACACACCTTACGAGCTGCAGGGACCGACCTACGCTCTCCCGCTTACTACGGACTGGTTCCCCATTCATCGCTGATCCAGACAGAAAGTGGCGCTGCAAACCAGAGCTGGGTCACTGAGCACCACTATGTTACTTTGTACCTGATACCCACTTGTAACAGGTACTGTAAAAGAGAACAGTTCTAAGCATTTACTAAAGATGAGGTAGACCGATCTCGCTGGCTACGAACCACCAATTCCCATGTCCCAACATAGAACTGCTTTTTTGGCAACACGTCTAGCGAAAACGGCATGGTTTGGGTTTTAGGTTAGAAAACGGATTTGTTATGAAGTGCTTAAAGATGTTTTTTATAATTCCTCTAACCAATTTGTATTGCAGTTTGATTAAGTTCAAATTGTTAAATTATTATATCAATAAAATAGTGCTTATCACTTAAAAATTAAGATATAAACAAACACGTTCGTCACTGATGACCATGTGACTATGTCAGTTGTGTTTCGTTGGGGTCGGTCAATGTTAGGTACATGCGCAGAAGACGAATAAGTGCTCTATCTCATTTGAAGTCTATGGTTCTAAGGTTAATTGTACTCAGGCTAGGAATAAAACGAGATTCCTAATGGAAAGTTTTCCATAGGAAAAATTACCACCTCAAGTTGAACTGGTGTCTAAATAGGTCGCTTTTACTCTGGCCTAGGCCTGCCGTAGTAAGCGATCTTATCCGTTTGTACGGATTTCTAACTCTCTAGACCATTCCAAGCCCAGACTTTAGATATATGTGTTGTTGTTTATATATATATATATAAATGGCGCTTTCCTCAAACTCAAAGTGACTGCTGCGTACATGCGACACTAGCGCTCACAGTGATGTGTGTCAGTTTCACTGATGCATTCGTTTGAAAGATTCTTACAACAGAGGTGAATAATTAAGCGAAATATTTTGGACATACGCCATTGCTTTAATAGTGTATGTCCAAAATATTTTGCTTAATTATTCAGTGGCACGGGTATACAGTTATAAACATAGTTCTGTTCCTAGCTGTATGCTCACATGCAACCGAATTTGGTGACTGTGTTTTACGTTTGGCATTAATATCACAGCGGTGAGAATAAGGAAAATTATCACTGATACAGTCGTATAAACGAAAGTATAAGTGTCAGTGGAGAAAAGAATTACCACGGTTTTGTACATTTTAAATCAAAACCACTACATTTGATATGCAAACGTCTTTCATATCCACTTTTTTCTGTAATTTGCCATTTTTTTAATTACAAGAATGTTACAGGATTTGACTTAATGATTCCAGGATTTTACAGGATTTTTATATACAGGAATAAGGATTTCAGCTTCAGGGCTGGTGGCAGCCCTGCTCTGGAGGTAAATGGAGAATTCCTCGTAGTATTTGTCTGTAAACGTTGGCATTCGGCTATAATTGTGATTTACACTTGTGCGTGCCGAAATATTAAGTATGGGCTATTCACGGTAAAATGAACACTTTTGAAAGCCCTGCTTAGACTCTACTTTTACGCATGTTGTATATTATTCCGCCTTATGTAAGATTAACATTGTCATGTGCCTCATCACATTTTTCATGCGCCGGTCAAGTGAAACTGTGGAATTATTTGAAAAGTAAATATTTAAAAAAAAATCTGATCATTTTTACACTTCGATGCATTATAAAATAAACAGAAAGTGAAAGTAATAAGTTAATATATCAGAAATAGTTACCTAACCCTTTTTATTCGACGTTAAGATATGAAACTACTTCCCATCCATCGTTACCAACTTTACTGGGCGCATGTCACTCAGGGCACCTGTTGAGATGCAGGTAGGGGCAGCGACTTTTTTCTAAGTTTGATTTCAAAAGTGCTCACTTTATTGTGAACAGCCTTTATCAACTTTAGTATGTAACTTTTGTCCACGCCATCCAATGCCATTTACAAGAGTAAACAGCAATATTACAATATTGTGTTGACGAGTTTGAAATATAAATAAACGTAGCTGTCATCAAAAGACAATTTTGATTACGTTATCAAATTTAATTTCAGTTATTAATTAACACAACATTTTTCTAAACACAGTTTTACTTCAAAATAATGAATTACACGCGGGTACACAAATTACGTTATTTTTCCCACTCCAGTTAGTCTGGAGAACAGAATGTATTATTTAAGTCAGAACATTTTAAAGAATTATATTTATTTTATAAAATTTGCAATTATCTCAGTTGTTTGTATACGTTACGGAAAAAAATTCCGCTTCACATTAGAGTAGTCTAAAGCTATACGTGTGACGCCATATCTCCAAACACAGCAAATCTGCCTTCTGAGTGGCTACTCTCATTCCATAAACGAAGAGTGGAGTGAGATTACCCGGGATATAGGTGACTCGAGTACGTATTAGTGCAACCTTATATATATATATATGTACTATTACAGTAACCCACATATTCGTATATGTAGGTTACACTAGTACATATGCAAAATCAACGATACTTAGCAGCGAAAATTTTTAGTTACCAAATCATTAGAGTTGAGCTTCCGAACTTGGGTAGAATACAGTTTAACGCTTTCTAGCTATCGTATATTTCTAGTATCAGTTTAAAATTTGTCAGTGTAGTGTACTGGATCTGCTGTTCAACGTTATTAATAAAATTTGAATTTTATCTAAAATATGTAAGTATACGTTTCAATGGCTCTTCTTTCTGAAACTGTGGTCTATGATTGATACAATTTACAAAAATATTCAGTGGGGTGTTATCGTTATAAATGGTTTTCTTTTCCTGATATTAAAAAAGTTTGACACGATTTACATACAAGTTCATAATCCTCTGTAAAAAGAGTCCGCCCAAGCTAAGTATTTTTTATGTTATATCAGGAGTTCGAAAACCGGAGGGAGCAAGAGTATATTGCCTCCCCCCTCCCCAATTATGAACCATTGAAGGAGGGGAAAGAGGGGCCAAAGAAAATACTGTAACCGAAAATTTTTTCTTTAGTGATACAAATATCCCACACCATGAATTCCTTGGAGAAATCGCAAGATATTTTTGCACATCCAGTTTTCATCAGGAGTTTTTAACAGCGTCCATGCACGATCAGTTACAGCTATGGCAGACTTAAACTGATGTTTCCTCAGAAAGTCACTCAAACGCAGTTTGAAGCTACTGCTGATCTCCCCGCCACCTGAAAGCAAATTTCTCGCGAGGAACATTCCACAACGACTGGCAGAAAATCAGGAAGAAGTCTCCACTAAAGCTCGGGCTTGCTCACACAGATTTTAAAAGCGGAAACACATTTAATTATCCTTACGTGTTTTCGGCTTTGATGACAGAAACAAGATGGCGGATTCCCACCCGCCATCTTTTATTTATCGATTTTTCGCCTAAGCCAATACTTCAGAAGGTCTGTTGAAATTTCCCGCACGACATAACCTAAATAACAGCTTCCGAATCTTTATCGAACTGTCACAGCTTCGCTACATTTATTGATTTTGAGCTGGTAGCTGTCGAGGCGAAACGCGAGATTATTTCTTGCGAACGATCACAAAGGTGACGATATCGACAGTAATCAATAAATATTCACCGCAGACAATGCACTACGCAATGCTCTGTGCTCTATCGTTTAAAAAAATATGATACAAAACTGTATTTCCAGAGTATGGCAAAAATTCCATAATTACAATATGGCGGGCGGGTATCTGCCTTAATGTTGTGTTGCTGTACAAGTACATACTATATGTAGTGTCAATGAAGCAGTATTTGCAAAATTGTAATGTCTGATAACAAAGTGTACTTAAGACTAATTCGATTAATCTGTACATAAATGCATCCAGCATGCTAGAAACCTAGCACAAACCCATCGGTTTGTTACAATGAGAAATGTATTGAAAGGATTACTATACAATGAAGTTCTGGATAGTGTAATAGGATAAATTGAGAACAGGGTTAATAACCAGGATTCGAGAAATACTATGCAATCGAAAAACATTCTTTCACAACTAATCAAGTTTTGTGCGAACATAATATTGACCTTACTAACCTAAGTTACCAGCTGGAAATGTTACATGACATACATCCAGTTCAATACTGTGGCAGCTGTAGCAACAAACTTTAAAGAAATGTAACGTGAAACTTGTTTGTTAGCAGATAGTTAAGGATTACTTCGCCCACTCCTGATTATTCCTGCCATAATTCCTTCTACCGAATGGTCTTTTTCTATGCTTCGGAGACTGAAATATTATTTGCGAACTGCAATGTGTCAAGAGTACCTGAATAATTTGTGCTTATAATATTGTTGCCAGCAAATGGTAGATGCGAAGTTAACACTGAGAGTCTCACGTCTGAGTTTGGGAACAGAAATAATTATTGTGTGCAAATGTTTGACCAAATTAGTCAAACGAGACGAATACTAATGCAAAGGCATGCTCTCACCTGACTATTTTTTTAACATCTCTTTATATTAGCTTATCCTGAATATTTTTTTTTATGTCGTGATGTGGACACAGATGCAAGGAGGTAAGATTTTTTCCTTTGTTTTGGGACCCCATTTGTAGCAGAGAATTTTCGGTTCATGTTCCCCTCTGGGACACACTGGTGTTGAGTTAGAATCCTTTCGGCTGGGTTATTTCCTTTTTGGAAACCTCCTTAGCTGTGCACTTTGGGGGCTCTGGACTTGGAAGCCGAGTGTTGGTCGATTGTCTATATTGTTTGTTTACCAAAAAGCAGACATGACAAGCAATTTGACCGCATGGTTTGGATTTTAGTCTGATGTGATACTTTTATTTACCCAAAAATTAAATAATAAATGACAAAATATTTTTTTCTAATGCACGTGCTTATTTGCAGTTTGTTTAGTAGTATGGCATTAATTCTAAATAACACCTCAGAATACTAAATTTAATATTTTGTAAATACTGAGTACGGTTTAAAGAAAAGTGTCATGTAACTGGTTACAGTCCATTCGTAGTTACTTCCAACTTTTCCGAAGTCCTGCTAAAGTTCTACTTCCAGGATATTCCTCCGCCTCTTGCAAACAAAGCTTAACCGAGTCTAAAAATCACACCTAAGTGACAGCGTACCGCATCCGTGCACGCTCAGGGTAATAATATTTTGCACAAGAACTATTTCTTACTAGGCAATTCCTACGCACCTATTTCCTCCTGTTTTTATTCATATGAATTATAAAATATAACTAAAAGATTAATTTAACCAAAAATGAGATACATTATGTTAACAGAAGTATAAAATGTTTGTGCTACATGACACTATTAAGAAACAACCAAATACAGCATTCATGGGGAGATTTTTCAAAGGTTTGATTCATAAAGTGTGAAGAAACTGCGAATAGACTATACGGCTTTGACGTGACACCGTGTTACAACTCAGCCCCTTGTGTTCAGAAAGTGAGCGTCACGAAACTGCTCTCGGGTCCGTGGCAATTGCTCGTTGAGAATGAGCATTATGTTTAATGTAAATGTACCGTAGTACAGGTCTGTCCTTTGACTTCATGCTTCACACACAAACGTATAGTTCTGACTTCACCAGGCCGCGGGGGCGGGAGCCACGCTGCGAAACTCTGATTTCGAGCGGATTAGTATGCTCAAGAACGCTGTAGCCACCGAACGGCTCATCCGATCGGAGAAATTCTGGTGTCAATTTGTGCGTAGTAAAGAGTAACTAAAGACACAACCAAGAATCACAAATAATAAACACACAGTGTGACTTTCTAACCAATAATCATTTTCTTTGCAGATTACAAACCATTTTAAAAATTACGAACTAGTCAAAAAGGACACTAATAATATTAACAACATGAATAGCACTCGACAAGACAAATCTAGTACTGAAAGGATGACCTCAGCTACCTCAAGCCATTCCGGAGTTATGATGAAGAAGAAGTTGACAGTTCTACGCAGCTGCGAAATGCGGACGTGACGATTGCGTCATCATATGCCACGTCACATGACGAGGCTAAGACTGAACAACAATGACACAATTGGCTTAAACAAACCCACACAGTCTATCATTTGGTTCCCTCTCATCACCCATAGACGTTGTCACGTAAAAATACCTACGGACATGTACACGACACAGTCCACCCCATTTGTTTCTTCATTGGTGGACATCGTACGCCACGGATAGCTACGATAGCTGTGTTTATGTTTGGTAAAAAAAAAAAAAAAAAGTATTTTCATCCCACTAGTAAGATGACATTTACTGATAGTAAAATTATGTTAAACATTAATACCCTACAAAAAAAATTACCAAATGCAGACAATTCATAAAAGCCCTGTTGATGAATGCAAACAGTTGTAAACGAGGACGGGTTTCATATTGGCTTGTGTTCCTAATGAAGAACAACTGGAAAGCAGCGAGATTACTGTTCCCGCATCCCCCAGGCGGTTTCAGTTGTTCCGTCCCTCGAGAGATACCACGCAGTACGCCAACCCAAAACAGCGCATACTTGATAACACGCCCACCTGAATATATACATGGACAAGGTCACATAACAGACAGGCGGAAAATAGCGATTCCTTTATCTGTTGCCGAAAGCTACAGAAACTTCGTAACAGATACCATTTTTGTCAATCATAGACTAAATATGAGGTAGACCGGTTATTCGTCTTCTGAGCATGTACGCGACATTGACCTACCCTAATCATATGCAACTGTCAAAGTCACATGGTCAGAAGTGATGAAAGTATTTGTTGATATCTTAATTTTTAAATAACAATCACCATTATATTAATAAAATACTTTAACCAACTTGCATTTAATCAAACTGCATTACAAATTGGTTAGAGGAAGTATACATACATATCAAAGCAATTGTTTACAAATAAGTTTTCTAACCTAAAATCCAAACCATGCCATTTTCGCTAGACGTGTTGACAAAAAAAGCAGTTTAATGACGGGACACGGATATTGGTTTCGCGCAGCCAGCGAGATCGGCCTGTCTCATCTTTAGTCTATGATGTTAGTAACTGTTTGGAACAATTATTTACAGAAAAGTGCTATGACCGTAGATCTAAAATGGCGTAGGGTGCTTACACGAGCTATGCAGTAGGTTATAGCCACTTTACAAGTTCCAGGATTGAACTGTTTCCTTGCTAATAGAGCTATCATAAAGTAAACTGCATAGGATTTGAGGTTAGGAAACTGTTTCCGTGAGTGGATGTTTTGATATATATTTAAAACTTCCTCTAACGTATTTTATTTGAACTAGAATATATTAATGCCAGTCAAAGAATTTTATTCTTATAAAAGGACGTGTCTGTTGAAAATTTAGAAGTAGCGTCAACAAACACGTTCTTCGCTGTTGACCACGTGACTTGGACTATTGGCAGCGGGTGAATCATGAACCAATGTTGGTGAAGGACGCACAGATGACAGATATCGGTCGACCTCATCTTCTGTCTACAGGGTGTCTGTAACGAACCGCATCTACGGTAGGCCGCGCTCCGCCGAGCTCCGCAGCGGACGATGACGTTGGCGGTTTACTGAGCCAAGCTCTTTCAAGTTCCCACGCCCTCCCACTTATTCTACTCCTCAATATCCCCTTGTGCTGCAGGTGAAAGAGAAAGAGGCGTCGAGAGATGGGGGGAGGGCTCTCTGGTAATTCAGTTAACCGCGTGACTTGCTGCACAGGAGAAACGACGATTCCCGTGCGAAACACAGCCATCTTCAGTCGAGACACGCGACTGTACAATGTCCACGGTTGATTGAGCGTTTTCGAAATCAACCTTTGAAAAGAATAATCACTGTCCATAAATACATAATATGCTACGGTGCACATTGGCAAGCAGTCTCGCAGTTAAGTTGGCGGCGAATTAATTTAAACAGTTCTAAGTCTCGACGTTGTAATAGAAAGCGTTTTATTTAAATAAACGGTAAATAAGTCTGGTGTATTTTTCTCAGTTCACATGAAATTACAAACTGGCAGGCGGTAAAATGAGCAACTATAGAAAACCCTACTTTATATCTACCGGCAAGTATATTGTGTATTCTTCCGCCATGTGTAAAAATCAACATTGTCGTGGATCGGATCACTTTATCCATGCGCCAGTAAAGAAAAAGTGTAAAGTTATATCAAATTAAATATTTTACAAATTTTATCATTCGTGCACTGCTGCGCATTACAATTTTAGAAAGAAAAATTAATCATTCCAGTAAGTTATTCACAAAATGTTTACCGAACACTTTTAATTCAACGTTGTGGAACTAATCTCTCTCCCCCCCCCCCCCGGCGTTGCCAACGTTATTTGTGGACTACGTTTACCCGTTTCAATACACGCGAGTAGGGACAGTGACATTTCTCAAGGGCTGATTTCAAAAGTGCTCACTTTACCGTGAACAGCCTTTAGAAGAGCTATCCGGTTCCTAAAAATTTCTCGTTTTCGCTTGACTGGCGCACGAATAAAGAGCAACGTATATTTTACATATGGCGGAAGGATACGTTTACATGCAAGAGCAAAACGTGCCAACTTAGTGCGCAAAATATTCCCCTTTCAACGCAGTCTCTGAGAAGAAGAATGAAAGTTATTTCTAACCCCAAACGAAGGTCATTTTGCTATCCGTATGTTAGTACAACTTCAGTTGCTCAATGATCTTGCTACCCTGGGAATCCTGTACAAGAATGCTAGCTTTGCAGCATAAAATATGTTTGATTGGTGCGGAGGGGGGAGGGGGTTAGCTTCTCCTCGCCTCCGCAATCTAACTGACAACCAACTGGGTGGCCAAGGTCCCTCACAAGGGACCGATCTACCCCCGCGCTGAGGGAGTAGCGTCCCAGTGATGTAAAATGGCGACCTGCAGTCGTCTCAAGATAATGCGTAAGGGTAGGGAACTTGGTTGCGAATTGAAAGGGACGATTGTAAGTTAAGCACTTGAGAAGATTTATCTCAAGGAAAAAAGTGATGACGAATCGTGAATAAGAATCACGCAACATGTCAGTATTTTGTAAATACATTTAAATATCAAGAACCAGTTTGTAACCTACCAAGAAAACATAACAAACGTTTAAATGTCCAGGAATATAGACTGATTTTGAGGCGAATAAAATCTAGCGCTCTTTAAACTACTCGTCGAATTAGAAATCGCAGCCTTTGGGCCAATACTCGTGTGTACAGAAAACACCAGCCGGAAACCGCAACATGTGTGCCACAGTTGTTGTAAGCTGTTCGCGGAAAAATGAGCGCATTTGAATGCCCTGCTTAAGATCTACTTATGTTAAATTAACATTGCCATGTGACTCATCACTTTATTCATGCGACGGTCTAGAGAAACTGTGAAATTATAAGGAAAGAATATATTCTACACATATGTTCATTTTTATACTTCAGTGCATAAAAAAAATAAACAGAAAACGGAATAAATAATTTAAGTTATCACATATGGTTACCTAACACTTTTTATTTTACATTAAGATATGGAACTACTTTCCATCCATCGTTACCAATTTTACCGGGCGTGTGTCACTCAGTGCGCCCGTTACAATGCATGCAGGCAGAGTCAGAGTATTTTTTCCAAGGTTCATTTCAAAAGTGCTTACTTTATCGTGAACAGTCTTTACAGTCTACTCGCAGTTTCTCCGCGCCTTTTGAATCAAACCTTTGAAAAATCACCCCATGTGTGGTGTATTTGGTCATTTCCTTAGGTCGTTTATTACGAACGTTTTATACTTGTGTTGACGTAAAATCACCTTATTCTTGATTAAATTGAATTTATACTTACATTTTATCTATAAATCGTAATATTTAATTTATCATTAGAATTTATACAAACAGGAGAAAATATGTGCGTTGATAATGTCTAGTAATAAATTGTCCTTATGCAAAATTGCATTACACTGAGTGCTCACGAATGCGGTGCGCTGTCCCTTTGATGTGATTCCCTAGATTTGGTTAAGCTTTGTTTAAATAATGCGGAGGAATAAACTGGAAGTAGAACGTTAACAGGGCTTCAGAAAAGTGCATCGTGTAATGATGCAGATTGCCCCACTTTGTCAGCCACTTCTTATCTAAAGACTGTTCGCGATAAAGTAAGCACTTTGGAAATAAACCTTAGAAAAAAGTCACTGCCCTTACCTGCATATAGTTTAACGGGTACAACGAGTGTCTTATGCCCAGCAAAGTTGGTAACGATGAAGGGGAAAGTAGTTCTATATATTAACGTCGAAAAAAAGGTGTTAGGTAACCATTTGTGATAACTTAAATTATTTCTCTCGGTTTCTGTTTTTTTTTTTCTTTCTTTTTTAATGCGCCGGAGTGTAAAATTGAGCAAATTTTTTACAATATTAACCTTTCTAATAATTTCACAGTTACACTTGACCGACGCATGAATAAAGATACGAGTCCCGTGGCAATGTTAATTTTACATAAGGCGGAAGAACACACAACGTGCATACAAGTAGATCTTCAGCAAGACTTTCAAAAGTGCTCATTTTACAGTGAACGTGTGATGTGTAGGATGAAAAATTGCGAAAGAAAAATATCTTGGATTGAACTGCGAGGTTACCACTACCAACACTGAGGTAATGTCCCGGAGCTTGTAAATTTCCCGGTTCATCGGGACAAGATAATTTTCAGCAAATTTACAACACGTTTTTAACTTTCTGGCCATATTTAGATTTCTCAGGAACACAGGCATCAGAAGTTATACGTCGACTGAAATGATAGGCGTGGACGCTGGGAAGGAATGCTTCAGAACTACACAGAAAAAATTAATGGGAAAATTACCTGACAAGTGTAGGGTAATATTCGCAAAATTGTGAGGGGAACACAGTTTTCCTTACAGGTAAGGTAAAATTGCCGCATTCTGGAGTAAAATTCGCTAACATGGTTGTGGAAAATTCCATACATGGATGGGAAAATTACCTTACGTCGTGTTGATCTCCTCGCCCATTTGTAACTATTTAATTATTGTATTTTATACATCTTTCACCTTAAAATTAAATTTTATTTACTAGTACAAGCTGTCCAACATGGCTCTTTATATGTAAGATTTAATTAACTCGCTCTTGAGTAAAATTCACGTACATAGCGGTGGAAAGCCACATAAATGGATGGGAAAATTACCTTACGACGCGTGCATCTCTTCAGCATTGTCTCGACAGCTAAGTTGGAGAACGGGCGAAAGAGACAATTCTGAACACACTAATATTCACTGCTGTTGCTATGCTGTCGTCGTGATGTGATGGACAGCGCATAGGCCTATCATGAAACAGATCATGGTGCGGGAACCGGTCACCAGCGAGTATCAAGGATTTTAAAGTTGAGATTTCGGTTACAATACGTCAGAAGATGTGGGAAGTAACAATAATTAACAGTACTAATAGTTCGGGGTATTTTAAATATAAATTTATTAAACAATTTAGTAAAAATTCCGTTACTTGTAAGGGATTTTTCCCTTACTTGTATAGGTTTTTTCCCCCACTTTTGTCAGGTACTTTTTCGGTACGATTCGGTAATATTACTTTACTTGGTATGTAAATTTACTCTACATTTAAGAGGTAATTTTACCTTACATGTCGAAATAATTAGCTTCCTTTACACGTCAGGGAATTTTACGTCGATTTTTTTTTTACAGTGTACCACAAACTACAGAAATCAGATCATCACAGAGACCATGCATCATTGCACAGCTGTTATCCAAAATAATTTTTATTCTCATTCTCGTTGCTTACATCCCATTGCAATAATAATTCAAAGAAAAATAGTAGGCGCGATTTAAAAGTGGAATCCACTTCGAATTCACATGCCATTCTGAAATATAAAAATATACCGGTGTTGGCAAATCTTACATTCATCACATCGTATTGTGTTCAGTCACGTATGGCTACATCCCAGCTTTCTTAAGTCGACTGTCGAAATGCTGTTTGTATTGTCACCACTACAATGGCGGCGGATATGCGAAAAACGAGATGCGCAATTGAAAAAAAAAAAATGACTTTAAATGTACCGATATGCATTTCTTACTTAATTACAACTTCAGGTCGTGGATTTTGTTTTCCTGTAACAAATGCAAGCGACGGTATATTTTCCCCGCTAGAGAAAGCGGCTAAGTGTTCGCTGTACCTCAAGGCCACGGAAACACAATCTAATTTAGCATTCACGAAACTGATGTATGCGTTCATTTATCATCGCAACGTTTTCTTCAATGCCGTACGGCTGCTTGATTTCCTGTCATGAAGGACGCGTGATAATTACATAAATCAAAATTTTTTGAAAAAACGAGGACAGGCTCTCTCAAAGCTATTACGTGAGCGCACACAAAAAAACTCGGTGGAACTTATTTTGAGCTGAAATTACTTGCCTTATTGTAGCAATCATTTTCCTTATTTTCTTAATTTTGTTACAATTGTGAATGTTCTCATGCATATTTAAAGGCTGTTCACGATAAAGTGAGCACTTTAGAAATCGACCGTGTAAAAAAAGTCACTGTTCCTACCTGCATATGTTTTAACGGGCGCACTGAGTGACATTCGCCCAGTAAAGATGGTAACGAGGGAGGGGAAATAATTCCATTTCTTAGCGTCGAATAAGAAGAGTTGGGTAACCATTTATAATAACTTAAATTATTTATTTTACTTCCTTTTTTTTAATGGATGTAAGTGTAAAAATTACCAAATTTGCAAAATAGGCTATTTACTTTTCTAATATTTCTAGTGTCACTTTACCGACGCATGAATAATGGAATGAGGCCCCTGGCAATGTTAATTTTACATGAGGCGGAAGAATACACGACGTGCTTACAAGTAGATCTTCAGCGCGACTTTCAAAAGTGCTCAGATTATCGTGCACAGCCTGTAATTACTCTCTGGCTCTGGTCAGTCAGAGCTGTGCGCATTTCTGACGGATCGAAACACTGCGAGTTGGTGCGTCATGTTACTCGAACGGGGGCCGCGGTGGCTGAGCTGTTAGCCTGCTCGCCCCTCCCAACATGGCGAACCGGGTTCAATCCCCGGCCGGATCGCTCGCGTATTTTCGCACGTGGGAATCGCACCGAGCGACGCCGCTGGTCGGCGGTTTTTTTTTTCTCTCGGGGGATCTCCCGTTTTGCCTGCCTCTTCATTCCGGCGCTGCTCCATACTCGCCTTGCTTCACCCTCATCGACTCTCAAGACCTGGCTGTTAAGAGCCGACCAAATATCTTCACTCACTCGTACCAGTCGCAAAACTGATTTTACAGGGAACACAGTAGAAACAACATACAACACTACCATCGTTCATTATCCCATTCTCTTGTTTCACGTTGTCAACGGTTCGTGGAGATGGTTTTAATGTATTAAATAATAACACGAAATATACAAGGTTTTCCTTTGGAAACAGAGTTTAAGAATTGTATTCTCAAACTGTCTTACGTTGTTTACAACTAAAACCATAGACTAACGATAAGGTAGGTCGATTTGAAGGTACTCCGCGTGTCCTATGACTAGAATCATGGGAGCGCTAAGGGCGTCCCGGGTGCATGCATCGAATGTATGGTCGCCTTTACGCACAAGGCACTCAACTTGGGGTGATCATTCTCTTGTGAATTTGCCTTCATCCAGACTTTCGATGGGGACACTACCATTAAACGGTGTATTAATGAAGACAAAAGTATGCCTTATGTCCCTATGCTATTTGAAGTAGCCTATAATTCACATTCGAAACGGAAATAGGAAACGGAAACTGACATCCCGGCACTAAATATTTTAAACGCTATTCATATGCTGACATCGCTAAAACTCATTGAAAAGCTTTTAAGTGACAGCTTTACGAATGAATGTAGTGTGTAGAGATTTGGACACCTCTTTAACATCGTGGTCTTAAGAACTGGTGAGGGTAAAGTATGGGGCAGCACCGGAATGCAGGGGCGGAAGAAATTGGAGATCTCCGAGAAAACCCGGCGACCAACGACATGTTCCGGTAAGATTCCCACATGCGAAAATCTAGGAGCGACACCGGCGTGTATCGAGCCCGGTTCGCCTAGGTGGGAGACGAGTAGTCTAACCACTACACCACCGCGGCACCTATACGAATAAAGCCTTGTGCTTTGTTTGGTGCTCTGGGCAGAGGGAGCCCTTAAAGGTTCTGATCAACAAAAATTAATTTTTATTTTATATTTGTACTTTTCAACTTGTAGAGATTACTTATAAATATTATTTCCTAGCATAAAAAGATTCGAAACCGCTTATATTTTCCATGTTCTCATGTCAGAATCACTGTTTTTTTTTTTAATCTACAAATAACTAAAACTAACTCGTTTACCAAAATGAGAAAATTAAAGCTTAAATAAGTTACCTTGAGTAACTTCACTAAATCTTTAAATTCGAACTGTGGATTGTTTCACAAATTTGAAAAGCTGGTTAGAATAAAGAAATGTTGGCATACGTTTAATTCGTAGAGGTCCATGATGTTTTTCTTAATATCAATTTTGCTGAGCACATCTTAAAATTAACTAAGACGCGACATTTCAGTCGCCATCGTTAAATAGCGCGTATATGTTTACTTTATCTGTATGTCCCAAAAACATTAAAATCGTGATTGAAATGCCATGTTGCACAAACTGTGGGACCTGAGAATTATTCTTATGTGAGGGAAGGGTAATTCTAAGTCACGTCTGAGTAACGTCTGCTAGTTGAACGGTGTTTCGCATAAATAACGTACAACGGTGTAACTTGAAACACTTTTACCAATTTTTGTTTCGGTGATTGGTAACGCTGTATTCTGTGTTCTGTAAACACTGTGTCTTTTCAGAGATGGAGTGGACTTAAAGGAATATATTGACATGGAAATTCGATGAAATTTGTTACTGATACTTGTTAAAAACTCTATGTTTTGTGTTCGAAGTCTCCTACATAGAGTGTAACATTATATTTCTTATGGAAACCAATAAGTATTTTAAGTATCACCATACTGTTGACTAACTTGAAACAGCAACGTAAAATTCATAAAAAAATATTTAAAACTCTTAAGATCTAGTTTTTATTATAGATGTACTTTTTATAGACTGCCACCTGTACTTCAGTAAATACTTTGAAATATGTAAAAACCTGGTTATTGTAAAGTTTAAAAGTCTTTCAAGTAACCCCATTTAACGGTAGAAAATAATTAATTTTTTTTTTGCGGCCAGGCCCCTGAACGTCAACGACCTTTCAAGTCCCGCGAGGGAATGCAACGACGAGCGAGTTTCCTAGTCGTCGTGACGTAACGAGACTACGTTTGTGTTTACACGGCAGCGAGTAGTGCATCGTACATCGTGCGTTGCGTTTGTGCAATGCGCAGCGTAGTGGAAAAACTCTCGTGTATGTCGGGAAGGTTAGTTGAGGGAGAAGGGGGGTTACTACTTGACTGCGCAAGCGCAGCGGAGTGAAGCAACGGGGTTATCCGGTAGCCCAATGGGGCCTGGGCCCGCATCGCCACGGTTCACATGGACGGAAACCTAGCGGAACGGCACGCTGCTAGACGGCAACTTCTTGTTGGTTTTTTTGCGCGCACACTTGAGGTCGGACACCGAGAGAGATGGTCCACTGGTAACTCACTGGTCTCGCGTTCTCGGAGACCTGGTTCGGCTCCCTGCCCGGCCATCCTGATTTCCCCCCCCCCCCCCCATAGACCAAAGATGAGGTCGACCGATCTCGCTGGCTGCTCACAACCAATCTCCGTGTCCCAACATTGAACTGCTTTTCCGCCAACACGTCTAGAGAAAATGGCGTGGTTTGGATTTTAGGTTAGAAAACTGATTTGTAAACAAATGCTTTGAGATGAATTCACACTCCTCTATCCTATTTGTAACGCAGTTTAATTAATGTAAAACTTGTTAAAAGTATTTTATTAATATAACAGTGCTTGTCATTTAATAATTAAGACATAAACAAACACGTTCATCAGTGTTGACCACGTGAAGTTGATAGTTGTGTAGGATTGGGGTAGGTCAATGTTGGGTGCATGCGCAGACGAACAAGCGGTCTATCTCATATTTAGTCTACAGTTCTTTGATGGGTTTTCCGAAGTCGCTCTAGGAGAATACTGGGATGGTTACTTGCTATAGGCTGTAGCTGATTGCTTCCCGAGAAATTTGCTCCCTCACTGATGACCTCTCGCTGTCAACGAGACGTTAGGGCCAGGTTTGCCATTAACTACTGAAGAATTGAGAATTGTACTAATGACTCGTCAAGTACACAGAAATTACTTTTTTGCTGTTTGTGACTGATCTGTAGCAACAATCAAGTCCAGCCGATCGATACTGCCGGGTACCAAAGCAGCCGACGTAAACTAAACGAATTGGCAAGAGTGAAGATTATTTACATATATTTAATTATTTGTGGTTACTGCTTGTGTAATCCTTTTGAAAATATTTTTGTATCGTATAAAAGGAAATGCAACGCCAACATTCAGCATTTAGGTCAATAAACTGTACAAGGTTAAATAAAACAAATTCAATATCCTCTTCCAAGAAATAAAACATGACCTCGAACAGTTCTTTAAATAAAGATGTATCCTCTCGATCCAAATAATTCTTTGCATACGATTTCACGACACGGCATAATCTAAATCCATGATGGAAATACTATTTCTCGCCAACAACAAACGTCACTGTGCTCTGATTCGCTCCATCTTAACTTGTACTTAAGATATACAATATAATGATATCTTAAGTCAAGCCAAGAACGCCCGCACGGCCCGTCCACGACCCGGTAGTCATAAACCAATACCCTTGAACACATTGATTCATATGTTAAGCACACGGCACACCAACTATGTTAAGTCAATCGTAAACCCACCCTGCTTGTTCTCGGGTTAGGAACAAAACGAAATTTCTTATGTGAGAGGTTTGCACATGAAAATTTTCCGCCATTAGGTGTGCAGTGTTCCACAAGGTAACTTTAAATTAAAATTTTAAGCTACGTGAATAATAAAAGTTAGAGATTCTACCTAGTTAGGAATTTATTTTATATTATCTTTATGATTGTTTGTTGCAATTATTCTGTTTTTTAACGCAGAAAATAGAGAAAATCTGGTACACATGCGACACTAGCGCTTATCTAGTGGAGAAAATTTTCCCTTTGTCAAACTTTTAGCATTGAGCTTCCCAACCTGTAAAGGCCGTTCACGATAAAGTGAGCACTTTTGAAATCAAACTTAGGAAAATGTCACTGCTCCTACCTGCATACATTGTAACGTTTGCACTGAGAGACATGTGTCCAGCAAAGTTGGTAACAGTGAAGGGAAAGTAGTTCCATATCTTAGCGTGGAACAAAAAGTGTCATGTAATCATCTGTGAAAAAACTAAATTATTTCTTTCTCTTCCTGATTTTTTTTTTATCCATCAAAGTGTAAAAATGAGAAGATTTGTGAAATACTCACTTTCCTAATAATTTCACAGTTTCTTTTGGCCGACGCATAAATAAAGAGATGAGGCCCATGTCAATGTGAATTTTACGTAGGGCGCAAGTATACACAACATGCGTACAAGAAGATCTTAAGCAGGGCTTTCAAAAGTGCTCATTTTATCGTGAACAGCCTATAGTAGAAGCAAACCTTAGTCCTGCCTGCGGTCAGTCGCAATACTAACCCGCCATCGTATGCATGCGACATGTTCCTTTAACCGTGTCAACATTTGGATGTCGACTCCACGTGGAAAGTAACTAAAAATCATTGACGACATCAGTGAGGGAACTGCGTGCCATCTAAAGTCGAGAAATAAAATCGTTTTATTAAAAATAATTGGGAACTACTTTAAGTAATAAAAGGCTGTGGTCAACATGTCAATAAATGAAGATAACTGACCTCTGAAACTGTGAATAGCATGCTCTCCGTGTAAAGTTAACATGCTATAGGTGCATTGCCTAATTTTGACGGCGGATTGTTGATTACTTTGTCCAAACGTATAGAAAAGGTCGTTTTGCTGTAGCACTCCAGCCCATTCCGTTTCACGTAAGAGTTGCCGCCCAGTACTTTTGAGTCAGTCAGAACGAGCGGCTGATGTGTCTGGTGTTACGAACTACGACCAGGAGTTAAAGGCTGTTCACGATAGAGTGAGCGCTTTAGAAATGAACCTTAGAGAAATGTCACTGCCCCTCCACGCATGTATATTAATGGGCGCGCTGAGTGTCATTCGTCCAGTAAAGTTGATAACGATGGATGGAAAGTAGTTCTACATCTTAATGTCGAATAAAAAGTGATAGGTAACCATTTGTGGTAACTTAAAATTATTTCTTTCGCTTTCTGTTTTTTTTTTTTTTTTATGTATAGGAGTGTAAAAATGAGCAGATATGTTACTTTCTGAATAATTTCTCAGTTTCGTTTGACCGACGTATGAATAAAGAGATGAGGTCAATGGCAATGTTAATTTTACGTAAGGCGCAAGTATACGCAACATGTGTACAGGTATATCTTAAGCAGGGCTTTCAAAAGTACTAATTTTACCGTGAACAGCCTATAGCTGGCCGACCTATCTGATCACACATCCAAACATTAATCGAGGACACAAGCCGCGTTTGCCGAGATACCTTGGCGAGAGACAACTGCAGATACTCCTTCTACCGACCAGCAAACGGCGTTGAAAACTTGCTCAACGCGCCCGATGCAGGGAACTGAGTGAGAGAAGAGATTTTGGCGGCTCTTAACATCGAGGTCTTGAGAGCCGATGAGGGTGAAGTGAGGCGAATATGGAGCAGCGCCGAAATGAATCGGCGGGCGAAACGGGTGATCCCCGAGAAAAAAACCCTCCGACCAGAGGCATCATCCGGCACGATTCCCACTTGCGAAAATCCGAGGGTAGAACCCGGATCGCCTTGGTGGGAGACGAGCAGTCTAACCGCTCATCCATAGTGGCCGCTAATACAGGACAGAGTAACCCTATGAACGGCGTATTTTTTCATCGGGGCGTACGACCAAGAGGACGTCTGGAGTAAGATTTATCCAGCCGTCGCTAACTACTGCCTGAATCATCCTACTGTGGGGACTCCCCGATTATCTTTTAATAAAATTGGCGTAATTCCTTAGTATAATTTGGTCAAATAACGTCATTTATTTTAAAGTTACCCCAAAGTAAAGATTCTAGTCAAAAGGTTATTATAATCCTATATAATATGGAGACGGTCTCTGTCTGTCTGTCCGTCTTTAATACTTCTAAGTCCCTTGAAACTTAACAAAAGTGCTTGAAATTTTTCAGAGTGAATCCTCAGGGTAAAATACAGGTCAAGTTCGATTTTCAGCAAGATCAGATTACGCAATCATTAACTTTTGCCCTAAAAACTCATTTTTGAAATACATTTTTCCTATGAAAAATTTTGTATTAATGCATAGACATTATTGCATAGAGATATAAAGGTAATGGAATATCATTTTCGTTTACTTTAAATATCTCGCTTCAATGTTAAGTTAATTTCCAAGTGATGCCGCAGTGGCTCAGTAGATAGAACTATATCAAGTGGGGCCTTAGTGGCTCAGTGGATAGAGCTATTTCAAGTTGAGCCTTAGTGGCTCAGTGCATAGATAAATTCCAAGTGCGGCCGCAGTGGCTAAGTGGATAGAGCGATTCTAGTGGGGCTTTAGTGGCTCAGTGGATAGAACTATGATAAGAGGGGCCGCAGTGGCCAAGTGGATAGAGACATATTAAATGGCACCGCAGTCGCTTCAGTGTTGAGTTAATTTCACATAATTTCATTATTACTTACATATAATTACGCAATATTTTTTTCAGTCTTTTTATGATAAACTTTTTTAACATGGTAACTGTTCTAGCTCCATGACAATACAAAAAATAAAGGTTATGGGCTGGGTCCCCTAGTCTTAGATGTTCAATAAACTCCCATTTTATACTTTGTGTCCTGCGACTATGTTATAATTTGGTACATCCTTATAGCCCCTATTGCCTCAGAAACAATGAGATATAACACCGGGCGTAGTTTTTCAGTGATGTACATGTTTTATTGTGGTATTTTATTGCGCGATACGCCATCAATACAGTTATTGTGTTTTCAAAAATGCTAACCACAACAGATTCCCTAAGTGTCGGCCCTCTACACCTATGCAGGCCTCTGGAACGGCGTAACATGAACTGTCGCATACTCTGGAATATGGTGGGGTTGGTTCGGGTCTTGTTGCACCAGCTATCGTCCTTGCCACGAGATCCTCTGTTCGTCGACTGGCGTCGACGTCCGCACAAATCACAGAAAATCTTGGGGAAAAAACGTATCAAATTCCTGAAAATCACATGAAAATCCCTGGAAATCTCAAGAAATGACTGAAAATCGCAGATCATCCTGGTAATTCACTGAAATATTGGAAAATCGTGGAAACTCCTGGTAAATCATAAAATATCTCGGGATTTCACTTGAATGATTAGAAAATCGTTAGATATATATAAAAAATTCCACAAAAAATCTGGAAAATAAAAAACCTAAAACTCGCCGCGTTTCCTATATATATATATATATATATATATATATATATATATATATATATATATATATATATATATATAAATACACACAGTGTTAATTACCTACATGGTGATGTTTAGTTTCAAATATCGGTATAGGATAAGAAATGGCTGAAAGGGAAAAGCGCCTAGGACTTCAAAAGTGCTCACTTCACCGTGAACGGCCTATAAAAGTAAGTATCCTATATTCACGATTGCAGCACCATCTGTTCTGCTGTTCTCTATGTTCCCACTTGCAACCATCCTATTGGCCCATACACTGAACAAAATTGATTATTGGGCGGCTCTTTGCCAATACAATGCCTAGTCGAAAATGTCCCAATAGATTTTTCTTTCCTACGTAAAATAATGCACAATCCTTCCTGTTCATTTAAGCAATCTACACTTTGAGCGTTGCTGACGTAATGTTACTTTGCTTAGAACCTTATGTGAAGTACAGGCGTAGTAATATGTCCTCGCCTGTGCCTGTAAAGCCTAGTACAGACGGGCATCCTTCTTGTACAAGAAAGTGAGCACGTTCTTAGTTCACCTCGACTCGCATCGTGTGAACGGCCGCCGAGTATGCTAGTTACTATCGCACAAGAGCTTGAATACTAGCTAGTGGCATATAGGTAGAGATAGGAACAATTCGCGAGTTCATGTCAGGTCAAGATAGACGTCAAACACGTGTACACTGAAGTTGACTTTGCAATTGGATCGCAGTTTATTAGGCACACCCTGAACGACTCTGAGACAATAGCAGACTTGCAAGGAAAAAAATAGCGGGTGCCATACTGCCAGGTGTGAAGTAACACTGGCTACTCTATGGGGCAGCAGCCAATGAACAAACGTTTGAGGCTCGAGTATACACATGACTGTGGAGTCTCGCCTACAGGTCATTGAACTCGCGAATTTTTCCTATCCCTACATATAGGGACGATCCTATTTTTCGCCATCTTTCGTGTACAAGTCGAATGTAAACAAAACATATATTTGGTTTGTACTGGCAGCAAGCAGATATGTTAATGTTTTAATACGATAAAATGTTTAAAAGTTACACTATCATAAATAATTCTGTATATGAAGTTTAAAAAAATTGAGGTTTTTTTCTGTGCGTGGTTTTACATTTTCTACTTTTGTATATATTTAGTGCTTGAAAATATGTCTGATTGGACTAAATATTTTTATTCTTTTTTATGGCACTACTCTAAAAACTGCTTCCAAGTGATACATACATCAACCATCCACTTTCTTACTCACCAGCTAGTGTCGCGTGTATGGATCACACGATTCCGTGCATACTAGCTAGTAGGCACTTTAGTGTTCAATTTCTTGTTCACATTTATTTTCACTTTCTTGTACAAGAAAGATACCCGTGTGTACTAAGCTTAAATAATGCGGATGTTGAAATTCCACCGCAAACTACATACAACTCAGTTCAAATCAGACGACGTAATATTCCGTCGGCAGCACTCGAAGGATGTTTCAGCGAAAGCGTGTAAAAATGGACAGTGCAGAGATTTTGGCGGCTTTCAACACAGAGGTCTTGGGAGCCGATATGGGTGAAGTGAGGTGAGGATCGAGCAGCGCCGGAATGCAAGTGCGGGGGAAACGGAAGATCCCCGAGGAAACCCACCGATCAACGGCATCGTCCGGCACGATTCCCACTTGCGGAAATCCTGGGCGATCCCGCCAGGAATCGAGCACGGTTCGTCTTGGTGGGAGACGAGCAGTTTAACCGCTAGACTACCGTGGGACCCATCAACCTGTAGTACATAGTTTCGAGACTTGTTGACCATATCGCTATGGCCGTGGTTACACGAGTGCTGTCAAACGCATTCAGCTAAATACATTCGGTAGCCATGCCTGAACAAGTTTAAAAACAGAACGTGATTTCAAGGTTACACACCTAAAGCACAATGAAATCAATGGAAATTCTAACATCAACAAACATGAAACTTAAAATGTATGATATTTAATTATAATAGCCTCCAAGATATATCACTACTGATATTTTTAATTGTTATGAAACGTACACTTTTACTGTAATGGCATAATGGGTGGGTATTAGTGCATTCAACCTTAAACTTAAATTAATTGAACAAGTGCAGGAACTCCCGCCAAATTCAGCAGTATTTATTACACTGCTTGTTTACTTCGAGGCAGCCAATAGCAGCGCAACAGAGAAGAGAAGTCGTTAGAAACGATTTATGAAAACAGTTCACTTTGAACGAGAAACAACTGGGATCGGAACTGTTTCGAAGGTAATGCAACCTCTTCAATAGCTGAACTTGTTTAAGGGCCGGTTGCACCAACATCGCCCACAATCCGAGATCGAATGATCCTAGTTCCGAACCAGAATCCAGTTTGATCTTTGTTCCAATGGAAAAGTGTTGCATAATCGAAATTTCATAATTCTGGATCTCCGATTGGAGAGATCGATATCAAGTATGAGACAAATTTTGCTATTGTTTCTTAATATATGACGTAATGGAAGTAGGCGTATTTTTCATAATACATACAACTATATGTGCGATCTTTTATCTGTTTTAAGTGAATTATTGTTTTACGAATTTTACTGAATAATATTCAAGTACGTATAGTGTTGTTTTAATTTCCCAAGAAAACAATCGAACGTAGTTCTACCTGTTGGCGTATTTTCAAACTACATTTGTCGACAATGGCTGCTGATCTCGGATCAGTATTTCGAACCGCCAATTTCGACAGTTCGAAATGAACTTAATCTCGATCTCCAGTCCAGCTCTGAACTCGAGTGGTGCGACAGTTTTCAGTGTCGATCTTAGATCCGATCAGAGATCGAGTTTCGAACCACGATGGTGCAGCCGGCCCTTAGTGAAGTAGTTCGGCATCCCGTACAACCGCGGCCTATGACGGGCAACATCGCAATCGAGCTGGAGCACGCTGCCGGCACTGCGCTGTGCAACGCCAGAAACGTAAACAATCGAGGCGGTGGCCGCGCAAGCTGTGGAAAACATTCATGCGGAAACTAGAACGACAAAATACGGATGGAGATAATAGAGGCTTGAAGATGAGGAAAAGGGACTCTCTGTCCGCCTCTGCCCAGGAAAATGTGAGGCAACCCTGCGACAGCTCGCATTACCGCGCGAACACGAGATGTAAACCTTCTGCGCCATCGTTCGCCAATGAGGTGGGAGTAGTATGTCTTCAGATCCAGTAGTCTATGAAAATTGAATTCAAACGCTTTAATTACTCCTCTCATTTGCCACTAAAACTCTTTATAAATACTAACTTGAAATAATTCTGTCATACAGAATTGATATCTATGTCCTCATTTAAAACCATTTTAGCTAAACCCGTATTAATCATAACAGGTCGATGATAATTTCCAAGGAAGTACTGAAGACAGACGGCGGTATACCGGAAATTTCGCTCATAAAGGTAATTTTTGACATCGAAAATTCTGTTGGCACAGACTTTTCAACTATATATATATGCGCTAAATTACAATAACCTCAAACAATAAATACCCCACACTATCAATACCATTGTCATTCTTTGAAACAAAAATAATTGATCCTTTAAACATGGCGAAAATAGTAATATTGAAACAATTTCAAATATCACGATATCGGAATATAAAATTATTGCTATATCGCAAAATTGCCAATGCCACATATCGTAAAATCGGCTATTGCTGTTATCGCACATCGCTTACATATCTCAATGCACAATATATATATCTAACACCGTTGGACCATATCGCAGTAGCGATATCTCAACAATATTGTTTCGTGATCGATGTATCGCTATATCGCACAACGCACGACCCTGCTGACGACCGGCGTCGGAGTGTTCACCGTCTCGTCGTTACATGCCTTCAGACACTGAGGAGGCCTCAACACAGAAACGCCGAAAGCTTGTGTATATATATATATATATATATATATATATATTAGCTGATTCCGGCGAACGTTTTTCCGCCTCTTTCGCGTTCTATTTTGCCTGCTCAATGCGTTCTCTCTATTACGTCGGGTCCGTCGACCGATGTTTGACCGTGGTATCGCTGGCATTTTTCTCTTTTAGATCAACAAAAATTTTCTGCAAGTATGAGCAAAATCGGCCAAAAAAAAATGGAAGGTAAACTCCAGCGTCACCTATCGGATTGAAGCATAACTAAAGATCTTACTCGCCAGCTCAATAACATATGGTGTGAATATGGTCTCAATTGGTTCAGCGGTTTGCCAGTGATGATGCGGATTAATCACCCACAATGGATTATATGTAATATAATAATAAGAACAATAAAAATATGTATAATGTATATATATATATATATTATATAAAACTTTGCAAGACGAGTACTAGATCAAGTTTACAATAACAAAGGCTGACAGATGGTGATTAGTTAAGTGATGCCGGCTATGTAATTGTTCAAGGAGAAACAATGAAATCGGGAGTGACAAAGAGAAGTGCCGCGTTTGCTACTGACAAAAGAAAAAAGTATTATGTTGAAGAACGGCGCGAGAAGATTCACTTGGCTGCAGGGAAGCGATCCACCTTGTCACTTTTTTTTTTTTTGGAGAGTGAGGTCAGTTCTTTGATGACGATCAGCTGAATCATTTAAAGGGCCATTAAACAGACGACAAAAAGCGCCTGGAAGCAAAAATAGATGTCTAGAATAGGGTCACAAGGAATAGCTGCTATAAATTATTGTATTCTCTGTTCGGAATGTGAGTCATATCAAAATATTTGCCCAGGATTAACAGAATAATAGATCAACGAATCCATGCTAATAAACATCTGATCAGTGACTAAACATATAAGAGAGATGTAAGGGTAAGTCAAATGGTAGGTTGTCCCATTTTGTTTGTAACTGAACTGTCAAACATGAGATATTATACAAAACACCTTTTAATTTCGGCACCATAACTTGATTTTTCGACATAACATAATTACCAAATATAATTTAAGCATCTGCCATAGCGAAAAAAGAGGTGTCCCATTCCGTAATGAGAGAAAGTGGCATCCTGCTCAGTAAGCCATTCCAGTAGTTCGTGTTTTACTTCGTCATCTCAGGGAAACTGTCTGCCCATTAGAATGTATTCTTACACTACAGGTTGCACGGCAACGCTAAGCCTCGTGTCGTCTGTACCACAGCAGGCTTACAGCACACTTGGCATTGGCGATGTGTTCCCCATTCACAACACAATCCGGGTTCTGACACCTTCGGACTTTCGTCTGTTCGGCAAGGCGAAGAAACATCTGCGGGCCAGACGAGTTTCCAGCGACGACGAAGTGGTAGAAGACGCCATCTTTCTATCATCGGAGAACGGAAAACCTCATTTTACGTAATGGCAAATACTTAAATACATCTTCGCTTGCCCTCGTTCCAAGATGAAGTGTAACAGACTCTAACCGGTAACGAAACAAAGTATTTTAACGCAGCTGTGAGAAGTTTGAAGGGTCTCGCCATTATTTCGCATTTAAATGCCATTCCTGCCAGTAAAATTATTTCTAGTTATTTCTGACGTCTTATTGTTTTATTAGACTTGATTTGTCGCCTCCTTCCTTCCTCTCCACTGTGTTGCCTAAACCTGTGTATAAAACCATTGAAGGTATAATTTTTCTTTACCGCTTCCTTTATTATTTTGTGTAGCCTAAATTGTTTTGCGGATGCTGGTCAAGCTTTATGCTAGTTAAGTTTATTACTTGCAATATATCTTTGAGAGTACATATTTTTACAAACAGGTTACATTAGATAAGTCAAGTTGTAGAATATGTTATACATACATGAAAACACAGGTTTGATAATCTAACACTGGTTCTTCTGCACTGCTGTTGCTTCATCTCCCAAATCCCCACCGCCTGTAAAAAGGAAGAAAACATAAAACACGGGAACACATTTCATTTGTCTTGTATATGTGTATATATTTTCCTTTAACACCTGTGTGGTAAATATTCGTACAAGGAAGGACACAAAATGCTCATTATTTGGTTGGTTCCTTGAAATTTGTGATGTAAATATTCGTTGACAGAAAGATAAACTTTGGATACCAAAAGAATTATTTCGGTTCTTTTTTAACTGCACAGTATTTTAAAGGAAAATTTTTGGAAATATTGAAGTAAGTTGTTGAAAATCTGGCGTGAAGAGTAAAAAGGCCTGGTTTGTGACATTTTTTAATTTTGACAAGAGGCATTCTTTATTTCTTGTGTAATTCTTATGAAAAAATTAGTTTTTTTCTGAAATAAAGAGCGGTTTTAGTATATAAACGTAAGTGAAGAATATATATGTATATTTATATACATATACGATCAAATATTCGCATGCTAGTGGTAAGATTGTAGAACTTTCTAACAGAGATATAAAGAATCGGGCTGTTTTTGGCGAAATACTACGTTTATAGCATTTTTTTTTTGCATACGAAATACATCTTTTTCGAATGAATACTCCCAAAAAAAATATACTATATGTCATGATGGAGTATAAATACGAGAATTATACTAATTAATATGTATTTCTGCTTAAAATTTCCACAACATTGTTCAGGACTGAGTTTTATCAAATTTGCGCCATTTGAGATTTCCAGTTGAAGTGTTTTTCCTTACGTTCCCAAATACTCGTACTTTATAGAAAGAGAACCCATAAATAGTTTTTGAATAAAAGAGACTACCAGGAACTTACCACAAACCTACATCATCCCTTGCTTAGTGCAACACACAAGTACTCTCACATCTACTTAGTAGTTATTGGACGCCTTTGTAATACAAACAATCCTTCAAAAGATACTACAGCGCACACAAGACACTAACCCAGTACTAACGAATGCGATGTAGCACAGGACCTTAACATCCTGTTAAATTAGGACTAAAGACATAATCACTCAAAACAATAAAAATACGTTAGTGCAAGATAAAGAAAAAACAATAGAACATGGAAAACATAGTCGTAGGCTTACCGAAACTCGGGAATAAATAATTTACAGTTGTTTGTATGCAAGTATGCTGTGAATCTTCCACTTACTGAAATCAATGGAAAACTTCTTGGCCGTTACGGCAGTTCCGAAATGATAGTCAGAATTTAGATGCGTAGAAAACTGCGCAGTTCATTGAGAATTATGAAGAACTGTCCACGGTTAGTTGATAGCACGAGTCGTGCTCCTGAGTTTTGATGTGGGACTTCCGACATGATGATGTTCAGACCAATGTACCATTTTCAAGTCCGAAAGAGGCAAACATTCAGTAGCGATTTGCAGGAAAAGAAGCATGATGGCGAGGTAACGCCTGGAGATGGTCCGAAATAGTTAATTAGGCTCGGATCGCTTGCGAGTTACCGTTGTCTAAGCGAGAAAGGATGACATCTGCTTCTCTCTTGAGGCGTTCAGAAATGCAATATTTCAGGCGCTTTTTGGGACTTCTGTCAGTCCGCTCTCACTACTGTCAGCGTTGTTGTGTGATATTCGACAGGGGCTTGCCAGTTCCTCAGTTGTCTGACTGCTGGCTCATTTCCACAGCCAGGTCTTGAGAGCCGATGAGGGCGAAGTGATATGGGTATGGAGCAGAGCCGGAATGAAAGGTCGGGGTAAACGGGAGGTCCCCGAGAAAACCCGCCGTACCAGCGGCATCGTACGGCACGATTCCCACTTGTGAAAATCCGAGAGTGAACCGGCCGGGGATTATACCCGGTTCGCTATAGTGGGAGGCGAGCGGTCTAACCGCTGGGCCACCGTGGCCTCGGGCTGTAAGTTGTGCATCTCTTGAGCCACTACGGCAGAGATGGTCTCTCAGGATCGCCGTACCTGGGGGGAATCACTCTGACCTGACTGGTCTCAATGGGATAGCTGTCCCTGCTCCAGGGAGTAAGAAGGACCTTGCCAGGGCTGGCTGCTCTATGTCGGACGCTCATCCAGCACTTTAGATACCACTGGGTGGTGAAGTATCGGAGCTTTCGCCAGCTCTACTATCGGAATACGGTGGTAACATAGGGCTAGGCATGCGCAGGACCACAGCCTCTGCTAGCTCAAGGGGACCCACACCTCCTTGTGGTACCGCTGGGCGACCCAGGTGACGGGGCCAGACTCCCGGGCGTTCCCTATGCCATGTTTACTAAGAGGCTGGGCTTGGATGACAGGCAGTCGTGATGGAGGTGCCTGGTGGGGGTCTTTACGACCAGACCGATATGGGACCAAGCAGGAATTTCAATGTGAAGGAATTCAAACTGTATGGAAATGGACGGAGTGGGCTCATCGGATATGGTTCATTCTGTGCTGGATCAGTGAGTCTGTCTGGAAAACCCTCAAGTGTCATAGAAAGGAAGGAGGAGCACGGGCTGGCCTCCGACCCTGAATGAGGATCCTTCGTATTAGACTGAGCGATGGGACGCTCACTGGTTCGCATTACTCGCCAATCCTCCCAAGGCCAGAATGATGTGGGACTTGTGATGGTAGTGGTTTACTTATTCGCTGTGATTGGTGGGTAGGGACATTTATCATATTGAGGAGAAAGTGTGCAAGGGGCATGTAGAGCTATGCACAGTGGTAAGGGGCCACCAAAGAATAAAAAGGCTAAAAAAGAGAATGTAAAAATCCGGGGATGGCTGTTAGGCTTTTAAGGGGTTAAGAAGTAAAAATATTTAATTAATTAATTATTTCATTCCAGGCCCCCTGCCTTCTTACAGTAATTACCCTTTACGTTCCATGATTTACCGAATTTAGACTGCTGGCAGTGGAAATTACGTTAAAAAGCTACACAAATGAAATGAGTGATTCCGTCCCGACGGAAGTGGAACCTAAGAGTGATATGAATAACATTTTCAATGACGTAAGTATACAAAAAGTTCCGAATTAGAAATTTGAGCTTTTAGGTAGAGGTAGGCCTATCTGAATGTTAGTTCAAAGACAAAACAGGTATAAATCGAATACACACCTGTAATACAGAAATAGCACGAAAATGATCAAATGTTCCTGATCATAGTTATAAATGAGGGCCTAAATTAATTTAAATATCATTAACATAACGATTAAACATATGTAAACAAATTATTAAAACAGTAAAGCAAACTTGCATTAAGACCCAGATATGCAGAAAAAAAACAGTGAATTCAGTATATGTGTATGTCCAATTAGCTTACATTTATAACCAGTGAATAGTAAAAACAAATACAGCACATTAATGGACAAATATACCTGGAACTAGTACAATTGTACCCTTTTTTTTTTACTAGTAGCACTTTGTAACACTGCATATGTTATTTCTGGCCCCAAAGGTCGCATGACATTACACTCTTTTGGACTGGTTAACAGATATTCGAAGCACCCATAAATGTAAGTTAACCATCGCTAAAAGCTGTTCACGATAAAGTGAGCACTTTTGAAATCAACCTTAGAAAAAAGTCGGTATCCCTACCTGCATATATTTTAACGGCCGAACTGAGTGATGCGCCCAGTGAAGCTGGTAACGATGAATGGAAAGTAGTTCCACATCCTAACGTCAAACTAAAAGAAAAAAAAAGTGCCAGGTAACCATTTCTGATACCTTAAATTATTTCTGTCACTTTCTGTTTTTTTTTTTATGCATCGAAGTGTAAAAATGAGCAGATTGGCAAAACATTTTCTGTTGTCATAATTTCACAGTTGCACTTGACCGACGCATGAATAAAGTGACGAGGTGCATGGCTATGTTAATTTTGCATACGGCGGAAGAATACATAACGTGCATACAAGTAGATATTGAGCAGGGCTATCAAAAGTGCTCATTTTACCGTGAACAGCCTACAAGGTCAATAATGTAGCGAGTGGCATAGACCTAACTAGTTTTCTGAAGATGCCAAGTAAAGAGTAATGTTTAATCACGCCTCTCTCCCAGACCTAGCAGTTGTTCCTGCCCATCCTCGTGCCATGCAGGGGACTAGTTATTTTTCTGCAGTGCAACATCGCTTCGTATCTCGACACGAATCCGCCCGAACCTGCGCGATATCTTCTCAGTACAGCTTTGTGGATAGCTACTAGAGTAACGAGTATTACCGAGAATCGGTACTAGCTACTTCGTATCCAGCGCGTTATCGAATACTGGTGTATCTAATCGTTTCCATTCGCCCATCACTACAGGCTGTTCACAGTGACCTGAGCACCTTTAAAAGCACTGCTTAAGATCTACTTGTATGCACATTGTGCATTCTTTCACCTTATGTAAATTTAACCTGATCACTTTATTCACGCGTTGGCAAAGTGCAACTGCGAAATTATTAGAAAAGAAAATATTTTAATAAATGTGCAAATTATTACAGGTAATTATGCTTTAAAAATTATAAAGAAAAAATGTATTCAGTATTTACAAATGTTTACCTAAAATGTTTAATTCGACATTAAGTTATGGAACTACTTCCTCATCGCCGTTACCAACATAACCAGGCTAATGCCAGTCAGTGTACCTGTTAAAATAAACGTAGGCGGAGGCAGTGACATTTTCCAAAAGTTGATATCGAAAAGTTCTCAATTAACTTAGAACATCCTATAACATTGTTTGTGTTGTTGACATTGTAGCTGTGGATCTTTCAATGTTTATTGAACTCGGGCTCCGTAAATGCAACTGCAATGATCCATGCGAGGTGTGAAAATACGAGGTTTGGGAACTTTTATTTGTGTAGTGAATTTCTTACAGTTGAAATAATAAACGGGGAATTTCGTAATAACGTGACGGGCTGCTGCAAAGTGTGAAGGTGAAGAGGGGGTTTGGGAGGGTGCGGTGACCGGAGTCGTCAACGCGACAAACAAGTCTCCTGCACTTTCACGCGCCGCTCCAAGAAAGGCGATGCTATGGCCGACGCATTTCCCCGTCGTATTGCGCCGTCTTCCTGAGCTCACCGTGACGACACGCCAGTGTGCCTGTGTTCCTTGTTCCGCGTCCCATGACAAGGTGCTGCCCCTCTGAGACTCTCGGCCAGTTACCACAGCACGAGCAAAGAATACGGTGGGAGTACAGAGGCGAAACTGTGAGTGACGAGACTTGGGCGGCTCTTAACATCAACAACAAGGAGTTAATTATTGCTCCAGTCCCCAGCGTTAAGCCATCACTGAAGTTGAGATGTGATATTTCATAATGTCAGAGTATTTAGTAAAGGCGGTTCACGATAAAATGAGCAGTTTTGAAATCAACCTTAGAAAAATGTAACTGCCCCTACCTGCATAATATGTTTTAACGGGTGCACTGAGTGACATGCACCCAGTAAAGTTGGTAACGATGTATGAGAAGTAGTTTTGTATCTTAACATAGCATAAAAAGTGTTAGGTAACCATTTCAAAGTGTGAAAATGAGCAGATTTGTAAAATATTTACTTTTCTAAAATTTGACAATTTCCCGTGACCGACGCATGAATAAAGTGATGGAGCCCATGGCAATGTTAAACTTACTTAAGGCGGAAGAATACACAGCGTGTATACAAGTAGATCTTAAGCTGGGCTTTCAAAAGTGCTCATTTGATCGTGAATAGCCTATAACTAGTGAACAGCGTGCTTCGTGCCCGATTACACTAACACTAAACACAAATTAGATTGGCTACAAGCAAGATTGCAGGTTGATACCTAACTGCGTGCAGTAATAGCCATTTAATATCATTCGTACGCAACGTGTCCACGATCAACAGCCAACAAAATATTTGTTTGTTTAGGGACGACAATATATTTAGTTGCCCCAACAAAATATTTCGTTGATTAAAGAAAACTTGAAAAGCAACAAAGTTAATTTTGTTCGTCAGACAAAATACACACGCTTGAATAAATAAAACCTATGCCTTGTGCCAAAATAAATTAGACTGTCAACAAAAAATGATCACTTTTGAAAGCCCTGCTTAAGATCTACTTGTATGCACGTAGTGTATTCTTCCGCCTTATGTAATATTAACATGGTCATTGGCCTCATCACTATATTCATGCGTCGGTCAAGTGAAACAGTGAAATTAAAAGTAAATGTTTTACATATCTGCTTATTAAAAAGAAATAGAAAGCGAAAGAAATAATTTAAATTATCAGAAATGGTTACCTGACTCTTTTAATGTGACGTTAAGATACAGAACTACTTCTCATCCATCGTTACCAACTTTACTGGGTGCATGTCACTCAGTGCACCCGTTAAAACATATTATGCAGGGAGGGGCAGTTACATTTTTCTAAGGTTGATTTCAAAACTGCTCATTTTATCGTGAACCGCCTTTACCTACATATTTCTGATATTAGATACAAGTCACTTTGCTGGGAAACTCAAATCTCCTAAATTGTTGAGTCCACTATAAAAAAATTCCCTATCGCCAAAAAGTTTAATTTGCACCCTGTTTGCACCATAGGCTAAAAACGAAGTAGGCCGATTATTTGTAATCTGCACATGTGCCTGACATTGACCTTGCCCAAAGTAACAAACTGTCAAATGCCCGGTTGCACCATGGTGGTTCCAAACACGATCCGAGATCGCATCCAAGATCGACACAGAAAACTGTTACACCATTCGAGTTGAGAACTGGACTGGAGATCGAGATGAAGTTAATTTCGAACCAACGACGTTGTTTCGAAACACCGAAATTGGCGGTTCGAACTCTCGATCCGAGATCAGCAGCAATCGTCGACAAATGTAGTTTGTAAATATGCCAACAGATAGAACTACGTTCGATTGTTTTCTTGGGAAATTAAAACAACTTTATACGTACTTGAATATTATTCAGTAAAATTCGTACAACAATAATTAACTTAAAACAAATAAAACATCTCACATCTAGTTCTCTCTATAGTGAAAAATACTCCTACTACCATGACGTCATATATTACGAACCAATAGCAAAATTTGTCTCATACTTATTATCGATCTGTCATTTTGGAACCAAGATCGACGAATTAGAGATCCGGAATCATGAAATTTCGTCGGTTCAACACGTTTACATTGAAACCAAGATCAAACTTGATCCTAGTTCGGAACTGAGATCATTCTATCTTGGATCGGGGAAGATGTTGGTAAAACCGGGCATAAGTCATATGGCCAACAGTGATGAACGTGCTCGTTTGTATATTGATTTTTAAATGAGAAGCACTATTTTATTAATAGAATAATTTCGCCAATTTTGAAATAAACACTTCGAGCGCTGCCAACGGACTATTACGTCGTCTGTTTTTAACTGAGTTCTATGGAGTTTGTCGTGCTGTTACGACATCCCCATTGTTTACAGACGCAAGCGAGGACATATTACTTCACCTGCACTAACGACCTATGCAAAGTAATATTACGTCAACAGCGCTCAAAGTGTAGATTGATGAAATGAAAAGAATGGATTATACGTTATTTATAATTGACTGGAACACTTTCAACCCGGCAGTATATTGGCAGAGAAGAGCCAGCCAGTAATGAAAATTGTTTATTGTATGAGTCAATAGGACGGTTGTAAATGGGAATATGGAGAAGAGCGTGAGCTGATGACGATACAGCCGTGAATATAGGAGACTTACTTTAGCTTGTCTTGATTGCCAGTAAATATCTACCTCAGTCAAAGTGTTAAACTGCACTTGTTTACTAAACTGTGTTATAACCTCAAATCCAATTCACGCCATTTTCGTCAGTCGTGTTGGCAGAAAAGCAGTTCAATGTTGGGGCACGGAGACTGGTTGTGCGCAGCCAGCGAGGTCGCTCTACTTCGTCTTGAGTCCATGGTTCGCACCACGTGGTGGCAGAGTGGCGTTACTTAACGATAGGGACAGGACCTGTAGGCTTGACTGCACGATCATGTGTCTTCCCGTGCCTCAACATTTGGTTCATTGTCCGCTGCCCCAGTGTTGTAGCCAGTTTGACCTCGGACCAGGTGGCACGAGATTCGCTGCTTGTTTCCTTGCAGGTCTCTGATTGGCTCGGAGATCACCTGGGGGTGTGTCTAATAACAGGAATGGGCATGTGTTTGAAGTCTAGTGTGTCCTAAAGTGAACCCGCGAGATTTCTCAGCCCCTGCTTATCGAGGGGCTGGGGTGGCTGTGCGGTTAGACTGCTCGCCTCCCACCAAGGCGTACCGGGTTTTTTTCTACTTTACCTTATAACTAAGTGCCCTACAGCTAAGACTATAACTAGAAGAGCAAGGGGAAAACCCTCAAGAGAGACGTATAAACCCTCGCGACAGGAAAGAATTCCAAATGTTCATGCATTAAACAGAAATGCTACAGGAGAAAGAGTATTCGGAAACATGCTCTTGTTAGTATGTGCGAAAATCTAGTAGAGAGGGGGAGGCGAACCGGGTTCAATTCCCGGCCGGGCCATTCCGGATTTTCGCAACTGGGAATCGTGCCGGACGACTACGCTGATCAGGAGGGTTTACTCGGGGATCTCCCGTTTCCCCCAACCTCTTCATTCCAGCGCTACTCCATTCTCATCTTGCTCCACCCTCATCGGCTCTCAAGACGCCGCCCAAATCTCTTTACCCTACTGTGTGTATGGCGTGTGTGACACATTAAATACCATTAAAACATTTTTCTGGTATTAAAATTTTTAATTTGAATTTCACATCTATTAATATTTTGATACGTATGAAGTGCTTGCATGAATCAGCATACTTACTTTCTGGCATGTATTAAGTACTACATCCAAGAACAACACTGTGGCATAAATACAGATACTACGTATTTTAATGATCGAGGGATTAAATTTCCTGCCGATCTCCTTCTACTTTAAACACAAGCAAGAAGACAATCAAGAAATCATATTTAAGTACTTCTTCAGTATAATAGCAAATGACAACCTCGAGGATTTTAAGTTCCATCAGAGAAAAATGGTAATTGCAGAACATGACGAAATTTTAATATATTATAAGTATTCAAGCTTAATAATTAATCTTGAACAAATTCCTGGTCTAGGATCTTCGGCTCTTGCTAAATTAAGTATACTATCAGGTGTTCTCCGGGCAGTAAAAGAAGAATCCGTGCAGTTTAATTTACATATTCAATTACCATTTCTCTGAGGCCTGGTTCTCAACACACAGATATAAAATTCAACATAAACATATATCCTCCACATGCGAGATTTTTTGAGGTAATAGTAGACTAATTATACTATGTTCTTAAAAGACATCAAATTCTTGTTCAGTACAGCATAATTCTTATTCCATATAAGTTTGCATTTCACTAGTTAATAGACCTTTTCCTTTACATATCAATAGGGACACCCGAATTTCGCGAAAAGATTTCCGCACATGCTAGATTTCCGTACCCTATGGGCATTTCAACAGTTTCCTTTTTCTTTTTGGTGGCGTGTCTTTATGAGAAGATCTTCTCCTACTTAACTGGCCAATCAGAATCAGGTAACGTCAAGCTGTGCTTCTCTGATTCGCGGGTATACACTTAACACGCGTAACACGGAAACCATCCAATCACGAAAGTGGATCTGAGCTAAAGTGTTATGAAATACAACTGGTCGTGAAATCTTTTCGCGGAATTCGGGTGTCCCTACATATCATCCTAAACTAATTTGAATCGCAAATTTCTCGTGTTACTCTGCATACGGGAACGCGTACAACTTTTAATATGGGCGCAGGGGTCTGCGATCTGACTTCACTCATTGCACTACTTATCGAGGTCTCGAACTCCCCTCGCCATCTACGACCTCCAGGCGATGACGCAGGGCACTGCGTGTGGGTGCGTGCGGCAATGGTTTGCATAGTGAAAGTGATAAGCGCAAGGTGCGTGATCGCACAGCCGAGCACGTCCTCACATGAGGCAAGGCGCTTGCGAAACAAGTACCCCCCCTTCCCCCTCAAGCCCTTCCATTCCAAGCAAGGATAACGGGTACGCCTCAAGGCAAGTACGTATCTCCTGCTATCCCCCCTCTCCCACCCCCACCATCGAGCGAGCCATTCCGCGAACGTTTTTGAGCAAGGGGTTGAGGTCTTCTGTACTGGAGGAGATGAGGTCGTGGTAAACGCCGTTCACGATAAAGTGTGAGCACTTTTGAAATCAACCTTAGAAACAAGTCACTGCTCCTATAGGCTGTTCAATGTAAAATTAGCACTTTTGGAAGCCTTGCTTAAGATCTATTTGTATGCAAGTTGTGTGTTCTTCCTCCTTATGTAAAATTGTCATTGCCACGGGACTCATCGCTTTCTTCATGCGTCGGTCAAGTGAAACAGTGAAATTATTACAAAAGTAAATATTTAAAAAATTCTGCTCATATTTACACTTCGACGCATTAAAAAGCCATGAAGTTATGGAAATAATTTAAGTTACTACAAATGGTTACCTAACACTTTTTATTCGACGTTAAGATATGGAACTACTTCCGCTTCCATCATTTCCAACTTTACTGGGCGCATGTCACTCGGTGGGCCCGTTACAATATATGCAGGTAGGAGCGGTGACTTTGTCCTTAGGTTGATTTCAAAAGTGCTCAGTTTACCGTGAACAGCCTTTATGGAGGCACCGTTCCCGCCTGCGTGTTGGGCGTTGTGACAGCCACGGTAGCCGCACGCTCAGTGGCGTGCGGTGAACTGTTGCAGGGCAAGTTGACGTTAGCCCTGTGCTGTACCCTGTTGCACGGCAGTTTACAACTCCGCCTCTAAAGCGTAGCTTGGCAGGTGATTCCACAAGTCGCGTGTAATTGGGCTCCTTGCTGCTCGCTTGTGAGTGGTCGGAATACATTCAGTTTCCCTAGAGCTGCACGGTGGTTACTGGCCCCTGCTGCGTGCACCGAGAATGTATGTATGTACATAAATGGTACTTTACACAGTGCTTTCTAATTAAATGTATTTTATTTCTGCACCGTTTTAATTTTTAATTATATTCTGACAAATTAGGATTACATGAAATAAAACACAATTTTATTCACATTCATTTTTTTATTCACTTAATTTATTACACTCGCTAATGCCCTCAAAAAAATTAAAATTTTCTTTAATATGTCTAAGTAAACTGTCTCATGCAACCGAGATTTATAGCACAATTTGAGCGCTCATTTCGTCGAGCATGGCTGCTGCCCATGAAGGTTTCTTCACAGGAGCGACACTTATAGTGTCGGAATGGTTCAGCAGAGGTGGTTGACCCTACAGATGGTGCTGTAACAGAGCTCGATGGTCCAGTTGGCGATGCCCATGGAGCTGCTGCAGGTGGCCCACCCGAAGATCTCGATGGCGCTGTCGACGTCATGCCTGAAGCCATCGGTTGCAGCAATGCTGTAGGAGACCCATTCGATGAAGTCGATGGTATAGGAGTGCCGCTCGAAGAAGTTGATGACACTGCTGGCACGACTCCCGAAGACGTCGATGTCACTGCCGTAGCTACCATTAGCTCTGGAGTGCCCGATGGCATTGCAGATGCAGTGTAAGACTTAGATGCGAAGATGCGGAAGCTAGCCGAGAGCATCCACCTTTCACGGGAGCTGCTATCAAACTAAGTCTCTCAGCTGACATCCCTACTGCTTATAATATATGAGTAAGTAAGCCCTACGACTTCTTATTGACGCCGAACCAACCGTATTGCGCCATTAATGCATTGTTCGGACACCGGCCAGCGAGTCACCGAGTTGCCAAGTGACTCCAGCCGACTGACTCGTAAACAGCTCTTAAATGACTCCTAAATGACTGGTAAATGACTCTTGATTGCAGAGGCGGAGGCGGAAGCCAAGGTGTGGCTGATTGTAGTCACAGAGAACCACTGCTACAATGTTATAGAATGTCTCTTCAAAATACCGCCCCGTGCAATTTGGAGAAACCGCACTGAAAAGACGTTCTTGAAGTTTTCATTCAGCAGGTTTCCGTAGAGACCACCCTCTCCTCCCGACATGCATTTTTAACGTAGGTGAAAACTCGATCGCAGAATCGGCACTGGGGTCAGTCATTTAGCGATGATGCAGACCACAGCCCCATGCTCGTCGACGTCAAAGGCAGCCCTTCGTATTCGCAATTCATTTTCGTGGTATGGGAGCACTCTGAGATAACCCAAACACTTTTTTTCTAATTACGACGTGACTATTGTCGATTCTTGGTGACTTTTGAGTGATTTTTCCATAGTGTACACCAATTTTCTTAGGTTGGCAACAGTCCACGCCCTCCTCCACTTTCTGCTGAAACTCTCGAATCCAGGAGCAGTATGCTGTGCAAGTATGATGCCCACATTTTGAACTATTTAGGGCTTGTCCTGATTGCCAGTAAACATGTACCGCACTCGAAGTGTTAGAGGTGAACATCGGACAGCTCTTTGACGTCAGTGGGTGGGTCCCACACGGCGAGAGGAAGTCAGGGAAGTTTGCGACACGCGACCTTGGCGGGCGCTATTACCACGCGTGCGCCGCTAGCCGGAAACAAGGCTGGCGTGTTAGCGGTCTGCCTGAGCTAGCAAGCAAGCACAGCGGAACTGCGGAGTTCAAGTACTCTCCGGCACAGCTGAGCGGTTAGACTGTTCGCCTCTCACCAAGGCGGACCGGGTTCAAACCACTCACGGATTTTCGTAGTCGGGGAATTGTGTCGGACTATGCCGCTGGTCGGTGGGTTTTCTCGGGGATGTCCCGTTTCCCCCGTCCTTGCATTCCGGCATTGCTCCGTTCTCACTTCGCTTCACCCTCATTGGCTCTCAAGACCTCGTTGTTGAGGGTCCCGCTTGCCTGCGTCGTTTTTCTCCTTTTCTGGCCGAGAAACGCAGGGGCTATAATCCATTCACGACTGGAACAGACTTATGAAAATCAACCTTTGAAAAAACACCCTAGCTATGCATGCATGTAATGGTTAGGGTGTTTTTTCAAAGGTTGATTTTCATAAGTCTGTCCCAGTCGTGAATGGACTATTTAAGTAGGGATAGGAAAAATTTCGCGAGTTCAATGAACTGTAGGCTAGACTCCACAGTCCTGTGTACACTAGGACCTCAGCTGTTTCGTCATTGGCTGCTGCCCCAGTGATACCTCACACCTGGCAGTATGGGATTCGCTACTTGTTTCTTTGCAAGTTTGCTATTGGCTCAGAAGCGTCTAGGGCGTGTCTAATTAACTGTAATACAATTGCAAAGGTGACTTCACCGTATATGAGTTTGACGTCTATCTTGTCCCGAAATGAATTCGAGAAATATTCCTATCCCTAGCTATAAGGGCTACACTGGCACGCCTTACAAGAGCGCCTTCGCCGCTATGCGCAGGGCTCTGAACTGGCGTGCAGTGTTCTCGTAGTACTGCGTATCGTATACCTATGAGACTTCAGCGGTGAACCAATCATTTTACTGATGACTAGTCTGTGGCAAAGTTCAATACTGGCTCCTATCGTAGTTTGACTTGTGTCCGGCTAGTATGTTGTAAGCTACGGTGGTCTGGAAAACCGGTTTTTAACTCTTCTGGGGGGGGGGGGGGGGCTCCAAAATAATATTTACAGCAGGCATAGTAACTTTAAAGTATGGGCTGTTCACGGTAAAGTGAGCACTTTTGAAAGCCCTTTCATTTGGAATAATAGTCAATAAATATATTTTATTTTAGCCTTAGGCGATAACTTCCGATTGCGGTGGAATATACACACAGTGTTAATTACTTACATGTCAATATTTATTCCAAAAGGTAGTTAAAAGATCAAATATGGCTGAAAGTAAAAAAAGTAACTAGGGCCTCAGAAGTGCTCTACTTTACCGTGAACAACTTATACCATTCCTTTCTCGTCTGGTGTATGACGTATTTTCGTACGTAAACATACTGAGAGTACGTTAAATAGTTTCGTCAGAGAACCAGGGATCCAGACGCTTTGCGACGCAACTTAAGCACCGGGCAGGCAGTAGGATCCGTGACATTTTTTGAAGGTTGATTTGAAAAGTTATAAACAGTGAACGGCATAATACAGAAGTAAAATGGAGTAGAATGATTTGAGGGATTTCGGCGCAAGGGCTTGGGGGCGGTTAGAACAATTCATGCTCTGCCATTCCGGTCCCCCGGGGGCCATCTTATCCGCCATGTTGGATTACGGTGACCTTGGCATTTGACCTTGACCCGGTGACCTCTGACATTGATAACCCAAAAATAAAATTAAAATATTTATTAAAAATTATAAATTACAGAGAAGCAAATTCGCAGAAAAAAAAAAAAAACAGAAAAAATTTCTCCTAATCGCATCGAATATTTTCGCTATAAAAGACAACCGTCAACGATGTCTGCCCTCACGCGTCTGCCCGCGTTCGGGTCGCTCACTCGGTGATGTTCCGTCCCCCGCGAACCTCGTACTGCTCTGCTAGAACACGCGTCCTTCGCTACGATCGCGGCCCACCACTAAAACATTAACCACATATAGAACGTTGTCAAATTACGCACCGTGTGAGATGCAAATGGTGACGTCAAGCCGATCAAAACAATCATCAGGTTATAGGTAAACTACTTTGACCTTTAATACCACTGTAGTAGACACGTAATCTTGTCCTAATTTCGTTCTCATCAAAGATAATTTTCACGAAGTTCTAACTAACGTTATTGTTCTAATGTAAATAATACAAATTATCACTAACGTAAACTCTTTAATCAGAAAGTGAACAAGGTTTTTGTAGGTCGAACGTACCAAACTATTATCGTAGTATACTAATCGTATTTTTTCTGACCTTTTTATAGTATATGTTTATAGTATACACTTAAATATTATATATATAGCAATCGTTTAATCAAGACCTCTCTTTTAATACCCACGTCGATGTGTTTGAAAATAAAAAATCAATTACACATACGAGAAATATGGCATCTGACGGCAACCATATTTGTTTTCCTGGTACTTCTTATATCCTATGTCACTCCAGAACTCAGACGAATCCAACGACACTTCTTAATTTATTAAAATCCATCTCCAGACGTTTTAATGCCACGAGAGAATGAAGAATCCCAAAAATTGTCATAATTCATTACATTTTATACGTGCGAAAAACATAACCCTACCTTCGCTTTCGCGCAGTCTGGTAAAAAGGCGACACGAAGACGAGCGAGAGGAGTTGGTAATCCAGCTGTAAAAGAACAGAAGTCTATTATTTGTCCCCGGACGGTTGTTCGAGGTAGGGCGAGGTCTTTCGTCCACCTGCTACCTTCCCCTGCCATCTGGTGGTCAGCTTGAGGAACACCCTGGTCACGGTGAAGTGAGCACTTTTTAGACCCTTATCACTGTATTCCTCATTTTTTGTATACTTTCACCGCTATTTTAAATAAATATATTCATGCCAGTAATAAACACAGTCTATATATTTTACCGGACTCGAAAGCTAACGCCTAAAGCTACAATAAAATATATTCATTGACTACTATTCCTAATGATAGGGCTTCAAAAATGTTCACTTTTCCAATAATAGCCTTTACAGTACGTGCAAAACTTGCTGTATTTTCAGTCTTGATGTTGTGGAGAGCGGGGTATTGGCACGCAGTTGGTAAATTGCGCATGACACATGTCTGTCTGATATTTGTGTAGTCCAGTTAGCCTCTGCACCATGCTGCTATCTAGCGGTTGCTTCTGTAACTTGATGTAAGGTTTGTCACGAAGGTACTCCAGTACACGTTACGTCTTTTGTGTTTGGAGGTGTATTTTAAGTGTTTCCGACATAAAGAAAGACTAGACTTTGTCTTGCAAACATTACAACTATTACAGTATGACTGCATTTGCATGTTCAATGACTATTTAGCCATATGTAGTTGGCTAACCCTACGTTTTTTTCGTATGCAAGGGTTATGAAAATGTTAATGACGTCCGAAGGGGTCATTACCCCTCTCTACGTACCATTACCCCTCGCGGTTTTTTTCCCCAGTTCCCATTATTACAATATATTAGCTTAGTATAGGCTATTAGCAATACAGTGAGCACTTTTTAATGCCCTTCTAACGGGCATTAACCACTAATAAATATAATTTAATACAGTTTCAGACATTAACTTTTGGGAGTGGCGAAAAGTATGCACTGTGTTTGTTAGTCACATGGCAATGTTTATATTAAAAAGTGACAGAAACATAGAAATTTACCAAAAGGAAAAATTCAGCAGGGCCTTAAAAAATGCTCACTTTACCGTGAATCGTCTATAATAATTTTTCATTTTGCTATATGGTACGCGCCAGGAAGCGGACAACTTCTAAAGCCTCTTGGAATAAGGAACAACTCGAAGCAGCCTTGAAAGAAATTGGAAATAGAAGGAAAATTAGAGAAATGGCATGGCAATTCGATGTTTACCAAGCTACTCTAAGAAAACATATGAAACTGGGTTTAACAGGCGGACCAAAAATGAGAATAAAAACAGTATTTACTGAAGATCAGGAAAGATAACTATCTCAGCACTTGTTGGTTGTTACTTTTGAAAATGTATTATGAAGTAACGCTAGTCGAGCTACGGAGCATTGCTGGCAGTTTGCAGAAAGAAACAATAAATGGGGATCTAAGTATTCGAAAGCCAGAACCAAAATCAGTAAACCAAATTTTAACCTTTAATGGAGCTGAGGAGACTCGCTTCTATAAAATTGGGAGACTGCTTTTGAGAAGCATACGTTTGGACCAAGTCGTATCTTTAATGTTGATGAAAGTGGCTTTACAACTGTACAAAACCTCCGCCAATTATTGAGCCTGAGGTTCAGAGACGAGTTGGGACTGCCACGAGCTATGAAAGAGGACGGAATGTTACAGCACGTTGCTGAGTGCCAGTGGATGTTGTGTTCCACTAATGTTTATCTTTGCACGAAGACGTATGTGTCGGCCGGCGTGTATCGTGAACAGTCTTTACCTGGCATTCCAACTTCGTTACGGAGTGTTCGGAATCCGTTTTTATTTTTACGTGACTATTAAACGTCCACCTAACGTGCTGGTCGACGAAAAGCACGCACACTTGAGACTATGCCTTCCGATTACTTTCGAGACATCACGCTAGTTAGAAACACCGTTCCAAAGCAATCCAACATAGCTAAACACGGGTTTTCCAGAGCGCTGTATCTCGAAGTATATTCGGATCACATACTTGTAAAGTACGGGCGGGTCCTGCATTCAATTTTGCTACAGACTTTTCGCTAATAAAACAATAGGATCGTCGCTGAAAGTCACATAGGTAGACACACCATGACGGCGGCACTGCACACCGATTGAGAGCTTTGCGCTTAGTGGCGACGATGCACTGATACTCGTGGCAGAGTCGCCCTTATTACTACCGCACTTCTTGGACTCGAAAGATGTGAACAGCTCCTCCAGCAAGTCGCACACTTTGAGAGTGGGGTGGACCCCTGCGTTTTTGTGAAATAGTTGTTTGCGCGAATACACGTAACTCGGTAAATAAATGTTCTGCAGACGCGACTTTTCGGCAGAAAAGATTTTTAAAAAAGGATTAACTATGTCCCTATTCTCTTACTTTTGTCATATTAAGTGTATTCTTGGATTTAAAAAAATCGTAAAAATGGTCAGATATCGCATTTTTAAAGCTTGCCTATGCTGTTTCCTTAAGCGCAAGAGAAGAGTACAAAAATACGGGCGTAGTTCAATCGGTGGGGTTTCATCGCGTGTAATAAAATCCCACTGTCACAGATCTAATTAGCGCAGCACAGTATCACTACAGGAAACACTGCACGCCATGCGCGTAGGAGCGATGAGGCGCTAGGAGTGCGTGTATCTGTCGCCCCAATCGCTCCCTTGCTTCACGACCTTGGTGCGGGGGGGGGGGGCAGATTTCGGGGACGGATTGTTTCGGACGACATGGAATAGGGTGCAACTTATTGCGTTTTCTGAAATCTGTTCTGTTCGACTGCCGTAACTATTATGACCTCTGTAGTCGCTCCCACAAAATAATCAATTATTTTACCTCGGCTGTTACAAGTTAGACGATATCAGATGCAGAGAATCTGCTACATTAGAAGAGCGTTAAGGAATGTACTATTCATGCTTCATCGTGCCAAAACACGTAAAGCGCCTCCTCAAATTGAATTTGTGGCGGGAAATGTATAAAGACAATTCGACGGGGACTTCCTTCCAGTGGGAGTTACCGGAGCGGCTTTTGTAAGCTTCTGCGTAGACGCGAGGGGCCTTTCACCCGCCAAGGGAAAGGTTCACGAGGCGGTCAGCCGAAGGACGCCGCTTCGCCTCATCTCTCACGCGACAGGGACTTTCACGCCGCAGTGTTGAGCAGCCTGTCTCCCGCGGGTGCCCGCCGCTGACCCCTCCCGACCTATCTGACACCAAACCCAGGTCGCCGGTATTTTTATGCGGCGTCTGCCAATGACGCCGCCGCTCGTCAATTCACGAAAGCGGCGTTCACATGTTCGCGTCCCTTCGCATTTTCTAAACTTTTCTGGGAGACCTGTCTACATTTCTTGCCCCCATGTCTTTGCTGAAATGCACTGCACTAATGTCCATTCGCCGTTTCTTCGGCCTTTTCGAATCAAACTTTTGAAACATTTCCCCATGTATGGCGTGTATAGTTATTTCTAACGCATTCAATATATCACAAGCGTTTCATACTTGTGTTCATTAAAGTTACTTTTTTCTGTTAAATTGAAATATTATTCATATTTTATTTATAAATTATAATGCTTAATTTATAAATAGTTTGAATAAAAAAACACGGAGAAAATGGGTATGTTGGTACTCAGTTAAATAGTTTTATCGCAATAAAGTAATGAAATTGTACCATTCATTTTCGATGACCCCGTATGTTTAATCTGATTCCTGTCGTTACATCGTTTACAATATAATGATTAATTCTCAGCAGTACTGGAAGAGCCACAACTCTCAGATGTACATCTCCTTCGCAGCGGGAGTGGTACCGAATATCGCAACCTTCTTCACTTGTAGCAGTAACGTATTTGCTGGTTGTTGGCTGACTATCTTGTCTATGGACCGGCTCAATGGTTAAGCATGAGGAAATGATGAAGATTGTCCGACACGTTGTGACACAAAAAAAAAAACATTGAAAGCTAAACCTGTCAGAAATACGATACAGCAGTTGCACAAGAGCATTATAACGTTAGACATTATAACGTTTGCTGCAGTTAACGTTCATTTAATGCATTAACCAGCAGCCACATATCCATTGTTTTGGCCGTCACAATATGAGGGTGATAGAAAAAGTAGCTTCAACCACGCCATAGCATACTGTTATGGTTGCCTTATGGGCCATACAAAATATGCGCGGAAACGTAGATGGATGGCAGTCACTCATTTTACTACTATGTCAAATGTATCTTAAAGCTTTGAACGTACAACGTTTACATCAAATTACACTCAACACCGAGCAATAAGTTACGTTAACACTGGGGGAGTTGAATACAGTAATTACTATGAAGTTACTGTCATTACACAATGTCAAGCCACGCTATATTTAACTAAAGTCTTTACTTTGTACCACTGGAACGTTATCACGTTATTGTTGTTGCCGAAGGCTGCTCATCATGTCACCTCGACATACGGCGAGTCTCTACACACCCTTCGTCGCTCCATCTTGCGTATTCGTCGTCTCGCTGTGGTATGGCCGCGCTTCTGGCCTCCGTCGGCGCTAAATACTCGCAGCGGATTTACAAACATCTCCGTGTTTCCAAAATGTCTCGCTGCCTACGGACTCGCCTCCCTGAATACAGCGCCGCTTGTAGGCAAGCGCTACACTGTTAAAAATGTCCGTATATTTACGGAGTGTTTTACGGAAATGTACAGTGTATATACAGAAAGGCAATCCGTAATGACGAAATACGGAGTTAAGTCCGTAAATACAAAATACGGAAAGTCTCCGTATTCCCTTTGGCTTCGAGTTACGAGGACGAACAATGCCGATTCTACACGAAGCTTTTTCTTCGCCACTGTAACAAGAAAATTATCTTTTCTGCGGCAGTTAAGGTTATCCACGCGACTATGACCTATTATTTCAAAGATTAAAAAATAGAATCAGGCGTGTGTAATATTCGGCAACACTAAAAATATACTAAATTTAATAGAAACTGAATTATTGCTTTTGTCTTTTGCAAATAAATATATAAGATATACCACATAGTTCAAGCGAGAGTTGTAGTTGAATAGCCAACTTGTAGTCGGAGGGTCGCTGGTTCGCGCCCCGGTGCTCCCCGACGCGGCAGATTTTCAGTTCGCTTGTCGCACTGAGAATCTGTCAGCAGGACGGCCTCACTAGAGATTTGTCAATGTCAAATGTTACGACAATGTCAAATGAAGGGGGGGGGGGGGGAAAGGATGGTTATAGTCGTGGACTGATAAGTTTTTGACTCGTGTTCAAACCTCGCTTAAGTACAAAATGTTTTAACTTTTTTATATCATTTTTTATGCACAATAGAACACCCACATATCGGAAATTAATTACATTTTCACTATCTCTTTTTATTTTAGAGGGAAACCACAGAAAACTAACTTGGAAATTAACAGAGAGGTTCCGTGAAATTTACGGATAGTCCGTTTCTGTAAATCAATAAGTCCGTTTCTGTAAATCAATAAGTCCGTTTCTGTAAATCAATAAGTCCGTTTCTGTAAATCAATGTGTCCGTAACTTTACGGAGATTTTACGGACACTTCTGGATAAGTTTTTACCACCACTTTTCCGTAATATTAAAGCAATTTTTTTTAACAGTGTAGAATGACGCTTACCCGCTGCCGCAACAATGCCATTCTTCTACTTGTTGCTACATGCATGCCTATAACAACATTGTTGTTGTTGTTTCTGTCATTGTTACAATTTTTATCATTATTGCTTCAGCTGCACAAATACAGCCAAAAATAAAATTGCTTATATTTCCTTGTATCGTCACCGGAGGAAAATAAGTTGTATAAATCATTTAACCGAAACATTTTTGGTGTTGCAACACATATAGAGTGGTTAATAACAAACTAAGTATCAAATGAGCTCGTGCATCAAATGTCGATAGAATAATGCCCAAACAGTAGCGTGTGCAACGATTGTACAAGGAGCATTTCCTACACAATTTTAATGTGTTTCTTTTTAACTTAAATTTTCTGTTATGGAATTGTGATTTCAGCCGTTGTAAAAACGTGATGCGGCCACTCAAATTTCGATCCTTTAAGCTGTGTGCGATGCGTTGCGATGAGCGGCAGCCAATCAGGATGAAACAGATTCAGTCGCAGCGCCTCGACGTCGAGTGCGTTGCCCGAAATTCTTGAGTTGCGATTGTCGGCGTCAGTCTGCGACGGAGAAGAAGAAGAAGAAGAAGTGTTTTGTTTACAAAGAGGATAAAAACATAAATTCTTTTACAATTTGAAAACGATGATCGCGTTTACGCCGAAGTTTTCGTATTTGTATTTTTTATTATTGCTGCGTGGATGTGCAAAATAGAAGACAAGGCTTCTTATAGATATGGACAATGTCATAAAATTCGTTTATTAACTTCAAAATAATTATCCTTCGTCTTATTATGTCTCGTTCCCGCTAGTTTTCGTCCCACATCCCGTTTACACTACTCTGTTTTTATCTTCTACCACTTATAACATACAGTTTCAACTATTTACGCGTATCTTTTGTTGAATTTGTGAGGTCTGAAAATGTAATTTCGGCCCTTAAACTAGATGGCAGCACCATCTTAGACGGCGTCCGTCACCGACAGATCATCGCTTAGTTGTGAAACAGCAAGTATAGCTCGTCGCAACGCATCGCGTCGCTCTATTGTGGAGCCAGCTTTCAGCGCCGTCGTCTGGTTAACGACGAATGAAGAAGAAGTCGATATACTTAGTTGCGAAGCTGCCTCCTAGGCGGAAGTCTATCCCGTCGCTACTACCTGCATGTGTTTTAATTGGCGCACTGAGTGACATGCGCCCAGTAAAGTTGGTAACGACAGATGGGAAGTAGCTCCGTATCTTAACGTCGAATAAAAAGTGTTAGGTAACAATTTCAGATAATTTAAATTATTTCTTTAGCTTACTGGGTTTTTTTTTTTTTGTGCATCGAAGTGTAAAAATGAGCAGATTTGTAAAATATTTACTTTTGTGATAATTCCACAGTTTCACTTGACCGACACATGAATAAAGTGACAAGGCCCATGAAAATGTGGATCTTACATACGGCGGAAGAATACACAACGTGCATAAAAGTATATTTTAAGCAGGGTATTCAAAAGTGCTCATTTTACCGTGAATAGCCTATAGTTGCAGAGCTTGCTGTCAAACTTTCATTGCACTGTAAAAAAATTTCTGGTAAACTTCCTAAACTGTGATGGGAGTTTTAAACCTATACATTGTTTGGAAATAACACCCCATGTCAAACTGAAAATATAGGAATGTTGATCTTCGTTACTCTACAAGGTCGTTGGGACATTCAGATGCTTGTATCAATGACATGGGCGGGCCTTGAATTGTCAAGCTCGCGTGGTCTGGAACTACTGTCGCGTGTTTATCTGTGGGACATGGTGGAAGGAAGTGGATTTTAATGGATTGGTTCTTATCTCTAATTTGGGGAAGGAAGCATAGTTGTCTTAACGGATCTCTCTTATTTCACTGGAGCTCGAGAGGAAGCAGATTATTGCTCCTGTCGGAATGATTATTTTATGTGCCGGAACGTTTTGACAAGTGTTAAAGTATACGTACGTGGTTTTAAGCATAAAGTTGTGCTTTTCCATATAAATGTAATAAGAAGAAATGTTTATAAAATTTTGGAGCATTAGTATGATATATGGTTTTAAGTGTCAAAAAGGCACTACTTATTGATGTTGTATAGTTATTTATAGTGAGTGAAGCCAGCACAATTTGAAGCCTAAGGGAGGCACTAGTAAATGAAGTCTGAGTGTTAAATATGATAAGTCTCGCCTTTATTGAACTAACAGAAATCTTGTAATTAATCATTTGTTTAAGAAAACAGTGTCGCCCACCCAAAGTGTACCCGTGTCAAAGATATATTATTTTCAGACATAATCCGAGTGACATTGTTATTACTTCAAGTAATTTCTAATGGAAGACTTTTTCCTTTCTCTTTTAAATTATACTGAGGCAAGCGGACAAAGAAACGTTCCATTTAAATTGCAGTTTTAGCTATTATTTTGAACAAAAAATCTTAGTAATATTTTAGAATTACATTTAAACTAACTTCTCTCTTTTAGGGACATATATATACAAAAAAAAAACTGTTTCCCCCCCCCCCCCGAGGGTTGTAGGTAAGTTTAAAATTTAAAGATTTATAGTTCATTTTAGTAAAATAAATATATTTATTTTAGAAACTTGAAAGATTGAACCTCCGATCTGGAGGAGCGAGTGCTATCGTCCAGTTGTTAAATTCTCGAGTTATGCAACACCAAACATCCAATGTTAGATTTCATTGTCTTTTGTCTTTTGTGTACTCTAATTTTTTTCCTGCCATTTTTTTTTCAACGGGATGCACCGTTTTCGCTTTTACTAAAATTTCAAAATGTTTTTCCGAGACAAATTTTGGAATGACATATACAAATTATGGGAAATTCCGTGTTCTTCCTTATTTGTCTTTACATTGTACCTTCCTATTTACTACTTTTTTTTTTTAAATAAAAGCAAGAAAATTTTGGTGAATTTTAATAAATGTTAATCTGCTAATTTTTCCACGAATATTGATGTAAAAACGATTTTCTTGCAATTTTTTCACAAATCGCTTACATTTTCTCGTACAATGACTGGACTAGTTTCCGTATTTCAGAGTAAAAACAGCACACAGAAACGTGTTACATTTTAACGGTGGTTTACACACTTAAAGTATTTGCGTTTTTCTTGGAAACGAGATTCAAATTCTATGCCATAGACATGTGGGTGTCTAAGCGCTGTTCTTTTACATAATTTTTACGTTATTCTTTACTGAGAAAGCGGTTGGTGATAGTTATTTTCCAATGTTTATTTTGTAAGTGATAAAAATCGAGTAAGCGGCAAGGTAAAATTGTTCGTACTGCCAATCAGTATTTAACTTTACCGACCTCTCGCTCTTCTCTAAGCTGTTTAAGACAGTTTGTCGTGACGTAGTCATACAAACTGAAGAGCGTCGTTTTACAAACTGGAGGCGTCGTTAAACGTTACCTCGCCACATTCGTGTCAGGGTCTTCCGCGAAAATAGCGTTATTCCGACAGATTAGCACATTCAATCATCACTTCGTTAGAAACGTCCTTCTCGAGATGATCGCGTCTGTTGACGGCTGTCGCAGTTAAACGCCTACTCACTAACTGCTAGTTATACTATCATTATCACTGTCGTAGCTAACGATCCTCTGCAGTTTCTAGATATAGAATGTGGGTTAAATCGCAAATATAACACATTTCTGGAGTTCAGTATTTCACACTTAATTTGCACAGTAGTCCCCATTTTATACATATGCCTTTTACACTTAAAATTTATTCACTACGGATATTATAATATACTAGAAATTTTCCAAAAGTAGGTACTTTCTTACTAACACCAAACAAAATTTACTTTAAAGAATGTTAAAAGCACATAAATTGATAGAACTAATGATTTTATATAATAATATTACAGTTGTTTTACGCGCTAAATATACAAAAAAAAAACATCAAGTATAATCTTAAGAGCTCTGAAGTTACACAGAAATGTTATAGGAGTGACTCGTGAGAATGCAAGAGTATTTCAGTAAATGATGTATCACTTAACTACAGAAAACTTGATGCATTTACTTGAGGCCAGGAAAATGTTTTAAGTTGTTTCCTATACATGTTTTTTTTTGTGATGAAGAATGTTGCAGCATTATCTCACCTCCGTTGACATTATTTGTATATAAGGGAGCTTGGCCACAACAAACCTGTCAAATATTTGTCTCACCACTGGAAGAAGCAAATTCCAAAAAGGGGGCAGATAGCAGAAAAAAGCATTGAGAAATTACGCCATGTATGGAGTGTTTGTTTGTTTTTTAAATATGTCAAGTATCACAAGCGTTTTATACGTGTGTTAACGCTGACTGCCACCATACTTTGGGTAAAATGCGTGTTTTTGTCAAGGTCATTTTATTGAATTTACCGCTTTAGTTTAGTAAAAGTTTCTTATTTTTAGTTGAATTAGACTTATACTTAAATTCATAAATTATATTTAATTTATAATTAATACAATTAAAAACAGAAAGAAAAGAGGTGTGTTGGTAATGCCTAGTAAAGAAAAAAAAGTTCTCTTGCAAAATATCATTAACCTGAGGGCGCATAAACACTGTGTGTTGTCCTTTTTTTGTAATTTTCCAGAATTAGTAAAGCTTTGTTTGCATGAAGCGGAAGAAGAGACTGAAAGCAGAACTCCAGCATGACTTCAGGAAAGCCTGAAGTAACCGTGAATTGACTATATCCGTTAAATGTCACAATAACAGAAACATTACACTATTTGCAGTAGAGTTGCAGGTGTCATTACTGTGCTCTGTACATCATGTTAGAACAGCATGAATTGGGGGTAATTTTGTTGTATTAATTCAAACCAGAACGTACGGCGACAAAAACGTATTGTAAGGTTCCCCTTAAGACATTTTTCCTTCTCTTATAAATTTAATTTTGGTGCTACCAAAATCTTAATTACATGCTGCATGAAAGATAGAAAAATGTCTATAACACAGAAACTAATATCCTTTCGTGTGTAATTGCAAGAGATAGTCTATATTACAACAATTCTTAATAGAACTTCATGTGTTTTACATACATACTCGATAATAAGTTTCTTGCAGAAGTGACTGACAATCTGGATGCAGTTTACACTTGAGTAGAACTAAATATCTATGTGTGCAATACACATTCCTAGTTGTTGTGTATTGTGTTTAAAACAAAGCTGTCAAAAGAAAACTTCAGTTTTTAATTTCATGAGTTTGAAAGAGAATATCATTATGATGCATAAGCAGCTTATCTTTGAATAGTTATACAAAACAATGTGAGTGTTCACATCCCTGTCTGTTATTATAGGCTATTCACGGTAAAATGAGAAATTCTGAGAGCCATGTTAAAGATCTACTTGTATGTGTTGTGTATTCTTTCGCCTTATGTAAGATTTAAATAGTCATAAGCCTTGTGACTTTATCCAAGCGTCGGTCAAGTGAAAATGTGAAATTATTAGAAAAGTAAATATTAAACAAATCTGTTCACTCTTACTCTTAGTAGGATCATTAAAAAATACAGAAAGCGAAAGAAATAAATTAAGTTATCAGAAATGGCTGCCTAACGATTTTTATTCGACGTTAAGATACGGAACTACTTCCCATCAATCGTTACCATATCTACTAGGCGCATGTCACTCAGTGCGCCCTTCAAAATACATGCAAGCAGGGGCAGTAATTTTTTTCTAATGTTGATTTCAAAAGTGCTCAGTTGATCGTGAACAGTGTTTAGTTGCTAGGCCAGCGCAGAGGGGCGGAAGGCCGGGGAGACAGGACAGTCGCAGTGGATCACTCATCTCGTCGCTCTCGGGGACGCGAGCTTGCAACGACGGCCGTCCACTCGGAGGCGGGAGAGAGAGTGACGCTCGTCGCTCAACACAGGAGACGCAGATCTGCACGACGCCAGTCCAGGAGAGACAGCCACCACGGATTGCTGCCATCCCCGCGCGTCAAGCCGAGTCGAGAGGTCCAGCTCGTTACCTGGAGCTTCAACTGTGTTTGGAACAAGAAACTACTTTATGTGCGTCGTATGTACTGACCTATAAATAAATAAAATGCTCTTGAGACAAGGCACTAGGATTTCTCTTCAGACACCACGCATATTTACCGACACTATTTCCGACCTCTCCAACGTCGCCGAAAACTGCATTTTTACACCCTAAATTCGAATCAGTGCCAAACCGCTGATTCGCAGTGAAATTCAACTACTCTAATCAGTGGAAATGTCTCCACTTAGAATCAGTCGAAAACCACTGATTGTTTAAGTGAAAAAAATTTCATTTATTGAATTAGCGACGTGAAACAATTTCACTGATTGAATAAGTGACGGCCGACTGCAGTGGCGAATTAAATAATAATTTTATTTAATGTAGCCAATTAATTACGAAACATATTTACGATCATATTCACTCGTGAAATGGCGTTTTGAAAGACGAAACACGTTTCAGAGAGTATTTTGTTTTAAAGGCTGTTCACGTTAAAATGAGCAATTTTGAAAGACCTGCTTAATATCTACTTGTATACGCGTTGTGTATTCTTCTGTCTTATGTAAAATTAACATTGCCATAGGCCTCATCACTTAATTCATGCCTTGGTCAAATGAAACTGCGAAATTATTAAGAAAGTAAATACTTTACAAATCTGCTTATTTTAAATCATCGATGTATAAAAAAAAAACAGAAAGCAAAATAAATAATTTTGAATCATCACAAATGATTACCTAACACTTTTTATTTGGCATTAAAATATGGACCTACTTTCCATCCATCGTTACCAACTTTACTGGGCTAATGTCACTCAGTGCGCCCATTAAAATATATGCATGCAGGGGCAGTGCATTTTTTCTAAGGTTTATTTCTAAAGTGCACCCTTTATCGTGAATAGCCTTTAGTTTTATTCGTTTATTCGTTGTTACTAGACGTTATTTAACGGAAATTTTTTAACTATGTTCGACGGCCATTTTTACACGCAGTTTCTCTGATACATCAGTTAAAAATAGAGACGGAGAGAAAGTAGCTGAGATGTTTCACTAGTCCATCAGTCAAAAAGTAAACCACTGAGTAAACAGTGAAAAGAATGACTGACGAATCAGTGGGAAATGTCACTAAATCAATCAGTGAAGGAAATATGGCATTTTGTCACTAGGTTATCAGTTAAATTCACTGAAGTGACTGATGTATCACTCAGATATGTTTGACTGATTGAAACAGTGAAATTCCCACTGATTCAGATTTAGAGTTTTCACTGCCTTACCTATCACTAGAAACCTACGAAAATCGCGTTATTGTTACAGCCACCTGTTTTTCGCGAAAAGATTTACGCGAAGGCTAGATCTCAATAACCCATGGGCACACATGCAGCCTTCCTTTGGCGATTGGCTGCTTGCCTTTGTGTGAATAAGAGGTTGTTAAATGAGTGACCCAATCACAGTTAAGTTCCTCCGATACTGACCGTCCGTGATTCGCCGGCAGATAGATAAGACACGTAACAGTTCAAATGATCCAATCACGAAAGTGGTTTTGAACTAGAGTGTTATGGAACACAACTTGCCCTGAAATCTTTTCGCGAAAAACAGGTGCCCCTAGTTATATTTTAGCGGCAGGCTGTACTCCAAGTTACAGTGCATTTGACAGACTTCTGTCATTGGACGACAGTATGTCTGACACGACTCGCGGGAATCTCGAGCCAATAACGTAACAACACAGGCGGACTGGCCAATCTTCTATACCGAAGTCAGACAGGTAGGTAAATCCACTTACAGGTCGGCGACCTATACAACCACTGACTGTGCTTATTTACGTAAAAGACAGTGGAGTTCATCGTGTCACCGAAAGATAACGCGAATTTTTGCAAGTTTCTACTTATCACAAGATTTAAGGATCAAACACACTCGAAACTAATATGGGGACATATAATGAACTTAGCTTCATGCTTTGCATTAATAAAATGACATGGTCACCACTTAAGAGGTATTGTCCCTTACATCTTATAGTTAGTACTTTAACAAAATGACATGGTCGCCACTTAAGAGGTATTGTCCCTTACATCTTATAGTTAGTACTTTAATAAAATGACATGGTCGCCACTTAAGAGGTATTGTCCCTTACATCTTATAGTTATTACTTTAATCGCTACGTATTCCATTTCAGAGGATGTATTAATTTTTTTGGGGCAACATGAATAGATAATAGTTTTCCAAACTTACTGATTTTGTTATAGCATCACTGTCTTCATCGCCTTCTAACAAGTAACCACTGAGAATATTGCAGTGGAAGGGAGTGGAGCGATTTGGGCGGCTCTTAACATCGTGGTCTTGAAAGCGGATGAGAATGAAACGAGGTGAGTATGTAGAAGCGCCGGAATGCATGGGAAAAGGGGGGGGGGGGAACAGGAAATCTCCGAGAAAATTCACCGACCAGCGGCATCGTCCGTCACGATTCGCACGCCAGGCAGCACTGCACCACTGCGGTCCCAGCTGAGAAGAAAATAAAGTCACCATATTTGATTCGAACGACTACAGAGAAGCCCTATCATAAATATATCAGGAAGTGTGCCAAGCTCTACCTTATGACCTGTCGGCACACATTTAAAACAAATGCTCTAACTCTATATTTCGGAGGGAAAACTATAAATCGCGGATGTCAGTGAACAACTCCCTTAAAGTTGCGTAGTTTTAGCGGCACAACAGGAACACTAAGCGCCAGTTTATAACCTTGTGTGTAGGTACATACGAGGGGGCAATAGGTGCGCAGGACAAAGCAGCGATCGCATAACACTGCTCTCCCCCCTCAAGACTGTTCATCCCGAACAGATTCTGCAACATCAGGACCTTTGTAAAGTCCTAGTCGGTCCTTCGCCTTCGCCCGAGAGCCTTGGTGACAAATCCGAAAGACCACATCATTGAACTTCTTCAGAATCCTGTAGGATCTTTTCCAGCATTTCTGTAGCTTTGGGCTGTACCCTTTTCATCTCTGTGGGTTGTACAACCACACCAGTTGCACTTCTTAAAATACTTCTCCCGACATTCTCCTATCGCACTGCATCTTCATACTGTCTCTATTTATTCTATGGTGCTACCGAGAAAAAATCATGAATCCCAACAAAGTCTGTTACCTAATGTGCTGGCATTATCTGGAGCTGCAGTTTCCTCTTCTGTCGGTCGGCCAAACAGCGGGTCACTAGGAAGGAGTAGTTCTCTTCGAATCAGCTTTCTTGATGGTGTTATCCTTGTGGATTTGTGAACAGCTGAGCGGTAAGCACTGAGAAACGATAGCACCTTTGAATCCAAGTAATTTTGGTTGTCTGCCACAAAAATCGACAGGTACTTTTCAAGAGTGCGGTTAAGCCTCTCATCCATTCCATCTGACTTAGGGTGTACGGCTGTAGTCTTAGTCTTTTTCATCCCCATAATCTTTGTCATCTCCTGGAACACTGCAGCTTCAAAGTTTCTTCCCTGATTATAATGGAGTTCTAGTGGGACCCCAAACCTCGAGAAGACATGCCCTATGAGTGCCTCAGTCACAGTACGTGCTTCCTAGTTTGGAAGGGGAATTACCTCAGGCCACTTGGTAAAGTAATATTGGGCCACCAGTAGGTACCAAATACCTCTCTCTGTGACAGGTAAGGAACCCAGTATATTTACTGTCATTCTCTCAAATGAGGTTCCAACATTGTATTTCTGGAGGTGACCTTGTCCCCTGGTCCTTGGGCCCTTCCTCGCAATGCAGTTGTCGCACATTCGGCACCCCTTCCCCACATCTTCCCTACAATGAAGGCAGTAGAATCTCAGTCTAACCCCAGTCCAGGGTCTTATTAAAACCAAAGTGTCCACTGGCTTCCGCAAAATGCTGTTCTCTTAAGACTTCAGGAACCCTGCATTCTGGAAGGACCAATTGTAAGTGTGTGTGTGTTTTACATCATTACTTTTACAGTTTCTGAAAAGCATGTCATTCTTCAGTACGAGGGAATTCCATTGGGCCCAGTATGCTTTGACTGCTGCACTCAGGCTAGATATATATTCACATTTTGGCCAACAATCAGCTTCTTTTCACTTTAATAATGGCTGCTGCAAAGTGGGCTCATTCAGCTGATATTTTCCAATACCTTCATCACTCCAGGTAGGTGACCCATTACAAGAAATAGAACCCTAAATTATGTTCCTCCATACCTTCAGAAATTTACCATTCATATTTTCCTGGTGTTGGCAATGACGCCAAAATGGCTGACATGGCCTCCTAGACAGGTCATCTGCATCGCTGGGAAGGCATCCAGATCTGTGCTGTATTTCCAAGTCATATTCTAAAAGATACTGTATCCACCGGGATATTTGACCTGCGTGTAACACAGTAATTTCTCTCAGGCTTATGCAATACCTTACTGAAGTATTCTAGTGATTTTTCCTTCCCATCTTGAACCTGAGGTAGCACTTCTCCAATGCCTACATCTTTAGTATCAGAATCCAAAATGAACCCTCACTTTTCGGTAAATCCAGAACTGGTGGAGATATATGGATTTTCTTTAGTTTACTTAAAGCATTTTCACACTCAATGATCGAATGAAATCTCTTTTTCGCCGCAGTCCATGTAGTGTCTTAGTGATCGTGGTGAACCCAGGTACAAACCGACAGTAATAGGCACATAATCACAGAAAATTCCGCACTTCAGTTTTGTCAGTTCGTGTCGGCCAATTTCTTATTACTTTTGTCTTCTTGGAGTCTCTTTCGATTCCATGAGCCGACACTATATTTCTCAAGAAATTTATTTTCTTTTGGGACAGGTGACACTTCTGTGGAACCAGTTTCAAGTTGGCTGTAGCCACTTTTTGGAATACAGTGTCTATATGTGATAGGTGTTCTTCAAATGTTCTCCCTGTTGCAAAAATGTCGTCTAGGTAAACCTGGCAGATGTCTAAAGGCAGGACTGTTTCCATGAGGCGTTCGAAGATCCCAGGGGCATAACATTACCCAAAAGTCATAACTTTAAACTGCCAGGTTCCTTTCCCTTGGGTGCAAAATGCAGCCTTCTCTTGGTCTTCTGCGGCTACCTCGCACAGCCAGTACCCACTCTTCATGTCCAAAATAGAAAACCATTCCGAACCTGCTAAGCTGTTCAATGTGCCATTTATCCTTTGAAGTGGATAAGAGTCTTACTTTGTCAAGTTATTAAGCTGGCGATATTCTACACAAAATCTCAGAGAGCCATATTTCTTCTTAACAAGAACTATGGGTGACGTATAGTGGTATCGACTTAAATTAAATATTGGAGGGGCAATAACCCAGACCATCCTAATAAAGCGGGGGGTCCGGGTTCTCCCCCGGGAAAATGTGGATTTTAATTTGTGAAAATGGTGCTATTTAAGCACTTTTCGTGCCTTGACATTTAATATACTGCTAATAGAATTATTAATGTTTTTAAAGATAAAAATTGTTCATGTGAAAAATTTTACACAGATATATTTGCAAGCTTCAGATCCTTTATTCACTCTCAAAATCAACATAATTTAATAACAGGGAAAAAAATTACATGAATGTTACCTACTGCGATTTAAATACTCTATGGCCATTATGTGCATGTGTTAAGACATGCACATTATATTAACATGACAAAATTAGCAGAATGATAGAACTAGTCTCAAATATCACAGAAAACACAATTACCTTTCTGAAAGAATGCCTTCTTCTGCTTAACCACCAAAGGTAGCAGATTTTTGGTCTCCATGTCGAAATGCAGTTCGCTGAAGGAATTTCCGCTTTCTGGTCTCATTCCTTGATAAGAAGTCATCTGCTACCTCATCTAGATCTAATGCCACAGAAACCTCCTTGTGGATATGTAGAAAGCTCACAAAATTCAATCTCAGCTGTCACACTGTTGAACGCAAGTATGTCTTAAGTATTTTAAGACCAGATAAAAACCTCTCTGCTGTTGCTGTAGACACGGAAATTGTCATCACGATTTTCAAAAACTTGAAGAGTTCTGAGAGTAAAACCTTTAGATGACCTTCTTGCCTGAAATGATCGATGATGTCTTCTATGTTCCAACAGATTTCCCTTCATTCTGCAGCAAATCATGAAACATTCCTCTGTGAAGGAAAAGACGATCAGGGTCGATGTCATCTTTGTAGAATTGCACAATTTCTTCTTTGTTTGCATTACTTCCTAGTAGAAACTGCTCCACTTCTAACAAGAATTTGTATGATGCTGTTTCAAAACGTGAAATGAAACGATTCACAACACTATCTATTATTTCAACGAATAGACACCTGTGCCTTTGCTCCACCGAATCAAATTGCTCTGCTGAGTTATCTTGAGAATCGTCATACCATTTGGGAATCTTTTTCCGCCTTGGTATAGTAAGTGAATGAACATCTGCTGGTTATTTTCTCTTATTTCAAACCAGATTTCACAGAAATACCCTCTCAAAAATGGAATGCTTGCTTTTAGGGCCATAATCAACTATGAGCCTCTTCTAATTAAAGTGATTTATTTTGTTTATTTTGCAGGGCACAATTTGCAGTGTATATTTTACCAAATAGTTCGACAAGAACTGTAAGAGTAAAAAAAATCAAACGAATAAATTAGTCTTAAAAATTAGACAGACTCAGATCCAGCTTCTGTTGAATCACTATCTAGAATTGATGTAAAAAATACAATCAGAGCTGTATAATTTGAAAGGACGGATGAATGTGACTTGTATCTAACTGCCCATCTTGTTGGATGGAGAGGTCGGAGGTGAGGTGTGTCATCACATTTTACAGACTGAAAAAATGCTGGTCTCTTAGAGGAGTCTCACACATAGCCAACTATATCTTTGACCATGTTAAGTGCGTCTCTGCACTTAGGGATTGACGAAATTGTATCTTATGCCACTAAGTTCAATGAATGTGCTAAGCAATGTACATACGTATAAAGCTCTTTTTTCCATGCCTAATATTTTTGCTTGCATTCCATTATACACACCATACATGTTGGCAGCACCATCGAAGCATTGACCTCTACAATTTGCGATGGGCAAACCAAAGCGAGCAAATACGTCACAAATAATATTAAATAAGGCAGACTAAGTTGTACTATCTGTTTCGTAAAAACCAAAAAAAACAGTTCCTGTATATCTAAAGAATCTGTGACATATCTATTGAAATCAGCTGTTTCATCACATATAATTGCAAAATATAAAGAGTTCCTAACATCTGTGTATGATTCGTAACATCAACCATTTCGTTTTGCGTAGCATGACTGCACCAAGCGTAAGACTCTTTTTGAAGCCACGTCTGTGGTTCATCTGAGTCTTCACGTCGTATTTCAAGGAGGTTATAGAAGTTACTTTCACTGTCAGTGTGGCCTCTAATAGCAAGACCTTCAGCACACAATTACTGGAGCGAAGATGACAAGTTTAGTAAACTAGTACTATTTATCACCATTTGCCTCTCGTCAGACATCTGTGTACAAACATTGATTCCACTTTTCAACGATTTGCATTTAAGAACTGCTTCCCTACGACATGATGAGAGTTCACGCACTTCAAGTTTTTCAGTACCCTTCTTCTAATTACGAAAGCCAATACTAATGAAAGTCGTCTCTCTTTTAGTCGAGAATTGGAAACAGATTTCCTCAAATGTTTTCTTACACTCAGAACAAAGCATAACATCTTTTATCTGGTCATAAGCAATCCATGGATAGGCTTGACTCCAGTCTTCGTTAAAACTCCTCTTCGGTTTCTTTGCTGCAGCTTCTGATTTCTCCTTCATGACTGGAAGAGAAAGGCATGCTTCCTTTAGGGAACACGAAGATGTACCTGGATTCGCAAATGTCGGTGTCTCTGATTCTGATGTTCCGTTACGGACACGGTTTTTAGAATGTGGAGACTCCTCCACTTGCTTAACCTTATTTTTACTTCTAATCAGAAATGTCTCCATTGTGTCGGAAATTATAACAAGAACAAGCCTTTCACTACACTTGCCACTATCAGCATGTCTAATAAATACTTGCACTTTTTACTTCTCATAATCGTCAATCGTCACTGCCGCAGCAACACTATAAAACAACCGCGTTACACATAAAACAGAAATACACTACACCCGCCGTGCCTTTTTCGTCGTGAGGTAAAACACCTCACCACCATATTATCTAGTTTTTTTTTTTTTATCTTTGAGACTCCAATAACCCAATACCTAAAATGAAATTATTGGTGCCTACGTACTTCAAAGCTACCAGTATCGCTTGCGCTTTTTAAAAACTGAGATGGCGGTGTTATATTTGTGAGTCCAGTAATGTCTATCAGTAGCTACAAATCGGTGCGACATGGAAATATGGTACACCTTCGGTAATCGTCAAAGCTATGTATCGTGTTGAATAGCCCCGATAAAGGAATATCGTATTCTGCTGCAAGGTTGGAAGCATAAACTAGTGGTATTGTCCATTTCATACGTGGTCTCAAATTTGACAGTTCTAGGAAAGTAGTGCCAATGGCATCTGGGTGGCTATGTATCTTTCCGCCACAGCGGAACTGTCATTGAAGGTGACTGTTTGCAAACAAACACCATGTAACTGCCAGTATTTGTAAACAAACAACATATGACTGCCTGTTTTTTGTAAACAAACTGCATATGCCTCCTCCCAAATGACTTTTAGAAGCTCTGAAGGGCTGTTCAAACAGTTGCAGGTTGGCGACAATCCCATTTTTTTTTAGTTTATAAATATTGTATGTGAAAGACTAACAGCCCATGCAATAAGTCTATAAATTGATCAATTTTAACATTGCAAGAAATTTGTAACCAGGATGCACGAAAATGAAATTGTATTCTGAGTGTCAAATGAATAAAAGATATTTCACTGTTTTTAATACACTCTAAATATATTAATGACAACTAATCTTGTCACACTTACCTGAAATAAGTTCTTGTAAACATAAAAATTTAGCATGGTTTCCACGAACACCAAATACCAAGATCCTCCCCCCCCCCCCAAGGAGTGCACAAATACCGAAACACCACCACCCCCCCAACCCCTTTCTCCGGCCATCTTTTCAACGACATCATGCATTCTTACTTACAGGCTATGCCTACTATTGCATAAAAAGTACATAATTCAGCTTTGCGGTATGATATAACAACAAACTCTGTATAGCCTGATACTTTTATGGTGGTTATAATTCTCAGGATGTTAAAGTATGTAGGTAGCCCAAATAATATTTAAGAAAATGTTACTTAATTTCAGTAATTTTAATAACTCTCATTTAGTAACTCAAATGTTAAGTATTGCAGGTCTGCATACAAAATACTTTAATAACTTTTCTCAAATACCTATGTGTTCAGATAGTCATGCTGTGAATAAAAACTTATTTCTGACTAACTCAGTGTTGATATTTACACTGAAGTTCAGTCGCCCAACCTCTTTCCTCAAAATTGTGAATACAGCCCTAGGCTTGTTCTCGGGTACTTAATGAAAAACTGTATTTTAGTTCAGAGATATTACAAAGCACTCTAGAGAAGCAGATGTGACCTACAGCAACAATATATCAAACAAACATGTCATTTACACACTAAAAAGATGCTCCACCTACCCAAGATTGAAGACATCATTAAGTTAATTTTCCTTAGCAATAAATTTTGGAATGTTACAGTTCCTGCTGATGCATGAGACACTTCTTTATGATCTTGGAGCAACTTCGTTGGATGCTAAAATTGAAAGAATTTTGTTTGATAAGCATTTTGTAATTTATTTGATATCAAATGTTGTCTTTCCAATGCAAATCCTGTTTATGTGAATTATTCCTCCGTTACTCTTACAATATTCTTAACAAAGTATGTTAAAAACATATGAGCGCTTTCAATTTGCAAAACAAAAATGCTCAAAACATTTATGAAAGACTCCAACGTTGAAACCTACATGCCATTATGTTGCTTTCAAATACAGTCTGTGAAAACAGGAAAACATTTACATTTATTTGCTAACAAGTATCCCCGTGTAACAAGTTTGACAAATTTTGTATACGTTCTAAAAAAATAAAGTGATACAACTTACAAGTTACAAGCCCTTTAGAACCAGAGTGTTAGAGTTTCAATCAATAATAACACAGATAAATGTTCATAGCAATTAAATGTGGGCCCAATTAGAGTATCATTTTTAATTTATTTCGAGGCAAAAGGGAAAAAGTTAGGAGAAAAAAAGGGGGGGGGGGCGCGCTTTAGTTTATCGTCTTTCGAGAGACGGGATTACTTTGATGTTATTACGATGCCGGAATCACATAGCCCCAACGCGCACGACACGACGGCCAACATTTAATGAAATACAAGATAGATTGTCGTAAGCCCGACCAATTCTGTCGTCCGACCAGCAATTTTGGATTAGAAATGATTTCTATTCTTCGTCGTGTCATGCGGCACGACGCACAGAACGTAGAACATTGAAAAATGAAATCGTATTGCAAGTTTTCCCTACAATGGTAAATACGCAGCTTAAAATTAAAATAAATTGAAAACTACTGTCTCTAACTCTTAAGAATAATAATTTTACTTTTGTATACATTAGCGATACCAATTTGTCACCATTGTGTATTAAAAATTTCCCTCTTGTTCACCTCCTTTGAAACTAACGTAGCCTATCAATGTCTTCTAGATAATTAGGTTAAATGCCGAGAGCGTGGTGTCGTTCGTGCTGTAAATTCAAATAGTCACATTGAAATGTGTCGTGGTTGTGTTTTTCGTCCTGTGATGCTTTGTTGGTCGGGTCTATGTGATTGCGGCACGAGTGTGTGGCATTTTGAGTTGCATATTGTTTTGACGGAGCAGTGGAACACTTTGCTCGCATGGAAATAACATTTAAATCATTTAACTTCGAAAATTATAACTTTAATGAAAATACAAATCGCGATACATACGTCGCTGTTCGTATTCGTACAGATGCAGCAATATATACACGCACACACTTTGACCGAAGTTAACCTTACACTCGAGTTTACAATGTAAACAAACAAATATTATTCACTCACTACAAAAGTGTGGAAAGTGCGGCATTTTTCAGGCCACGTGCATTTCAATAACTATATTAACGGTTTACAAATACATTTACAAAACACGCAAACTTACTGTTGTAACCTCTTCAACACGTGTTTTTCTATAGAAATCCTTGCGAGTTTACTTCACTAAAATCACGTTTGTTCTTCACTAGCATTAAATAATTTATTTGCAAAATCATTCTGTAAAATCAACACTGCGCACGTTTCCTGATACAAACGAACTTAAATTTATATACGGAAATTATATTCGTGTCACTTCATTGTGGAAGGCGGTTAGGAAAATGGCGGAACGAGCAGTTTTAACTACGTGCCGATTAATATTACACTTCACTCAACAAAACGCACTACAATGATACCGACAACCAACTATGTTTGGAAAAATCAAATAAAAATAATTAACTACCGATGAAATACTCCGACAACACCAATAAGATATTCGTATAATAAACACGATGAGAAAAAAAGCGCACGCACAACTGCCTTCACCGGGCTGGAAACATAAACATGGCTAGCCATTGGCTGGAATCGTTTACTGTTCGTATGTGTCGACATACTTTGTCATAAATGCTGAACATGTTTTTAAAGGCCCGTTACTAATAGCCAAGAAAATTTAATATTGATTTAGAAACATAATTTAAACCATAAATGTTGTAAGTATAACTAAGATTTTAAATTACAACTTTTATTTCCGAGTAATATTTTCTTCCAAAACCATCATCAAAATAGCCAAACTAACAACACGGATCCTGCAGCAGTTAATCAGCTGATACAATACTGTAGGAGCGAGAGCATTTACTGTTTACATACTGTGTAGGTTGGTCACATTGTCTGTCAAAGTCGAGACCACTTATATGAAATGGACAATAGAGATATGAAAAGTCGCTATGTTTTATATGTTTTCTACTTTTTGTCGTTCTGCTGCTCAAGGGTTCAATTGGCGCCCACGGTTGGTTACACTGGATTCTACTGCCACCGCTCGCGAACATACACAAGACAAGTAGTGCGCAAGTAACCTGACCAATATCTGGAAATTGTATCTGGAAGTTGCCTGCATCAATAAAGTGCCACTTGCAAAAATAAAAAATAAAATCCCTGAATTGTTTAGAATTTATTATTAGACAAAGAAACATTATTATTTTGCAACATTCGTCGACATATCATAGCATACGAATTAATTTAAATATTTAAATGACATAAGAATTTTGGGGGGGGGGGCCAAAATGGCCCTTTGTCCCTCCTGGGTAAATTTTGGGTGGGCAAAAGTAGCTTGCCTCTCCCCCACTCCCCCCTCCCGATATCGGCGCCACTAGGTGACGACCAAGGACTAAACTAATGGTTCTATCACATATAACTCCGCCATTTCCTTCAGAATTCCCTCAACTGCCACATGCGAAGATAATGGCAGTCGTCTTTGTGGCTGATGTATGGGCCTGGCGTTTCCTGTATCGATTTGGTGGTGACAAGTCACATCAATCCTTCCAAGTTCATTCGATCCAAGCGAGAAGGCATCCATGTTTCTCTGCAGTAATTGAAGTGTCCTTCTCGTGTCGCCATTGAAGATTTTCTTTTGTTCGTATCAGCAGTTTACCCAGTATTTCTGGTGGAGGACATTCTGTTTGTACAACTCCAGAATCTTCTGGAACATTTGGAAGTATCTGTGTGACCTGCTTGCAAACACCTATAACGGCCCCCTCCTCAAGACGAATGTCACTATCGGACAAATTCATAATTCTGATTGTAAAACTGTCAAAATTAGAAGAGACCAATGTTTTTGCTACAACGGCTTTACCTGGCAAAATGCCAATCTTCTCTGCTGATTCAGTACACCCAAATGTCTGACAAACTTTACTTGGCATCTGCCTATAATGACAATTTCATTAGAAGCGGGCAGTACAGTGGGTTGACTGGGCAGCTAATTGGGGAGAACGAATCATTACGAGTTGACACCACCAACTCTGTACTGCCTACCCGTAGCACACCAAGTAGAGTATCGATACAACACCCCAGCCTACATACTACATCAACCCCAAAACACATTTAGCTTCTACCACTGCTATGTAAACATCGTGCTCTATGCCAACTCACCAAACTTCAAGGACACTTTTTCTTACCTCTAACAGGTGTTGTTTCACCTGTTACTATATTCAAATAGCACTGTTCTATACTGTCGTCGGGCCACTAGTCACGCTATTCGTTGCACCGATGCTCGCAGTCGCAGATCTTCCTCCCGCTGGTCACTTCTCTCGCCGTCCATTTATCTTCTGGCTCGTCGTCCTTCGCTCGGTGCCGCAGACACTTATCCATTCAACAACTGCCGACTCGGAGGCCCATCGCACTCAGCCGGCCTTGACCTGGAAAGTTCGCCGCACCCCGAGTCTAGCGAGGTCAGTAATCCAGAGCATCCTTCAGATGTCTTGAATACACCCGATACGCAACGTCGGGAGTGGCACGGGCCCTGATAGGCATTAACAGGCACGCTGTGCGTGCCGCCGCTATCATATAACTGCTCTGTACTTCACTTCTACTCGCTCGCGTGAGACAAAGCAGCGAACCATATAACATACATAAAATTTTAAATTTAGCAAAAGTAAGGTACTGGTTTGTTTTTATGTTAACACAAGTTTAAAATTCTTGTGGTGCATAACATAATTACGAAACAACCAAACACGTCAAAGGTTTGATTCAAAAAGTGTGAAGAAACCGCGCATAGACCATAATAATTATTGTGAAACGGCGAGAATCTACTGGTGGTTCTTAAATGTTGCAGCGATACACTAATTGTGTGGTGATAACTTTACAAAAGTTAATAACGTGTGTTTGTTCTATAAAGCATTAAGTATGTTGCCAGAGAAGTATAGTAGTTTCAGTATAAGCGGGTCTTAATAACTGATATAAGTTAGAAACCAGTCATTCAACATAGTGAATGAAGCCGAGCCTTAAAACTGGAGTCACAACAGCCCGACCAACACGACACGACAGAGCGACACGACTTCAGAGTACGACGGAATTTCATATTATATTCTATTCAGTGTTCACAATACCTCGACGAAATATGCCCAAGTGTGTTAGTTGGCTATGCGAAAATCCTAAAATGGCAATTTATCCTTATAATATTATATGTTTAAATTTTAAAACTCATGATAAATTAAATTATTATTTTGCTTTTGTCAATATTTGGATTTATACAAGAGAAAAAAGTATTTAAAAACAAGCCAGAACTTAATTTTGGCGGCAAGTTAGTTTATTATTTACTACAGTAGGGAAATAAGCACGCAATTTTGTTTTGTAATGTTGTATTAACATATTTTGTGCTCCCAGCCGAGCTCAACACGACGGAAAGTAAAAATAGAACCCATTTCTTCGGGCTGTCGGGGCTGCGATTTTGTCGGACGAACGTCACAGTGACCTTGCGTTTCAATGGCTGCTACTAAAATCTCGTCGTTTCGGGGTTGTCGTGTCAGGTTCGTCGGAGTATTGTGACTCCAGCACAAGGGCTCCGTCTACCTGCAGTAATTTTGCGCGCTCGAGGGCTTCGAAGCACGTCAGCTCTAAGGCCGAATCTAGCCCACTCACCACTTGCCTCATCGCCTCTATGCACGAGGCGCCAAACTAGACGTGAAGTATTCCCGTCGGTGACTTGCCTGAACGTCACGACGAGCGGAGACTCTACGGCACACTAATAAAGATAATATGTGTCTGAATACATCTCTTAAAAACGCCTAGTTTAAAAGCTCTTACATAATTGAAAACTTTAACATTTGACTTTGCGATTTGACTTTACGTTTGCTTTCCGACATGTTGTTTCTTAGAGATCTTGACACAACGGAACTGTCAAAGGTAAAGTCAGGCACTTTCGAATTCACAATTTTGAAAAGTTCAAATTTAAAGTCAAAGTCAAGCAGCCATTTTGCCGAGAATCTAACAGAGGTTATGTGGAATATGTGTTGTTTTATTTTAGAGCGATTTTAATCTCGGTATATTAAACAAAGCTCGTCTTAAATTAAATAAATGGCAAACGAGTATTATGTGAAGAGGAAATATACGAATTTACATATTTTAATAAAGTAAACAATAAGTTTTTTTAAATAAACTGTTAATATAAATGTTAGACCTATTTTTTTTTTAAAGGTACGTGAAATGCATTCAGGATAATGTGATAATTATTTACATAACAAGATACACATTTTTACGAAGCTCGCAGAACCGATGTTCAATTGTCTGAATTCCTACTTTACAATTGAATTGGTATTGGCGGTTTCGTCAAAGGAAAGGAAATGTAAAGTCAAATGTTAAAATTTTTTATTGTGTAAGAACCTTAAAACATTTCCACTCCCAAAAGCGCCTGATCCTTGGAGATTAAATGAGAACTTGAAACTTGCTTTTGGGTACGAAACGTTTCTGAAATGCTTGTTGAGTTCAAGCACTGCTACGAAATAACCAACGTCTTCTTAATTACTTGTTTATTATCCACCAAAGCTCTGCAACGCACTTTGTGCGCCATTCAGGATGATCCCTTAAGGCTCCCGCCTAGCTCGCGCTCACTTGAACTGCTTTGCAGTGTGTTTGAAATACACGTTTTTCAACGAAACTGTTAAAAGTGGGTCCAGTGTGCTGACCTACGAAAAGAACACACGCTTCAGATGAGGCCTGTTCAATGCTTTCAAGAAGTCACACACTCTACAAACACCATTTCAGAGTACTCCAAAACGGCTACAAATGGATGTTTCATACCTGTATATCTCAACACATACGCGTCAGATATATACAAAACTAATCAAGGGCCCTTCACTGAACCTTTCTACAGACTTTCCACCAATAAAACAGTAGGGTGATCGCTGGAATTCCCCTGAGTACACGCCGTGCGACGAGAACACCACACACCAGTACAGAGCCCTGCGCTTGGAGGCGATGGCGCACTTGAAGTGCGTGGCGACGTCACCCTTATCGCTCGAAAGGGAAAAAAAGACCCAGTTAGGCGAGAGCCTTAAGGTTGAAAGAAAATATCTCCCCCGTGGAGTACTGCACCCTATTGTACAACACGTAGAACTCGATATAGAATTAATGCACACACCGCCAACATTGTCAGGAACGTACGGATTATGCTGCATGTGAAAAAAGAACGAAATTATTTGGTTCTGAACTAACTTTTTTAAATTTTGAATAAAATCGGTATATTTTCAATCAAACTGTATGGTGCGTATTTTTCATTCTGGATGTTTCAAAATCACGATTTGCAGTAACACCTTCGTCGAGTAGAGATATCATTATAACTACTATAGTTGTATGTAAAAAGTATTGGTATTAATAGTCAAAAAATAATAATTGTTTTGTATACATTCATTTTAGTTTTAAAAAAAAAAACTAATATATTTCGTGGTAGGAACAGATTTGCATATTACCAATTGTTTAAAATATTTGTATATGTTATTACTAGTTTTTTTTTTACTACAATATAACAGGAGTAATTATTGTGATGGTATTGCTACTAATTTTTTTTTTTTTTTTTTTCGGAAAATGTGCTTTCTGAAGCATGAAGAAAAAATGCACTTAAATGTTGACATAACACACACACAAAATTATTTTAAAAACTTTCCAAAAAATAAATGTTAGTAAAATGTGTTTACAGCGATGCATTAGTCTTTCACACGCAGCATGAATCGTATTTTCCTGACAATTGCGGTGCTGTGTATACTACTTGTTTGGAGCCGCTGTGGTATAGTGGTTACACTGCTGATCCTCCACCATGGCGAACCAGGTTAGATTCCCGGTGGGGTCGCTGCCGGATTTTTGTATGTGGGGATCGTGCCGGACTGCCAGTGGTCGGCGGGTTTTATCGGCGATTACTCGTTTCCTAGCCCTCATCGGCTCTCAAGAATGAATATATTTGAGCGGCTCTTAACAGTGAGGTCTTGAGAGCCGACGAGGGCGAGGAAAAGGGAGATCCCTGAGAAAACCCACCGGCCAACGGCGACGTCAGCAAAGTTTCCCACGTGCGAAAATTCCGAGCGACCCTGCCGGAGGATCAAACCAGGTTCGCCATGGCAAGTAGTCTGGCCACTAACCCACCGCGACCCCAAATGATAAATATGAATTAAATTATGATCCCTGCTTCCTCAGCTATGGGAGTTGATGGCAGTCATCATTTTTTAGAACTCGTGTGACTTATTCGTGTTAACCGGATACAGAGTGACCCGCAGCTGCGTGTTGCGAAGTATAATGCCAAGTAACTGAGACGAGCATAGCTATTTCCAAGAAATGGCACAACTTCGTCAGTTTTCACAGTAACTCCAAATATTATTTGTCCATTTACACAAATCCAAGACACTACTTCTCCATTTGAATCAAGAACTTGCAAAAGGGAACCAAGTCCAGTATTTGTGCAAAGTCAATTTATACCACTTTCTGACTCTCCATAGCATCTTCTTGGATATCAGCAATAAAAGGAACCAAGTCCTATACAATACGCACATTTAAATGGCGTGTCAACTTGTTTGGAACTTGCAAAGGTACAAGGCCATTGTGTTTATTGTACATCTAAAGACGCTTTTATCTGAATTTCAATCACAGGTAACCTATTACACATCCAGATCCACAGTAATTTTTTTTTTTTTTTTTTTTTTTTTTTTTTTTTTTTTTCCAAAAATTTAATTTTTCGATCTTGGTCCTTTTTGTAGCTTCCTGAATCATTTAGATACTTTCACACTTGCAATAAGCTGGTGGGTTCAGCTGCATCTTCAAAACCAAAATATCTTAATGCCTTCCACATGGAAACAAGTTAACACTAATATGCTAGCTGCATCATAACACTTCCTATTGGATCTTGGGTACATTCTCCTTCTCCATCTCGACATGCCATTCCTAAGGGCTCCCATTTAGCTAAAATGCCGCATATCACATTGCGCTGGCCGAACAGTTAAAACAACTCATGATATCAGTGTTACAGAGTAGATTTATTTATATTATGCTTGAACGGATAAAAATCATTTTTGCGGCATGTTTACCATAAAACATTTAGAAGAGGATTTCTACGACTTGTCGAACACCGTTCAACTACATAACATATACTAAAAAATAGTGCAGATTGTGTATCACATGAGTGATATTATTAATTCTATGGGAAATAAATTGAACTTCTGTCCCAATGAATGGGCGGTTGATTTACTGATTGTCAACACTGAACTCAATGTAACGTTGATAGCGGACTAACCATGGGCAGAGAGCTCGTAGAGCGCTAGGTATAAGACGCCCGCCTGGACGGAGCTGTTGCACTTCTTCAGGATCACACGATCGGAAGCAATAAGGGCGACATTACGTGCAGCAAGCGCGCCATCGCCGCTACGCGCCAAGCTCTGAACTAGTATGAAGTGCTGCGCGTACCTAAGGGACTTGAAGGCGGTGCCCCTACCATAGTATTGGTCGAAAGTTTGTAACAAAGTTCAATACAGGTCCCTCCATTACATTTTTTAGTATCTGGCCCAAATATCTTGAGCTACAGTGCTTTGAAAAATACGGTTTTGGCGATGTTTGAGTGCTCACAAATGGCGTTTCTAGCGTGCGCGATGTCTCGGAAGTAATAGATTGTCATAGTTTAGGGTGTGTGCTCTTTTCGTAGATCAGCAATTTGGATGCACGTAGACAGTTCCGTAAAAAAAAATTCCGGATTTCAAACATCCCACAACGCAGTTCGATCGTAATTTCAGCGGACCCCTCGACAAGTTGCCCGATTTCACGATAGGATAACTCTCAACTCCCACGCACTGAATCAACAACCGTGGCGGGCGAAATGATCGTCTAGTATCCCGACCGCCCGCAGCTGTTGGTCCAAGGTCTGCCAAATAAGAAATTGGTGGCCTTGTCAGGTGTGTCTTCAGCAGTATCCGTGGAGAACGCGAAAGTCATTCTAGAATCTGTAACAGCACCTTGAATGTTTCGTGCTATGATCCTCTATTCTGCAATGAGTTATGATACCACCTACGCGTGCGTTTCGAAACGGCAAACACACGGAAAATCGTGCTCTTTCACCGGATGTCGTACGACCTTTACTACGGATCATTTACATCCCATTTCAATCTTACTATTCGTAACAAATTATTCTCTCAAGGGTAATGGTAACTGGAGTGAAATGTGGCCATCATGCTTCGTGCAGCGATGAAATAAGCTCATTTGGCTGACTCCTCAGAATCTAAATCGTTTCGTGTCGACCATGAGCAGCGTCAATTTATCACATTCAATGTCACGTAAAAAAAGTACTTGCCGCGGTATTATTTATTTGCATATGTTTCTGAAGTAAGTACTCACGGAAGAGAATATTCGCATTCCACAAAATACTTGTTATTTATTTACGTCATCGTAGAAAACGGGTCCTTGATTTGGTCTCTCTGGTTGCTGTGTCCATTTGTGTGTTATGTACAGCACTGGACAGAAAAACTGAGTAGCTTAAATATTACAATTCCGCTTGGGGAATCTTTGGTTATAGACGAGTTGTGCGGTCTTGGCTCTTAGACAGAGCCCAGTACGACGATTAATAAATTTACTGTCTTGCTACATTTGGTTTGGTGTAATTTTCTTGACTTTTTAAGCTTAGTATGCACGAGGCGGAGGAATATCCTGTAAGTAGAACTTAGGTGGGGCTTCAGAAAAGTGTGAAATAACCGTGAATGTATTATAAACGTCGTGAGACCACGTTTAAATCCATTGGCAGGGCCTCCTGTTTTATCGTGAAAATATTTACGCAAAGGCTAAACTGCAATATCCTATCTGCACACTTTCTCTTATCCTTTGGGTATTGGCAGCTTGTCTTCGTATGAGAACTGACTGCTACGTGAGTGAACCAATCGGAATTAAGTTCCCCCCCCCCCTCCCCCTCGAGACTCACTGTCCGTGATGCGCGGGGTGGCGTATCAGATGAATAACAGTTCCAATGGTCCAGTTACGAAAATGGTTCCGAACGAAAGTGCTTTGGAACGCAACTTGTCCTGAAATCTTTTCGCGTAAAACGGGTGCCCCTATCCATTGGATTATGAGTAAGGATAGGAAAAATTCGCGAGTTCAGTGACCTGTAGGCGAGACTCCACAGTCATGTGTATACTCGAGCCTCAAATGTTTGTTCATTGGCTGCTGTCCCATGGTGTAGCAGCCAGTGTTACTTCACACCTGGCAGTATGGCACCCGCTATTTTTTACCTTGCAAGTCTGCTATTGGCTCAGAGTCGTCCAGGGTGTGCCTAATAAACTGCGATCCAATTGCAAAGTCAACTTCAGTGTACACGGGTTTGACGTCTATCTTGACCTGACATGAACTCGCGAATTGTTCCCATCTCTAATTATTAGTAACAAAGTTAAGTAATGTATCACCCCGGAATGTATCGCGCTGCAAGAAACGCATTGGTAGTTTCCTAACTGATTTTAAAGACGCATTCGCGTAAAAGAAAAGGTGGAGTTATGATCTTGCGTCGTATGGTCGCGAGCAGGGAGATTTTCTACGGCACTTTCTCCTGATTACAGTATACGTCTAGCCACTTGAAACTCGACGTTCACTGACTGCTTCGTGGCCTCACGAACATGGTAAGATCACCGTGAACCAAGCGAGTAAACAGCAAATATAGGGGAATTGTTTGTAATTAGAGCCCAGTTTTCTTGCCGCACTCTAATTAATTGGCAGTTTTGTTTATAGTTTACTATTTCTACAGCCAATCAAACGAAAAACCGTAGAAGTTTTTAACATTTTTTTTTTGCAAAGACCTTGAATTTTAGTTGTTATAATTTTTTCGATCCTATGTGTTGTTGAAACGTATAATAATTCATTCATATGAGTTTATGTGTGTGTTATACCCACATATAATTTTCTCTTGTTTATCGGCTGACAGATGCTAATAAAAATGTTACAAAAGGAAGCAAAAGGAATTGTTAAATTATAATATATAATTGAGTGAAACAAGTGTCTACTGTTGCTGCTGTTCAACGATGTTTTAGAAAATGAAAATTACGTTAGGCTAAAAAATATGTTGAATATTTTGGGTAAAAAAACCAATTACTGATATTTTTTATTTATTCTTTATTATTTTAATTGAATGAATGAAATTTAATCAGCTTAGCATAACTGCATGATGTTGATAAATATATAACGAAAAATTACAGCTAAAAAAAATGAAAAAAACTGAAACGGGTTTTCATTCTGTTTATCACCAAATTTTGGAAATTTTCGGTACCTTATCATCTGCATCAGGAGGTTCGTAAAATATTGTAATTTCTATTTAGTCGTATAGTTTGGTTTAACAAGCTAGTATAAAAATGATTAAAAAAGAGAACGCATTTTACTAATATAAAAACATTCTTATGGCGTGGGGAGCAATGGAAGAAGATCTTAGAGATTCAGGAGTCACGGTAAGTGTCATGTGACACTCGGATGCACTTGTGTGAACCAGGCGGATGCCAGGTGAACAATATTTACCTGAGTTTGTTCGTGCACACTGTGATATTTTTGTACTTCTACAAGGAGTTCTTTGTATAATCCATTCGCCGTTACTTTAACACTATTCTGGAGACCTGCCAAAGTTTTACTTCCAAAGTATTCCTCTACCTCGTGCAAATTAATCTTAACTAAGTCTATAGAATTACATCAGAGGGACAACGCACCGTATTCGTGCGCACTCAGTTGTAATGATATTTTGCATGAGAACTATTTCTTACTAGGCGCTACCAACTCACATGATTTCTCACTGTTCTTATTCACATATTTAAAAATGATATGTTACAATTTATTTTAAAAAAATTAGGCGAAACTTTAATTAAACAAAAAATAAGATAGTTTTATGTTGGCAGGCGTAAAAAACGGTCCTGTTACATAGCGTACTTGGGAAATAACTAACCATATCATCCATGGCGTGATTTTTCAAAGGTTTGATTTAAGATATGTGAAGTAACGGCGAATAGGCTATACAGTAGTTGCTAATAGGCATTTTTGTAACACCATACATAAATTAGAGTAAATTTCACAAAACCTTGTGTGGAATGTGAAAAACTATTGTTGAATTTTAACAAGTGACTGTTGCAGTCTTCAATTTTACAATAAAATTGAGCTACATAAATAATTTAATGTGTTTACTACAGCAATATGAGGTGAGTGAGTGAATGAAGAGATTTGGGCGGCTCTTAACATCGGGGTCTTGAGAGCTGATAAAGGCGAGGTGAGGTGAGCATGGAGCAGCGCCGGACTGCAAGGGCTGGGGAGGTGGGAGAACCCCGAGAAAACCTGTTGATTAGCAGCATCGTCCAGCACATATTTAGGATGAGGTGGGGCGTTGTTTGTGTTCACCAGACAAACATGTAAACGTCAATCATTCATAATGATGTAGGAAGAATGGAGACAAAACCCGTTGGCTGTGCCGAAACTTATCGGAGAGTCTAACCATTGGTGCTGGTTACCAGAAAACTTATTGTTTCTTATTTGGACGAGATTCTGTTACTTAAAAGTATTATTTCCTCATATAAAATTACTATATGGCATATTTCTTACATAACGGCCCTCCAAAATTGCAATTTTTTTGTTTTGAAAACAAATATTAACAACCAACTCACTTACCAAACTGGGATAATTCACAATGAAATAAGATACACTGAGTTTGCTCCCAGGACTCTTTACAATAAGGTATGCTATGAAATGTTTTCGCAGTTTTTAAAAAATTGCTTCAAATAAGGCAATTTGCACATAATTTTGATTTGCAGCTGTCTATGATATTTTTTGTAAAGTAAGTTTTGCTAAGCTTAGCATGAAACAAGACACGACCTCTCAGTCGCCCATGTAACATTTCCTGTAAATGACTTCGTTAATTTTTATTTGTACGTACATCCCAAAACACAAAAATTGTGATTTTGACATTCCAAGATTCAACAACTACACGATATAAATTTTGACATTCCAAGATGCAACAGCTACACGATATAAATTTTGGCATGCCAAGATACAAAAGCTATGCAATATAAATTTTAAACATGCCAAGATGCAACTAAACTATATATATTTTGACGTGCTAAGATGCAGCAACTACACAATATACATTTTGACATGCCAAAATGCAACAACTATGTGATATAAATCTTGACATGACAAGGTGCAACAACTAAACGATATAAATTTTGACATGCCAAGATGCCACAACTACACGATATAAATTTTGACATGCCAAGATCCAATAACCACTTGATATCATTTTTGACATGCCAATATCAACAACTACGTAATATGAATTTTTCGTTTGTTACATCACTGGAGAAACCAACACCTTTTAAGGCATGACCCTCTTAAGAATTTTTAGTTATCTCATAAATTTAATTTGATGCTATCAAAACCTTAATTACGTGCTGCAAATAAAATAGATAGAGAAATGTCTACGACCCAGAAGTGAATATGAAAGTATCAAAAATACATTGTAGCAATTCATTAGAGGTCATACACAATATATCAAAGCATGTCGGTGAACAAATTTAGTTTGTATGGCCATTTACTCTCATCCCGAAGCCCTTTAGTAAATTTAGGGGGACAAGGTAGATGGTAAAGTGACAGCTTAAAAGAGCAATGGAAAGGGCACGTGAGTTCAATCCAGCCCACTTCTGTTTTTTTTTTTTTTTTTACCATAAATTGCGCAATATAAGAAATGAACTATCTTGGATGTGTTTCTTTTACGTAATTATCTGGTTAAATTCAATAAAAACAATATTTAATTTGACACTGCATTCGGCCGTCACTTATTTAATCAGTGAATTTTTTTTTTAACTGAAACAAACAGGGGTTTTCCACGATTCTAAGTGGAGCCATTTTCCCCTATTCGAGTAGTTGAATTTCCCTGCGAATCAGTCGTTTTCCCCTGATTCGAATTCAGAGTGTGGCACGCCGACTTTTGTTGGACAATTCCAACTCGACGCATGACTATTATTGTACGAAGCCTAGCCGTCAAATTCAAACAGTGTCACAGGAATTCCACAGTTTGTTCATACATTCAAAAATCCGTTTTAGTGTATGACTAAAAATAAGCCTGTGAATTAGACGTAGATCTTCCGATTACCCTCGATGAAATTACTTGAACTTAATGGAACGAGAGAAAAGCTGAAATGAGCTTGTAAGCTGCATCTATAGACTTATGTGTAGATTCCTTAAGGCAGTCAATGATATTAATTTCTGTACACGAATTTTTTCGTTGTAGCACTTCCCGCCAGAATGAAGATTTGAAATTTGGTGGAACATTCACAAAAAAATATGTAAAGGAAAAAAATCATTATTTGCCTGAAAACATGTTACAATTAGTGGTATGCTCGGTACAAAAATAAAATGGTCAATATTCCAGCTTCGATTCGCCTTTGGTGTAACACGAATTCGATTTGTTGCAATATCGACATGTACAATAATGAGTTGAGTTGAGATATTTGGGCGGCTCTTAACAATGAGGTCTTGCGAGCCGATGAGGGTGAAATTTAATGAGAATGTAGAAGTGCCAGAATGCAAGGGGGGGAAACGGGAGATCCCCGAGAAAACCCGCCTAGCGGTGCCATCGTCCAGCACGATTCCCACATGTGAAAATCCGGGAGTGGCCCTGCCGCGGCCCTTTGTACAAGAAGTTCTCGCAATATGTTATGAGGCGGGAATGAGCAAGTAGTATGACAAAGCCAGTTCTAACGCACTTTCTTTTTTGCGAGGGCAACATTTACAGTATTACTGATCGACTCTACATGTCTTTTCGACGTATTGCCGCCTGTTCCCGACGCTCGGCGGGAGCAGCATGTTGCGTCGACTGGTGGGCGTGGACGAGGAGTCGTGAAATTGCGCAGGCGCAGTAGCCACCTCCCGGGGGTGGCGCAGCGCGACCTTGGGAGCGTCGTCCCGCGGGGGAAAGAGGGGGATGGGCGGAGGCGATGCGCGCGTGATCTGGAGCAGGTGAGGCAACTTGCGCGAGTTTCGTCAGCTGCCGTGTCGGCGATCGGCTGCCCCGCGCCTTAAAGTGGGTCGTCGTGCCTGCCTCTGACCGTCGGCACTCCGCACACCCTTCTCCAATAGGAGGACCATATGTCTGATTAACTACTGCACACTACGAAAGGTTCCCTCTTGGCTGGGCAGCCAGTTGGCAGTAAGTTGCTAGGCCAAAATGAGGGGCCAGCGGTTTTTCACGAAAATATTTACATGGAGGCTAGACCTCAATACCCTATGGGCACACATGCAACCTTCCTTTGACCATTGGCTGCTTACCTTTGTGTGAATAAGGGTCTGTTAAATGAGTGACCCAATCAGAATCAAGTTCCTCCGATACTGAGAGTCCGTGATTCGCAGGCAGATAGATAAGACACGTGAGAGTTCAAATGATCCGATCACGAAAATGGTTCTGAACTAAAGTGCTTTGGAACACAACTTGTCCTGAAATCTTTTCGCTAAAAACAAGTGTCCCTACCAAGGGGTAGGCATTACTTAACAATACAGCAATACTTCAGCCCCACGTGCCAGTAAAACGGCGTCACCAAATAGTAGCATTTCAACACACCGTTCCCCAATCAGAGCCTCGTAACCTACTATCATCTGTGAAATGTGTGACAACATCGCGAGTCATTATGGACTTACGGGGATGGGGATCGCTTGTTATTAACCAAAAAGTGGCTGTTTCTCTATTGTTATAATCACGTGCGATAATCATGGGTGCATTAGGGGAATACAAATCAGGCTAGCACTATTCACTGATTTGTTGTTTTACGTTATAGTTCCTGAACGGATCACACTGCAAACTTTACATTGACATTTCAATTCTGGCGCCCCATGTGTCTGATTTTAGAGACGTATTCACGTCAAAAAGTAGCTTAAGTTATGATTTTGTGTGGTATGGTCGTAGGCAGAATGGTTCCGGTCTGTAGACACTCCGGATTACAGTAGAAGATGTCAGTTATGGATTTAGTCTCATTTGGCTGATATCTTTGGATTTCACCTTTACGAGGAAATTACCATTGCTCCCCTTCCTTCGCATGCCTACATGCGATTGTCCAGCTGCAATCACGCAGCCACTCGCTGATTGGCTGGTAGATGTCCATTCGATGTATTAATGGAATGATACAATTGGTTCGAAGTCAATATGACGTCATAGGGCTTGAATGCGCGTGTATTAAAAGCAACTGGGGGTCAGCTGAGATGTTTGATTTGACAACGGATAACGTGAAAGGTGGATCGTCTCGGCTAGCCGCCAGGTAATCCATTGCCAGTTACTTTAAAGTGGAGAGGATATTGCCCGCCAATGGTTTCTCGCCATCGATTTCTTCTTCGAGTGAGATATCCTCTGTTTTACCAGAACCATCGACTCCTTCAGCTGTGATGTCCACATCACTAGCAGTATCTACTCCCACCAGTGCAGTACCATCATTTCAGATTGGTATGGGGCCATCGACTCCTTCAGCTGTGATGTCCACAGCACTAGCAGTATCTACTCCCACCAGTGCAGTACCATCGTTTCAGATTGGTATGGGGCCATCGACTCCTTCAGCTGTGACACCTACATCACTACTAAAGGCTGTTCACGATAAAGTGAGCACTTTTGAAATTGACCTTAGAAAAAAGTAACCATTTGTGATAACATATATTATTTCTTTCGCTTTATATATTTTTTGATGCTCTGAAGTGTAAAAATGAGCAAATTTGAAAAATATTTACTTTTCCAATAATTTCACAAATTCTCTTGACTTACACATGGATGAAATGATGATACCCATGTCAACGTTAAATTTGCATAATGTGGAATAACACTCAACGTGCATACAAGTAGATCTTAAGCAGGTATTTCGAAAGTGCTCATTTTACCGTGGATAACCTATAGCATCTACTGCCACCAGTGCAGCACAATAATTTACAAATGGTACAGTACAATCGACTTCAGCTGTCACGCCTACGAAATTTTCATTGAAGCCATAGAACTGAGGTACGTAGAACACCATTCCCGGCGTTAACTGCTTCTTTGGCTCCAGCACCTACATCTCCAACTGGTTCGTCCGAGTCTGGCGACTGAACAACTACGTCTTCGTCAGTGTCACTTTTGTGATAAGACATATACTTTCAGCCATAAGGTACGACGACATGAAGGCTTGTCATATTTGTGCGACAAGTGCGGTAAGCAATTAAGCCGTAGCGACAATTTACTTGCACATGCAAAGCCGTGTAAACGTGAAGTGGATTTCTCATTAGTACCTCGGTATCTGGTTTGCTGCAAGCAGCTCTCTTGTGACATCGGTATATGTCCTCAAAAGTGTAGTCACCTACATAACCCTCCCTGCACAGTGTGTCGGTGTAATATATGTGACGATATATTCGCACAAGGACAACACGAGTGTGAGTAGCGAGGTACATAAAAGACAACAACCTACAATAAAGTTGCATATATTGAGATTAATGTGTATTGAAGAAGATTGTAATTTTTTGAGGGCATGAACGACTGTGTTAAATTAATTGAATATAAAAATGCCGGTGAATAAAATTGTGTTTTCTTATTTTTTATTTAATTTGTCATACTAAAATAAAAATTTAAAAGGCACAGAAATAAAATTAATTTAATTATAAAGTATTGTGTAAAGCTCCATTGTAATACATGTATGACTAGTTGTTCCCGCGACTTCGTTCGTGTGGACTTTAAGATTTGTTTACATATTTTAAATATAGAAATGGAAAATTGAAATAAAGCGTGAATAGTTTCAATCGAAATTTATACATAATAATTTATATTACCAAAACAAAAAATTAAACTTAAAAGTTTTTAATATTAATCAAATAGAATTTACAAATGTTTTTATGTTTACATGGAAAATGATAATTGGAAATAATCTAACATAAATTAGTGTATGTAAATAAATATATATATGTATATATTAAAAATAATATAAGTATATGTTTTTGTCCTAAATAATTCTTAATTTTTATTTATATATTACTGTATTTATTGCTCTCCCTAAAGTTTGACATTGCGATTTATTAATTGTCATTGGGAAACATTTACTAATGGGGAATTGAAGCCTTTTTAATTTGGAAAGGATAGTTAGTTGGGATGATAGGTATCCGTGGTATAAACACTGTGTCCCCTTTGCTACATCCGGTTAAAATGTTAGCTTCAATGATGTTTTTGTATCGCAACTACACTTAACCTAGTGTCATTGCAAAGTTTTGGGGAGTTTTAATTACCCAGTAGCATGACGGGAACTCCAATTTTTATCTGTATCTTGTTAGCAGGCAGTTTGGGGGCTACAGTGCTATTTAAAATTTCTACAGGAAAATGTACTGACTACTCTTCGTTACATATTGTATTTATGGGCGTATACGTTGTTGAGTATTCAGGAATTGTTCCTAATATCGCAGTATTCAGGTGAGTAATCATATCGTTTTTTTTTTTTGGGAAAGGGAGAAAAAAAGGGGGGGGGGGCTAAAATTGTTCTTTCACAAAGCCAGACAATTTTTTTTTTCGGTCAAGATTTTCTATGTCTTCATATATTTCTCGATTTAACTCCTATGTTTCTGTAACGAATCGGCAAAGAGGATTGGGTAGTTCTATATCGTGATTATTATTGATTTCTGGATATTTCCCTCTCCAATATCTAAAAGAATTTTACACAATTCGGTCAAATAAAATTTGTCAATGGGCCTCCGAAGTACTAAGTGTTTCATACATGCGTTGATTTCATCCGGGCGTGTGCATCTTGTGACAACCGGTCAAGTTTGCCTATAGTCTCCGGACAACAAAAATTTTACTCCGCCGAAAGGCCTTCCATCACTTCTTGTATCTCTCAATGTTCTGTCGACTGTTTCTATGGACACTTTATTACTAATAAATACACCATTTTTGTAACACCTTAGCCTTGTTGCTGGTTTTTTTATATAACGCGTGGACTTTAGTATTTGTTTACATATGTTTAAAATAGAAGTTTCACTTCGCTTAGCATTTATGGCGTTATTAAAATACAGCCCACTATCGCTCGCTCAGGTTTTATGGAGTTATTGAAATACATAACTATATAACTGGTTTGAAAGATTGTTACTTTATTATCAGAAATTGTTTTATCGTCGCGTTAGTGTTGGTTGTTTGATAATATGTTATTTTACAGTGTTTTTCTCAAAACTTATGTATATTTTTCTACGATGCGTATTATATCAATGATTATTTAAAAAACTATTGTTGTTTCAACAATATTTTTTGACAATAACACTTTTGCAAAAATTAAGATATGAAACATAAAGAAAATTATATATGAACAAATGAATTTACTTCATAACCATTTGAGATATTGAGATGAAATAAAGAACAGATTTTAAATAGAAATAAACTCTACGATCTCTGAAAATTTAACCAAAATCGATTCTGCCGTTTCGGAGCCTATTCTGGACAAATATCCAGACAGACAGACAGACAAACAAAAATTTTGGAAACTGTTATTTATGCTTCAACATCGTTTAAATAGCATATTACGCTCGGATATTGGCATTAATTGGCATTCACTTCAATTTTATTTATTAGTATAGATTATATAATTGAATAAAAATAATTTTTTAAATTAAACAACTTAAAATTTTTAATAAGAAGTATAGATTTAATAAATGATGCAGGTAGTCAAAGACCCGCATCATGCATGTAGGTATACTGCTAAATGGAAAAATTATTCTTTAAATTCGATGAAAATTAGAGATTGTCCTATGTTAAAAAAAAAATATGAGTATCGACAGCTCGCCTGGCGGTTGAATCGGCATCTCGCCTGGTGTCGAAATCGATAAATTACTCCCCCTGTGTGATGAAAATATAACCCAGTATGGAGGATGCCAACAGCACCACCTATATTTTACGAACATAAAGAAATATAACCCCCCCCCCCCCTCCCCGTTACTAAATCGCCAGCTCGCCTGGTGGCAGTGGCGATGCGTGCTATAATTTCATGGACAATCTACTGTGTGCAGGGGACAGATCTCCTCAATAAAGGGAGAGAGGGGTCCGGAGGTCCTCCCCGGGAAAATTTGGATCTCAAATTGCAAAATGGTGCCATTTAAACACTTTTTTTTTTCGTACGTAAATATAAACTACACCGCTTGTAAAAATATTTATATTTTTTAACATAAAATTTGCGCGAGTGAAAAATTAAATAAAACAATACGATTAGTGTTGTGCGCGCGAACTTGCCCACCCATCTATCTACTGTAAACTACACCAAGCCAACTACCTGCGGCTAGATCAGCTTCGGCTGTGTCCGCTTCAGTTCGGCGAAGAAAGCACTACCATCGTAGCTTCTAACACAGGTTGACGCAGCCATAAATCAGGGAAAACCTAGGTGTTTAAAATGAAATCAAATTCAAACAAAAAAAAAAAAAAAACTAAGATCTTGTGTGCAATGGAAGAGTATGGGTGAGGGGGGTGGAGGCCTGTAGACTAATTAACGAAGGCAAGTAATTGACCGAGTAAATAACCAATAAAATAATTGGCACTTGTGATGGAGGGACCTTTATAAATGCAAGTTTTTTTTAAAATAAATTTGAAATAATAATTTTTAAAATTAATTTTTTTTTAGATTGTTAGAAAATTTTGGTTGTTTTTTTCCCCTTCAAATTGTTTGGATTCAAGGTCATTTAAGGTAAAGGTTGAAGGCCAAGATTAAGGTCATCGACATCTAACATGGCTGACAAGCTGCACACCAGCCGATCTGGTGAGGGTCAGTCGTGTCGGGAGCTTATTCGATCCAGCTGACCTCGAACCCCGGTCTTCCTACATGTACATCTTTAAACAATATTTTTAAAAATAAATTCTTTAATGTTTTCGAATTTTTGGGATATTTTCGGAATTTTTTTGGGTTTCAAGGTCACGGGCACAGGGTCAAGGTAATGGGTCAATATCAAGGTCACCTACATCCAAGATGATGTTTGGACGACGTGACAACATGACGGCCAGCCGGCTCCTGGCGCCTACTTCCCTGTTCCTTTGCGCCTGCCTCATCTAAATCATGTCTTCACTAACTTATATGTAAAACCATCTAATATAATGAGATTTTATCAGTGTTTTAGGCAACAGTGTTACGCCTTCAAGAATATAAAACAGAAGTAGGTTTGGTACTCATGCTTATAAATTAAATGTTACTTGAGGCTGTTATTGACACAAATCAGCGCTATAAACTTTAATAGTTTCCCCCACATTTATGGAAGCAGATACAGAATAAAGAAGAAAGAACCAAAAGCTATCTGGGAAGAGTGGGAGACATAAAAATTCCCACAATAAGTCAAATTGCACCAGTAATAGTCCATCGATGTACCACTTCACAACCATAAAATGGCCTACAGATGGCCACCCATACTTTTACCAGCAATAAGTATAGACTACGTGTGGCCATTGCTGGAATACAGTTGGTAAGCCATTTAGGGGCCATTAATGTCTTATAGTAACCACAAAATAAGTACATACATAATAATAAACCTTGAAAAAATTTAACGAATGTATATTATACTAAATTAAAATAACAAATATGTTAAAAAAAATTACCTAATTTAATATTTTAAAAAATTCCTGTTAAAAAATCTTGTTTTAAATGTTTTCTTCTTGGCATATAAATTTCAATATCCTAGAGTTGCAAATAAAATATAATTTATTGATTTTGTGGTTTATGTTCCTAATTTCTCGTAAAATGTTCGAAAAATTTAAATTGGAGTGTACATTTTGTTCGAAAATTAAACGCCCAAACTGCGGGAGGCAAGTCCTTACGAAAAAATGAAGTCGAAAATATAAAGTACACCAAATACCTAAACAGAATATTAAAGGAGATGCGAACCTGTGAAAAGTGGGGTTTGAAAACATACTTTCACTGAATGCCTTGTACTTACTGCCAGCGGCAGGAATGACGGCTATATACCCCCAGTACGTCCTACACGGTTGACTGTGACACGCCCATTTGGCGCGCTATGGAGCGTGTGACGGCTATATGCCCCAGTACGTCCTACACGGTTGACTGTGACACGCCCATTTGGCGCGCTATGGAGCGTGTGACGGCTATATGCCCCCAGTACGTCCTACACGGTTGACTGTGACACGCCCATTTGGCGCGCTATGGAGCGTGTGACGGCTATATGCCCCCAGTACGTCCTACACGGTTGACTGTGACACGCCCATTTGGCGCGCTATGGAGCGTGTGACGGCTATATGCCCCCAGTACGTCCTACACGGTTGACTGTGACACGCCCATTTGGCGCGCTATGGAGCGTGTGACGGCTATATGCCCCCAGTACGTCCTACACGGTTGACTGTGACACGCCCATTTGGCGAGCTGTGGAGTGTGTACTGGTGGAGGTCATGTTGTTGATGTGCTGACGTACCACTTCCTCAAGCCGAACAGTGCGCACAGACCGAGGACGGCCAGCATTACACATGCGTCTCTGCAACATGGGATGCATAAGTCACCTTTCTGCTGCGGACTTGTAGGCGATGCACATGGCATTCTGCGAAAATACGTTTTCAATGCCCAATATTCAGAGGCTCATATCTCATTTAATATTCCGTTTAGGTATATGGCGTGCTTTATATTTTCGACTTTATTTGTTGTAAGGGATCATCTCCCGCAGTTAGGGCGTTTAATTTCCCAAAATTCTGTATACCTACTATATCAAATAGTTTTGTTGAAATGGGTAACTGTATTTTAGGCTTAGCGTAAATCATGGGCGATGGTGACGGTTGGGCTTGGATATGGGCTGGTCGACTCCTTTACGTTCAGCAGGGCCCGAAAGCTGAATGTCAATGTGAAGTAATTCACGCTATGGAAATGGACGACTCTCGGGTTGGGGTACTAGCCTGCCAAGGTGAAGAACCTGCGAAGAAAGGAAGGAGGATCATGGGCGGACCTCACTTTCCCCTAGAGGTTTCCTTAGCCCAGGAGGGGGGGGGGGTGACCTCGCCCTGAAGAAAGGTGGTATGGGTCCGTGGATCCACCCCCTAACCCCGGCGCCCAGAGGTCGGACTGAGGATGGACTCGTGATGGCGGTGGTTGGAAGATCGCAACCAGCGTGCTTTGTTCTACGACAAGCACAGCATAATAGAATTGAGACAATCATATTGGCCGTTATACCCCGACCAGCCTGATGCCCGGTTGCACCAAAATCTTCCCCGATCCGAGATCGAATGATCTTAGTTCCGAATATGGATCCAGTTTGATCTTGGTTCCAATGTAAAAGTGTTGCACCAACGAAATTTCATGATTATAGATCTCCGATTCGTCGATCTTGGTCCCAAAGTGAGAGATCGATATTAAGTATGAGACAGATTTTTCTATTGGTTAGTGATATATGACGTCATGGAAGTAGACGTATTTTTCACTATAGCTAGAAATATATGTGCGATGTTTTATCTGTTTTAAGCAAATTATTGTTGTGCGAATTTTGCTGAATAATATTCAAGTTCGTAAAATGCTTTTTTAATTTCCCAAGAAAACAATCAAATGTAGTTCTATCTGTTGGCGTACTTTCAAACTAAATTTGTCGACGATGGCTGCCGATCTCGGATCGAAATTCTGAACCGCCAATTTCGGCGGTTCGAAATGAACTTCATCTCGATCTCCAGTCCAGCTCTGAAGTCGAATGGTGCAACAGTTTTCTGTGTCGATCTTAGATCCGATCTCGGCTCGAGTTACGAACCACGATGGTGCAACCGGGCATTAGACTGGCCGGTGGTAACCAATGCAGGTATGGTATGTCGATAGTGGGCCTATCCCGTGATGTAAGAACATAATTACGGGTGGTGGATGAGACCACGCCTCTCCCCTCCCTACCTCCCGCGGTGTCGAGTGGTGATGTGCCACTGTGTTGCCACTGGGCGCTCTGTGTGGACACGGTCAAGTAGGCCCCATGAGGTGGACCATTACTAAAATAATCAAACATAACTGATGCTGCGCCTCAACTCCAGTAATGGTAATCCGCCGGAGACTGGAGTAATACTTAATCTTTGTTGTTGTTGTTGTTGTGTCACCTATTTGTAAAGGCTTTTCACTCTAAAGTGAACACTTTTGAAATCAACTTATGAAAAATCTCACTGCCCCTACTTGCACGTGTTTTAACAGTCACACTGAATGACTTGCATCCTGCAAAGTTGGTAACGACGGAGACAAAGTAGTTCCATGTTTTAACGTTGGATTAAAAGTGTTAGGCAAACATTTGAGAATATTGAAATTATTTGTTTTACTTTATATGCTCTTAATGCATGCAAGAGCAAGAATGAACCAAATTGTAAAATATTTACTTTTCTAATAATTCGACAGTTTTACTTGACCGACGCATGGATAAATTAACGAGGCCCGTGGCTACGTTAATTTTACACATAGCGGAAATATACGGAATGTGAGTACAAGTAGATCATAAGCAGGGCTTTCAAAAGTACTCAGTTTACCGTGAACAGCCTTTATGTAAATGTTAACGCCATTCAAATAGCTTGCCAATAAATCTGAACCCATCAAAAAATACTGTGTTCAGGATGGCCCATGTGTCTTGTCACCCCCTGAAGCATTTTCATTTTTTTTTCAATGTGTAAGGGTGGTCCGCATGTCTTGTCATCCTCTTAAAACCTGTCTGATTATTGGAATACCTCGTGATGTATTGGATTATATTACGTTATTACTGGTTATGTATTTATGTAATGGGTGACATGACATTTTCAGGGGGTGGCGACCCTGTAGTTAAAACTTGGTTTCTTAATGGTATGTTGCGAGGAATCCCGCACTGCAAGGCCGTTCCATAGCCCTTCCTTCACCTGACGTCACATTAGCTGCGAACTACCTTGCATTGACACTGGGAGACTGTTACCACGACACAGGTGCTAAAGAGAGAAGGTACGTTCACAGGGCCGCGTGCGACTGGAAGCAGCGTTGATGGTCGAATTCGCACTTCCCGGAGACTGTCTCCCAAGGTCTGCGAAGTCCAAGGACAGGATGAGACACAAGTGTTCGTCTGGTCGACAAGTGACGGCAAATATCCCACACTGCATTTGCGTTGCCCAAGGTCCGGGTTTCTGTACGTGATTTCCTATACACGAGTCTCACCTACCCCAACAGCCTACGTTGAAATCTTTTCGTACTTAAAAGAAAAGGGTTTCTCTGACGTTGTTTTGCTTGCACTAACAAAATCTTGCTGTAATTCAAAGGAAAGGTTAAAGAAATTTTTGTTTGTTGTTATTATTATTTTTTTTTGTAAAAATTTGATCTTATTGAAATATTAACTTGATTTGATTTAAATATTAATTTCCCTAGTAGAAAAGAAAAAAATTCCTTGGGGCTGTTTTATTTACAGTAAAGAGAGGTTGCTGCATACCAAATAATGTTGCTAAATGCTTTATTTCGGTTCATATAGTTTTCAGTACCTAACGAATTTTTCAAAATGCTACGCTACCAAATAACAAATTCCTTAGATAGTTTTCGATCATCGACAAAATTGTTTAACGTCCAAAATATAGTTAAGTGAAATCATCACAAAGGATACTGCTGAACTGTTGTAACCACGATGGAAATTTATCATTAACATTAATATATTACAGATAAAACAAAAATGATTTCTTTGTGGCAAACCCACTTTGGGGTGGTTCAAGTTTAACGAAAGGTATGTTTTTCTTGCGGCAACAAAACGTATGTTGCCACAAATAAAGTGTTTTTAAAGTGTGCTTGCAAGTCAACGAGCAATATGTTGATACAGTCTATTCGATGAAAGGATGTACTTATTTGACCGTTCTAAATGTAGTCGTGTGAACATTGTTCCTGCGACAAAATTCTTGTGCTGGCATACTGGACCTGTTGACATTAAGCTGAATGTTGGCTTTTTTTTTTTTTTTTTTTTTTGTAAAGATTATCTGCTTCACAGACAGTCACTGCTATTGCCATAGCAACAGCTGTTTACAGGACTAATGCTTGATTTGCAATGCCAAGACGAGTTTATCCCAAAAGTCTAACACGACATCTCAGTCCGACCATTTCCGCCACCATAATTACATAGCCCAGTGTTTACAATACCCCGACAGTTTGCATTCGACAAGTGTCGCGTGGCTTTCGGCAAATCCTAGAATAGCCAGTAACTTGCTATACGTTCTCTTTAGAATGCAATGAAATCACAAGACATTGTGCACTATTGTATTTTGGCAATTTCGTAAACAAAGTATTATTTTTTATTTTGGCGGAAAGTAATTTTTTCACAAATATTTATTTTCGTAAATTCTACAGCTTTCTGCTACAACATAACCAAATTGTACACATAAAAAAAAAGATTCTGAGTAAAATTTACCACAGAAGTGAAATCTGCACGAAATTTTGTTTTATAAGTTTTTTTTTTTTTGGTTGGGCTGTCGGCGCTGCGATTTTGTCTGGGTGAACTTGCTTCTGATTGGCTGACGAAAAATTTCCGTCGGTGTCGGGGCTGTTTTGTCGGACTGTCGGGTTATTGTAAATCCAGCATTAAGTTTTCTACGCAGGTTGGGAACAAAACGTTATTTCTTATTGGAGACTTTTAAGTAACGAAACACGCCGCAAGGCGCGCTGCTGTCCCAAAGAAGTGATAAATGGAGAAATCGAATATTTGTGTGTGTAAAAGCTAGTATTTGGCTTGAATTGTTATATATATATATATATATATATATATATATATATATATATATATATATATATATATATATATATATATATATACACACTGGCTCCAACCAATTAGCTTTATTTCGTAGCCACCATTCATGCGTTGCAATAGTGTTTACAAGAGCAAACGCCAAAAATACAACTATGATTGGCATTGAGCGTTCCTAAGCAAGATTAATTCAATAGGAAAACGTTACGGATTAAAGTGCGAAACTAAAATAGCTGTTATGAAACGGATCTTCAACATACTTTTCTCCTTTCGTCTATAGAAACCACCAGAAAACTCTAAAAATGGTATTTCGACCATTTTACTATTATATGTTTCGATTCAGTTGTGATACTCAGATGAAATAATTGTGTAAGCCTGCGTTTTGCTAAATCCAATTCACGACAGAATATTTATCAATATGGGAAGATATTTCCTTATATTTCCGCTCAAGTACGAAGAACAAAGTACGTAGGGTCTATCACAGTACAAGTCTGAAGATTGTACACGGTTAAATTTATCGTATTAAATCTGCGATTATCCCATGTACCTACGTACAAAATGGAGATATCCTGTACATACGCGACACCAGTGCAGCCTGGCGATGAAAATTCTAAGTTGCCAAACTTAAAGCATTGAGCTTCGCAAAATGAGTAGAATAAACCTTAGTATGGAGCGACGTCGGAATTAGAGTGCGGGGGTAAACGGGAGATCCCCGAGAAAACCCCTCCGACCAGCGGCATCGTCTGGCACGATTCCCACGTGCGGAGATTGAAACCCGGTTCTCCTTGGCGGGAGGCGAGCAGGCTAACCGCACTAAAGGAGAAGTGGTCCTACGCCATATGGTTGAATTAAAAAAGTCAGGTAAACGTTTGTAAAATCTGTATTTTTTTTTCTCTGTGTTTTTTTTTTATGCATCGAAGTGTAAGAATGAGCAGATTTGTAAAATATTTACTTTTCTAGTAATTCCACAGTTTTAGTTGACCGACAAACAAATAATGTACCTATAGGCTGTTCACGTTAAAATGAGCACTTTTTAAAGCCCTGCTTAAGCTCTACTTGTATGCGCGTTGTGTATTCTTCCACCTAATGTAAATTTAACATTAGCATGAGTCTCGTCACTTTATTCGTACGTCGGCCAAGTTAAATTGGAATTCCTACGAAAGTAAATATTTTACTAATCTTCTCACTTTTCCTCTTCGGTATTTTGAAAAATTAACAGAAAATGAAATGAATAATTTAAGTTATCACAAGTGGTTACCTAACACGTTTTATTTAACGTTAATGTATGGAACTACTTTCCCTCTATCCTTACCAACTTTAGTGGGTGCGTGTCACTCAGTACGCCTGTTAAAATACATGCAGTTAGGAGCAGGGATTTTTTCATGTTTGATTTCAAAAGTGCTCACTTTATTTTGAACATCCTTTAAGCTCATGGCGACGGTTTTCAAACGGCGGAAGAACACGCAATGTTTATATACACGTTGATGTGCGCAGTTTACCGTGAACAGCCTTCACGCGCTTACACTGATATTATAGAAAATGTTTTCCTACCTAGGTTCGCTATTGTGAAAAAACTCCTCACACCCCCCTGGATGTAGTAAGAGTGGACCGGCCGGCACGCGTGCCCGCGGACCCGAGTGGCGAAGGCGGGCGGCTGGCAGCAGTTCGGCAGGTACGGAAGGGGGTGCGCGCGGCTGTGTCAAGGTCGGCGGTGAGGGAGCGCGCGCCTCGCTACAGCATCTTCCAGAGGACTCCCTCCCTCCCTCCAACGCAAGGGACACGGGGAGGGGGAACTCTCGGTTTCAACCCGCCGCGCCGTTACTATGGAGGGTTTTGGAGGGGGGTGAGGGATTGTCCCATGTAGGTTAGAGGAGGATGTAGGGCGGCTATAAACTGGCTGGCCGCGCAGTGGCGGCAGTTCAGTCCCCGTACAACGCTTGTTGAGCTAGTGTCTGCTGTCAGGTGAGTTGACTGCATCGTCCTCTTGTACCCCTGCTATAGTCTATACGTGGTAATGTCAGCACTTTTAAGGTCCTCCCAGCGGGTATTAGCCACCAATAAATCTGTTTTTTTTTTTTGTAGCTTCAGATGTTAACTTTTGTGATTGGTGAGATTTTTACACTGGTCATTAGTAGAGACTCGGAAATGTCGTGCATTCATCTGAGGACAAGTCAAACTGCACATATGCGCTTGTGCTCTCATTGGCCTTTAGTTCGTTAGACACGCCCCGAAAGACTTTCAACCAATAATGTACCTGCAAAGAAAATAACCGAATACTACGTAACCTGGCCTGGGGTTAACGTGGGGTAAAAGCCAATTAACTACTAAGTGATTCTCGAATGCATTATAGATTTGTGGAGTCTATCTGGTTGTAGAACGAACGCGCGAAATTTTCGAGTCTCTATCTATTAGTTATCTGGCAATGTTTATATTAAAATATTGCGGGAAGATACAAAACTGGCTACAAGGGAAAATTAAGCAGACCTTTAAAAAGTGCTCACTTTTACCGTGAATAGCCTGTAGGTGATCGTGCCTCCAGCGGTTCACTCTCCCACCTGCACGACCACCTGAAAGGAATCTGTTGGGATACCCTGTTGTGGAACTAGTGAAGCAGAGTTCTCTTGCAGAGATGATAAAGGTGCGAATAATCTATAAAAGTCAGGGAAACTGACCACAACTTGGTAATATAAACCTTAAGATGATAGATTTTCTGTACAGCTAAAACATTTTCATCGGCAGTTTTTTTAAACTACTGGGTATAGGCCGTTCACGGTAAAGTGAGCACTTTTGAATCCCTGGTTACTTTTTTCTTTCAACCAATTTGTATGCTTCCACTCCTTGTTAATGTAAACCCTGCCACTTGAGTAATAAACAGAGTGCATACGCTCACCATACGCAAAACCAAAAGTCCGAGGCCACAACGAAATGTATTTATTGGTTATTATGTCTGGCGAAACAACTTCAAAAAGTGCTCACTTTACCGTGAACGGCCTACACCAAAGAATCTTGACCTGTCGGAGAAATCGCCTTGTAAGTACAGAATATAACTCCTCTTGCTGTAGACTATTTTCGTGAATATTATGTCGTGCATGTTTCGTTTTGATCACGTTTTATAAATTACTGTACGTATCATTATTTGATTTAATGAGTGCTTAAGAAGGTTGGAAATTGCTCCAGTTGTCCTCTGGAAAACGCAGGAAAGTCAGGGAAGTTAAATGTTGATAGTCTTTAGCACCCGTGCCTTGCCTTTGGTATTCAGCCGCGTCCAAGTCAAAGAGAGTCCCGAAATTTCAGCCGACTTTACGGTCACTATCTGAAGGGTATCTGTATATCTCAACGAGAGCAATCCAACAGCGACTGCAGCGTATATCCCGAGACATCGGGGCTCTCTGCGTCTGCGACATAGCGGTAACAATCAAGGGTGCTGCTCGGACAATGTCCGTGGGAGAACGCGAGAGCTCGCAAATGAGACACCGTTACTCGGCGAATATCGTCTCCACTGCGGCGGGTCGGGCGCCGATCACCCCCCCTCACGGATGTGAATCAGGCGTGGTCGCATGAACGATCAACACTGTCACTTCCGGTGTCAGCTCGTTGCAGGGTCTTGTCGATGTAGGCTCGCACTTTTTCAAGCTGCGCTATGTTCTCGAATATTATTTTACGACTGCCCCAACAAATTACTTGCTTGGTATTTTAGAATTTTTATGTCGCTAGGCCGTGAAAAACGTGTGTAGGCTATTCACGGTAAACTGAGCACTTTCTAAAGTCCGTCTAAATATCTGCTTGCGAGTTGGGCATTCTTTCGCCTTATGTAAAATTAAAATCGCCACAGGCCTCATTACTTTATTCATGCGTCTCTAAAGTGAAACTGTAAAATTGTTATAAAATTAAATATTTTACAAATTTACTGATTTTTACATCTTGATGCATTAAAAAAAAAACAGGAACGAAAGAAATTATTTCAGTTATCGCAAATTGTGACTTTCCCCCATTGTTACCACCTTTACTGGGCGCATTTGACTCAGTGCGCCCGTTAAAATATATGCAGGTAGGAGAAATGACTTTTTTCTAAGGTTGATTTCAAAAGTGCTCACTATATCGTGAACAGTCTTTAACATGTGGGTAGGTACGTACTGCGATTTTCGGAGTTCATTACCGCTGTCATGTGACCTTAGTGTACTGCCTTTTTTTCTAAGTTATTTTACTACTAAAAGGATGTCAGAGTTCCTCAGTATGGATGCGACCTAAGTGCATCTCAAGGCAGATCCCGAGATGCGCTCAGATATGCATCGCATCTTTTCTGGGATTGGACAAACATGGCCATGGTTGGGTCCCATGCTAACTTCTAACCTCTACAATGGAAGGGAGGGGGACGAAACCGGCGTTGACGCTGTAAAGAAACCTTAGCGGGAAATATTGCAAAAATTTCACGAAATTTGTGCATTACAAAATAGGTTTCCACTGGAACAAATGATGGGAAAGGAAAATGGTCGTTGAAAGGGTGTTCGTAACACTAGAAAAGTGCGAGAAAAGGGGAAGGGTATTCTTCATTTTGTTGCTCGCACTGGAATCGTATTGGTTGTAGCTAGGAGAGTGGGAGGTATGACTTTCACCGGCTGGAAGGAGGGGCGAGGGGGGATGCGCTACTGATGATAGACCCTCCCATATCCCCAGTAGGCCCGTTCTACAATGCACTGATACTTTTATTTTTTTATTGCATCCGTAAGATCTTTTGTTCTATACATAGCTGTACAAAGATATTGGATAAGTCAGATTACATCCTACAAAGTATACATAGGGATAGCAAATTTCGCGAATTCATTTCAGGACAAGGTAGATTTCAAACGCGTTTACACTGAATTCACCTTTTCTATTGGATCACAGTTTATAATTCACGCCCTAGGCGACTCTGAGCCAATGGCAGACTTGCAAGGGACCATGAAGCGAATCCCATTTTGCCAGGTGAGGAGTAATACTAGGGCAGCAGCCAATGAACAAACATATGAGGCTCGATTGTACAAGGGATTGTGCAGTCTAGCCTACGAGTCATTGAACTCGCGAAATTTTCCTATCCCCGAGTATACAGTATAACTAAGAAAACAGATTCGGTACCGCTAACGGAACAAGCCGACGACTCGGAATGGATTTGAACCATTCTACAATACGAATACACGTACGGTCTTGCAACTTACGAAATCAAAACTATTCAGCTATTGCAAGTTAGTGGTACATGTTTCATAATATACACATCTAATGTTGTATATTTCTACAGTGTTTGAAAATACGTAGATACAACTGCCGAACCATGTGCACTTATTTATTAGAACAAAAATGATAATCACCACTCCAATTCGAAACACTTGCCGTGTATGCCACAATGGCCACGAAAATGAGTACCAACATAACCAAATACTCGATTCCTATTTGGCTGCACGGATTCACGGGCACGCCAAGAGTTGGGAGTTGCCCGGCGCTCTTGCGTGTATCCGTACGTTATCCGTGTCTGCGTGCGTGCCGTTGTAGAACTGAGACAGACGGGCAGCCTGCCACGGGAGCGTGTACGACCTGGCCCAGTGTGACAGGAGGCTGTCTGGTGTGGACCGTCGCCGCCTGCTAACAGCAGAAGATGGCACTGCTCGTCGCGGAGAGAGGGAGATAAGGACACTGACCTCTGACCTCGAGTCGCGCTGACAGCTACGGTGACCACCACTCGCCTGCACAGTGACGCAGGCAGACGTTACCCTCCCTCCCCTTCAATATAAACATTGATAAAGCAGCGGCTATAATTTTTTTTCTTCAGCCGATAAATATGGACACCTCACACCTGTATATTTATTGACTATCATTTAGGGGGGGCCAGGGCTCCCCACTTCTCCGTCCTACAGGCTACGCCGCCACCTGTATAAGCTAGTAATTAGCTCGCCGTCAGTGTACGCCTACCAGACAGAGGCTGTATTCGTGCTTACCCTTTCAGCAACTTACGTTTTTGTCAACGCGGAAAGCTGTTGAAGGTACCCCGTTTACGTTTTGTGGTAAGTCCAAAAGAAATATGGAGGCGATTACGGGTTCTACCTTATATGAACTAGTAGCGCAATTTATGCTACAATTTACATACTACAATATTTTATATACTAATTCATTTTTCACCTTCTAATTGCAACCAGGGAACTCCTATTAACAATCAGATGTAGGCTATTCACGGTAAAATGAGCACTTTTGATAGCCCTACCCGTGTAATTTACCGCCTTATGTAAATTTAACACTGGCACGGGCACTTATTACTTTATTCATGCGTCGGTCGAGTGAAATTGTGATATTATTAGAAAAGTAAATATTTTACCAATCTGCTCATTTTTGCACTTCGCTGCAATAAAAAAAAAAAAAAAAAAAAAAAAACAGAAAGCGGAACAAATCATTTAAGTTATTACAAATGGTTGCCTAACACTTTTTATTAGACGTTAAGATAATGGAACTAATTTCCCCCCAACGTTGCCAACATTACTGAACGCATGTCACGCAGTGCGCCCGTTAATATGTAAACAGGTGGGAGCAGTGGTTTTTTTCTAAGGTTGATTTCAAAAGTTCTCACTGTATCGTGAACAGCCTTTACAGAAATTTGCACAGAACCGTTAAATGTAATCATTCTATATTGAAAAAATTTCAGTAATGACCCCGACTCTGTTATAACACTAAAACAAATAATTTATAAAAATGGATGATACAGCCTCTTAAAGGCTGTTCACGATAAAGTGAGCACTTTTGAAATCAACCTTAGAAAAAAGTCACTGCCCCTACCTGCATATAATTTAACGGGCGCACTGAGTGACATGAGTCCAGTATAGTTGGTCACGATGGAGGGGAAAGTAGTTCCATATATTAACGTCGAAAAAAAAAAAGTGTTAGGTGACCATTTGAGATAACTTAAATTATTTCTCTCGCTTACTGTATTTTTTATGCATCGAAGTGTAAAAACGAGCAGGTTTCTACAATATTTACTTTTCTTATATTTTCACAGTTCCACTTGACCGACGCATGGATAGATTGATGAGGCCAATGGCAATGTTAATTTTACATAAAGTGGAAGAACACACAACGTGTATACAAGTAGATATTAAGCACGGCTTTCAAAAGTGCTCATTTTACCGTGAACAGCCCATTGGTAGAGATAGGAACAATTCGCGAGTTCATTTCAGGACAAGATAGACTCCAAACACGTGTGCACTGAAGTTGACTTTGCAATTGGATTAGGCACACCCTGAACGACTCTGAGCCAATAGCAGACTTGCAAGGAAACAAGAAGGTAGTGCCATACTGCCAGGTGCGAAGTAACACTGTCTACGCTATGGGGCAGCAGCCAATGAACAAACATCTGAGGCTCGAGTATACACATGGATGTGGAGTCTAGCCTACAGGTCATTGAACTCGCGAATGTCTCCTATCCCTACCCAGAGGCGAATGAGAAGTATGGATCGGAGCACGGGAGTGTGAGAGGAGAAGGAACGGCTCTGGAACTGGAACGAAGAGGGGAAGTAAAAAGGTGTCGGCTTGAAGTCGACGGGGATGCACAGTTAGATGTACCGTTACACGCTGTGTCACGGCCCGGCGGGACTACACAACCGGTTCTCTGACCGTCTACTTCCTCGCTCTTCCTTCGCGCATCTCTCTTCATTCCGCCATGTGCTGGCGCGTCCACCCGTCTACTGTGGACTAACCCGCTCATTCACCGCCGCCACGATATAGTCCATTCCCTGTTTCTTCAGCCGTTTTGAATCAACCCTTTGAAAAATCTCCCCATGTATGACGTGTTTAGTTATTTCCTAGATACGCCCTGTATCACAAGCGTTTTATACTTCTGCTCATAAAAGCTGCTTTTTTTTCTATTAAATTGAAATGTTATTAATATTTTATCCATAAATTATAATGTTTCATTTATATATAATCTGAATAAAAACCAGGGAGAAAATAGGTATGTTGGTAGCGCCTAGTGAGAAATAGTTCTTAAACAAAATACTGTTGCAACTGAGTGTGCACGAATGTGGTGCGTTGTCCCTCTGGTGTAATTCTCCAGACTTGTTAAGCTTAGTTTGCACGAGGCGGAGGAATATCCTGGAAGTAGAACTTTAGCAGGGCTTCACAAAAGGCTGAAGTAAGCGTGAATGTATTATAGTGCACCGCTTGGCTCGCAACCATCCGCCGATCGATCGGGCCAGAAAATGTTCAGTGTTACCACCCAACAACACGAACTTTCTCGCGCAGAGACAAATGTTTTTAATGAATGTAATAAATACGTTATCTTTCCCTAACATAAACTACAAGTCATCTTCAGTTAAATTCAAAGGCGAAACCTAAAAAAAAAAAAAAAGTGAACATCTTCACTGCCTTGTGTATTCAAAAAGAAAAATATTCAGACAAATAAACAAGTGACTGTTTTTTCGGACAGGCATGTTCAAGGAACGATATTGCAAGGCGGTGGTCCGTCAAAAGATAAAGTTTAAGATATATTTGACGGATTGACGGATAGAAATAAGAGTTGCTATGCGATTGGTTGAAGATCACGCGACCGACTGACGGATAAAACGGATGGTTGTGAGTCCAGCTTAGACCTGCGTGTTGAGTGAGGAGTGAGTGATGAGATTTGGGCGGCTCTTAACACCGAGGTATTGAGAGCCGATGAGTATAGGCAGCGCCGGAATGTAAGGGCCGAGGGAACGGGAGATCCCCGAGGAAAACCCGCCGACCAGCGGTATCGTCCAGGCACGACCCCGACGGCGAATAGTCTAACCACTAAACCACCGCGGCCCCCTTAGTGTACTTGTTGCATATGAACGACATTTATTACCAGTTCTGTACACATCAAGGTAAACGGTAAAATTGGGAACTTTTGAAAGACCTGTTTAAGATTTGCTTGTATGCACGTTGAGTTATTCTTACGCCATTTGTAAAATCAGCATTGTCATGGGCCTAAGCAGTTTATTCATTCGTCGGGCTAGTGAAACAGCGCCATTATTGGATAAGTAAGCGTTTTAAAATTTCCAAATTCTTACTCTTATTTACGATTAAAAAAAAAAGGATATGTAAATCATTTCAGTACTCAGAAATATTAGCCTGTCACTTTTAACTAATCATTTCGACGTGGAACTACTTTGCCATCCGTCGCTACCAACTTTACCGGGCGCATGGCACTAGGCGCGCGTGTTAAAAATACACGCTGGTCGAGACAGTGGCATTTTCAAAGGTTTATTTGAAAAGTGCTCACCTAACAGTGAACAGCTTATTGTAATCAGTACTCTGAAGAGTCTTTAACGAGTCTAATCTGGTTCGTGGAATTTGCTTTGCCTCTCTGACGCGAATGGTTAATGTCAGAGTCATCGAGAAAGCAGTGCGTTTATCACGGATTGCAATACAAATGCTGATCAAAATAATTATGCGATTGCAACACTTTTAATTCAGAAATTGATGCCTGACTACGTGGATCAAACTCGGTTCACAATTGAAAGCGCAACGGTAACCGTATAACGTAAGCCATGTCGCTGTGATTTCAAACCTATTCATTCACGTGGAGGAAATTGTTATATTTCATTTATGGTGCATACGCGCGGGGCAACAGCCAATCAGAACAGAGCAGAAAATTTTCCACGAGTAAAAACGGAGGAACGTAGTTGTGTTATGGAAACGAATAAATGTAGCGAGACTTGGAATTCAAAGGGAAGAACATGCGACAGTGTACGGGCAGGAATCCCTTAATGATAATCCCCATATTTACGATCGCAGATGCAGAAATTTTTAAAGACAAATACATATGGAAATAATTTTCAACTCACTGTCCACTTTCAACACAGTATTACACTGAATCTGTCCCTACACTCAATTTTATGTACGTCAATACAGCAAAACTGTCAAACCACTATTAAATCAATATTGTCATTGATAAATTATGTAAGTATTCAATTGCATATCAGTTTCACACGAGGTTTCTGGTCGTGTGCAATGTTCTACCGTTATGTCGTATACTCCCAGGTTGAAATAATTGACGAGTATGTAAACTGTCCGAAATTTATTTTTTCTTTTAGTTAAGTATGAAAAAAAAAATTCTCTTTATGATGCGAAAAGATATCCGAAATGCATGTTGAGTCGGTTTACAATATTTTTCAACCATAAAAATCTCATTTGACGACAGAAGTTCCAATGGCATTCGGCGTTCTGATTGGCGGGCGCGAAACTCTTTCATGACAGTACGAATGATAACCACATTTACGCCAGGCAGTGTCGAGTTATTCCGGTTATGCATGACGTTAAGCCGCCTTCTGGAAACGAGGTTCCTGGTGTGTTTGGAATCCTGGATAATGAAATCCCGGATAAGCCGTAGCTGTATGTGTGTGTCTTTTTAATGTGAGTTTTGTTAATTTCATGTGTTTATCCAATTAAGAATCCTGTATTAACGCAAGCGTAAATAAATTTCCAGGGGAAATAGTTCAGCTTTGTGACGTTTTAGAGACAAAAAAAGCGTAACCAATATTGTTAACTTTTTTGAAGTACAGCAGCTTGGAGTAGTTACAAAGTCTCCGGATTGCCTTCAACCAATTTAATCTAACGTTTGTATTAACGTAAGGTCTGTATGGTTTTTGTATGTTGAGATTTCAGATCCAGCTGTATACTGTTTAATGGAATATCGTCTACCCACACAAACACTGTTTCCTTTATGATTGACATTTACACAGACTACGCCTGGCTAGGACATTCGAAAAAGCCATAGTAAACAGATCAAGTTGTGTGGACAGTTTTGTATCTGTTTGTATCTGGATCATAAAGAAAACGTTATATCACGACGCCGTAAATATTTTGTCGGAACATTTTTTTTTTTTTTTTCCTTTTTTGTGCGCGGTTCAATCGGTGGTAAATGTGCGTGTTTTCGACTCGTGCAACCCAACCGGAAACTTGTCGAAACTGTGCCACGCCGTTGACGAAATGCGCGGGAAGTCAGAACTACCGCTAGGAAGTAAATGAATGCTGTTTTACGCCATTCTCGTTCTGAGTATAGCTAGCGCAACACACGCGTGTTAGTCGGAAAGTATACACACATCACCACAGGCGCACGTATGCGCACGGTAAGATCGCTGTTTGTTAGACATTTGCCAAAGCTCTGCCTGGGATCTGCTTTCACTCTCTATTTTGTATTCTCCCACCTTAAGAGTTAGTTGGAGCTGCGTGTCCAAGGTCAAGAAGCGAGGGAGCAATACGGGCGACACTAACACGCACGCCTAGTGTATCATCGCTCCTACGCGCAGTGTTTCCGTCGTGACGCTATACTGTGTAAATTAGATCTGTAACTTAGGTATTTTATTACACGCAATTAAATCCCACAGATTAAACTAAGTCCGTAACTTTAGCATTTAAAAATGCTATATTTGACCATCTTAACGAATTTTTTTCTCCAAGAATATACTAAATATGACTAACGTAAAACAATAGGGACATAGATAATTGTTTTTTTTTTTTTGTCTTTTCTGGCAAAAAGTCGTATTTGCAGAACATTTATTTGCCGAGATACGCGTATTCGCGCCAACAACTATTCCACAAAAAAGTGCAGCTCCATATAACTCTTAAGGAAATATACTTGGCCGTAGACCTGAAACCTTTATCCATGCTCAGATCAATTGAAATCGTGGAATTTCCAGAGCTGTACATATGTCATTTACATGCCAGTTCTTAAGCTTACATTCATAAAATAAACTGGAACCAAATTAAATAAATTCACAGAGGAGACATTTATTCATGGCATCTGTACTATTTTCTCTACCTCGCTGCAAACTTTACTGGAATCATATCAGGCAGTGTATCGATTAAAATATGTGCAGTTAGGGTTTAAAGGTTGATTTCAAAATTCCTGCTCAGTAAACCACTCATCCTTTTAAAAGTACCTGCATATATTTTATCGGGTGCACTGAGCGACATGCGGCCAGTAAAGTTGGTAACGATGGAGTGAAAGTAGTTCCATATCATAACGTCTAATAAAAAGTGTTAGTTTACCATTTGTGATTACTTAAATTATTTCTTTCCCGTACTGGTTTTTTAATCCATGTAAATGTAACACCGAGAAAATTTGTTAAATATTTTCTTTTCTAATCATTTCACTGTTTATTTATACCGACGCTTGAATATAGTGGTGAGGCCCATGGCAACGTTTATTTTACATAACGCGGAAGAATACACAACGTGCATACAAGTATATCTTAAACAGGGCTTTCGAAAGTGCTCGTTTTACCGTGAACAGGCTATAGTTAACAATTTGCTATCTTAAAATTATTTATTTCGCTTTGTGTTTTTTTTAATGCATCGAAGTGTAAAAATGAGGAGATACGTTAAGTATTTACTTTCCTAATAATTTCACAGTTTCATTTGGCCGACGCATGAATAAAGTGATGAGGCTCGTGATAATGTTAATTCTACACAAAGCGGAAGAATACACAAAGTGCATGCGAGTAGATCTTAAGTAGGGCTTTGAAAGGTGCTCGTTTTACAGCGAGCAGCCTATAGAATGTGTTATCGGGCGTGAGTAGAAAGTCCACGTGGAGGTTGCACAAGGAAGGCGGGCAGCCCAGTGCCGCGATGCTGCCGCGGGAGAATCAACGGCTGTTACTTTCCATCCGCCTGACCTGCGCGGGGGTCTCACTGGCTCGCGCACTTTCACCTCGCCACAAGCCGCGTCCGTGCCCCTGCGAGCGAAGGGGTTATGCAACCCCTGCGTCCTCCTCTCACGCCTCGAGACCTGCACGTCATCGCAAGAGCGCAGGCCGTTCACCGTAAACCGAGTTCCGCGTTTGTAATTTCGTATTTAGCATTTTGTCGGAGCAGCACGACATCCAACTGCCTACCGCGCCAAAATCAAAATTACGCGAAGCCATGACAATCCGTTCACGGTTACTTCAGCCTTTTTCTGGAGCCCTGCTAAAGATCTAATTCCAGGATATTCCTCCACCTAGTGCAAAATAGGCTTAGCTAAGTCTAGAGAATTACATGCGAAGGATGACGCACCACACTCTTGAGCGCTAACTGTAACAGTATTTTGTATAAGAACTATTTCTCACTAGGCGCTTCCAACATACCTATTTTTTTCCCTGTTTATTATTTTAATTGTTTATAAATGAAGCATAGTAATTTAATGATAACACATAAACTACATTTCAATTTAACAGGAAATAAAGTGACTTTTATTAACACAAGTATAAAATGCTTGTGATAAATGGCAGATTTAGGAAATAACTAAACACATCATACATGGGGAGATTTTTCAAAGGTCCGATTCAAAAAGGCCGAAGAAACAGTGAATGGACTATAAACAGTAATTATTCCAGAAAGTTTTTCGAGGGCCGTTTAAAATTTAAAATTGACAAAATTAAACCAGTATCATGTGAAATTTTTACTTAACAAAAATTTTATCATGAGAAAATACCTATTTCAAGAATATTTCAGCAACTTGCTTTGTGACACATATATTGTTTATTCAAATAACTTCGTCAATATGGGCATTTCTATTGTCAAAGAGGCAGAACTAATATGGCGGCGGTTTGGTAATTTACATTTTGCAATTTGTCGCTTCGAAGCTGACGGAACGTAAAACGTAAATTACAAAAAAAAATACGGGGTCTCGTGGCGATTTTGCTAACAAAAAGTGCCAATTCTAACATGGCCTGGGCACTTTTGATAGCCCTGCTGAATATCTGCTCGCATGCACATGGTGTATTCCTCCGCTATATGTGCAATTAACATTACAGTGGACCTGGTCACACTATGCATGCGTCGCTCTAGTGAAAATGTAAAACTATTGAAAACCGTAAATATTTGCTGCTTCTTGCACGTATGTGCTGTTAAGAAAAAAAATCAATCGAAATATGTGGACTTTTTATTTATAAATATTTACCTGACACTTTTTATTCAACGTTTAAACGTAGGACTATGTCTCCTCTGTCGTTGCTAACCTTGCTGGACACATGCCATACAGAGCTGTTAAAAAGTTGGATACCAAAGAAAAATTAATCATTTCATATGTTTACCAAACATTGCTCAACTTTTACGCACTGTACGCATTATCTATGGTGCGATTTCCGTCGAATAAAAATATGTTACACTTTATAATTTTTTTTAATGATTTGATGTCAAATCCAAAAAAATTTTCCGTTCCGCCGCAGCCATAGCAATAAATACTAACTAAGTCGCACAAACGAAACAATTTACAACGTAAACTAATGCCGTGGGATACCACGTGACACATTTATTGTAATCATCAAATAACAGGCCATACATACAAAAAATGTTACATAAATATGAAATAAATTTGTAAGTTTTTAACTTTCTTTTTAATGCGTGTTTGTTATTTGGTTATTACATATATGTCAAGCAGCGGCCCACGGAATTATCATACGTTGTATTAATGTTTCATTTGTACAACTGATTTAGTAATTATTATTAATGCAGCGAAACATAAAGTTTTGTATTTTTCATTAAATTATTTTTAAATAATACAGTGTGTTTTTAATCCGAAGAAAATGGCATCACATACAATACGTACAAGTTGAACAATGTTTGATACAATTATATAATGATCACTTTTTTGGTATCAAACACCCTTAAAAATTTTGCAGGCGGGGACACTGGCACTGTTCAAGCAGCATATAGAGATAAGTATAATGACTAGGCGGCTTCCTTGGATGTGGGCGTACCCACTCTCTGATTGGCTGCACGAAGCTCAGGGAATGGCCCTTGTTTCTGATTGGCCGTCTCATGCTGCGAAATGTTCCCTACCGACCGCGCAAAGTTGGCTGCCGTGCGCCGATTGGCGGACCGCATTTAAACATTTCGCTGGACGGTGACGCCATTTTGTTGGCGCGCGCTGTTAGAGTGCGCGGTTTCACCTCTGTACTATCACGTACTCTATGACACCATACCTCCAGCGAGCGACAGACGACCCGCTCAGGAGAGGCCGGCCAATTAAGGCGCCATTAATACGTCGTTTTGTGGCTTTAAGCAACGAGTGCCTGCGCCTAAAATGTACGTATTTTATTTGTTAATTGCAGCTCACGAAATTCGAGAGCATTCCCTCACGAACGCGGCGAGGAAATTACGTCCCGAAGTGAAATCTCGCCACGAGGTACATACAACTGTTGCTCTGGCTACAGAGAGACCCCGTAGAAAGTTAGTTGTTAACCGTGCTATACGGGACGTGTTTGACGAGAGAAATGTATAGTGCTTTCCCGACTAATAGCGCCCATTTTTTCCCTTGAACTGAAAGCGGTAGCGCAACCTGTTTGAGGAAGGTGGTAAGATGTACCGGATGGGAGTCACTCGAGTCGTAACAGTTTCTTCTTCCTGATTGATTAAGGCGGTTCCTGTTCCGGTCCTACGTACTCGGGCGATAATTTTCCTGCTCGGCTACTCCTACTAGAACTTGTAATGAATTTTAGTAAGTGGCTCAGCATGTTTCTTTTGTCGTTTCACATGCTTGAGAAAAGACCTCCTCTCATAGAGTAGATGTTCGGATGCAGAAATGTTTGGTTTTTATAATGCGAGGGTTAAAGTGGCATGTATTTTGTGTTGCTCACTTAGGCACGGAAATGTTAAGAACGAAAATATCTCTAGATTATAGAGACATACAGTAGGCTTGAATTAAGAAATATGAGTGAACTTTTCGCAAGTGTCGAATAGGTAATTTTTCCATATCCACAAACTGTGTGTTGTTTATACATCTGTAACTGAATAACACTGTTCAAGTTTTGTCTATATCTACTTCGTACTTCTTGGAGATGTTAAGTAATGTGTAAATATCACAAGTACGTCTCTCTCTCTCTCTCTCTCTCTCTCTCTCTCTCTCTCAAAAAAAAAAAACTTACATTTTAAGACTTTTAATATTAAAGAATAAGTTTTTGGGGAATGGTAATCCTGGACCTCAGTTTTGCTAATTAGAACGACAACAGATGTTCTAGAATGAAAATTTTGCGCTATGAAAGTGCTTGGTCGAAGGCTGCCCGATTTAAAGACAGTATATCAGTTCAGCAGACAGCACGGAGAGGCGATGAGGCATTAGTCATGCTAACTTCGCCCTTAGCGCTCTCTTTTTTTCGGCGTCTTGAATGCGTGGTGGCGCTAGATCCCTGCTCGGTCACCTTCCTGGAGACTGGGGCTGCGCGATATGGCGACATATCGATGGAGAAACTATATTTATGAAATATCGCAACTGAAATACATTGCGCACCGCGGTGTGTGATGTTTGCGATATGCGGTATTATCAGTTTTAAAGACTGCTCACGATAAAGTGAGCACTTTCGAGATCAACCTTAGAAAAAAGTCACTGCTCCTGCCTGCATAAATTTTAACGGGCGCCCTGAGCGACATGCGCCCAGTTAAGTTGGTAATGATGGATTGGGAAAGTAGTTCCGTATTTTAAAGTCGAATAAAAAGTGTTGGGTAACCATTTCTGACGACTTAAATTATTTCTTTCGCTCTCTGGTTTTCTTAATGCATCGGAGTGTATACATGAGCATATTTGTTAAAAATTAATTTTTCTAATAATTTCACGGTTCCGCTTTTCATAAGACGGAGGAATACACAATGTGCGTGTAAATAGATCTTAAGAAGGGCTTTCAAAAGTGTTCATTTTACCGTGAACAGCCTATCCTATATTAAGATGTATTGCCAGCGATTTTCAGTACTCTCTGGGAGCGATATATCGCACCAATACCGATACTGTCGACACGTTTTGAAACAATGTTGAAAAGTGGATATCGCACAGCCGTACCGGACACGCGACCTGCAGCGACACCTAGACGCCAGCTCTGCGTCGTTGCGCAAGCGCGGTGGATGGCCGGAGCAGAGTTGCGCAGCGCGCAGAGATGCGATGACGAGGCAGGCGCAATTACCTGGCCGCTCTCTGGTTGCCCAACTGGGCGACCGTCTTCGCACAACGAGGAGAGAGGCTGGCGCGGCGTGTTTTGAAACTGGACAAGAAAACGTTGCCCGCGGGGAGGTGCGGGCTCCTGGTTGCGACGTACACGAGACAGCATCTCTTCCCACCCGCCGTGAGCCGTGGATCTTATCACAGAAATACGGAGGTCTTCTGCAGCCAGCTCCCTTCCTTTCTCTGCTGCATTCAGGCTGCTTCTGTCACCCGTGCAGCCGCCGAAAGTGCTCCTTGTAACTTCACCGATGTACAAGTAAAGCCGAAATGAAAAACTGCACTCCGTCGCTTGATCAACATATTTCAAGATTTTTTTTAACGTTAATAATCTGACCGATACATGGGAAACCAGGATGGAATGGCGAGGTAAAATTTTTGCAGGGTGATCGATTTCGCGACTGTACCTCCGTGACTAATAACGCGGTTGATATAAATGTGGTCTCGTTCGATCGCGTATACAATTACGATATGAGCGTGACCTTGAGGCATGGGTGAGGGTCCACGGCGACTGGCGGTAATTTTGGGTTTGGGAAAAAATTTCCCGGTAGCGAGCGTACCTCGCAACTTTGATGTGCTACGATTTTGGTACTAAATGGAAGATCTCATCTATGCTTGTCGATTTCAGCCACAAAAGTGGGGTGTCGATTTCACGATCTTAATTTCATTCCTATATACCAAACAAAACATTACCTGCTGCCGGAAACATGTTCATGCAAAACTCACTGCCATGTCCCCAAGGTCTAGTCTACAATAACTGGTCCGAGGACAACGGTCCGCTGATGACTAACTGCTGATTGGTGCATGTGATCCACTGACGTCACAGCTCGCCGTCCCAAGGTCATGTCCCAAGATCATTCGCCAACTTCAACTTTTGTCCGCGGACACACGCGCGGGCGTGTTCCAAATCGTTTGTTTTGTTTACATTTTATCGCGCGCAAGCAATAAAAGTAAATAATGCTGTATTGATATCGAGGAGTGAAGATTAAAAATATAAAACTTTCTGTATGTTCCAAGCAATAACCTTCAATCTCGCAGCGGCGAAAACGAAACTTTAATAAACAAAAGTACAGAAATGTACTGACTAGAGCAAAAAAGAATCCAAATTAAGTTGAATTAAGGTAAAACCAAAGTGTACTTATTCGCATAACTCAAATTAGAAAACCAAATAAAATAAGCCAGAAATATCAATATTTACGAGTAATCGCGAACAATTTATTGACGCACATATTAGGGTGCACTCTAATTGAAGTGTCTGAAAGCTTAGCTTCGGACGTTGTTATTGGAGACACGCACATTGGGACATGCGTCCGAGGACGAAGTAGATCCGCAGACCATTCGACTGCAAACAAGCTATTGTGGACAAGGCCCAACATAGCTGCACCTAGATTTTTTTTTTTTTAATGCGGCCAGAAAAACATGCAGTTTTTAGGACATTTCCAAGACGTGCAGGTAGCCAAAAAGTAGGCTAAGGTCCATTAATCCCTACGAAATACGATGGTGCTCAGTATTTTGTGTGCTATAGCCTACAGGTAGGGATAGGAAAATTTCGCGAGTTCAATGACCTGTAGGCTAGACTCCACAATCCTGTGTAACCTAGGGCCTCAGCTGTTTGTTCATTGGCTGCTGGCTCAGTGTTACCTCACACCTGACAGTATGGGATTCGCTTCTTGTTCCTTTGCAAGTTTGCTACTGGCTCAGAGGCGTCTAGGGCGTGTCTAATGAACTGTAATCCAATTGCAAAGGTGACTTCACTGTATATGTGTTTGACGTCTATCTTGTCCCGAAATGAATTCGCGGAATATTCCTATCCCTGCCTACAGGACATTTGTAAAAGGTGAGATGTAAACAGACATTTTCTCGCTTGCTATAATGAGCAAATATAATTTAGGCGTTAAAATATCAACTAAGATTGAGGTGGAAACTTTTCTTTAGACTGGTTTCTGCCGTTCGCCAGCATCTTGTAAGCTACCAATTTACAACAGTCGTGAAAAAATAGCACCAATAACTTTTGCAAGTTTATAAACACGCAAGACCACGTGGTTCGCAGCTCGAAACGCCAACTGGGGTTTTTTTTTTTTTTCGCACGGGCGCGGTAGGCCTGTTTCAAGCGGCAATAAGCTCTGTTGCACGTCGTGCAGGTTGCATAAGGCCGTAATTCGCAGGCGGAAGCTGCAGCCGGTGCATGTCCGGCTTGGGAACCGCCCCGACACGGGAACACGGCCATTCGTTAGTGCCTCGCTTCCGTCACGACAGTGTGTTCCTGTCCAGAGAATCACCCGGGTCCTCGTAAAGCATCGGACAAGACGTCGACACCGTCACAAGCTTCAAGAGGATCTGGGCCGCTCTTCGTCTCCTGCGGAGAGTCCTTACAAACGCACCCACACAGTGCCAAAGTCACTCGGTCAGCAACGAGAAATGTGTTGGTTTACAAACTGAATATTCAACAGACCGTTCATTGTATGTGAATGAAATACTTTGATCAAGTCGAATATATTATAAAGACTGTTCACGATAAAGTGAGCACTCTTCGAAATCAACCTTAGGAAAATGTAACTACCCCTGCTTGCATATATTTTAACCGGCGCACTGCGTGACATGCGCCCAGTAAAGATGGTAACAATGGAGAGAAAGTAATTCCATATCTTAACGTGAAATTAAAACTGTTAGGTAAATATCTGTGGTAATTTAAATTGTTCCTTTCGATTTATGTTTTTTTAATCCATCGAAGGGTAAAAATGTGAAAATTTGTATACTATTTACTTTTCTAATAATTTCACATTGTTTCCCTTGACCAACGCATAAATAAAGTGGCGAGGCTCATGGCAATGTTGATTTTACATAAGGCGGAAAGATACATAACTTGCACGCAAATAGATTTTAAGCACGGCTTTCAAAAGCGCTCATTTTACCGTGAACAGCTTATAGTTGCATTAACACTAGATTAAAGGAAGTGTAAAAACATCTCGTAGCACAAGCTCTTGCTTTCGTTAAAAGCATTCTAACCTCAAACACTACCTACTTTGTTTCTGATACTGCTGTTGGTAGAAACGCAGTTAAATGTTGGAAAACAAATAGTGTTTACTGAGCTGCTCTCACGAACACTCTATACTTAATCCACCGTTACTTCCTACTTTTCTGAAGCCCTACTTAGTCCACTTCCAAGATATTCCTCCACCTCATGCAAACAAAGCTTAACCGAGTCTATAAGATTACACCAAAGGGACAGAGCACCGTACTTGTGCGCACCAGTATATTAATATTTTGCGTAAGAACTATTTCTTATTAGGCATTACCAACATACCATTTTCTCACTGTTTTATTCACATTATTCATAAATAGAATAAGATAATTATTAATAGGTAAAGTACAAATAATATTTCAATTTAACCAAAAATAATTTACTTTTATATTATCTTATGTTAACAGAAGTATTGGACGCTTGTGTTGCATGGCATATTTAGGAAACAACCAAACACGTCATACATGGAATGATTTTTCAAAGGTTTGATTCAAAAAGTGTGAAGAGACCGCGAGTGTATCATCCCCATAATACCTCTACGGTTCTGGAGGTGCTATGGTCGGTCGTGTATGTATAGGCTATTCACGTTAAAGTGATCACTTTTTGAAAGCCCTCTCATTTTGTGATAAAAGTCAATAAATATATTTCACTTTAGCCTTAGACGTCAATATCCGAGTGCTGTGGAATATATACACTGTGTTTATTACTCGCGTGGCAATATTTACTTTAACAAGGTAGTTAAAGGATAAAAAATGGCTGAAAGATATAAGAAAGGAATACCTCAAAAGTGCTCTCTCTACGGTAAACAGCTTATACCTTCAGTAGCGCTGGCGAAGGTAGGAGTCAAAGGGCGAAATTGTAGCAGACCTCGCGCTTGCTGTTAAAAAATCCCGCAAAATTGAAAATATATATATATATATAAATAATACTGGTAAAAATTATTTGAAAATATCTTTAAAATTATTTCATTTTTTATATATAATCTAATTTTATTTCAACTTTACGAAACTTTCTGTGAGTTCACGAAACCGCTACATAAATTCGCTGCTAGGTTTTCATGTATTTCAAGTTAATAAAAATATTACGACAAATAAAATGATGCGAGTGCTTAAGGTGTACAAAATAGTATTTTCAGTGACGTAAGATATTTTGTGTTCGAGCTGCATTTGAATACAAATAAAAACAGTTTACATTGTGCTACCACATCCCGGTACACGCAAGTCGGAATCTATTGTTAAAATATTATTAAAATCAATTTGAAGCATTGAACTTTTTCAGTTTCTAGTAATGTTGGAGTGTTATCAGTGTTGCCAACCGCTGCAGGTGGCTCGTGCTACTATTTTGACGATTGATAGAATAGGTTTGATTGGCATGAATGTCCTAGCTGTCAGTATGACGAGAATGACCTAGTTGCAGCGGCGAAGAGAGAATCGTGCAGCCACAAACCCGAAGTTTTCGGAAATATGGAGGTTCCCTATTTTGTATGCATGTAGCGCAGTTCAATCTTATGCCATTACAAAGTGAGTTTCCGTTTATTAAATGTATATATCCGCAAGAAACTGCCTTCAACGTGCGGAAATTTCTAACAGTGATAAAGAGGATACGGTAGCGACGGAAAGAAGTAGTATTTTGCTATGGTTAAAATTGAATTATTTCTACAGGCAAGGATACAAGACCCTTATAATACGAATGCCATACGGTTGTACGTATATTTATTCAAAGAAGTCATTTTAATCATCCGTAATTAAAACAAAAATTTTCATCTTAATAACCTGTTAGTGAGGAACATCTAATGTTTGTATAATTTTAGTTATAAATAATGAACATTGAAATGTAAAATTTAAAAAAGACTTGGCCGTTTTTTGTGTGTGTACGTATACGTAGATTATATAGGGATGCATATTTATAAACATATGGGAACAAAACAGTGGCATTAAACCCAAAAAATTGTTAGTGTAATGAGCTTAGTGTTTCTTTCGTCGATGCTGGCCAACTGGTCGTCACTTTTCGTTAACGAATACATAAACGATGGAATTAAAAACAGGTAGCAGCCATCAGTAATTACTAAATGCGTTTGGAACACTCGTAACAGTAAAAATTATACACATTATGTTACGCGTAGCAGGTGGAATTATAGCCGATTATGTAAATACACCTCGGATACGTATCGTATACCAGTTGAGGAAGCATGTTGTTATTTTCGTTCCGAAAGGAACCGGTTCTTTGTGATGTAACAACTAACAGAGCGGTCGACAACAGCAGGCTGTGTCGTTTTGTCTCCGCCTTTCGAGATGAGTGTTACTATATGGAGCATGATGTGGCTGCCTAACTCTTCAGGCAAGGCATTGCAGTCACCGAAAGTAATTTTATAGTATTTATGCCAGTGTTACATGGAATATTCTAGGCGATCTTCGGACAGAGATTACCAGGCTCATGTCGTGAGTTAACTCGGTATGCATGTTACATTGTTTTACTTTATAAACCACTTATTTCCATCATTCAGACATAACATAGATGTGTAATAATTATTAAGACCGATTAATTAAAATATTATTCTATAGCTGCAATAAATCCTCGTATCAGGCCTCAAAAGAATTTTTCATACAGCAGTTGCATATTAACGCTACCGTTATTTTTCTCACGGCAACACTACTGCGATTGTATCACAGGCTTAATATGTGCGATATCAGTTGAAATCAGGTTCAAGTACTGAATTACAGTGTTGCGTATTACGAAGTAAAGATTATTTGATAAATTTACGTTGAACTCAAACTATGTTAGTGGAAGTGCTTAAATAACGTACTTGAAATAAACAATTTTCCAACCTCAAATCCTACCCACGTTAATTTTATAGGGTTATTAAGAAACAGTTTGGTGTTTGAACATTTTGCATGCACACTCTACCCCTTCTATTCCCTCCACGTGGCAAAGTGTCTGCGATAAGAACAAAGACCTCCGGAACATAAGTCATTTGCATTGCCCTGTGGTCAAACACGCTCAGCGAAAACAAGTTTCAACTCCTAGAAGTGCGTGATTTAGCAAACGTGTTTGCACACACCTGTCGGAATGCGGTCAAACTAGACCCTGTCGTATCGATACAGCTCGCTCAAGCAGTTAAACGAGAGTTCGCTCGACCCAAACCTGCCATGGTTGAAATACTCGACCTGTAAGTTCCGCTTCAACTGCGCAGTTTATCGTTGCAATTCGCTGCACGCACGGGGTCAAAGACTCGACAAGTCTTCTCCTTGACGATCCACGGCGTCGACGTGTCAAGCATCGGAACTCCCGTACCCAATGAGTCTGCTTGCACCTCGGTATGTAGCAGTTAAGAGGAGGACTATGTGCTGAAAAGTTTCCTTTGAAATCGTCGTTTGCGCGCAAACGCGTATCTCGGTAAATAAAAGTAATGGAAATACGACTTTCTGCCAGAGAGGATGAAAAACTATTGTCTACATCCCCGTTTTTTTTTTTTACTTTTGTCATATTAAGTGTATTCTTGGAGAAAAAAAAATCGTGAAATTGGTAAAATACCACATTTTTAAAGCTTGCCTAGGCTGTTTCCTTAAGCGGTAAGAGAAAAGTACTTAGATACGGGCGTAGTTTAATCTGTAGTCTTTTATCACGTGTAATAAAACCACACTGTTACAGATCTAATATGCACAGTACAGTGTTACGACAGAAACACTGCACGCCTTGCGCGTGGGAGCGATAAGGCGCTAGAAAAGTGTGTAACTGTTATTCGATTCACTCCCTCGCTTTTTGACCATGGACGCTCAGCTATATAGTCCTCTTAAACCCGAAAAGCATTTAAGAAACGCCTCGTACCCGAGGAACAGCTTCAAGTTCTCATTTAGACTCCAATAAGGATTCCATATTTGGGTATAAAAATGGCTAAACAAAGAGTGTTTTCATAATAATGTTTAATTACTAAATTCCTGTGCAGAATCATAAAACAGCAGGGTTTTCACCCACGGGGAAGGCAGAGGGAAATGTCAGGGAATTTTCACCGGGGTCACATGAAATGTAAATAATTGCTACTCTGCAAAAACTGTTATTTGCGTGAAAACAGGAAAAATATAATTATGAGCATGCGCATGTTAACTTTTGAAATTTGTGAACTGGCGATAATATATTTTCGCCAAATGACGTTGGGGCCTCCGTTAATTCCACTGAGTGTTTACAAACATATCGGATGTAATTAAACTGGAAAATAGTCTGTGTTTCGAAATAATCTAGGTGAAAGACCCAGAAACCAACAAGCAAATATCACGGCTCTTTCATCAATCTTAACCTCAAGAGTGGTTAGACCTAGTAGTTATACAGTTGCCAAAACTCTCACCTCTACAACAAGTTGCAGAACGTTCTCATTCCACTAAGTAGTTTTGTACGCAGCGTTCAGTAAATCCATCAGTTACGTTTCTAAACAGGCGTATAGCCTGCTCACGGTAAAGTGAGCACTTTCGGCTATTCATTATCCTTTAACAACCTCTTTTAAATAAATACGGCCATGTAAGTAGTGAACACAGTGTGTATATTCTATCGCACTCGGAAGTTAACGTCTGGGGCTGAAATAAAATGTATTTATTAATTATTATTCAAAATGTGACGGCTTTCAAAAGTTGCTCACTTTACCGCGAATAGTCTGTATAGTAGTTTCAGATGTTTCGCGTTAAAAAATAATGTCAAAAATTAGCGTTTCCCTGACAAAAATTACAATTACTGTGGTAACGAGGAAATGGAGCTCGTTGGTCGACTTCCTCCCAAATTTTGCCACGTTTGCACATCACCTTAAAGCTATAAACTCCAAATTAAATAAGTAATGTGTTAAAAGTCAAGTGGTAACATAATATTAAAAAGCAATGACAAAAAATAACATATGAGCAAATATTAATTAAATTTCAAACATTTTCATACGTCAAACGGGATTACAAAATAATAAAGTTTTAAGTGGTGTACGAGTATGTTGACTCCTATGATAGAAAAAATTACCAAACAAAGCCGCGTAAACATGAAATAATGCTATCGGAAGCCTAGAAACGATACCACCGAAATAAATAGCGCACTTTTGTTTCTTGGCAAAATGGAATCCGGTTGTTTCTTCACTCAACTTTTCAAAGCATTTGAATACAAGTGGTATAATTTTGGCCGCGTTAGTCAAATGCTAACAGTAATGCCCTTCGAGGAAAATATGTAAGGGGTGAAAATATTGCTAAATTAACAATAATTCTGAAATGAGGGCTTGTCTATCTTCCGTCTTGGAGTCAGTAGGCGGTTACAAGGAGCAACATGCGTGTTCGCTGCCGAAGGGAGTGCGCAAAAAATTGCTATATATATATATATATATATATATATCAATGTAGTTAGCAAAGGAAAAAAGAAGACTTTGCGTTAGTAACTGCTGTATCAAAGACTTAGGTAGGTCACAACACACGACGAACTAAAAATTAACAAAGCAGTAACACACCACGAAAGCGTCTTTACAGAACTTCTCAACCTCAAGAAAAAAAATTAATTTGAACAGTAACGGCACTAGGTAAAAGAAAATTCATATGTCAGTTACCTGAAAGGATGTTTCTTTTCAAGAAAATCGAGAAACCTAATGTTGCGGTGCCGTTTTCTATTACTTGCACGAAGTTGTGTATCGGATAGAATTCGTTTTTAACATTATGGAGTCATTTACAGACGTCGCTCGGCGCCTGTAGACATGCTCTTAGGCCGGCCCCGGAACAGAAATGCTGTGCGGGAAATCGATGTCACAGGTGCTTATTTACTTAACCCGTTTAATGCCCGCGTTCATGGTCGAGGACACGTGGCATATGAACGATGTTTATTATGTTTGGCACCATACATAACAAGGAACCAGTGGCCAGCGTTTCGAGCGTCTTCCCCGTGGGAAATTTGATTTGTTCAAGTTTATTCATCTCTCGTCTTAGAATTGTTAACGATAACATAAACAAAAACAGTGCGTTGTGTACTGACTGGTGCGAGAAGAACGATCGACACAAGTGACTCACAGCGCAAATAAATAAATATAAAATACTGAACTATTTCAACACACGAGATCGTAAACGAATTTGGAACTGGCAGAGTTAAACAGGTACAGAATGTGTGGTACTTACCAGGGTTGATAAAAATGAGGTCGGAGAAATTAAATGGTTAATTTGAAAAGAGCCCAACCGTTAAAGGTCTTTTACGCCTTTCATTTTCGACATATTAAATAGCATAGAAGATCTATACTCCGGAAACCACAGCGTAGAATCGTATATAATGACAAAATACCGAAACAACTTCTGATATGTATAATATATGTGATAAATTAATGTCTATCGTCTTACGCTTGTTGCCGATTCGTTAAGAAGAACATGCACTTTAGAGTCTTACTTGTTATAGGCTTTTCACGGTAAAATGACCACGTTTGAAAGCCGTGCTTAAGATCTACTTGTATGCACATTGTGTATTCTTCCGCCTTATGCGCAATTACTATTGCTATTTCAAAAGTGGCCACTAGCAGCCTTTAGCTGAATGTTTCTCTGCAGATGTTTCGGGAAATGTAGTTGGTAAGGGGGTTGAGGAGGCTGGTTGTGGTAGAAAGCAAAGCCTCCGCCCGACATGGCGGGAGAGATGTGCGTCTGGGCTGCAGGGCGGCGGGGGAAGTGGAGACAGGGGCTCGCCCAGGGACGTGCCGTGAATGCCGGGGCTTCGTGCCACTTCCCCCGGCGGCGGCCCACTTGCGCCCGCAGCCGGAAGTGAGGCGTGGCCTCTAGGTCACGCGTCGGACAGTTGCACCAACCCGAACACGGGAAATGAATCCGTACCGAAGATATCAGCTGTTCATTCAAGCATTTTTTAAAACATCCTCTGGATAAAGGCCACTGTTAATATCTGCGTATATTTCAAAGGGCATACTGAATCGCGTGCGTCCAGTAAATTTGGCAACGGCGGAGGAAATGTAGCTTCGTGTCTTCATACAGAATTAAGAGTGTTAAGCAAACAATTGAGAATATTAAAATTATTTGGTTTGCTTTCTGTTTTCTAATGCATGTAAGTGTGACAGTTAATAAATTCGTAAAATATTTCTTTTTTGTAACAGTTACACAGTTTCATTTGACATACACATGAAGTGTGTAGGTCCGTGGCAAAGTTAAGTTTACATATATAGGAATATATATATATATATATATATATATATATATACCCACTACCCGCCCACTACCCGCCCACTACCGCCCACTACCCTAGGTTATTTTGAGGGGTCGTGTTGGGTTGGGATATTATTTTGAACTCGTCACAGAGTACGTCTTATTTAAATGGCGGCCCTGGAGAGGCGCGCCTTATGTTATACGTTGTTCACGGTAAACTGAGTACTTTTAAAAGTCTTGCTTAAGATCTACTTGTACGCAAAGTTGTGTATTCTTCCACCATACGTGAAATTAAGTTTACCGTGGGATTGATCACTTTATTCATGCGCCGGTCTAGTGAAGAGCTGTAAACTTAGTATAAAAGTCAATAGTCAAAAAAATTTGCTTATTCTTACACATATATACATTGCAAAACAAAAAGCAAAATTAATTATTTCTGTATACAGAAATGTTTGCATAACACGTTTAATTCATCTTTAAGAAAAGAAATTACTTTCCGTCCATCGTTACCAGCTTTATTGGGCGCATGCCAGACAATATGGCCGTTGCTATGTATGCAGATAGGGGCAGTGCCATTTTTCAAATGTTGATTTCAAAAGTGTTCAATTATCCGTGAACAGCCTATAGTAAGCTAACTACATGAGTTAGGAGGGGAATAGTAGGTCCTAGGTGAGAGCCAAGCTCCAGGCTTATACGCTTTGCAAATAAAATTGTGTGTAGGAGGAACATGCTTCAATGGGCCACGCAAGGTTTGGGGGTGCCAAGCCAGCATTCGTGACCCCTCCCCCCCCCCTGCACCACCCTCCTACGATTAAACTATCACTGAAGTGCTGTTCACGATAAAGTGAGCACTTTAGAAATGAACCACAGAAAAGTCACTGCCCCTGCATGCATGCATTTTAATGGGTGCATTAAGTGTCACTCGCCCAGTAAAGTGTCATATAACCATTTGTGACAACTTAAAATTAATTATTTCAGTTTCTGCTTTTATAATGCATCGAAGTGTAAAAATGAGCCGATTTGTAAAGTGTTTACTTTCTTAATAATTTCACTGTTTCATTTAACCGACGCATGAATAAAGTGATGAGGCCCATATCAATGTTCATTTTACATAAGACGGAGGAATACACAACGTGTGTACAAGTAGATCTTAAGCAGGGTTTTTCAAAAGTGCTCATTTTACCGTGAACAGCCTATAAACCGGTGGAAGGGTCGTGGTAAACCGGCGAGTCCACCGGAGGAAACCCATGACGATAGACATGCTGGGTGAGTTCTCCATGCCAGGAAGGAAAGGACAGAACTCTTGCAGCGTTTAACATGCAGATTTAGCATGGGTACGACGGCCAAAGATAAAGAAGAGTATGAGAGGTTCGTAATTCAACTGTAAAAGAATCTTGTCTTCATGCGGTTGACACTTCAGCCCGCTTCCCCTTACTGCCATGTGTTAGGTGTATAGTTCATTCACGACTACTTCCAACTTCTCTGCAGCCCTGCTGAAGTTATACTTCCAGGATATTCATCCGCCTCACGCAAACAAAGCTTGGCCGAGTGTAGAAAATTACACAAGGCCAACGCACCGCATTCGTGCGCACTCAGTTTACTTATATTTTGTATAAGAACTATTTCTTACCACGCATTACCAGAACACCTATTTTCTCTCTGTCATTATTTATATTAATTGTAACGGAAATATTATAATAAATATATAAAATATGAATGAAATTTCAATTTAACCAAACATGCGGTAGTTTTATGTAAACACAAGTATGAAACGCTTGTGATACATGGCGTATTTTAGGAAACCACCATATGCGTCATACATGACGTGTTTCTTTGCAGGTTTGACCAAAAAGTTTGAAGAAACCGCGAATAGACTATAATCGAGCCGCTATTTCTCGATGTCTTGAAGTTCGAGCCGACTGGTGGGTTCGCCTGCGAGGCAGAGAGAACACAGACACGACATACCAACACAGCTTCCTCCTCAGCTCAACTGAGGTCGAAGTGAACGTGGCAGCCAGTGTCGAGCGGTGCACCAGAGATCACGCTACCAGTTGACGTGGATGTACTGTCTGATGTTGGACGCACACAGTGCACGACACAACGCGGCTGTTCCCGACGTCCAAGTATCTTGTCTGAAACACACAGACACGCAGAGACGAAGTTGTGTGTGTGGGCGTAGTCATTCCCTGATTGGTTGCGTGAGGACCTAGGAACGGGCATTAAGTTTGATTCGGGACTGCACTCTGTTCGAAGTGATGCAGTACAGCCTCTTCCAATTAGGGAGTGCGGCGTCTCTTTGGAGCACCACAGTCGTTCCTGTCGGCGGTGAAGGTACCTTGTTCTCGGCGCAGTTGCGTTACTGTAGCAATAAGGGTATGCGATGATATCGCACGTTGTGGATAACGCTCTTGATACAGCCGGCGAGCTGCTCTTCCATTACCTTCAGCTGTGCCATACACAAGGATCACGTCTGTGTATTCCGCAAACGTGTACTCAACCATGTAAATCTGAGACACAAAGGTGCGTGAATAGAGCTCGAGGCAGGGTAGACATCACATGCCATCAGGTGTTTGTCTTAAGTACTGTACTGCCTACCCGGTTGCATACCAACACAGGAACATCCGAGACATTGCTCTTTCCCTCAGCGGAAGTGGATCTGAAATGGTTGTAGCACGGAAACGGTACGTTTCCGGACATGGGTTCCTATTCAGAAGATAGTCTACTCAGTCCCCTCTACAAGTCCTAGGAGTTTGTAAGGGAAATTTCCGAGCATTCTGTATATGGTCCTATACAAACAAGTAACCCTTCCCTCAGTGAAAAAGTGTATTAACACTGCGCTGAACAAACTTACCTCCGCCCGTTGCCTTATGAGCTCGCTGCAGTTGTAACTGTCGTGATTAATACTAACTCTGCGTAAAGTGTGTGCGTGTTTACACTTACACGCCTGTAGTATGATAACGCAATAAAGAAAGATTGTGAGATATTTCAAGGTCACGAATTCTCTTATCATACGTGTACATTGTAAGAAATCACTTTCTGAAGGAACTTCAATATTTACAGTAATACTCTCGTTTATAGTGCAACTCAAGCAACGTAGTGGTGGCCTGGCAGTGATGAGGCAGAAGTTGATGTAGGCTGTTCACGTTAAAGTGAGCACTTTTTGAGGCTCTAGTTAGCTTCTCCTTTTAGCCATTTCTTATCCTTTAACCACATTTTTAAAATAAATATTGCGGTGTAAGTAATAAACGCAGTGTATATATTCCACCGCACTCGGAATTTATCGCCAAAGGCTAAAATATGTTTATTGATTATTATTCTAAATAAGAGAGCTTTCAAAAGTGTTCACTTTACCGCGAATAGCCTATAGTTATACGATATGTAGCATTAATATGTAGTTACCCTCCAAAAAAAAGCCACATTGTAGTTACATAAAATATCACTGACTGTGTACAGGTGTATGTCGTTTATAAACATTTCTCTTGTTTTACCTTTTATAGGCCATTCACGATAAAGTGGCCCCTTTTAAAAGCCGTCACATGTGGAATGATAGTCAATAAATATATTTTATTTTAGCCTTAGACGTTAACTCTCCATTGCTGTGGAATATACACTGTGTTTATTACTTACGTGGAAATATTTATTTAAAAGGGGGTTAAACGATAAGAAAATATGGCTGAAAGGGGGGGGAAAAACTAGGGCCTCAAAAGTGCTTACTTTAGCTATACAACGAATTAATCTCACTTGTAGCGTACGGTTGCACTGATGTTGGAGGGAGGATGGGGGTTGGGGCGTGCAGTGCGTCATAGGGGCATGTGAAAGACGGGAGAAAGCGAGAGGCTGGCTGGGGTAGTACGACGACGCAGTCCTAGGACGAGGGCGTCTCCCTCTCTCTCTCCACGGGAGCACACACTATCTGTCGGCCAGGACGTTGGCGTATGTGTGCGGCTCGTTTCGCGGTCACTCACGACTGCCAACTGGGTCACCGGCTGGCCGGCTGGCCGGTGCCAGCTTTCCAAAACGTTCAAGGCCAGCTGCCGCCCGTATCGGCCTCCGCCGACCCCATCTCCCGAGACTACAAATAAAAAAAAAACCACTCACGGGCGCGCGCATTAAACTCTTCTCCGCGACGTCGCTTTCACCGCTCTCGTGAAGCGTGCTCTACTCTTCCGATAACGACGCAGTACAAGGTTGCCATGTGTGCACTTGAGTGCTTGTAGTCCGTCCGCGGTCACATCTGGCTTCTCTGAACCTCATCAAGTCCTACTTTCAGTGATATTCCTCCGCCTTATGCAAACAAAGCTTAACCCTTTGTAGACTATGCTCGAGTGTAGCTCGGTCAAAGCTAATTTAAGAATGTCTTTGTTGTTCAGAATAAAACTCGCATGGACGCGCAGTCTTTGTTCTGCTATAGGCTGTTCACGGTAAAATGAGCACTTCTGAAAGCCCTGTTTAAGATCTACTTATATGCTCGCCTTTTGTAAAATTAACATCGTCACGGGCCTCATCACTTTACTCGTGCGTTGATCAAGTTAGACTTAAAAATTATTATGAAAGTATATATTTTACAAATCTGCTAATTTTTACATTCCCATACATAAAAAAAAAAAACAGAAAGTGAAATAAATAATTTAAGTCGTCACAAATGGTTACCAAACTCTTTTTATTCGGCGTTAAGATATGGAACTATTTTTCTCCCATCGTTACCAACTTTACTGGGTACATGTCACTCAGAGCGCCCGTTAGAAGAAATGCACGTAGGAGCAAATGACTTTCTTCTAAGGTTGATTTCAAAAGTGCTCACTTTATCGTGAACAGCCTTTAGTGTTTAATATGTTCACACAAGAACACGATAGCGCAGTAAAAATGATATTGCTAACAATAGAATATATTTTTATGGGCACTCAGATGTACATGATCGATTGGAAATCCTTTTATGCGATGAAGGACATTTTATTAGGTCAATATCAGCTCGGCTCTCCATTGGTTGATGAGCGGCTAATAATGAACGCTGTAAATTATAAGGTTGTGTCCGGTGTGGTATGGACCAATAGGACGATGGCGAGTTCTAACACAGACATGAACAGAACCGGTGTTCTTGCAGTAGTGGATATAGGTGACTCACTTCTAGTGCAGACCTCAATGTGTTAATCAAGTCTATGGAATTACACCAAAGCGACAGCGCACCGCATTCGTGGGCAATAACTTTCATAATACTTTCCATGAGAACTATTTCTTACTATACGTTACCAACACATATGTTTTCCCCTGTTTCCAATCATTTTTATTATAAATGAAATTTGATAATTTATGGACAAAATATAGTTAAAGGTTTGAATTGTCAAAAAAAAAAAAAAAAATTATTATTTTATGCTGGCATAAGAATAAAACTCTTGTTATACATGACGTATTTAGAAAACAACCAAACACGCCCTACATGGGGTGATTTTTCAAAGGTATGATTTAAAAAGTGTGAAGACACAGGGAATGAACTACATAAGCTATTCACGGTATAGCGAGCATTTTTCGAAGCACTCTCATTTGGAATAATAGTAAATAAATATATTTTACTGTAGCCTTAGACTTAACTTTTGAGTCCGGTGAAATATATACACTGTGTTTATTACTTACATGGCAATATTTATTTTAAAAAGTGGCGGAAGAATAAAAAATGGCTGATAGTAAACAGTAACTAGGGCCTCAAAAGTGCTCACTTTACCGTGAACAGACGACACTATAGTTCGTAGGCCGATTGGCGCCCCGGGTGAAGGCAGCCACGCATCACAGCGTCTACAAACTTATTAACTATAGTCTATTCGCCGTATCTTTACAAGTTTTTAATCAAACCTTCTGAAAAATTACTGCATGTATGACGTGGTTGGTTGTTTACAATACGCCATGTATCACAACCGTTTTATAATTCTGTTGACATAGAAGTATATTATTTTTGTTAACCTGAACTTTTACGTGTATGTTATATGTAAATTACAATACTTCATTTACCAATAATATGAATAAAACGGAGAGAAAATAAGGGCTGTTGATAATGCCTATTTATAAATAGTTCTCATGCAAAATGTTATTAAACGGAGTACGCATGAATGCGGTACGTTGTCCTTTTCGAGTGATTTTATACACTCGGTTAAACTTTGTTTGCAGCATGAGGTAGAGGAATATCCTGGAAGTAATTCCTAAACAGAACTTCAGAAGAGTTGGAAGTAATCGTGAAAAGACTACAATATATTTTTTCATCACTACTAAGAAATTAATTGGTCCGAATAAAGTCAGTTGACAACAAGTTAGAAATAAAGTAATTGTACCACTGCACACTATAGCAAAATTCTAACCATGGTATCTATGGGGTATTGTATTCAATAAAGCCTAGTCCGCAACTTCTGGTACACGCGTGTACAACAAGTTGCATATCTTGAAGGCTAACGGAACTGGCGCGTCATTTGGCGATCGCCTGTATATGGGCCACCAAGATAATACTCGCACACACTATATCGCTGTTACAGCCGTTTCCGTGTAACCACTAGCGGCGCCCACGTACTTCGAGTTTGTGGTGTCCTATGTACAGGCGCTCTTCGCATGGCGCACCAGTTCTGTTTGCCTACGTGGTATGCAAACTTGCTGCGCACGCAGGTACGTAAAGTTGCGGACTCCCGGCGCTGTTTTGCTAACTTCAATTTCAATTTTAAAAAAATACTAGACGGATTTTTCAAACGTTTTGCTCTAGGCTGTTCACGGTAAAATGAGCACTTATGAAAGCCCTGCTTAAGATCTACTTGTATGGAGGTTATGTATTCTTCCGCCTGACGTTAAATTAACATTGCCGTGGGGCTGCGAGCAATTGTATTCCACATTGCATAAACCTCTACGTATCGCCGTGTGTGTACACGGCTGAGGCACACGATCTGTATGCTACTGATGATAAGGAGTCGCGGCTTTGACGGACCCGTACAAGTTCAGTCGTGTACTACTCCCCCACCGCGAGTGTACGTAGGCTAGAAAAATTTGTTATAATCCATTCACGATTACGTCACACTTCTCTGAAGCCCTGATCAAGTTCTACTTCCAGGATATTCCTCCGCCTCGAGGAAACTAATCTTAACTAAGTCTATAAAATTACGCCAAAGGACATCGCACCGAATTCGTGCGCACTCAGTTGTAATGATATTTTGCACGAGAACTTTTTCTTACTAGGCGCTACCAACACACTTGTTTTCTGTCTGTTTTTGTTCATATTATATTATAATTTTTTACCGTCTCTAATGACCTCGCTGTTGACGAGACGCTAAGCCCTATTACCTTCCTTACATATTATAATTTATATATTAAATACAGGTAAAACTTCAAAATAACGAAAAATAAAACGGCTGTGATATGTGGCATATTTAGGCAATAACTATACACGTCATACATGGGGCGATTTTTCAGAGGTTTGATTCAAAGAGTGTGGAGAAATCTCGAATACCTCTTGTACTGTGGACATTCACCTATTGAAATACTAAACAAAGTAGAATATCTGGAGAAATTGAAAATATAATTTTTTTCCGCGCAGATTGGCACAATTACACACTGTGTGTCATCGTCAGCTTTAGCGAGAATTTGCCATCCAGTTTGCCCGTTCAAATAAATGCAGTTAAGGGCCGCGACATCTTTCAAACTTAGATTTAAAAAGTTCTCAAATAACCGTGAACGGGCTGTAGTGAAATACATGTCTATGTCTTCCTTTCCGGTCTGTGGGTACTCGGAGGCTTTTTGGGCAATGCAATAAAATTAAAGTTAACTATCTTTATATATTTATTTCGATTGAACTTGTCAGTGAAAATTACATTATTTTGCCTAGGTTCTTGCAATCAATAGCTCACTCTTCATAGAGAAACTTATCTCAGGACCACTGGTTGTAAAGGACTGAAATACACTAAAATATAACGAGAGGTGCGGAATCCATAACGTAAATTTGTCCGACTTACAGCTACGTAGTATTGATTAATAACTTCATATATTCAGGTATCGTATGCTCGACTAACTGAATTGAAGCTACGTCTTACTAATTTCATTATTTCAGAATGCCGAGAACAAACGTGGAAACAACATAGTTGACTAACAAAAAAAAAAACACCGCTAAGAGAATGCTATTTTCAAACAAACCATAAACCATAGGAAAAATTATGTATACGCTGTGCAGAGTAAAATGAGTACTTTTGGGGCCCTAGTTACATTTTCCTTTCAGCCAATTATCCTATAACCACCTTTTAAAATAAATATTGCCACGGAATTAATAAGCCGCACTCGGAATTTGACGTCAAAGGCGAAAATTAAATACATTTATTGACTATAATTCCAAATGAGAGGGCTTTGAAACATGTAAGACAGCGCTATGTTGAAACTCGGTGACCGCTAATGGCATTGATCGTCTTAGTGAATCCATGACCACTCACAAGTTATGTTTAGAGATGATGGAAAATCGCGAAAATGTTTTGAGCCAACATAACTTCTATAACACTTTAGCTAGTTTACTCTATCATGATTGGATGAACCAATATTGACTCGGTCAAGTTGTTTGCAGACCAATCACGAACGTTCTGCCGCACAGTATCAGAATCCTCATTCGCCCAGTGAAATGGGGGTATACTAATTTCAAATACGCATGACAGCCAATAAGGAAAGAAAACTGTGTGACATGTTTACAGTACGTTGAATCCTAGCAAAGAGTCAAATATTCCCGTGATAAACCATCATCTCAAGTTATGTTACAATAGAGTGGCGATGCAGAGTGTCGCAGACAAGCCGTAAGAAGGAGGTTGCGCATGTATTGACGGCAGTTGTGTTGTTGTTGTTCCAGGACGACGATGATCCGCCTCGTGCTGCTACTGGTGGTTGGAGCCGTCATTGTGACGGCCCAGAGGAGACTCGCCCTGCCGGACCCAAGGAGCTGCGCCAACAGTGAGTTCCGTGTGTTGTGAAATCCTAATGAGGAGAGTCGCGCTGGACCCGCTGTTCGATGGGTTTCCTAAGGGATCTCCCGTTTCCGCCGGGACCTTGCATTCCGGAGCTGCTCCTTCGTCACCTTGCTTCACCCCCACCGGCTCTCAAGACCTCGATGTTAATGGCTGTTCGTAATAAAGTGAGCACTTTTGAAATCAACTTCAGAAAAAAGTCACTGCCCCCGCCTGCATATATTTTAACGGTTACAGTGAGTGACATGCGCCGAGCTAAGTTGGTAACGATGGATGGAAAGTAGTTAACGTCGAATTAAAAGTGTTAGGTAACCATTTGAGAGAGCTTAAATTATTTCTTCCTCCTTGTTTTTATTAATGCATCGAAGTGTAAAATTACCAAACTGGTAAAGTATTTAATTTTCTAATATTCTCACTGCTTCACTTGACCGATGCATGAATAAAGTGTTGAGGCACATGGCAACATTAATTTTACATAATTCGGAAGCATACACAACGTGCGTACAAGTACATCTTAAGCAGGGCTTTCAAAAGTGCTCACTTTACCGTGAATAGCCTATAGTCCATTTCCAAAGGGATACTTGTCCGTGTACACTAATTTTCGGGAAATCACGATAAGTGTATATGGAGTGTATTTCTTAATGTGGGTGTATGACTTTTAGTATTGATGTTAATGTCGGCCACGAACATTGTCTGTAGAAATAAGAGTCTTCTGAAACCAATCATTACAAAATAAAATAAATTGTATTTGATGTTTGTGAACAATGGCAAATTTGTAAATGGGATGCATTTTAAACCTGCGTCTAAGCGGCCTTCGCGCTGTTTATAAAATTACTTATAAAATATCTGTCTTTCCATAGCAACAGGACCGTTATTGGAAAGTGTCATATTTGTGGATAAGAGGCGCTTTGGAGAAATACTGAATGAGAGGCGAGGTGTGGTAAAGGGCATAAGTGTGCGCAGCGTTATGTAATATGGGTTGCAAATCGAAAAATGAAGACCCACTTTTACTAGATTAAAACTACAAGTAAGAACATGGTTAAACATATTCATTATAAACTGTATGTGCTATATTAAAGCTAATTTTAATTTAGTAGTCGTTTCAAACACGTAGACTGTCTATTGCATATATGAAATTGGCCAAATTATCTTTCTTATGACATGATTAGAGACCTGCAAGATTCGTGTTATTATTTAAGAAGAGACGGAACTCCAAGTTACTGTGCATTTGACTGACTACAGCCATTGGTAATAAATATGTCTGTCTCGCCTCGGATAACTTTTGAGTCAATATGATGATATCAGTTGTGGAGTGGCCAACCTCTCTGCAGGTGATCAAGCAGGCAGGTGACGTTGGTTAAGGTTGAAGTAAAGCAACTGCGTATGGAGCACCGCACCTGACTATACAACGTGAAGAACTCATTAAAAAGTAATACAGACAACATAAAAATTGTCAGAAAAGTGTGTTTTATGCTGTATATGAAAGAAGAATGTATAGCTGTATTTTGCAAAATTATAAAATATTTTACTAAATACACTTTTTAAATGTAAAAAATTAATCGATCGATAGAATCCTAATTTGGATGCTTCAGGAAGCAGAATTTACAAGAAAATCTTCTTCAAGAAAGATTGCCATAATATTTACTGTGATCATATGTATTAAAATCATAGTAATAAGGTATAATATCAATTTTATAATTAACTTTATTTACGTCAGTTTCAACCATAATTGTTTGTGAAAAATGGACGCACATCAATTACAAAATCCATTATAAAAAATATTTCCTACGTTATTATTACAATTTTCTTACATACAAACATAGTAAACATTATGACGATATTCAATGACGAAGATTTTATTGCAAATGCTGCTTTATGGAGCATTTAAATCTGGTTAAAAAATACAGACTATTATAATCGATTATTTTTTTACATATTAAAAGCATATTTTAGTAAAATATTTTATAATGTTGCAAACTATATACATTCTTCTTTCATATACAGCATAAGTCGCACTTTTCTGACAGCTTTTACGGTATCTGTACTACTTTTTTTAATGAGTTCTTCACGTTGTATAGTCGGGTGCAATGCTCCATAGGCACTTGTTTTACTTCAACCTTAAGGGGAATGGTTCATGAGAGCATTATATTTACCCGATTTTCGATATAAGTCGTTTTCCAAAGAGTTTATCGAAATTTTTGACTCGACAAAACGCAAATAATTATTTTTAACACCTTTTTACGTTGTTAGATATTCACTGCTGTTATTATCCTCGGAGCACTGATTGAAGAAGAAAAATAATTTTTGTTTTCTTATCTTCAATCAGTGATCCGAGAATAACGAACACAGTGAATTTGTAACAATGTAAGGAGGTGCTCAAAATGGTTATTTACGTCTTGTCGAGCCAAAAATTGTGAAAAAAATATCCGCTGTATTACAAGTTATGACATAAATAATATAAATATACGGTTTGCGTGCACCATTCCCCTTAAAAGCGCAGCGTCCAACGAGACCACGGACTGTGCTCGATTGTTTGTTAAGTCAGCGGAGCCCGTCCTGCCGCCGGAAGATGACGCGAGTTTCGCACGTCTCTAGACATGATGCTGGGTGAGTGGGTGTGGTTGACACGGGAGGGGGCGGGGTGTCGTGTTCGCAGGGGTGCGACACGCGACGTACCGCGACGCACGCGGGGTGGCGCACGCCTACTTCTTCAGCTGGGAGCACGGCGCGACGAGGAACCTCGAGGTCGACTGGCTCGACTCGAGGAACATCTGTCGCCGCCACTGCATGGACGCCGTCTCGCTGGAGACGCCGCAGGAGAACGAGTTCGTCAAGCAGAGGATCTCCAGAGGTACGTACCTGCACACACGCCTCCTTGCAAGCACTGCGTGTTTGACAAGTCTTTGCCGTTGAGGAGCGAGCGCGTTGTTATCTGTTGGCAACAAGACTGTGGTATACCAAGGGTGTAGCGCCGGAAGATGGGACGGCAAGTACACTCCCTACACATGCACAATAGACTCTAGGGGGCTAATGAACACAGTACATGCTGCTCTGCCGTGACTCCTGGAACCTTGTCACTGCGTATGAACCCGTGTTTCGTCCGTATACGCTAAAGGTTTGTTAGGTCCGTTTGCACGTCCGCGCACGTATATAGGCTGCAAGTCGTGCGACTATGTCACTTCGTTCCGTTGACATGTATCTAACATGTTTAAATTTTTTAAATTTAAACCCCTTGGATTTCATATTTCTCCAAAAGGTTTCCTTCTTCCCGGAAAACGGTATATTTTCTTTCACAGCATTAAGGAGTTTACGTAGAGTGGGAGTTCCTTTGCGCACTCATAATATTCCAAGAACGTTCGGCGCACGATAATTTTAACGAATTCGTCAAGTTCCGTCTACTTTTTTCGTGGACGACGTTTACCTGGAGTGGAAATGGCAGTTCCGTCATTGTCGGCTATCTCACGCTGTCTGGCAATGTTACGCACTGTTTTTTCGCTTACGTATTGCTTTGACTGCCCTAAGTGCTGCTTTGTCTAACGGGATAGCGAGACCTCGTTTCTTTTCTTCTTTACAAAATTGTAAAACATTGTAAATAATCTTTCTCCTTCGTGAATGCTTCACTCCCATGATTTCTTTCGAGGAGTCTCCATCCTGTGCTTAGGCCCCGATTACATGTCAACTCACAGGGCGATCTTTTTAGACACACGCTACACTCCGGTACAACGAACGTGGCTCACGGGTGCCCGTGCGTAGTGGCGCAGACTGTACACTGCTGTCTGCACGATGCGGTTGCGTCATACCAGCACTGTAGTTCTCCCGACTTCCACTAGTAATTACTTATCAGACAGGTAGTACATTCAATCCATCACCTTTGCTTCGTAGATAACGAACAAAACACGTCTTCAAAAACACTATGTGCAGTCTATACACAGTTTCTTCACGCTGAAACAAACCTTCGGAAAATCTCCGCGTGTATGACGTGTCTCGCTGTTTGCCTCATATCACAAGCGCCTAACACCTATGTCTAGAGCCCCTAGTATTTGACGGATTAATTTTTCAGCAGGCAAGGCTGCGTATCCTCTAACCATTCGAGGCACTTCTGTTTCCTTATTGGTTGCTGGGGACAAGTCGGTCCTTTGTACGGCGCCATTCAACGCTCACTTACCATGCTTCTCCCTGCTTATTACAGGCTCGCAGTCAAACGGGGCATGTCTTAACAACTGCCGTCCAATTACAATAGTAGGAGGGAGAGAGAGAGAGAGAAGGGAGCACATAGTGCATTCATGGTTAATCCAACTTTTCTGAAGCCCTGCTTCCAAGCTGTTACTCCTTGTGTAAACAAGGTTTAACTAAGTATAAAAACTTCACCAAAGGGGACAACACGTCGCATGGAAACTATTTCTTACTAGGCATTGCCAAAGCGTATATTTTCTCTCAGTTTTAAAATTCATATTAAATTATAATGAAATATTATCATTTGAAGATAAATTATAAGCAATAGTTCGATTTAACGCAAAATAAGATACTTTTATGTTAACACGAGTACATAACGCTTGTGATACATGGCCTATGTAACCATATTCTATTCACGGTTTCTTCGCACTTTTTAAACCAAACCTTTGAAAGATCACCCTATGTAGGACATGTTTGATTGTTTCCTAGATATGCCATGTATCACAAGCTTTTATACTTGTCTTAAAATAAAAATACTTTTTTTCATTAAATTTAATTTTACCTTATATTTTTTCTGTAAATTATCCAATTTTAAGTTTATAATTAATATAAACGAAAACAGGGAGAAAATAGGTGTGTTGGTAATACCTAGAAAGAAATAGTTGCAATGCAAAATTTTATTACACTGAGTGTACACGAATTTTGTGGAGTCGGTTAAGCTTTGTTTGCACGAGGAAGAGAACTACACTGGAAGTAGAACTTCAGCGGGACTTCAAAAAAGTTGGAAGTATCCGTAAACAGACTGTAACGACCGAACGCGTCATACATGGGGGGTGATTTTTCAAATGTTTGATTCGAAAAGTGTTGCAATGCTGCGAGCGAGCAGACTATAAGGCGGAAGCCTACAATCGACACGGCACACATGGCATAAATAAGTAGAGGCGTGTATCTGAGACGGTAACGCACACAAGTATTCCACATGACTTGCTTGGTGTTATTTGCGTGGCTTGGCGGTACGATGGTCATCTCTGAGCATCTTACGCCAAGTTTTTAACGCCGGTCAATGAAAATGTGAAACGTAATACAAATTGCTGTAGCCAACTTATGCAAGTAAAAATTATTGCACTGAAAAAATTATTTCCTATTCGTTTGCTCTTTCTAATTGATTAGAAAAGGGTCTTTTTTCTTGCACGTTAACGTCGATTGTAGACAGACGGTTCTGCTTGTTATGCTTTGTAAGTAATGTTATTTACGGCCATTCGTGCATTAAAGCAGTATATTTATGTAGTTTTTGTCATAACTTATTTGACAGCTGATTTTTCAAAATTTTTGGCTCTACAAGACGTAAATAACAACTTGTAGCACCTTTTTACATTGTTACGAATTCACTATGTTCGTTATTCTCGGAGCACTGATTTCAGATTTAAAAAAAAACTGAAAATTCTTTCTTTTCTTCCATCAGTGCTCCGAGAATAATGACGGCAGTGAATATCTAACAACGTAAGAAGGTGCTACGAGTTGTTAGGTACGTCTTGTCGAGCCAAACATTTCGACAAACCCTTATGACAAAATGACAAAAACTACATACAGGATGACTCTCAATTAGACCGACAAACTTCAGCAGGTGATTCGTCATGAAAAAGTAAAAGGAATATATGTGACACTTTATACCTAAACCGAATATTAAGGGAGGTATGCGCCCTTAAAAAAAAAAAAAAAAAAAAAAAAACGAGATTTTAAGCCGTATTTGTGCAAAATATCGGCTCTTACGTTGAAGGTCCCGATAACATACAATAATGTTCCGAGAGTTGTTATTGTGTTTTGCTTCGTTACCGATATTTTGCACAAATACAGTTTGAAACCTCGTTTTTTAAGGGATCATACCTCCTTTAATATTCAGTTTAGGTTTAAAGTGTCACGTATGTTTTCCTTCCACTTTTTCATGAAGAATCACCTCCCGAAATTTGTCGGTCTAATTGCGAATCACTCTGTATATATACTGCTTTCACGCACCAATGGCCTAAGCCAAGTCGATAGTGGACGGAGTCTAAAGGTCCTTGCACAATTGAAAACTTTAACATTTGACTTTACGTTTGCTTTCTGACATGTTGTTTCTTATGGAGCTTGACACAATGGAACTATCAAAGCTGAAGTCAAGCACTCTTCGATCTCGGTAAGTTGAAATTTTAAGTCAAAGTCAAGCAACCATTTTGCCGACAATCTAACAGAGGTTCTGTGGAAAGTGCGTTTATTTTATTGTAGTATGATTTTAATCTCGGTATATTAAACAAAGTTCATCTTAAATTAAATAAATCGCAAGAGAATATGATGTGAAGAGAGAATATACGAATTGACATATTCTAATAAAGTAAACAAATTCGTTTTTTGTTTTGAAATAAACTTTTAAGCGTTTTTTTTTTAAGTAGGTAAAATGCATTCCTGGATAATATCGTAATTATTTACATAGCAATATACACATTTTTACGAAGCTCGCAGAACCGATGTTCAATTGCCTGAACTCTGACGTTACAATATTGTATTGTGTATTGGTGGTTTCGTCAATAGATTAAAGATGAGGTAGGCCACTTATTCGTCTTCTGCGCATGTACCCAACATTGACCTACCCCAATCCTACACAACTGTCAAAGTCACATGGTCAACAGTGACGAACGTATTTGTGTCTTAATATTTAAATGACAAGCACTATTATATCAATAAAATACTTTCATCAGTTTTAATGTAATTAAACTGCATTACAAATTGTTTAGAGGAAGTATACATTCATCTCAAAGCATTTGTTTACAAATAGGTTTTATAACCTAAAACCCAGACCACGCCATTTACGCTGGATGTGTTGGCAGAAAAGCAGTTCAATGTCGGGACACGGAGATTGGTTGTGCACAGCCAGCGAGACCGGTCTACCTCACCTTTAGTCTATGGTTTCGTCAGGGAAAAGGAAACGTAAAGTGAAATGCTAAAGTTTTCTATTGTGTAAGAAGCTTAACCCTTTCAGACCTACTTTAATTTACTGTTTCGGGTGTTGCAATAAAAAACTTTTATGATTCGTGCTGTACTTACACTGACACATCACTTGTTTCGATGTTTCGATGTCACAGCCAATGAGCTGTAGGCTATATGTTCAGCTACAGTAATATGAACCAGTTATGAGCTAGACCAGTAAGACGGTTTGCGAATCATTTACCCACATGAGATATCATTGGTCATTGAGCTTCGCAGTGTGAAGCACACGCCAGAAATTACCCACACTTGCGTAATATACACGATTGTGTGCACTGGGTCTGAATGGGTTAAGAGCGAGGAACGTGCGTGTTTGTATCTGCAGGTAACGTTCGCTACATCTGGACGTCGGGCAGGAAGTGCAACTTCCAGGGTTGCGACAGGCCCGACCTGCAGCCTTCCAACGTGAACGGCTGGTTCTGGTCCGGCTCAGGCTCCAAGATCGGGCCCACCAGCCAGAGGAACTCAGGAGACTGGAGCGGCACCGGAGGCTTCGGACAGGCCCAGCCCGACAACCGCGAGGCCCCGCAGGTGACGTAACACTCCCCCCCCCCCTTCCCCACATTGCACGTTTCCTCCCCGCGTATCCTGTTATTTATTCTGGATACCTGGTAGACTATCGAGCCACCCTCCCCTCTGCTGTCCTGTGATTGCTTAACCCCTCCCCCGACCCCCTCTCCCTAGCACTCCTTCCCAACGAGATAGGATATCGTCAGTTCGAAACTTGACAGATAGGTCGCCATATTAGTTGTAGATTTGAACACCAGGAGCGCTGATGCCTCTTGATGCCGTCATCGGTCTGTAGGTAGCGCACAAGTTCTCCCAATGCCTGCCAGAGAGCGGGCGACTCGCCGTTAAGGCGGAGTGTTACATTTTTACGGCCGATCTCGAAATTTTGTACACTACATTGTTAAGGTATTTTTGTTGTGTATATCTGATTTTGTTATTATTGTTTAATTTTGTGGATATATTCAATAATCAATTTCATTAATCTGTCGCTTTATGATACGAGACCTGTTGAAAATATGCGTACGAAGTTTTGATCATGAGAACATACGACCGTTTGCTTTTTTCTAATGAAATTTGGTTTACGTAAGTAAAATATTTCTCTTATTAAATAATATTTATTTGAACCCCTGCGTAAGGTCAATGCGCAGACTTTGGAGAAATTACCTGAAAGCGCTTTCGAAAAGTACTCCCTTAATGCAATTATTAGTTGTCGATCATTATAGTTTTCAAAATATAACACTCAAAAGTTTCAATTTCCCGAATTCTGCAGCATACTAGGCTTTGCTCCTAGGTATTTTTTTTTCCAATCGATTATATTTAATGCAATCTGTAAAGTGTGCAGAACATACTGATTCAGTATGAGTGCGATTTATAAACAGGTGAGCGAGTATTGGCACTCTGAATTTTGTTGAAAATATGGGTCAGACTTGTAGATATATTTTCGCTCATCCAAGCGAAACTGTTAACATTCATTTAATAAGTAGTTTAAACAATAAACTGTAGAGGAAAAGTTGTTTTTGTTCCTTTCGTAGCTTGTAACACAAATGCAGTATGCCGCGCTTAGATTCCAACTCAACACTTTAAACCTGCCTATAACACTCTTGTGTCGGAATTTGAGTGTTATAATTTGAAAACTATAATGATTTGACAATTAACATCTGCATTAAGGAGACATTTTACAAAACCTCTCTCAGATAACCAAATTTAAAAAAAAGATGAAAAGTATGACCTTAACACGCTGTTAAAAACCCACAAAAAATTAATTATTTCATTTTTTTAAAGGCTGTTCACTTTAGAAATGAACCTTAGAAAAAAGTCACTGCCCCTACATGCACATATTTTAATGGGCGCACTGAGTGACATTTGCCCATCAAAGTGTAAAAATGAGCTGATTTGTTCAGTATTTACTTCCTTAATAATTTCACAGTTCCATTTGACCGACGCATGAATAAAGTGATGAGGCCCACAGCAATGTTAATTTCACATAAGGCAGAAGAATACACAACGTGTATACAAGTAGATCTTAAGTAGGGCTTTCGGAAGTGCTCATTATATCGTGAACAGCCTATACCAAACATTTTTCAACTTGTACACATTATTTGCGATTACATTTTCCTCGAATAAAATCATTCTACACCTTTAAATTTTTTGAATGATTTGTTGTAAAATACAAATGTTTTGTTTTTCTGCAGCGATAATAACAAAATTACAAAGTAAACTAATGCCATGGGCTACCGTGTGACATACATGCAATAACCAAATAACAGTTCATATATTAAAAAAACAAGTTGAAAATATGCAAAAAAAAAGTATGTTGTTTAACTATATATATATATATATATATATATATATATATATATATATATATATCTGTGTGTGTGTGTGTGGTTTATTTTCTCGTGATGACAATATGACACGTGGTTACCAATGGCATTAGTTTACTTTGTAAATGTTTTCATTTTGTACACCTTAGTTAGTATTTGCTATTCTGGCTGCAGAAAAAAAAAAAACAGAAAAATTTAAATTTGACATCAAATTAATTCAAAAAATATAACCTTTAAAATGGGGGTTTTTTTTTTCTAGGAAAATGTCATCAAATACAGTGCGTACAAGTTGGACTATGTTTGGTACAAAAATAAAATTATTAGTTTTTTGGAGTCCAACCCCCTTAAGGTTCCCGCCTAACTAGAAGTTTTTTTCCGCGTTTGAGATTAAGAAGCGCGGGAGCGATAAGGGCGACACTGCAACGAGCATCAAGTACGCTATCGCCGCTAAGCGCAAGGCTCTGAACTGGCGCGCAGTGTTCTCGTCGCACCGCGTGTACCTATGGGAATTTCAGCGGCGACCCTGTTATTGTATTGCTGGAAAGTCTGTGGGAATACTCAACGCGGGGCCCTTGAGTAATTTTGCACGTATCTGACGCGTATGCCTTGAGATACAGCGTTTCGAAAAAATCAGTTTTTAGCCATTTTGGAGTGTTCCGAAATTGTGTTTCCAGTGTGCGCGACAAGTGCTCAGTAGCCCTCTTCCGGTGTGCGTGTTCTTTTCGTAGATCAGTACGTCGGACGTCCGTTTAATAGTTTCGTTGAAAAACACGAAGTGTAAGACTAAACAAATTTGTAAAATATTTAGTTTTAACAACAACTTCGTAATTTCACTTAAACGACGCTTGGTGATCAGGCCCGTAGTAATGTTAATTTTACGTATGGTGAAAGAATGCATAATGTGCATGCCAGTAGATATTTAGCGAGGTTGTCAAAAGTGCTCAGTTTACAGTGAACAGACTTCGGAGCTGGTGATTTATCGCGAAAATGTTGGACAGCGTGTTAGATTTCAACGTCCCGTGCACACATTTGCAAAATTTCTTTCCTTACTGACTGCAATACACGTGGGGCACTAACTTATTCCCTTGTTTGACTGGCTCTTACGTTGAAGGTCCCGATAACAACAATAATGATCCGAGAGTTGTCATTGTATATTACTTCGTTGCCGATATTTTGCACAAATACGGTCTAAAACCTCGTTTTTTAAGGGTTCATACCTCCCTTAATATTCGGTTTATGTATAAAGTGTCGCATATGTTTTCCTTTTTACTTTTTCTTGAAGAATCACCTCCCGAAGTTTGTCGGTCTAATTGCGAATCACCTTGTATAACAATTTACTTTATGATTTCTTTAGGGGAAGATGTGTGTCGCTTGTCGGAAGTGTCCCTTATGACACATTTGAAAAATTGGCAACCCCATTAGCAAGTGACCGCGGCGGTTTACGCGGCCGAGCTAACGGCCGCTAAGTAAAACAAGCAACCGGTTCCCCATTGTGGAGAGCTGACGTCACCCGCCGGAGTGTAAATGAGCAGCGTCGTCGCATTGAACTTGGCACACGAACAGCAGCGGGCGTGTTCTGGAAACCAGTGGGAGGTTGTTCACCTTAAACTTGAACTCGCTGCGAGGAGTGCGCCGCGCTTTCACGGCCGCACATGGCCGAGCGTTTCTCTCCAGCGCGCTGCGAGCAAACTTCGGCCGTGTTCCAAATAGCAAGAGGTAGGTAAGTAGGTAATTAATGGGCAGTGGCGTATATTCCATAGACGCAAGGTAAGCAATGCTTACACTATGCATATAGGAAATGTTTGACCCTTTATAGTTTTCGCCGTAACTTTAAACACATTTATTTCTGAGTTTCCCGTTTCCGATTCGAGAAACAGAGATTTCGTAACTCCCGTACTGTACACGCATAGTGCTGCCATCTAGTATTTATTTCCACAAACGGGTGTAACTAGCAATGAATCGAACTCGCAAGCAACAACACGCCACATGTTCGACCGCGTTCCTTCGGCAGAGTAAGCATCGTTCTGTTTGCTTCCTCCAGTTCTACATTTTCCCTTGGAAAGTGGGCGAAAGTGTTCGGGAAAACGGGAGTTTTCCTATAATTTGTAATATCCCTCAAAATAATACTCAGTTTAATTATTACTGCATTCATTTCGTTTCCGTTTTTCATAACTAATGTTAGGTATTATAAAATGGTAAATACATGTGGAGTGTAAGCAAAGTTGGAAGTTACGTTTGTTAATAGAAATTGCCTACCCTGTAAAAAAAAATTCGCTACACGGCACTGGTAATTGGGCTTAATGGCTCGTCGATAGCGAGGTTATTAGACATGGTGCAAGTTGCACAGGGAAGAGGGGATCGGGGAAGGAATGGGCCATAGCCTTTGTCAGGGACCCACCCCAGCATTCTCCTGGAGTGATTTCGGGAAACCATGGATAACAGAAATCAGGATGGTTGGACCGGGAATCGAACTTGTGTCCTCCCGTATGTGAGTCCAGTGAGTTACCACTGCGCCACGTCGCTCTCAAATAAGCAAGAAATGTGCACACTCACACACTCACACTCGCACTTGGCAATGACGTCAGGGAGTGCTGTTCCGAATGTTCTTCGAGAGCGAGTGATCGTATACGAGTGTGTGCTCATGCATGCTCTGTTCGTGCTCGTAACAACCGCCATCATTTTTGTTCGTTTTCTAACATCAGGAAAAAATATAAAAACCGCCTTCGTTTCATTATTCTCCGTGTGACTTTCGTAAACAAATATATAGGCCTATTTTGGGTCACGCATTTCAATTTGCGACTTTATAAAGCAAGATTTCGTTGTTGAAAACAGTGGAATGGCACAGGAACAAGTATTTTTTCACCGTAAGAATTTTCAGTAAATATTAAATATATGTATACATTCGGCCAAGTATTCATTCATAATTTTAGAATAAACGGATCTAAAATTCCGAGCTCAAACTTTTCATTGAAGATAAAATTTATACCTGACTTTCTTCATACATTAGGCCTACTATCATACGCATCGTCCTCCCTGATAATCGCTCCATTGTTAATTTATATGTAAATTTTAATGCATAAATCGATTTTTCTGTAAGTAAATATAATTTTGTTTATGTAGAATAACAATCGATTGCAGACCGTATCGATTAATTAGAAGAGTGCGGGTGACGATAGTTCCACAAGGGAGGAAGTGTGGGCGTGAGTGCTGGCTATTTGGAACATAGCCCGAGCGAGCGGTGTCGCAACTTCCACAATGGCGGACACATCCGCCGCCGAGCGCACGCAACCGGTGTGTTGCTTCACACGTGTCGAAACTGATCATACCGTCGGTTCGCTCCCGCCATGGGAGAACCGGGTTCGATTCCCTGTCGGTGCCGCTCCCGGGTTTCCGCATGTGGGAATCTCGTGTGCCGGACGACGCCGCTGGTCGGTCGCTCCGGTGCTGCTCCGTGATCACCTCACTTCACCCCCGTTGGTTCTCGAAACCCACCTACCTTGAGACCGAGAAGTGCGTGCGGGAGCGACAAGGGCGGCACTGCCACGCTCATCAAGCGCCCCATCACCTCTAAGCGCAAGGCTCTTGAGTGTTCTCGTTGTACTACGTATCCTGCCTCCATCCTAACAGTACTTAACAACTCGCTTATAAAAAGTATGATTATCAGTATTTCCCCCGTAGGGTTTTGTGTTATGCATGCAATTAATGTTTACATTTTTCCCTCAGGAGTGTTTCGACGGTGCCTACAGAGATTGATCATTTCCCCTTCTTAGTTATAGGTTTGTTTGTAGACACACTCGGGGCGGTGATCATTGCTCCAGTCGTTGCAATGGCTTCCCAATCCCTCTCTGCCGTGATACACGTCTCCTTGTACGAATTTCCTTCCCTCGTACACTCTAATAAATTATTTGTAATTTTTCAATATCAGTGTATACGTACAGTGACAAAGAGTGAATGGTAAATTATTTTCCAATACCTGTATGGTAACGTTCCTACAGTTGCTCAGGAAAGAGTCAAATGCGTATGGAAGTTTCCAACCTTGTATAATAGCAATGCCAAACATTCCCATATTTTCAGACTGACATGTAGTAATATTTCCATACACTGTACAGGTTAAAAACTTCCATTACAGTTGAGGAAGTTTACCAGATTTTTTTTTTTACAGTGTAGGCGTGTCGGGCTCAGCCCTGAACACACTTCCCGACCCACCTCGGGCCTTCACCGTGACACACTATATCCGGACAGACTGGTGGAGAGGGGAAGGGAGGAATGTATGTTCCCGGCAGACGTCTGGGCACGTCTGCTTACTTTACCGTGAATGGCCTATATCAGCTGTCTCACAAACATCAGGCGGTGCGTCCTTACCGCTGTTACCGAAGACTGAAGACAGGATGTTTGTGGAACGGTGCATATGCTGCCGGGCCGTTATGTTGCCGCTCAACTACAGGCCGGTCCACGCGGGAGCCCGCGTGCCCAGACGTCTGCCGATAACTGTAGTAGGGTTGTAAGTAGATGTAGGCAGTGACTCCGGGCGCAGCTGTGTTGATGGCGGCGGGTGTGTGTTGCAGGGTAACGACGAGTCGTGCCTCGCCATCCTCAACAACTTCTACAACGACGGCGTCAAGTGGCACGACGTGGCCTGCCATCACGTGAAGCCCTTCGTCTGCGAGGACAGCGACGAGTTGCTCAACTTCGTGCGCTCGCGCAACCCAAGCATCCGCCTCTAGGCCCGCCCCTACTCCTCCCCCCACCCGCCCGTGCCCTTCTGTGAATATCTCCCTGCTCTGTAGCTTGTCAAGTAACTTTTGTACTTAATAATTTAATTAAATTAATATATTTTCATATTTAATTTTCCTGTTGTTTCTTTTCATTTTGCCCTGTCACCAACATACAGATACGCATTTTGAAGCAAATATGTGAAACTGAGGAAATATCACAAACGTTGTGTTACAAGAGAGAGACTATAGGTTGGACCATGGTTTGCCAGTGTTTGCGTAATGGGTGGTCCCATTCCAAAGAGTCAGTAGCAAGGCCACCTTGGTCACAGATGCGTCTGAAAAGTTTCTTTCAAGGACGTTGGAGCCTGTCTTCCCCTATTGCGACTAAACCAACAAACAAAATGAAAAATATTGTGAGCCCCACTCTATTTACCACATGTCTGGGGATTATAAACTACAAGGGAGAACATCTGTGTTTTAACGCTTTCCTAATGGCTAATCATTTGCATACCCAAACAATACTGTGGTCATGTCTATTTCGCGAGAGATGTTGGAATATTGAATTTAAAGTGTTTTAGGCAAAGGATACACTTTGAACTTTTAGTTACATTGCTTTTATCCGTCATCACAGAAGTAGCAATGTTAAGTGTTCTGCCTGTTTGGAAATATTTCCCTCGTCCAAGGCCTAAAATCGCGGGATGTGTACCAGCGACCCAGGTACTCTCACCACACGCCTCGTCGCCTCTATGCACAAGGCAGTGAACTAGCATGCAGTCTTTTTACATCGGCAACTCGCCTCTTATGATTCTCAGCGTTAACCATATCATTTTAGTGTGTAATATTAGAGAGAGAAAAGTGTGCTGGTCGTCCCTTCATAAATTTAAATATACTGCACAAGTGTTTTAGTACCTAAATTTAATCATTCTGAAATTACATGTTCCAACAATTTTCAATTTTAAAAATTCAGATTATAAACAGATAATGAAACCTGAAACCGGTCATCTTATGTGGAATGTTTTTTTTTTTTTAATGTTATGTGTAGGTGGGCATTTTAAAGCGATGTCCAAGTGGAACAATTTTTCAGCAAGAAAATTTTTCTTAAAACATTGTGGCCATTCAGTAGTCTAGCTGAAGACCTACTGCTAACAGTGAGGAAAACCATGGAGGTCATTTTATAATCATTATATCTCGCGTTCTCATTATGGCGGATATTTCTTTGTGTGTTTGAAAGTGTTTCTGTCAGTTTAGGCATGAAATCATATTCACGATGTTAAAGGTCCAGTGGATGGCTGATGAATGAGCACTCCATTGCTTTCCTTCCCCAGCATCACTAAATATTCATGAAACAATCTGTCTTATAGCCTGTTGCATTAACATGAAGGATGATGATGATTGCATTGTCAAGCAATACAGGACATTCGTCCCAAACTGCACAATGTGGATTATTTCATTTGTATTTTGACATGAAACACAATGATGAAAAATCACACCCCGTAGCCATACACTTAAAGTACTGCACCATTGACTTTACTGTAGACTGATTGTTGGAATCCGTGCCTTCATCACGACGTTACATGTTGCCATTCAGCTAAATTTTAGCTTGGATTCATAGACCCTGGCTCAAGTTTCATCAGTGACAGTAACTCTGTTCAAGAGATTCTCCCCATCATGTTGGAACTGTTACAGTTTCACATGACATGTTTCAAAACCTGTGACTTTTGCATTTCAGTCAATTCATGTGTGGCATCCATTTAGCAACGATCTGGCACACATGCTGATCGTCTTGGACAGATGTCTAGTCAATACCTATAATGTAGGCTACGTATAAACCCAACAGTGACCACTGCCTTCTCTCTTGTAAACATTTGGTGAGCACAGCACAAGCAGCATCAGTAAGAACAAGTGTGTTTTGTACATGATATGTTGCCACTTGTTACATTCCCACGCTCGAATGCTGCTACAAATCTTGCCACAGTTCTGTATGGCAAAACATATTCATCTAAAATTCCACAAGCTCTGTGTAAAATCCCCAGTGTTCCTACCGTCGAAAACTATTATATGGAGCCACATTGTGGCATCCATTGTAAACACAGGATTTATTGTTACAATGAAACATTTTGAAATTCCAGCTGAGACTTGAAGTTCATCAGAGTGACACTCATATTTAATTACTGGACTATGGCACAGTCGAACAATCCTGTCTCAGGAAGTTTATAAAATGGTTAAGGAAACGAGGATATGCTAAGGAACTACAATCCTATACACACATATATACATACACACATGCACACTCTCTCTCACACAACCACACACAATATATATGTATATGTGTGTGTGTGTGTGTGTCTAGGTGCGGTGCCAAGAGGAGGGCGGTGTATTGGATTCTGGTTTAATCGATAACAGTGGAAAACTTTTAAATTGCCTTGTAGGGCTAGAACTAATTTTGCAACCACCATGAGTAGACATCTCGCATCTAGAAAAAAATCTCTCTCTCTCTCTCTCTCTCTCTCTCTCTCTCTCTCTCTCTCTCTCTCTCTCTCTCACACACACACACACACATTTATATTTATATATTTGTGTGTGTGAGAGAGAAAGAGTTCTCTAGATGCGAGGTGTCTGCTCATGGGGGTTATATATGTGATGACGATGCACACTTCTTAGAACACATACTTTGAACAGACGAGTCGAACTTCACTAGAGTGAATGATAGAAAAGATTTGGGCGGCTCTAAATAGCGAGGTCTTGAGAGCCCATGAGTGTGATTCAGGTGAGTATGGAGCAACGCCTGAATGAAACGGTAGGGGAAACAAGAGATCCCCGAGAAATCCCGCCGACCAGCAGCATCATCTAGCACGATTCCCACATGCGAAAATCCAGGAGTGATCCAGCTGGGGCTTGGACTCAATTCGCCTTGGTGGGAGGCATGAAAGCTAACTGCTCAGCCACCACAGTCCCAAATTCACTAAAGATGGCATCATTAATTTTAACAAAGCTCACTAGAGGGCAAATAAGAACTCATGTCCAATATGCAGTCTCTGAATTAACCTCATTGTACACTAAATGCCCGGGAATGAAACTATGGGTATTGTATTTATGGGTCTGTTTTTGTTACCTGTATAGTTGAACGGGCATTTATACAGGAACTCCCTGGAAAAAGAGTAACAAGTCCTGTTCAAAGATATTCCATTACATCACAGACAAGCAACATGGTTCATGAAGTATGATGCTCCAGCCCATTTCAGCCACACAGCAAGCAATTACCATGACACTAGTTAGCCCAGAAAGTAGATTGGATGTGGGGATCAATTACATGCCCCACCCAACTGCCTGATCTAAATTCCATCAATTCCTACTTATGGGGCTATATAAAAATGAACAGTGTACTATATCCACATACTAACATGTCCAACTTGTCTACTGTAGGAAACCCCTAGCTTTGAAAGGCAATTATTAAGAAGGGAAGCAGTATCAACCATATGTTTGACGTGTGACATTTGTGATTGATGGGGAAATCACGCCAGGGCTAGTTTTAGATGTGTCGGCCAGAGACATACTGTCAAAATGTCATGGCTTTCAAAATTGATTTATGGTTTGTTCACCGGATCACAGCCAGTATACCACCTGGGGCACATGGTTTTGCAGCTTGGTGCAAAGTCTGGAGTGTGCCGAATGTCCTTATGTATTACCGGCCTGCACACCGAAACTGGTTTACATTTGATGGACATCGCCCGGGGGAGCTCCTGATTCTACTTCAGGTGGGATTGGCTCCTGCTGGAGTTCATGCCCAGGCTTGGGGCGAAGGCGATGCTGTAGCAGGTGATGCAGGTAGAGGCCTGTGGAGGGCTGCTGGCTTGGCTGAGGTGGCACCACGGATTTACGAGATCCAGTGGTATGTCGAGACCTTGGTGGAGGGTGTCGACGACGGGATGTGATTCTCTGGTGGTCTTGAATGGTGATTGAAATAAGAAGGGGGAGGGAGCTGGAAGGTGAGGCCTCTCCAACTGTCGGGCGGCTTGAGCTCGTTTCCAGGGGTTATGCTGCAAAGTGCAGTTGGGCTGGGTTACAGCCCAAGTTAAATTTGGAGTTGGTAGCTGCCTTTCTAATACACAACCTGATACCACTCCTACAATTGTAAGGCATGTAGGAAGGTTCTACGGTCGGCCAAGCATGAGAGGAGCAGGAGACAAAGTAACCATACAAAGTGTCGAGTCAAGCCCAGGCCGAGCCAACCAGTCGTAACCAAGTATTCTAACCGACAACAGTTCAGTGTTGTTGGTTCATCCCGAGAGCCCGACAACGACATGGGTGTAAACTAAAGGGGCCAGACCTCCAGACCAGTCTCTCACTCTTTCTGGAGGCAGTTCAGCATTATGGTTGAGTGAATAGATTGGTATGATAGATTAACCACCTTGTGTTTGTGACAATGGTTGGGGTTCTACCATACTGCACACCAGGTGCTCAGTATGGGTGGCCATCTGATGTGTACTGTTTTGATGTACAAGCACCCTGTTAAGGGATCCCACAGCCCTACACAAGGTTCGGAAAATAGGTTAGGAATGCCGCTGTATCCTGCTCTTCCCTGGTGGGCTGACGTCTATGGAAGTTGAATTTGCAGTCACGCTTAGCAATGAGAACTCGGAAGTTAATAAAAGACATGTTTATTCCGAGAGGAATAGAATAACACTGTGACTCACACCAACTCATAATTTACCAAGAACTGTAATAGAAGTTAACCTACGCAAACCAGGTGAAGGGGACCTGGGTCTGAACTAATAAAGCAAATTCGGCTAGGTAGCTATTATACTGGCTAACCCTAACTAACTCGATGGTTGATGGCCAGAAGGGACTCAGGTACCACTACCATAAGAGCAGTGGACGTATAAAAGGGGTGCTGACTTCTTTGGGGGCTTCTGGTGAAGGTATTGAAGAGCTTCTAGTAGGTCGCGAAGACATTGGTGTTAGAAAAAAACTCCAGCACTGGAAGTGGTGGAACGAGCTTCTGAGAATGGCCTGCTGTTCTGTGGTTGTGAACGGACATATATTCCACCTGCCCAGGGGCTCTCTGCGATGCGGGGGTTTCGGGGTTAGCTCCTCCTCACATTGCCAGAGCTGCCATCTCTGGTGCCATCTCTCAGTCAGTAGTGAAAACATGCATCTCTGTCATGCGGGGTTGTATCTGTGGCGTGAGCTTATGCTTAGCTGGTGCGCTAGGCTGGCGTCTATCACACAAGAGGGGTTGGCATGAAGCCTGATAATAAGGTGAACTAACTTGGTTGCCTTTACCCATAAGTGCCCCCGCATCTTGGGGCGTGCTGGTAGATTCTGGATGCAAGTTGAGGTTCACACCCCTCCTGGGTTACGGGATCCAATGTGCAGATAAAGCAAAGTGTTTATATTAACTTTTGAAAGAGCATCATACGTCAATTACCCTTCCTCCCTTTCCCGTTGCAATGGAAACTCATCTGGGCGAGAATAAAAAAATTCGGTGAGAGTGATGAAGAACTGTCACTCGCAAGAAAGTCGGGTTGGCTTTTGTAATGCTCCTCTTCCTAGCACTCTCTCTGGGTTGCGGCGTGCGGTGTGTGTCTTATCGAGTGGCTGCATAGTGCTGTCTCTGTCAAGCATGTAGGCTGGAAAGGTGAGCAGGCTGCTAACAGCTTCTTACCATCTGGAGAGGACAGCTGTTACACGATAATAGCCTGGTGTCGGGTAACTTCACACATCCCTTATTTTGTTATGTAATACTGTACCACTCACACTGGTCACCCATGGGCTGAGTTTATTAATAGCAATAATTCAACAGATACCTCCTAAAATAACCAATTAACAGGCGGGCACAAAAACAAAAATTTGACTCTGTAGTATGTACAATTTCCACACATGGGGGTGTGCGAATCCTACTAATTTACCTGCCATTGTGCTGAAGGCATTTTGAAAGCGACACTGCTCTGTAGCCTCCTATGTGTCGCACATCAGGTAATTTTACGTGTGGCAAGGCTCTAATATTGCAGCTGGCTCTATATATTCCATTACCTACTTCGGTCTACTAATCTACCTAATAGCTACAAATATGAGTACCCTAATGAATAATAATACTAACCAATTGACTTATAGACCACCTAAATAAACAAAAAACATACTACCCTCAAAGAGACACAATAGAACATCAAAGTATTTACAACAATTTAATTCTGCTTTCGTTAGAAACTCCTTGAGTAAACAGTCATTCGCCTGAATTTATTCTTCACCTATGAGCAAGTTCGTGCTTCACTAGGAGAATTTGTTTTCCACTGTTACTAACTATTATGTCTATTTCATCATGGCTGTTAACTTTGGCACTTTTAGTACAACTGGCTTATATACAATGTCACTGGATACTTGCATTGTTATGGCGTTATTACAGCTGCTGGGTTAATTGAACTGGTTTGTTTGCATTTGACGTAGCACTGACTCGCATATGTCACTGCGTTAATAAGCTATGACTTTATTATACTCTGCTGAATTACACAGTCTGTATTATATTGGCACTTACTGGGTTTGACTAACGTCACTGTCACTGAAAACAGAGATTTAAAAACTTTTTTAATACTGGTGTGTGTACACCATCACTGTTGAGTGACAACTCATCCACTCCTGTAACAGACTGTCTCTGATTGGAGTCTTGGATTTGCATGGATGACCTCGCTTCCTCACGGCTGCATGCTGTGAGTACGGCCATGTGAACTTGAAAGTGGGTCGCTATGATGACTCACGGTAATGTTCTGGCTGAGAGTAGCTGCAGCTGGCGGAGTGAAGTGGGGGGGGGGGGGAGGAATTTATCTCATGGGTTGGCTGCTGGACTGGGTTTATGTTTCCAGCAGGGCCAGCTCGGGGCCACCAGGCACCGGGGGATGATAATGGGCCCTATCCTAATGGATGGGCTGTGTCTGGGTCGCCGTCGGATGCAGGGATTCTTCGGTATTTCCTGCCTCCTTGGCACTGCTTGGCACATCATCTCTTACTGAAGGAGAACTCGTGCGGATCTAGCAGCCGTCCGGCATCGAGGCCTCTTGGGTGGCCTCGTCTTCCTGGGTGGACGAGGTGGTGGCGGTGGCTGTCTGAGGCAGGGGCTCTTTGGACACCCCTGCCTCGTCGGTGTTGGTGGGTACTTCCTCTCTTTAAGGAGGTCATGCTGCGGTAACCTCATTGCCATCCAGCTTCAAGGTCTGGGTGATGTACCTACTTCCTTCGGGGTGTATGTGGGCGGTTTCGCCATCTGGGGCAGGGGCTCTTCAGGCACCTCTCATCCATTGGCTTGGTGGCTATGCTCCTCCTCCCGGAGAGCAGGATCGGTGGCTATGGTCTCGGGGCCACCTGTCCCCGAGATGCTACAGGGTACCACACCTCTGGGGGGGGGGGAGCGGGGTTGGCTGTCTGAGACAGAGGCTCTTCGGGCACCCCTGCCTCGTCGGTGTGGCTGGGTTCCACCTCCCGGCTGGAAGTCAGTACTAAGGTGGCCTCGCTACCATCCGGCATCGAGTCCTGGTGGTGTGCCATGTTCTTCTGGGTGGACGCAACGAAGTTGGACATCTGGGGCAGCAGCTCTTGGCGCACACCTGCCTCGTCGGCGTGGCGGACCTCATCCTTCTCCTGGATTGGGCTGAGTTGTTGTCTTCGTCGTCGGGGCTCCCTGTCTAAGGTACTCTGCCACAACAGCTCAGATCCGATCGGGGTCATGCGGCTGAAATTGGTGATCACTCAGCTTCTGAAGTCTGTTGAGGTGGAGGGCAGCTTCCTAACAGATGCTACTCTCCAAAGTACTTGTGGTTCCTCCTTCATGGAAGTTGGTTTATCAATCCCTCCTCTTGTGCTCCGGCGGGTCCTGGGTCCCAGAAGGTTTTCGGTGGAAGTTTGGAAGTGTAGGTGACGGGGGTCATATTCCATCTCCTTCCCTCCTCTTCCTCGTCACCCGCGGTTCGCACTTCATCGGGGTCCTGGGTACCAGCTAGACAAGGCGAATCTGTTCTCTGGTAGCCTTACGAACTCGTCATTGGTAGTCCTCTGCCCTGTATACATTCTCTTGTCTTCCCACAATCTTGTAGGAGCATTCCCACTTGGCAGCGAGTTCGGTGACGAATTTTTCAATAGCCTTGTTGAGTAGGTGGTTGCGGAGGAGCTCGTAGGTGGAAAAAGGGGGGGAGTTGTCCACATCTCTACCCCCCATGCATTGCAGGATGTTTGTCACTGGTGGCTGGTAAATATTCAGTACCATTGTCGGTCAGTATGGCCTGTGGGTACCGCCAGCAGGGGAAAATTTCAGTCTTAAAATTTTCTGATAATATTCTGAGTGTTCTGGTTGGGTAGGGGAAATGTTTCCACCCAGCAGGGGAACTGGTCTTTGACTACCAGTATGTGTCTGTTTCCTTTAGTTTTTCTGGGACACTACTCCACTAAATCGGCCACCAAGTGGATCCAGGCAGTATGAAGCCGACGGGGTTTTCTGGCAGATTGGGGTACGGGGTAGGCTTTGCCATGACAGTATACCTCACAGTTGTTGACATACTGTCGCACATCGCGGCTTATCTGGCTGGTGTGATAAGGCATCTGGCAGATCATTACACTTGCCAGGGCAGTGCTGCCCCTCAATGTTAAAATCTGTCAGATATATTTCCCATTTTCATAATTGGCCTTATTGTTTCTTAACTCACTCATGCAGCCATTGAAGGGCCTTGCTGCCGGTGTGGAGTATGAAGTGCTTTCCCTCTAGGTGATATTGGTACTTCCTCACTGCCCAGATCACAGCGAGGCACTCTTTTTCGTTAAAATGATGTCTCTGTTCCATGGTGTTCAAGTGGATGCTGGCATATGCGATGACCTGGGGTCATCCAGCGGGATCTTCCTAGTGTAGGACCGTCCCAGCCCATTATGGCAGGGATCTGTTTTTAATATGAGTGGGCTCACCATCAATGTGTTTCCTTCTCTAGTAGAGAGTTGAGAGGTGCCATTAAGCAGGCAATATCTGGTACATAGTCATGCAACCACTTGCACAGGCCCAAGACATGACATAGTGGTTTCTTATTAGTGAGCTCTGTAGCCTGTAAGTTGCCTGGGGGTAGTTCCCTTCCGGGGTGACTATGTGGCCCAGGTAATATATGGTGGTTTTCCCGAAATGACTCTTAGACAATTTGCAGATTAAGCCAAGCAATTCTAGCCTTTCAACTACACTCTGGAGATGCCCGCAGTGTTTTTCCCAGGACTTTGAGTACACAATTATGTCATCAATGTAGGCGAAACAAAATTGGCCGATTAAGCCCGCGACGACCTCCGCTGAAATTAGTATCTACAAGGTGGCGGGGGTATTCTGTATTCCAAAGGGCATTGTCCTGAATTGTAAGGTTTCTCCTTCTGGAGTGGTGAAAGTTGTATACTTTCGACTGCCTGGGTGCAATGAAATCTGCCAATACCCCGATTGCATGTCTAGGATATTGAAGATTTTTGCCTTTCCTATATCCCGGAGAGTGTGCATAAGGTTGATTGCCGATGGTACTATAGGGTGTGTCACATCATTCTAGTCTTTGTAGTTGACACAAAATCTGAGTTGCCCTTATTTTTAGGGGCCAAAATAACCCGGGAATTCCACAAACCCCTGTTATTTCATAGCTTTCACCTGTAACATAATCAGTTCCATAATCAGGTGTCACCTTCTGGTGGACACATGGTATGTTGGGTTGTAGACGATCAGATTGGTGGTGTGCCAAATCTCATACTGGATACTATGCATTTGGCGTATCAAATCCCCTTGGCAGAAAGTGATCGTCCAATATTTAACGAAGCTGGCCGAATTCTGGTACCGTGAGTTGATGATTAATTTCTTCAAATGCGATAAGGGGAGGGGGAATTGCCACATCAGCACAGTGTTCCCAGTTTATCGTCAACCTGTTTTTATTGCCAATATAGATCCATTGTGGGCAGTGATCCATGATGCACTGTTGTTGGTGTAGCCAGGACTGACATAATATTACTGCCTCAGTAATATTCGACGAGACTACGAATTCGGTTGAGTGGTCTTGACGGTATATTCGTACTGACAGAGTAGCCCGGCCATCGACCTTAAGGGCATGGTTGTGTTGTGAAATGTGTACTAGCTGATTTTGTGGGAGAAGTAAAGCTCGTTGTACAGGGGTGAGCAAGTCACTTCTTATAAAGTTCACCATAGCAGCAGAATCTAGTAGGGCGAGTATCCTAAGTGCATGGCTTTGGGTGGGTCGCTTTCTTCAACTAGTCTTTGGAGGAAGATGGGCCCGTGGTTCCCGGTGGTGGTGGCCTGCTTCGCACTCCAGCTGCGGTTTTTCCCGCTTGGCTGGGTCTTTAACCTCTGTTCGTATCTGTGGAGGATTTTGCACGCTTGTTGTTTTTCCTTGCCCCGCCTGCCCCTGGCCACGGTGCTTGACTGGCCAATCTCGTTAGAGTGCGGTTCCAGACAGAACCAGCACTTAGGGAGTATCTTGTGGGGAGGGGAAGGGGGAGGGTTCCCCCTTCGCTCGTGCTGCTTATCAGTCTTCTCGATTTTACTGACACATGTCTTGTCTAGAAGGGTTTGTGTCTTACAATTTCTTTCGGTTCCACGCGCCCTTTCCTCTAGCTCATCGACTGTTTACGGTTTCGGAATTTCTGATGAATTCCGCAATCTGGGAAGTAACATGCGTGCAATGTGGCGCACGCAGCTTTCCTCGGGTAAAATTCTTTTATACATCAGCTTCTTTCACGTGACGAAAATCTCGGCCTCATCCTCGGTGACCTGGGTTCAGCAATGAAATTCGGTGGTTAAGTGGGCTATTACCTCTTCGCCTAAAAACTGAGTGGGAGGGCATGAACACAGCTGCCTCCACTCAGTACAAGGATGTTTAATAATACTATATAAAGGTAACAACGAGGACCTTGATGACCTTAAATCATATCGGTCGCTGACATTGCTTCCGGTGCTGGACAAGGTCTTTGAAAAGCTAGTAAATATAACACTGAATATGGTATTTGAAGCTGAGGGCACCACGAACAAGAAACCGCATGACTTAACGAAAGGAATGGGAACAGACTTTGCCTTGTACGTCATGAATACAATCGGAGAAAGTACAGCAAAAAATGTCATGGGAGTGTTCCTGGATATTTCAGGTGTGTTTGACAATGCCTGGAGGCCAGAACTGATGCAGCAGCTCAAAAAGAAAATATGTCCAGAAGACATCTACAGGCTCATTCAGAACTCCTTAATGAGAGATGGAGCATATACTCAGCCAAGACAGTTCAGGTAATGAAACGGCTGATAAAGAGATATCCCCAGCGATCGGTCCTTGGACCAGTCTTATGGAACATACTCTGTGATGGTTTTCTGGAGCTGGGTTCCCACCTGGGTCTATGGTCTTTGGATATGCAGATGATGGTTTGGTGATGATCTCTGGAGGTTCAAGTATAATCTTAGAATACAAGGCAGTAGAATTGATAGGCAAGACTTGGGAATAGTCTGTGAGAGTGAAACTGCAATTCTCCATAGAGAAGACCAAGATAATACTTCTTAAAGGGAAACTTCAGAAGCCACCGATTGTGTGCTTCGGAAGGAACCCATTAGAGAATGTACATGAGTTCAGGTACCTGGGAGTTATAATGGATGACAAGATGAGCTTCTCCAAACACAATGAATACATTTACTGGAAAGCTGTGGTGGTTTTCCAAAAATTGAAAAGAATTGGAAATACAAGTTGGGACCTCTACTACAATGTATTAAGAAAAATGTATAGGACAGTAAACGAGACCATACTAACATATGGAGCTGTGATGTGGTATCACAGAGCGGAACTAGTATGGTATAATAAGAAGCTCATCAGTGCTCAAAGGGCGGCACTGCTAACAGTTGCAAAAGCATACAAGACAGTACCAAATGAATCACTCCCAGTGCTTATGGGTGTGTTGTATAGATCGGCTAGTGAAATATAGAGGGATCACGGCAAAGAGAGAGTGCAGGTGGCAAGAGTGTCAAAGGAAGTCAAGGAAAAAATCATGGACGATGTTTTTCAAGAATGGCAAGAGAGATGGGATGCTTCTGAACACGGAAGAAAGACTCATGAGCTGCTGTCCAACATCAGGGCAAAATTGGACATTAAATGAATCAATATCAACTATTAGAGTATGCAGCTCTACACAGGACATGAGAAATTCAAGGCGAAGTTACACAGTCTGCAGCTCATGCACAATCTCCACTGTGCGACGTGAGTGGAGTGGACGATATGGTCCAGAATGTGATTTAAGAATGTCTTAAGACAGAAGACATTTGACAATAGTTGGAAGAAATCATAGAACTAAAGGCAATTTACTTAACATTAGAGAATGTTATGATGGATGCTATGGACTAGTGGAAATTACTGGTTTTACCGAATGTAATGTTGGCGGTGTTGCCAGGTCACCAGTATCAGTCATGGCGGTGTTTGTATAATGTAAACATTATCATGAGAAAGTAATAACGAAATGTATACTAGTTCCTTTAATAAACTGTCGAATATGTTCAGTTCCTTCACAGTACACAAAAATTAATAAGGTTTTTCATAAGATATGGAACGATTTTGCCACAAAGATTGGAAGAAGATTAGAGGAAAACGAAGAGTATCAAGAAGAGCAAATTTCTCATAACCCATCTCTGGTTGGTGGTAATTTTAAATTATTAAATTTTTCTTTACACCGCACTGAAATTGTCTTCAGAAATTACAAATGCTATTAATTTAGCGTACCCTGTCATAATAATGTTTATGAATAGGAATTGTTAAAATAGAAAAATTCAAATTTACTAGAACCGTATGGTCTTCTATGTGACTAATGTGCAACACGCATGATACTACACAACATTGCAAGACCGCCACAAAATAGCAACATTTAAAAAGATCGCCTAACAATGTCGTCTGGACGTCACAGCGCAACATTAGTGAAGTGAGATTAAAATGGGACATTGCGACGTCGTCGCGACCGAGATTGCTGTATGGGTGGTGAACTGAGATAGTGCTCCTTTAATCTGAGCCTCAATTAATCTCTAAATTAAAACTTTCCAACTGATAGGTACGATCGAACCAGATGTTCTTGATTATCCCCAGTCGGAAAAGGCCGTGGTAGTATTCCATCATCTGCACAAGAACTTCTACGTATCCATCACCTCGGTCCCAGTCTGTAATCAAGACCAGACCCAAGAAAGCTTGGGTATTTACTTGGCAATCAGGGGAGTAAGCTCTTACACCCTTCTTACATATTCAGTGAAATGCTTTTATACTACCAAAGGCAAAGCTAGTCAGATTCGTAGATTAGCCCGATGGGCCTCAAAAAGAGAATTATAAGTTGCAAATCAAACTCTTGCTCCACCAACCTCTAGTGACACTTCTACTACAGATACTGCCTCTGAATCATTGTTTGGGCCAGCAGTGAAATTAGCTAACAGGATCCCACTCTTATTTGAGGTCGTAAGGCAAGGCCTTGATTGGCTCTGGCATAACATTGATTATATCGACACTCCAGCTCCATCATTGCCATTACAGGAGCCTACCACCTCACCTCGCCCCACCTTACTAGTGCGATCCCCCGTCGCCATGTGCCAGGTTCGCACCATCGCCAGAGGGGTCATTAACATCCGTATACCACCCAAGAGCAACTCCTGTAAAATAGTGTCTGTGGAACCCAACTTTGTTCCCTGCGCAAACCGACTACTGTAGACCAGAGCCTTATGCAGAAAACCGAGCTCAGATCACTCAGAATAGACCTAGACTAAGTTCTATAATTATTTTTCTCTCTTAGTTGACTTGTGGCAAATGGCATCACATTTCTTGACAACTTTCACAGTAAGTCAGATCAAACTCCATGGGACGGAGACATATATGATCGGGGTTTGATCCCCCTCTCATATTATGGTCTCCCGATCAGAAAAGTGTCATCCCGAATCTTCCAGCGTGGGAAGATCCCCGACACAGCCAGGCAAAACTAGTACTCATCCCTTAGACACCACGGGAGAATCCCAATCACAGTAATATACCAGGAGCGGAATCAGTATTCACAGTTAAACCAATTAATATTCGTCAATTCCCCTTATTTTTTGTGATAAAACCCACCTTATTCTTTGCCTTTCTTTAACACTCTCAACCAAGAGTGAAAAAAAAAAAAACGAGGAAGGAGAATGCATAAATTGGCGACCAACATGGGGCTTAAGCCTCAAATAGCTAAGACTTGGTGGCTTAGATCATGTCAATCATGCCTCCAACTGCATACTTGCGTTGGCTATAATTGACCAACGTAAAGTACAGCTTGAACCCGGGTCTCGCTACACATAACACACACTCGGCCGATAGACCGAGCTATTCACCCCCCACCCGCTCATTTCGAGTGGAATATGGGACTTCGCGGAATCCAGTATGAACACCTCATTGTGCTCAACATCTTTTCACCCTGTCATGTCTGGGTCTAAACAAAGCCCCAATGACGCCCTTGAGGCAGAGGCACATGCCAATAACCTCTTCGACATAGACACACGGTTTCCAGTAATCAACTGTACTGGCACCGATTTACACCTAATACCATGCACGTACTGCCAGTGGCAATTCCATTACACATGTATACAATGGGAAGATATCCCCCATTTTACAGATGGTTTAGAGTACCATTTCCAATCCTGCCAACAAAGGCAAATAATAACATATTACTGGCCTGAGTGTGATGGCCAGGTCAGGTACACTATAAGATGTATCATGTGCACAGCAGAATACCATGAATGGTGTATGGGATGGCCTGCCGAGAGGATCACTCGTCCTGGTCAAGTATACCAATTCGAAGTTTGCCAACACAACCTCACCCACCATCCATCGAACCCAGGACCGAGGTTAAGCCTCGTAACCTCTCTCCACTCAACCGAAACTCAACTCCCAGAGTTTAGCGGTCGTCCCCACGAAGACCCTATCACAGTTCTAAACGAGTGTAAGCGGAAGCTGAGAGAAATGCAGGTTCCTATCAAATAGTGGGTAGGTAGGGCATGCCACCAACTGTTTGGTAAGGCCAAACAATGGTCGGAGAAATACGGGGAATTTATCCTGGAATGGAGTCAGCTACGATCTCGGCTCTCCGCCCACTCTACAGGGGACGAGGTATTTTGAAATCTTATCACAGATTTCCACGCTCGTACCCAGCACATCGAGGAAGAAGCCGAAATCTTTATCCACCGGAAATAGCAGATCCACAAGCGGATATACCCCACAGAGAACGAACAGCGGGTAAGAAACATTACGCCCACACTCCTCCCCTCCTTCAGCAACCTCCTGCTGATCCCTCTACCACAAATGGTTGGCGCATTAGTATGGAAGGTAAGGGAATCAGAACAAAACAACAAAGCGTAATCCCGGCTTGACACCCCTGCATGTGCCTTCAAGGTCACAGACCTGGCCCCCTCTTCCTGACCGCAAGCTGTGTGCGACCTGCCTTCTCCTCCCATGCTGCTGGCATTGCTGGGGCCAGCATCTAAACAGGGACTGCCAGACCTGGCAAGGTCAAGGCAGAGCAACCCCACCCCCTCAACCGCCAGGTATACAACCTCGCACAATAGCAATGAAAATCACCCTTCGATCGGGAAACGCCCCCGCTGGGATACGCACCGGCCATCTTCCCAGCCCCGAGAGGGATCCCTCGAACTTAGGCAGTTACATTAAACCACGAACCACCAAACGACCTTCCTCCGGGAATACTGCCCCAGAAGGGAGGCCCGACTACCCGAGGGATCCACGAGGAGCTCGCGAAACAGCAACAAAGCCTCGAACCCTGAATTCCACGGAATGCGGCTAGAGAACACAACCCACAGGCACTCAAGATCCCACTCCACCGAGACGGACCCAACGAGGCAAACGTCATCCAGTCAGACAGACCGAGACCTCGATCATGGAGCCGGAAGAATCACCCCTTCCACCACCATCTAGGATGTATATCCTACTCCAGGTACGAGGAGGGGTGCCTCAGCGGACACTTCCTTCAACATTCAACACCTATCTCATACCTTCCATACTCACCCCTGCATAGGTTCAGAAATATCTGGTGGAGCCCATTTGATAGGGCATCTCCTCAAAGCCCGATCACAGAAGTTGGCGAACCTTGCAACAGAGGCTGTTACGCAGCCTACTCCCTCGGTCCCTCCACTTGCCAAACCCCTGGCCGAAATAGGTCAAGAAAACCAAGCGACAACCTCGCCGGATGACATAACTATATCCACCACCGTCTCTATACCAGAGAAAGAAGTGCGCGAACCAGAACCCGAGCTAGGCAAGGCACGATACCCACTGCCTCCAGGTTCCGTTCCATCCATAGCCCCTCTCGATAGGATGAAAAGTATCCAGGAACAGGGTGTGCTGTCACGCTACTTGCTACCCCTATTTTCCTCTCCTCTTATCCTTGGGTGCACACAGAAACCTTAGACATCACCATTCCAGATGTTACCAACTCAGAGATCGAGTCAGTATAGGTGCCTCCGGCAAAATACACGTATGTCAACTGTCCCTGTCCCGAAAGTGTATCCAGTGCAACCCGGACACTAGGAAGTGTCGGAGCTGCGGAAGTACATCAGGAGCAGACAGACATCCCAAGTGTCAATAAGGGAATTCCCAAGAGCCCTACAGTCATCAGAGCCAGAAAGTGACGTCAATCCTAGACAATGCAGATTCCACTCCCCACTAAACCACTTACCCACGCCACTGTCCAAGGCCTAAGGCCTAAGCGACGCCGCAGTCGGCCGCCAACCAGACCAGCCAATTCGTGCCAGACGCACGCCACACATACCTGGCCGCTACCAGGAAACTTCTTGACGACCCTCACTAAAGTTTCGCTGGCCAGTGACATAATCTTCTTTGTCCAAGAAGCGTGGACATCCCCAGAAGTCGCAGTGAGCCAAACGACATCGCCTACAATGAAGCAGATACTGAGTGAGTACCTATTAAACCCCCCTCACCCCCTTTAAATTGCACGTGTACAACATAGAAAGTGGTAGGAAATTAAAGTGATAAACTATTCACCACAACAGGTTTCAAAAAGAATTAGAGTGCACGAACTCATTCCTAAATAAATAAATAAATGAATGAATGAATGAATGAATAAATAAATGAATATTATATATATATATATATATATATATATACACACACACACACACACACACACGCACGCATGCACACAAAAAAATTAGTATTCAATTATACTATATAAAAAAATAATTAAAAGTGTAAAATTTGAAAATCACAGACAGATACCTCCATTTCATTTAGTTGTATTGATAAGTTTACTGTAAAGCAAGTGAACAATTAAAAGTCTCCACACTTTATGTAATAATTTGTGCTAGCATACCGCACATCAAAATAAAAATTGAGGAAGAAACATTGAACAGGTAGGGGGGGGGGTGTATATATATATGGTGTGTTAATAGGGATAGGAATGTCATAAGAGATGCGAGACATCCCCCTTAAAAATTGAGAAAAACATTGACTTTCGAACGAGAGATACCTAGGCTATGGCGAATTTACTTATGTCCATTCGTAAATTAACACCTGTTCAATGTTTCTTCCCCAATCTCTATTTGGATGTGTGGTACGCTAGCACAAATTATTACATAAATTGTGGAGACTTAATTGTTCACTTGCTTTACAGTAAACTTATCAATACAACTAACTGAAATAGAAGTATCTGTCTGTGATTTTCAAATTTTCCACTTTTAATTATATTTTCATATAGTGTAATTGATTACTAAGACATATATAATGTTAATTTTTTTTGGTGTCTGTCTGTCCGATTGAATTTAACTCAAAAACCATTGAACGTATCAACATCAAATTTACACAGTATAAATATAATAACCCAAGGACCAACTTAGTCTTTGTTTCATCGAGATACAGGTGCGACGGAAGTGTTTGGTGCAAGGGGGGCTTGGCTCGGTGTTGTAAAAAAAAACACGTGTTACCAAAATTCTCTTTTTATGGTCAATTTCATGGTATGGCAGAAGCTCCGCACTACAAAAACAAAAAAAAAAGCGAGAGAGAGAGAGGTGGAGTGGAGGTCAGGCAGAGGGAGAGGGAGGGGGGAGAGAGAAGCAATTTATCTAAAAAAAACTTTAAGGTTTTAATACATTGGTCTTTCTCATTTGTTGGTTGAAAATAAAATTTAAGAAATATATATATTCAGTTCACATATGAAAATTTTTAAAACATTTCAGGGTTTAAAAAAATAATTAAGAACTGTTCTAACAGCCAAAAATTTTCCTTCTTTCTTGTGTTCTTGAAACAAATTCATCTAAGACTTCCTTAGTTGTCTTCCATGTCTCTTCTGCATGTACGTGAAGAAGAAAGAAGCTGTGAAAGTCTCTTCTACAACATTGTTGACATGAGCTAAGACTTGATGTGCTTAAGAGCGCTGAGCGACCTTTCACAAGATGCAGATGTGGCTGGCACTGTCAAGAGGAGAATTACGAGACGCTCTACTTCATCCAGCATTTTGCGGCATATTTTAGGTTGAATACGTAATGAATCTGCGAGCTCCTTCATGTTTTTCACAGGTGGACAGATGACACTTGAAAGAATATTTAGCTGTGCAGCTAACTTGTCAACGTCAAAGTCATCCTTATGTACTCCTAGAAAGTTTTCCTGTTGATCTGTAGTCAAATCATCCCCTGGTTGTCTCAGCAGAATGGCTTCTAGCTTGACAAATTGTTCCATAACTGGCTGGTTGAAGCGGTGCTGCAGCTCATTCATTAGCTAGTCTAGAACGGAAATGAACTTCTAGCGAAGACGAGTTTTCTCGTCGATCTGGTGCTTGGACTTTCATTTCCTCCAAATGCCTGGATCTGGCAGGGGTTCTGAATCGTGGGATGCGAGGTATATCTAACTCAAGTTCTCTTCACGTCTTGTTTTTTAAGTTTCTTTTCAAATGCGTTCAAAATCAGCCTCGCCCATTCCATTCCATTATACAGGTCCCAAAGAGCTTGTGCTGCTTGCTAAGTGCCACTAGCTGTATATCCTTCACTCTGCAGGGACTTGGCAAGCTGCCCAGCAGGTTCGCACATAGTTTGGAATTGTCTCATTTTTCTCAGGTAGCCCTTCAGAGTTGATTTTCGTTTGTCTGAGATTTTGCAAGCTTTGTCTGCTAAAATAAAAATCAGAGTTTCCATCACACGTGCATAATTTACGGAAAATCTATGGACAGCTTTAGCACGAACACACCAGCGTGTCGGACATAGAGAGGAGGCATTTGGCTGGGACTGGAAGGCATTCACTTTGCGAGTAAGGTCTGACAACCACACCTGCATAATATTCTTCCTCTTAAGAAGATTCAAGAATTGTGTTTGAAACTTCTTGAAGCACAAGGACTAGTGAGTGGTTAGAGCAATGTACGAATAAAGACTTCGGTTGCTCATCCGCAATGAGTTTCTGCACACCATTTACATGACCAGACCTTACACGCGCACCATCGAAACAGTGTCCCCTTAGAGCTTCTTTGCTTACATTAAGACAAATCATAACTTCTGGTATAGTCTTGTGGAAGGTTTCTGCTGTCCTATCTGGCATATTGTACAATCCCATGAACAATTCTTGTATTTCGAGTGTCTCCTTGTTTTCGAAGCGAAAACAAATCGAGAATTGTTCATCGCCTGCAACGTCTGTTGTGTCACCAATAACAGCAAAATATGAACTACCCTGAATGTCGTGTACTAGGCTACGCTGCACTTTTTGGGCCATTATATCAATTATTTTGTTTTGAATATTACCACTGACCCAATTGTCTCTTCGCTTCAGTCAATCTGCAAGTTCTATAAAGTCTCCAGCTTGTTCCTGCAAAAACTGCTGAAGACTACCACCATTATTTTCCGAACCACACATTGCCTGGCCAGATCAAGCAAGGTAACGAACAGAACTAATAACTTTATGGAAAGCAAGTCGTGCAGCCTTTTGCTAGTTTCTTACGCTGTTATCCAGGAGAACTGCTACGGATTGCAGTTTCACAATCTGGCAAACATATTCCACTGATTCATGATGATAATGGCAGCCATTATCATCATGGGTGGTGAAATTGTCAATGGCCTTTTTCCAAGTGCAAAATCCAGATTACATGAATACGCTCTCGTTACCTCGGTTTGTAGCTGCTTTGCCCAAGCTTCATGCCTGCAGACACGTGAAGCCGAGAAAGTAATCTTTATCTTGAATGTAGAGAAGCCAACGGAACTTGGTGAACCAGTCATGCTAACAACAATGCCCTTGATTATCCCTAGGAAACTTTAATGATTGTGGAGGAACATGCTGGTCAATAGGATGAGAGAGTGGGCAGTATTCAGAATTTAGAATCCCTGTCTGCTTTTTGATTTTGATGCAGGGATAGGTGTTGTCATCTGTAAACAAATAAAATTTAAAATGTTGGTTGGGATCAACATTCAATATGTAAAAAATTGTGCGTTAACCATATGCAATCCAGTCATTTAAGGCCAATTTTTGTTATAGTGGGAAAAAAATTCATAATAAGCTAATCGCTTATGGCTCAATTTTTTTCTCAAAATATATTAAGGCAAAAAATAATTTGTATAATATTTCCTACAAAAATGGTCATAGTTATTCTTGCTGTAGGATGGATAGTTCGTGAGATATAGGCTCTGGACGGATGCCCATTTCCCTAACTTTCCTTAATAATTATATACTTTAATAAGAAAAGAAGGAAAAAATCACATTTACATGGCATCCATCCAGAGCATGTACCTCACGAACTATGTGTCATACGGCAAAAATGGTCATACTCATAACCATTTTTGTAGGAAATATTTAGATGACTCTCTATCAAAACATATTTTGCGAAAAAATGAACCGCGAGAATATGATGGCCAATGGCAGAAGCGCGAAGCTCCAATCAAATTGGTCAGGACTTTCAGTATGTTGGAAAAGATTAAAAGAAGGTCTAATAAAGCTATCTGCCAAATTCAGCTTGTTATGGATTTTTTCCGCTAAAAAACCCAAAGTGACTGAAGTAATGTTTCTACATGGAACAGTGAAGAAGTTGGTTTATTACTTTTAAATACCAACATAGGCAATATTTGCAAAAGTATAAGTGGGAACAAAATCAATGAATTTCTTCTCAATTTATGTTTGTCTGCCCAATTTTGCAATAATAGCTTACGATCTTACACATCACTTACATTTCGAAATTCTCTTAAAATATTTGAAACAGTTAAGCACACTACCAGGAATTGTGATAGCAGGTAGACCATTTTATTTCTAAAATCATAAATTTTTTAATCTGCTATAATTTTATTTTAGTAAAATGTTTTTTTTTTTGTCAATTGTGGTGTCAGTATATGTACTCACCTGACTCTTTTCCTGTTGTATCATTTGAATGTCTGCAACAGATAGATGACACGACCTGCATCGTCGTTGCTGAATCCGGATGAGCATTGTTGACCATCACAGATTCTTCTGTAAATTGTAACGAACCGTTACAATACAGCATAATATACAGCTCAGCCTATTAGGGCAAAAAACACCTCAATCTAAATATTATTACAGAAACAAAAAAAATATGGTGTTGACTTACCCTGCTTCTCAGACTTCGGCTGGTGTTTATTTAAATGATTTGCCTTTTCAAAGAAACTTGTAATTTTCCTGACTTTTGAATAGTTAGGACCAGAAGTGTTGCTGATACACCTTCTCCTCGCTTGCTGATCCATTTCATACCAATGCCAATCACATACAGCACACAAATAATATATACGTCAGTTCCATGCCTCCCACCACTATGTTCTTTGAATGTGTATCACATATAACGGTCGATAACCGAACACAACAAAACTTTTTTTTTTTTACTGCTTGCTTGGTCTATTATTAGCTTGCGAGTCAAGTTTCAACCACTCCACGGAGACAGATGCAGCCATTTGCCAGACACTGACGCATACTTCAAGGAGAAAACCACTGTTGCCATGCTGAGCTGTACTGCACCGATTCAGTAGGTTTCTGCTTTAGTCATCAGTTACTGCCTCATTGGAGTAGGAACTAGAAAATATGAAGGACGAGAAGTATGTTCACAGATACTTTAGAGTTGCATTGTATTAGCTTCCTGAAGTTTGTTTTCATTTCGGATGAAGACTTACAGTTTGATTTGATAGTGGATGACCCCCCCCCCCCCCCCCCCCGACCCGTACTTCTGACGCCACTGTCGAGATACATCAAACAGTTCCGAAAACATGATGATCAGGGATGTACATAGGTACTGGATTAAGCTTTTCTTACAATTACTGCATAAATATAAGCACTGCTAAAAAAAGTTCTGTAATTGCTCCTTTCTTTTTTGTCAGTGGGCTGTCCTTTTCTTCCGAAGAGTGATTCCAAACCCTAAATGTCATGTGTACGAAGTAGCACAGGAAAGCTAGTATAACATAAACACGTAGAAAAATTTCATAAAATGTGTGACCTGTTCCTGCTTCCCAACCTCGCTCTTTTCTCCCACGTGAAGCGAAGAACCAGCCCGTCAGCTGACACGAGCCTACCCGCTGCTGCAGCGGAGGGGAAGAGAGAGACAGAGAGAGAGAAAGCGAAGGATGGAGAGGGGGATGAGATTGTTACCCTGGAGACACAAGCCAGACATCACAGGGGCCGAGAGATAACGCGCCCCACATACAGAACAGGCAGCGCACGCACAGAAGAGGCGCTAGGCCAGAGTTCCAACTAAACATTCAGCCATGAGAATTCACCCAGAGGGAATCTACACCACTTGAAGCACTACATTTTTCTTCACTCGAAGATGGGTCTACATTGTTTTAGAGGGTGGGCGATTGAAGCATGGTGCATTCCTACGCATTGGACATGCACACACTAAATTACGACTTTGTCCCATCATAGAGTCACACAGTCATACAGCTGCAGTTTAATTAATCACGTGCCAACAGAATTGCTCCCAGCCTAGTGAGCAATTACAGACATGTGGTGATTATTTGAAATTGTACTGTCTACCCATAGCCGCCATGCGGTCGCCCATTTCCCGCCTGATAAATTGTACTCTTTGCCAAGTCAACAACACACTGATATCGGAGAAGCGAGTTCCAACGGATGCTGCAGGAGGGCCGCTCCCTGCCTACAAGTTCGCCATTGCTGCCACAGTCTCCTGCAGAGGAGACAAGAAACGGGTGGTGCTGCCCACAAGCAGGATTAAAACAACCCCCTTGAAGTGAGGCTAGCCATCCCCATACCCCTCCGACAGACAACATTTTTTGTATATGAGGAGGAGCCAAACCGCAGTTTAGGACAGTCGCCGGCCTTCCTACCTTGTACAAGGCTGAGAGCACCAGCAGGGGAACTGGGTGTCACCCTGACCTCATAGTCTGCAAATACTTGAGCTGATCTAATTCAGGGTTCCTGACCACCAGTGCAGAGGTCACCGTAGTGAAGTCTCTGGGATAAGACTCTTGACGGTCTCCGATGCCGCAGGAATCAAATCCGCAGGAAGCCTTCGCTGCAGCATCCAGAGGTATCTTGATATCCCCACCTGTTCCCTACCTAGAAAGTACTATCCTTTCAAAATTGATGGTAGCAGGTCATGCCCCCCTCCCCTGCTTTAAGAATAGTGTAAATTCTAAAAATGTCAATAATTACATTTTTTTCTCTCTTTTTATAAGCAGTTTGCCTTCGCCGGCCATAACATTAGCCTTTGTGAAGAGCTACACATCCCACTGTACCTCTCAAGGCGTATAAATGAAATATGTACTTGCAAACTGATAATCCTTGTTGACTTACTTTATCAACCCAAAATTAATTTCAGTAATAAATGGTAAGAACATTATTGGCTCTAATTCCATTAAAAACTCCCACTGATAGGTACTGGCAAACCGAACGTTCTTGGTTATTCCCAGGTTGAAAAGGCCTAAAAAGGCCGGAATAGTATTTAATTGTCTGCACAAGACCAGGAATACCCAAGAAACAACCCGGGCCGATTGTCCTACAACAAGATGCAAACCCAGGATCAAAGGTAGTCTACATATCCATTACCTTGGTCCCAGTCAGTAATCAGGACCGGACCCAGGGGGGCTTGGGTATTCTCACCTGGCGTTCAGGGGCGTTAGCTCTTACACACTTGGTATATATTCAGTGAGCGTGGTAGATTAGCCATACAGGCCTTACAAAGAGAATTAGAAGTTACACATCAAACTCTACTTCCACCAACCTGCAGTGAAACTTCAACTAGGGATATCTCTGAATCATTGTTTGAGCCAACAGTGAATCCCACTCTTATTCGAGGCTGTAAGGCAAGGCAGTGACTCTTCACTCGGCCTTGCTTGGCCCTGCCATAATGTTAATTATATCGCCACCCCAGCTCCAACATTGCCATTACTGGAGTCTACCGCCCTACCTTATCATTGCGAGCCCTCGTCACCACGTGCCAGGTTCGCACCATCGCCGGGGAATTCATTAACATTCATATACCACCCAAGAGTAACTCCTGTAAAATAGTGACAGTGGCACTCTACTTCATTCCCCTGCACAAACTGCCTAGGCCAGAGCCTTATTGATGAAAACCTATCTTGGGTCCCTCAGAATAGACCTAGACTCAGTTCTATAATTATTTTTGCTAACTTGTGACAACTAGAGTCATTTTTTTTTACAACTTCACGGTAAGTATGATCAAAATGCCAGGGAGGGAGACATATTTGATCAAACTTACCCTGGGGTTTCATTCCCCTCCTCCTATTAAGGTCTCCCGATCAGAAAAGTGTCATCCCGAATCTTCCAGCATGGGAAAATCCCCGACCCAGCCAGGCAAACCTAGTACTCATCCCTTAGACACCTCAGGAGGATCCAAGTCACAGTAATATACTAGGAGCGGAATCAGCGTTCACCTTTAAACTAGTTATTATTTGTCACCCCCCCCCCCCCCTTTTAAGGTGACACCCATCTTATTATTTCCCTTTCTTTATCTCTCTCAAAGGGGAGTGGAAATAATAAGGAAGGGGAATGTATCAGAACCAAAGCCAGTTACTTAATCTATAAGTTCAACAAGGGAAATTTCAAATTATGTTTACAAGTATCAAAGAGCTTGTACATAAAGCTTAATATTTACCCTCAACTTACAAACTTAAATGCAGCACACATTATTTAAACAATTTAATTTACTGTAATCCTCTCTCATTTCATATACACAGCTATGAATATCATTTCTGCATCTCCTAGATTTATTTCATTCTGAAGGTTATGGCCATTTACTTGTTTTTAGAATTTGAATAAATCACAAACGCCAAACTTCCACCAGAAGAATTATAATAAAGATACGCCTGTATGACTTTAATTTTATGAGTTTTCAATCTGAAACACAACAAAACATTTTGCGACATTTTGAATAAACATACAAGTTTACATGCTTATGCTACCTATGCATCATAATATGGCACACGAAATGACCATGTTTCACATACACTTGAAAGCGTAATGTGATGCGAGTTACGTGCAAAGTGAATTGATAGTAATTCTGATCTGTTGCAGAATTGCTCTCTCCAAAATCACAAGTTTGTGTTAACAACACAACAGTCAATGAAAATATAAAATTGCAAATAACAGCCGAGTCAACCCCCTACCCCAAATAGCATATTCTTAGAATTTCTTTCTCACACACACACACACGCACACACATGCACGCACGCACACACGCGCACACATGCACATGCACGCGCGCGCGCGCACACGCACACGCACACACACACATATATATATATATATATATTCCTTATCATTGTAGGGTGTTACACCCATTTATAGTTTTACAAGTAAATTGTAAAAGTTAATAAACATGAATTGTCCATAGACATGGACAAGCATCACCATAAACTGATAGGAGTTCCCATTTGCAGGAGTTAACCCTTTTATGTAACAAGCGTGTGGCCAAGGCTCAACACAGATTTATTGGGAATAGTTTCTTTGATAACACTTTATAAGATTACTTTTCTTTACTGCAGGGAAACTAACCAATACAATAAATACTGTAAATTTAATTAGATTAGTCAAACCAACACCCGCCTAATGAGTATTCTGTTAAAGGCTGTTCACGATAAAGTGAGCACTTTTCAAATCAACCTTTGAAAAAAGTCACTGCCTTGGGGTGCACTGAATGGCATGCGCCCAGTAAAGTTGGTAATGATGGATGGGAAGTAGTTCCATCTTAACGTCGAAAAAAAGTGTCCGGTAACCATTTCTGATAACTTAAATTATTCATTTCGCTTTCTGTTAGTTTTTTATGCATCAAAGTGTAAAAATGATCAAATTTGTAAAATTTTTACTTTTATAAAAATTTCACAGTTTCACTTGGCTGACGCATGAATAAAGTGACGAGGCCCACGACAATGTTAATATGTATTATATAAGGCAGAAGAAACACAACGTGCATACAAGTAGATCTTAAGCAGGGCTTTCAAAAGTGCTCATTTTACTGTGAACAGCCTATACATACTTGAACCACAGAGTAGCCAAGCCTACAAATGCTGGTAGAGTTAAAAAAAATATGATGAATACTACATTTCTTGATAAATATGTTAAATATTTCACGGTTTCAAAAATAGTTTTATTGGTACCAGAGATTAGCATTTACCTACATAAAACAATGAACTGCTTCTTCTTTCACATTTATTATCTGTTGTACTGTTCACATGTTAATATCCTAATTTCAGGATGTACGTACACCTGTTAACTTCTTCAATTTGTCTGAATGTTTCAATTCGCATTACCAAATACTTTGGGCCAAAACTTTTCGTTAATGCCCATTAATTTGGCAAAAGTTAACAGTACTGTAAAAATTTGCCTGTGTAAATTGTAACTTTAAAAGAGTACAAATTTTTAGGATGAGAAACACGACTCTAAGGTATGTATAAATATAAAAAACAACAAAATACATCACTCAGTTGGCATGTATTTAACAATTAAGATACATTACGCGCCAAATACAAACAAACAAGAGATTCATACTCTCCAAACTTACACAGATGTCTTGATAAGTAAACACATACTGTATATGTGAAACAATGTCCTCAAACAAACTTGCATGTTTTCTTCTCATGCAAAACATGAGGAACACATTTTATTTTCTACAATCCACATATAGACTCTCTAATAAACCTAAGGACAAACACTAACACAAAAACCAAAACACAAAATTCTCAACACACTCATCAGAATTTCAAATACTACAAAACACTTGAACATAACTGTAGAGAAATCAATAAGCAGCTTTATAAGCCAAGTGAATAACATATTCTTCCTGTTATCATTAAGCAGGTACATATTATTTGTTATAGTTGGACTTAAAATTACAGCTATACTCAATTCTTCTCTACTGGAGTACTGTATGCACAAACACTCTACAGTAAGCTCTCGATTCTAAGACCTCCCATGGTTCTTATGAAAAATACAGTAAAACTCTGTATAACACAACTAAAGACCAAAGATTTGGGTGCTTGTTATAGACAGTCAATTTTGAACCTAATTGCTGCTGGAATTGGTTCTTTTGTATTGATTTATTTAAGAAAATTATTTAAATGATTTTCTTTTGAACACTTATACAGTAAAACATTATGGCCACTATTAATAAATTGCCATTGCCATAGAAAAAAAGGCACTATAATTTTGTTTGGAGCCACATTATGTAACCAAAACATCTGCAAAATCCTTAAATTTTAAATAAGTAATGAAAAGTCTTATGATAAAAAAATACTTAGTGCACACACAGTTAACTGCACCAGTTAAAAAACATTATGGGGTTTGTTCATTTTATTTTTTTTACCTGAAATATGTGACAAATGTATTTTTTTTACAGTTCAAAGAAAAGTTCTGTAAAAAAAAAAAAAAGACACACAAAAGGAAAGGAAAGGAAAGTAAATATAATCAAACTTTTCAGTCTTTGTTATAGAGAGGTTTTTGTACCGAAGAGAGAAAAATAATTTGTCATAAAGAGTAGAAAATGCATTGTCTCATATACAGTTTTGACTGGACCAGACAAAGACTTTGTTATAGAGAGGTGTTTGTTATAAAGAGGTTCCCTATGTAGAGGTTTTATACTGTACTGTTATTTCAAAGATGTCCTTTATTGGAATAACATTTTCAATTTAATTTTTTTCACGGATCCCAAAAAAAAAGTTATTTCGAGAGGGTTGCTATTCCAGAGGTCCTAAAAACAAGAGTTGACTAAACAAAAAAAAAAAAAAAAAAAAACTTTTACAATAAGTGAGTATTCATCCACATTCCAAAATTTGAACAATCCACAGTAAAATAACTGTAATAACCACAAAAAAAAATCACATACCAAAACCATTTTAACATGGGCCTTACAGGAGACATAATCATAGAATGCAAGTAATCAACATTTTGTTCATAACTTATTTCATACTGGACTCCTTTAGATCATTAATCTGCATTTACAGTGCTTTCAGCTCAAAAACAGCTACACACAGATTTTCTACGTGAAATATTAAGTACAGTACCAAAATAGAGATCAAAAAGATAAACTACAAATAAATCATTACACACACTGCAAGTGTCGACTGCTTATTTCTTGGGGGGATAAATCTTCAAGCTTTATGAGATCATACCAAAGTCCATTTAATCTTCTTGATCTCTTTCTCTATCAATGAGTGTTGTGTTTTTAATACCATACTTTCAAAAGAATAAGGTAAGCAGTTTACCGTAACTTGTAAATACTTAATAAAACTGTAATGCTGGTTAGCGAACAAAACTCCTGAAGTCAGATGTTTGATCTAGCAATGGATATGGTGTAGAAAAGTTGATGATACAGTTTTATCTCAAATATAGGTATATTTTGTAAACTTGAAACTGCGTTCTCTAAGAAAAATTACATAAAAATATATAAAAGGACAGGAATTCAAGTATTCACAGGCTAGTACTTGAATTCCTGTCCTTTTATAAATTTTTAGTAGCCTAGCGGCCTACTTGCAATCTTAACTAAAAATTGCATAAAAATTACTCTTTTGTATTGAAGTTTGCCTTAATGAACATAAACACAGAGCATAGGAATTTTGTAACAGAGATTTGGGCATATGAATGTACCCATCAACAAATGTAACATGACTGCTGCTGAATAGTAAAAAAATTTGAAATGATCATGAGTGAAGCATTTTAAGCTGTCGTTAGCATATACTGAATGAGTTACATATGAGACATACACCAAGCTTAAAATTTCCAGCATAACTAGTTTTACAGATACATAATTATAAATTAAACCACTTTACCTGTGACATGTACATGTTGTACAACTCGCCTATGAAAATTCATAGATGAATGTTAAAAATTTCACAAAAATGTGCACTATAGAGATGGCAACAGTTTATTGATGTCCATTAATGGTAATTACTAACTTATCAGCTGAATAATAAATTAAAACATTTTTCACACGTTTCTTTATGAAAAAATTATTTACGTAAATTGAGTCAAACTACACACTTCAATAGTTTTCTTAAAAATATTTCCCTGGCATTTTTTTTATGTCTACAAAATTCCCTGTCTTTTCCCTGTTTTCCAGAAACTGCCCATCCTGTAATACATGCTCATGATTAAGGAACACTGTAAATTGAAGAGACTATTTAACTTGTATCAGTAACCAGAATACCGTATTATGTGTTCACAACTTTTAAATTTAATGTAGTAATTGCATTTATTCTTTATTCACATAAAAATTCAACACTGCCACCTTTATTACTAGCAGTTCTTGGCAGTAAATTCCCACAATTTAAGCATTAAGACAACAAAAAATTGAGAAATTCTTCACACGTTCAAAATCAAAGAGCAAACAAGTACAATGAACGCTTGTTGACAAGTACTTCACTTAAAAGTACATCCTTAAAACCCCTGGTACATGTGATATTACATACATGTTCCGTATAACTTTTGGCATTAAGTATAAAACTGAAGCCTCTGTGTACTTTTTATTGAAATTCTACTGTACAAACATAATGTTCTAGTGAGGCATTCAAACAATTTACACCATATAATGATTGGCAGCACAGTTTGAGTACATTTGATGTGTATCTCTAATTATTATTAGAGACAATATATTACTAAAAGTTTTGTTTAATGAAAAAGTAATAATAATATCACGTAAATACTGCAGTAACTATAAAATGTTTTACTACTGGCAAATATGAAGCAACATGATCAATAAGGAACACAAAGGGGAAAAAACCATAAAAATGTTTGAACAAGGAATATATATAATGCTAAAATCTAACTATACGTTTCAACTTCCATTCAGTACATTAGAAAACACAAGAAAATACAATAACGGGATCACAGTAATTAAATACTTAACGTCCAACAAAAGCTCAGATTTACGGACTCATGCAAGTAAATTACATTTGCTAAAATAGTTAAAGCCCAAATTTTTGCCTATATCCCAAATGAGACCCAAGAAATTCAATAATGTTTATAAAAAATTCTGTACAACTGCACAGTAACGACATTTCATTTCTACAACTAACTTAACAGTGGCTTGTCTTCCAATCTCGCATTCTAACAACTATTTTGCAAGAAACAGTCATCTTATTAACCATACATTTTCACACTACACGTTCTTAAGTAGAGTGCTTTTAATACCTATATATGCATATATTAGAGAACCAAATCTTTGTTGATGCTTTAAGTTGAGAGCTACGTGCATACAAACAGTTCTTTAAAAAACATATACCGTAACTGGTATTTACAAAAGATCCTTCTGCACAGACTATCTCTATAACAAATAAATTATAAAATTAGTTCCACTTCAAGTAATCAAACAAAAATTAATTCATAAATTACAATCACACCACATACTAAGTAAAGAAACTTCTAACTATTCCCTGAAGCACATCTACAAAACTATAAATAACACGGCAGCATCTTGCCAAATGCACATGATTTCAAGCTAAAACATACTGTGTACACACAGTACACATTGAAGACATCTGACTTGACATACATTGATTTACACTTTAGCTATTTCATCCTGGACTCTTTTCATCATTTCTGTAACATTCACTCTCTGAAAGAAAAAAAAAAACTGATAAATTTGCTGTATTCGAAGCATTTGGCAAGACGTTGCCATACTGGAAAAGTAACATTTTTAAGTTAACATAAAAATAATGCAATACCATAAACGATAATACAGAATACTGCAAAACGAAAAACTCAACTGCCACAAAGGCAAGCCATAACATATTATTTCCTAATGCTGTGAGATCTCAAGTAAAAACCTTTCACTTTAAAGTGAAGGGTTGAATTCACTAGCACCATGAACTCTCTAAATTTACTAACTTATTGCAAAAAAAAAATGTATTGCCAAAATGAAGATGGAATCTAGAAATGACAATTCTCACAAAGAATTTTCTAAAATTTCTTGTTATCAAAATCAATTGGTGTTATCAAATGTTATTTTCCTCTTTTCATGAGACACTATTCAGCTATACACATGAAATCCTTGAAACCAATACAAAAGAATTATTCATTTTTCGTGTTCAATATTGTGTACAATAGCACAAATTTTTACCCTTCAATATGACCTTGCATTTCAGGATTGCTATTGTGATGTTCTTACACCACTAAAATGATAGTTACAAATAAAAATAAAAAATGGCTTACATAATAAGCACAAAAGAAAGAAAACCTTCGGCCTAAAAGCCAAAAAATAATTTTCCCAATTTTTGAAAACTTAAGTAATTTCCCAACTCCATCTTTACAACAACTAGAAACCTAACTTCAAAACTTTTCCTCGCTGAGATTTGAATAGACTAATGTTTAAATTTATACAAGTGATCCTCCAACAGTCTAAATCTAATCTATGTGAATGCCACTGTGAATAAATGTGTTCCACAAATGTACCCCATAAACCTAGCCTCACTGATTACGGTAGTAGTTCTAAATTCAACACTGATACAAAGAGGTGCAATGGTGAGCGGTTTGAGTTAAATACAAAACAGTGCTTCCCCAAGGTTTAAATTGAAATGACGTTACAGTACCCAGTATGAGTTTAAATGTACAAACCTATCCACAACAGCAAACCAAAATGTGATCTTTCAGGGTAGAGTTACAACACATCAAGTGGCACTAGCCTACTGTAGGCTTTCATCCAATCACTACCTGTGTGTAACAGAAGGGAGGGAGGGAGAGGTGCGATGACGTTGGGAAAAAAAAGAGATAGCAGGGAACGAGATTTTCCTTGTGACTAGAACCCATCTACTCCACCCCCTGCCTTAACCAGCCAAACCATACACAGTCAAAAGCAATAGCCATCACTGTCACTTTGCTTGTTTACTAGCTACCTCAACATCTGCTTACAAACTCTGCGACAGTATATATAGTTGTACGGGTGCAGTGAAGTAGTCCCCTGTTAAACTGTAAAGACAGTCCTGAGCCATGCTGAGGAAAATCGTTGAGCTGAGAGTTTTTGGTCGGTGATTAACACTGAGGTTTTGAGTACCAGTGATGGTAAAAGGACGTAATGGTGAAGCAGCGGCAGAATGCAACAACTGCAAGGGCAGGAGAGAATGAAAGAGAGAGAAGTGAGGAAATTTGGGTGGCTCTTAAAGAGGACTATGTACCGAGACATTTTCTGTGAAATCGTTGTTTGCACAAATACCATATATGTATCTCTGTAAATAAAAGTTATGTAAATATGACTTTTTGCAGAAAAGGTAAAAAACAACTATCTATGTCACTATCTTTTTACTATTATCACATTAAGTGCATTCATAAAGGAAAAAATTTTGTGAAAATGGTCCAATATTGCATTTTTAAAGCTTGCCTATGCAGTTTCCCTAAGTGGTAAGAGAAAAGTATGATTATATGGGCGTAATTAATATGTAGGCTTTCACCGCAAGTAATAAGTCCCACTGCTATATATAGAATTTGCACAGTACAGCATCACGATGGAAATGCTTCACATCTTGCATGCAGAAATGAGAGAGTGCTGAGGGTGGATGTTAGTGTCGCACGTATTGCTTCTCGACATTGAATGCGCAGCTACATAGTCATCTTAACATCAAGGTCTTGAGAGCCGATGAGGGTGAAGTGAGGCGAGTATAGAATAGTGCTGGAATGCAAGGGCAAGGGAAACAGGAGATCACAGAGAAAACCCACCAATCAGCAGCATTGTTTGGCATGATTCCCACATGAAAAAACCAGGGAGCAGCACCGCCAGGAATCGAACCTGATTCGCCTAGGTAGGAGGCCAATAGTTAGACCTCTACACGACCCGGGGGAAACCAGTGCACCCTGAGAAAATCCACCAGCTAATGGTAACATCCACCATGTTTCCCCACATACCAAAATCCAGGTAAACCCACTGAAAATCAAACTCAGCTTGCCTTGGTGGGAGGAAAGTAGTCTGACCACTACACCACTGTGGCCCCCCTGAGGAAAGTAGTCTTGGTACAAAAAGATTATTGACTGGGATCTGTATAAAACACTGCAACAAAAAAGGGACTTTCTTACAATAACCCTAATGTTTTGCCTGCCAACTTTCCATCCACATATGCTTCACACATACAGAGTTAAAAAATAAATAATTAATTGTATTTCTGCCATACACTCAGGAACAAAGCTTTCAGTAGCCCCTCTCAATGCACTGTGGTAGTCTGGTTCATGTTGTCAGTTACACTCAAAGTTGAACCAAGACTATAGGCCTGCATGCTGTACTCCCCAGGAGTAGTTTTGGGCTTGGCTATAGAGCTCAAGTCTCACGGCACTGGAATAGATATCTATGCCTAGTTACACAGTCCTACGGAAGCTTTAAGCTGTGAACTGAGCAAAGCTATACAAAATGAGAGAGGAGTTTGCAGCTTAGATCTGACTAATGCTAAGCCCAATTGTTCTCTGGAGAGAGGCGTTTGCAGCTCAGACCTGACCAATGCTAAGTCCAATTCTTCTCTGGAGAGAGAAAGAGTGAAGAGTAAAGTGGGAGATGGAAGAAAAATTGAGGGAGAAAGAGGAGTGTATGTTGAGAAAGAGGAGAAGAAAAGGGGAGGAGCGTGGATGGAGAAAGAGGGAGAAAGGCAAAGCAAGAGCAGGAATGAAAGAAGAGAGGAGGGAAGAGGGATGGAGGAGAAGAAGGGGGAAAGGGAAAGGGGAGAGAAAGGAAGATATGGGGGGAAAGGAAGGGGAGGGAAAATTGAGAGGATGGAAGAGGGTGAACGGGGAAAGAGAAGAGAGGAGGGAAGAAGGGATAAAATGGAGGGGGTATAAGGGGGAGGGGGAAGAAGAGGGAAGATAAGAGGGGATGGGGAGATAAAGAGGGAGGGAGATAACAGAGTAGGGGAAAAGGGGAGGTGGAGGTAAGATAAGAGGGGAGGGAGAGGTAAAAGGGGGGAGGTAGGGGAATAGGGGAGGGGAGATAAGAGGGGATAGGGAGATAATTGGGGAGGGGAGAGAGAAGAGGGTAGGGAAGGGGGAAGGGGTGAGAAGGGGGAAGGGGAGAGGGAGAGAAGAGGGAAGGGGAGAGAGAAGAGGAAGAGGAGATAAGAGGGAAGGATAGAGAAGAGGGAAGGAAGAGAAGAGGGAAGGAGAGAGAAGAGAGGAGAGGGAGAGAGAAAGGGAGAAGGAAAAGGAGGGGATGGGGAGAGAAGAGGGGATGGGAGGATGAGGGGAGAAGAGGGGGAGAGGAAAACAGGCTGAGGGGGGAAGAGGGGAGAGAAAAAACAGGGTGAGGGGATAAGAGGGGGAGAGGAGACAGTGAGAAGAGAGGAGGGAAAAGAATGGGAAAGAGAGGGAATGAGAATGAGTAAGGGAGTGTGTCTGTACATTGTAGAAAAAGAAAATATGGAACAAAAATTGCAGGTAAGTAAATTATAGACAGTAAAGGCCTTTACAAAACTATTGTAACTCTGTTTTGAATATCTCCCCAAATACCTATTTTGCACCACATTTTTGTTTGTCTTAAAACTTATTAACATATTACAGCCTAAAATTTATTATTTTTTCATCTACATGCACTAGCAAGTCTTTCTGATCGTCATACTTCCACGGATTCGCAGATTAAAAGGCACTTCTCTAATTTTAAACACACTATTGTGTACTGAGAACATATTCACACCATTAAACAAGCAGCAATAAAGAAATCACATGCCATATTAATTTATATGGATTGCCTACCAGTTGTTACTACTAGAATTGGGCTAAAAAAAGCTTTGGTTCTTACAAAAAAAAGCAATCAGGTAACAAAGCTGAAAATCCCTCAGTGAACAACTGCACTTGAAACCAATTTTTTTTGTCTTGAAATATATGGAGTGGTGGATGGAATAATGAATCACAGAAATATTAAAAGCAAATTTATTCTAATTTTAAACTTTAGGGAAATCAGTGTGTCAAACGCATCCATTAAGAGCCACCAATGGAAATCTGCATTCTAAGCAAAGGGGCGCACACCACCAAGCCCAGGCGCACAACTAGGAACTAGACAGCCTAGGTGTAGAAAAAGGCATTGTCACTGATACACAATTACCTTCCTGAGGTAGAGTTTCAGACAATGCACACATGGACCTGCCCATAATGGTCAAAAACCCTGGACCATCAACCTCTGCATTATCGCCGCACTGCAGCTGACTGTGAGATAACTCAATCTTGGAAAGACACCTACAGAAAGTGCAGATTGAGCCCACTCTTGCACATACCAGACATGAGACCTTGGCAGCTCTTGCAGGTTACCCAAATTACCTAGTAAGGTAACCCCTGGCCAAAGCCTGTTCACCAGTTCATGTTAAGTCCAGAGGGCCCCAACACCAGACACCCCCAGAAATTGACTTTGACACATGATGCTTATATGAGTTATACCAAACGACTGTGACTCATCCTAACATGTTATACCATACTAGGAACCACAACCATAGATGGCTGAAGGATTGTTTCCTGTGGAGCGACAGTTACAGACATGTGGCAATTTCTGACTTCCTGACCCAACTTACGTATCCTGAGGAAGGGTTAAACCCAACACATTCACGAGTGTATACGGAATCGCTCCCAGTCTAGAGGATGGTTCTAGCACATGAAATAAGCAGTGTTTCCAAGCAGCCACAGTAACACATCAGCCTCCCCAACGCAGCTGGCAGACAGAGTGTCGCCACACCAGTGAAGCATACTGAAGAGGACCGAGCACCGCCGAGCGCCCGAGGCCATATCGCCAAGCGTAAGGGTAGTTTCTCCCACCTTGCTCGCTCCAGGCATACGTCACAGAGCGACGTCACACCCCCTACTCCAGCCCAGGCATGGGCCGGCCGAGCGCACTACATAAGGCTGTGCGTTGCCGAAGACACTAGATATCATCTCCAGTAGCTCACCTCAACACATCTGTGCTGGGACTCTACTGCCTACCAGGCCTTCTAGACCTGTGGCTGGCACCACCAACGACCAGAGGCTTCAACCATCTAATACCAGAAGCTCCAGAGACTTCAACCACCAAACACTACCAAAACCTCTACAACACCAGAAGCCTGCAAGCTTCACTCCATACTTCTCCAGTTGATCCTCCTGGTTCAAGAGCCGCCGCCTACTTTTTGGTGAGTGACAACTACACCCACTGCCCTTTTGGGAGTGGCCCCTTTTGTAAAGTCTCGTCTAGACAACCCAGGGTAGAGTAACTGCATCTTGAGTTATTTTCATAGTCATCGAAGTAATTCTTATCTTGGAAAGCCTAGAAGCAGGTCACCTCCACCTGTAAAGCGTAAGTTACTTCCGTTCGCACTTTGCTTAGTAGTAAGAGAGTATGTGTCATCAGTATTTATTATTCATAATAAATAAAACTTATTCCCATCCTTAGAGTGAATCTGTCAAAGAGGTAAATCCTTTCCGACTACTAAGAAGTCAACCCTTGTACGGAGCAAGCAGGAGACCGGGTTTTCTAACAGTATGAACCATAGTGTAGGACTGCAGATCCCCTTCAGGAATCTGTACGTAGGAAACACACACCACCAGGTACTCATCCAACAGGAGCAGGACAGCCACCTCAGGTTGTATTGCTGCCAGGGCGCTGCCAGTGCTGGCAGGGCTATTTGCCTGGGACTGGAGGCCCGCCTGTTGCTGGACCACACCCCAACAGTAGTAGGAATATGGCCCACATGACCCACCGCTCCAGGTTTGTGCGCCAAGGTACAGAACTGATTGGAGCATAGGGTTCGTGCTGTCAACTGCTGTTGGGCTTTACACTTACTTAGGGTACTGTCAACTGCTTGCGCCCAGCTAAGAGTGAGTTGTCATTTCTGCCTCTATGTCATTTGGGGAAAGGCACGGAGCTCGAGGGGAGGAGCAAAAGGCCAAGTTTCTTGCTGCTAAGCAAGTGTGTCCCAAAATAACCCCTCTGCACTTGGCAGAGGCACCCCATCGGAACGAGCTCAAGCCACCCGACACCTGGAGAGGTCTTCCTCTTCAGACAGCAGCCCTCTTTTATTCCCTACACACTAGACTGGGCATCGAGCGTAATCCAACAACTTGTGCCCTGGTCACTGGGAGTGACACCAGGTTGGGCAATTCTTACACTTACTTTGGAAGCAGTGGAGCCACCGAGTGGAGTAAGAAGTACCGTACCTCTCTGCATGGAAACTCGTTATCCAGTACTACCAAGGAAACTGCTGGCCCCAGTCGACCTACTTCCACACCACAGCCCAAAAAAATAGGTAACTGAGTACCCTGGTAAGTCAGGCCTACCTCAACGGACTAAGGTTATAGTCGGACATATTGAGTTACCACCCATAGCTGATTTTGTACCGACTCGTAAACAAACCAGACCAGTGTTAACCTCTGGCAGAAAGTTCACTCAGAGCAAATAATTGTTAACCACAACGCAACTGACATAGCGCTCACCAAAGTTACATTGACTTAGTCTAAGTGACACGCATCAAATTGTACCCAATCTGTAGACTTGTGAAGAATGACTACCAGGTCAGCGCATGTGCAAACTGCTGTAAAAACTAGGGAGGCAACCCCTCCCTACATTTAGTAAAGAGTACCAAAATGAGGGTAAATGGGCACAAAAACTGCTTTTATTTACAGAGATGTTTTGATATTCTGTATCGAATCTCTAATAAATTGTTATATATTTCTGATAACCGTTTAACTATGTTATTGGTGCTTTCATGGTTTTGAGAGTATAATTTTATTAGCATATGTACTTAGCACTTTGCTCTATTTCTGTAAAATTATTCAAAGCTGTAAAATGTAAATACACACACTAGAACCCTTTTTTACATTCCCATATTTCACATTTTCCCAAATACATCTATTATCTTTGGTCCCATTAAAGGCTCTCACAGAATATTTTTCCTTCTTTTTACTCTCTCCTGAATTTTGTAACATTTTTTCTTGAACCAGCAGCTGAGTACCAAATTCTTGGAGCTGCTCCAAAACATACTGAGACGGGCAAAGGACTCTGAGTAAAAGCTCAAGAAAAATAAAACCTTTGACCCTCATAGAAAGTAAAATGCTTTCCACTTAGAACCATAAACATGATCTCTAGTTCATTGATATGTTTAAAAATTGTATTCATGCTAGCTACAAATGGATTCAGTTTACTAAAAATATTGTTGATAAGTATTTTAGTAAGTCACTACACTTACATACATATCTTCCAAAAACCTGTACCGTCTTATGAGGTATATGATTGTTTATGGTACTCTTGTTGCAGGAAATAAAATACAGAATATAAAATGGAAACATTTCCAAATAGTTTGCATGAAAATATGTCAAACTTAGCTGTAAATCATTTGTTACAATAAATTATTAATCAACATGTCTAAATTAACACATTCAAAATTTTCTATGTCAGAACAATTTTTGAGAAATCCTTGGGGAAATTAAACAGATGGTGAGTACCTAACAGATGGACAGTGCAGGAAGGTCATAAGGAGTCAAGGTACACAACTGAACACAGCAGGTTTGAGACAGAACTAATGGCTCAGAACAAAGAAGCAGACACCGAGATATGGGACATATGCCACGGCAACATTAATAAGTAGCAAAATTAAAATAATATCAGTCTTCAGAGCTTTACATTTCAAAAAATAAAATGCATACAGGAAAGCATTCAGCTATTTTGTAAGTTGTGAGGAACACAAGAAAACACATTCATACTAAATAAGTTTTCTAGGAATTACCTCCATTGTTAACTGAGTACAGATATTCACTATCTCATTAGCCTTAGTGCTGTAAATACACATCATAGCCTTAAAAATGTTCTGCATGGTATCCCGATAAAATAAAAAAAGTGTCTGTTTCAAACATACAAAATACTTACATCTTTTTTTTTTTAATAACAACCGATGTGCTTTTAAAAAAACTAAAATTGCAAGAAATATATTTATTTGGCTTTGCCTTTTGTTCTTGTGGCTAGCTAAGAAATCAATAATTTTTTTTTAAAAGCTTTGGTTTATTTAATCCCTGTCTTTTCAAAAACCCACTGTAAAGAAAAGTATTTTCATACCAGCTAGATATGCATGCCCTAAGTACGTATTACCCGCAATATAACTACATCACAGAAGATCTACAGGATAGACTAACTCACCAACTTTTACAAAAACTTGAACAAAACTGTGTCAACAAAACCCATGTCCAGACGACGCACAAACGTGCCATTGCCATTAGTTTCTGCGTGATCGCAGAAGCTGAACTCCACCCCATGACTAGTCTCAGTCTCCGACATAAAGCTGAGGGGATACTCATAGTCCAGACCGTTCCCGCTTGGGAGCAATGTCACTATGCTGTACTCTTTGTTGCAGTTGAGGTGCACCGGCTCACTGAGCATGATGCTCGCCAATGTGTTGTAAACCACAGTGTCCGTGAACTCTGTGCGTGACAGTAGCACACCCTGTGCATCCAATATGCACACCTCCAGGTCCTCCTGATAGTCCTGGGAAAGCACACACCCATATGAAAACTTGCACTGGGGCAGTAAGCGCGTGAAGAAGCGCATCCCAGTCATCATGATGCTGTGGTTGACATGTAACTTTGTTAGCAGTCGCAGCCGCCCTGGCACCGTCACTGCAGTCTTCAGGAAACGCCTGGCACAACTGAACTGCTTCACTGAGATTCTGCTACGTGGCTTAGCATTGCAGCTCAAGCCATGACTACCGAGAACATTCATCAAGTTTGTAGCGATGGTGCTCGGGCTGGAAAGAGACTGTTTGTACTTGGCATTGAATATGACAAACAAGTCCTCTACTTCATCACACTTACATTCTGATTCACTGTGAGAAACAGAACGCTCTTCTTTATTTGCACATGTCGAATTAGCACTACTGCTACACTGCAAATTTCCATTCTGGAGACCACAGAATGCAAAGCGAAGAGCACAGATTTCATCTGTTGTCAGTATCCCGGAACGTTCTGGACCATCGGCAAATTCATCTGGTGTCATCGTGAGGAACCGTATTTTAGCCAATGCTCTTATCTTCATCAACATTGCACGGCAGTTAGCTCTGCTTGGCGGTATTCCATCCTGCCGACATTCTTCTTCTGCCCAACGCACTATCATGTCAAACAATCCTACCTCACTGATGTTCAGTGAATTCTGTTCTAGAAGTGCTGATACAACCAATGATGATATCGTGCCAACTGAGGAATTTGCAATTTCCTTAGTATACTTGCACATAACCTGCAAATAAAAAAAAATATAATATTAAAAGTAACACTCAACAGTAATAAGTAACGTGTCATTTGAAGAGACCGAAAACATACTACATTAAGGATATTACGGTCTTTATTCAAACATCTGCTCCCCCACCTACCAAAACACTTCAATGAATGAATGGGGGGGGGAAGGGGGGGCATCATTGAACACTTCACATGTGGAACCACACTCTCCTTATCTTGAATATCTCACAAACAGAGCTTGAATTCACGAACAAATTTTGTGAGTCCCTCTTCTGCAAAGTGTTTGAGAGTCTTGATGATTTTCCGAGCCCTATGTGCGAGGTTAAAAATGTAAAGTGCATTTCCAGCTACCAGCAACTTGGAAGAACATAAAAACTAAAAAACATGTGCATAGTTACAAATATTTTTTAAGTAATACATATGCTACTAAAGTTGGTAGTGATGGAAAATGAAACAAAAATATTTGTTTATGAAAAAAGAAACATATCACAATTGTCCTATGTATGTGCTCTGCAGAGGCATTCTTTGCTCTGTTCTAGCATGTCAATATTGAATCAACAATTTGAAATGTGGAAAGGGAACACACAAACCTGCAACAGGCGATAACACTTTAAAAACATGAGAGAGTAATAAGGAAATAGAAAACAATATCTACGTGTAAATTTTTCTTGCAGCTGTAACAAATGCTTGGTAGTTAAGCAGTCATGGTAGCAAAGTTGTAATATTTAAATGTATGGTGAAGTCCTAATCCAGAAAAAGTGTGTCATTTATTTTTTTAACTTCTTTTATTAATATCTTTACAACTCCAGCACTCTGAAAATTACTTTATTTTCCTACAAAATACTTTATTAGTGATGCAACAAAAATGAATTAATTATAGATTTTACAGATAGTTCCACTGAATTGGTGGGAAATTCCTCCCTGGAAAAAAGAAGTGTCCATAAATCCTGAAAGATTATCCATTCTATTCCTGATTTCACAGAGTTTTTTTATGCATATACTTATCTGGCAGTCATTAAAAATATTAAAAAATATTCTTATGCTGCACCAAACACGACAAATGGCAGATAAATTTAACAACACCCAATTCATTAATTACGAAGGTAAGCTTTTTCAATTGCAGTGGTGTATAACTAACTTCTTGTGTACAAGCACATTTTTGCTGCTGTATCTTGTCTGTTTCGCTATGGAACATCCGAAAAAGACAATAAAAAACAGTAAAATTGTATTTTACAATTATTTTAAAGTAAATTTTCAAATACATTATTATTTTTCTGCCCCTGTTATAGGCTTACATTATTTAAAAAAATTACATAACATTATTTCAAAAGAATTGTGTCATTCTAAATTATTCTAGCCAAATGGACTACTATATTAAGCTATTTGGATGACTATTTCAAGATACCAAAAATTAGAGGAATTGTGAAATCCATGGGTATTAACATAATAACTAATGAGTCAAGTGTTTTATACTGTAGCTATTAAGTTCTTAGGAACAACCAATTAGTAGTTTGAAAATAGTAAGGACTGCGTATGGCATGTAGTTTCAAATACTTTTTATCATTTTAGGTTTTGAGGACAGTGATATTTTTTTGGCACGTATTAGACGATATCACGACTCCAAAGTTTATGACCTCTGATGTGATACCAACATGCAATCTCTGTCTGATGACCTATGACACATTACCAATACTAAACTGTTTTCTACTACTACTTGGCACATGCTCACAGGAGCACAGTATAGACTACCAACATTTTCTAGAAACACAGATGATATTCACTTTAAGCTGCCATTTATATTTGTTTACCAACTGTGTCATCAAATATATCTTAAAACGAATACAGCAATTCATTTGCAGCAATTTTATTCACATGAAGAGGCTATAAAACATGGGAACGTAAACTACTAGAAAATTAGCTTGTTAGTTGACTATTTGAATTTTCTCTAAATGGTTGCATATTATGTGCTTCAACATAGTAAAAAATTTGGGGTCTGCAATTCAATCAAACATAATAGTAGTAGTAAAAAATTAATTAAAAAATCTCCCTGTCAAATAATAAATTAAATTCAGTAGGTCCTTGCACCTTTTGCTTTCGCTGCTCTGAATTCCACCTTCTTTAGCAATGTACATTACACTAACAGAACTTATGTCTAATTTAATTGGCAGTTTGCCTTCACAAACTTTTTGAATGAGTACGAAGACGACTTTTTCCTTGACAACAGATAGATTCATTGATTGAAAACATTTTATCATAATTGAATATATGTAATATTTTTATGTTAATATAACACGACTCATGTCATTGAATATCCACTTTAAGAGACTTTGCTTCCCGAATACATGCTCTGTTAAAAAAAATTTCTAAAATGTTTAATTGGAATGACTTGTCATAATTTGTAGTGTGCCCAAGTTAATCAAGAATTCTGCCCCTTTCATTACACATTATTGCAATTCATACTATTAAGTTAAACTTATTGATTTGAACCATGACAAAATTAGTTGCGGAGTATTATATATATATATATATATATTTTTTTTTTTTTTTTTTCTTTTTTTTTTTTTTTTTTCTTTTTCATCTTAAGCTGACCAATGAGCCATGTCTTTATATTTTGCTGGAAGTCTTGTGGTAACAGATAGGCCAAGGCTAATGTATAGCAAATACAAGATTTTTGATGCTCATTAAATTTATTGTATAATGTTGCCAACGAATTAACCTAGCTGAAGCAGGAAACCATTTTGTAACAAGAAGTCCATTGTTGATTTTAATAGAATTTTTCATTACAGTGCCTTTTTATTGCAATCTGGTACAATTTTTTTGACTAAAAACTCAGCATGTGAAATCCCAATGAGGTAGTTGTTTAGATAGACATCGTCAAAACAAAATTCATTAACCATTAGTTACACACCCCATTATCAGGGTCTTTTTCTTATCAACTACTTCACCCGACAAATGTGTGACTTGTGCATCGAGATATTTGTGCAGCTCATTTAGAAGCACAGCGGCTGCTCTCTGTGCCATGATTACAAATTAGAGTACAAGGAGACAGAACTGACAGACACCCTAAATCTCAAAGAGGAAACCCTCACAACTCGCCGAGAGTTCACATGCGGGAGAAAAATCTCTCATGTGGACATGGTCCTGCAAGGTACTAGGCATTAACAAGTCTGAAATCTGTCTAAAGTAATTACTTTCACCACGGACACTAATGTATGTGCCAATTCACTTAACAATGATTCCAATACTAACTGCCAATCCACAGATTTGCCAGTTCTCATTCAATTCTATTCAAATTCCAATTCCTTACCAGACATACAATCAACAGCTTTTAAATTAAATACAGGGGACTCTCGATGCACCGAAAATGCATATACCGATAAACCTTATCACCCATTAATTTATATTGGTCCCGGCAAAATTCCTACACAAATAATGACATTACCTGCTTTCATTGTTTATCAAATATTGCATCGATCGAAATATTTTTTGGTCCCATCACGTAATATTTTCCGTAATGATTGTTTTTAAGCTGGTTGTTCATAGAAACATCTAAACACTCGGTGTGAAATAGAATAAAACATTTAGCTGTTTATCATGACTGCAGTGGGTGCTCTCAAATTCAGCTGATGGTGTCAGAGACTCAGCGAGTCTGGCATGCTCTCCCACCTTACACACCTGATGAGAGGGGAAGCAGTTCCCTAGCAACCAGTGTAAACTTATTTAAATAAAACACATTTATCAAAATGAATGTGTTTTATTTTTACCGAGGCATTAAAAAAAATGTTGCACATGTGTTATCCTTTTTAACTAAACCAATGTTTAATTTACATCTCACTTTAATTTTTTGTTTGACATTGAATTATTAATTTGGCTGATAATGTCCAGTAATGCCTGGGTTGAGTTTAAAACTATAATTAAATGTTCAGATATCAATTTTTTTTTTTTTTGCCACACAGAGAAAACAATGTCTAGCTTCAATCAGTAGAAACAGTTAATTTTTAACAGGGCATGGACTTAGGTGTTGATGTTTCACAAAACAAATAGAATTATTAATCAAATTTGCGGTGTGTGTTCATTGCGCTTCAAAGTGATGTGGCGTATTAACCAAGGTCGGTCAGTAATACCTTATACCTGGAAAGAAAACCGGCTGGAAAAATTTACAATTTTATTTTCCTCTTAGTATTACATTACATGGTTTTGGGCCTCTTCTCAAGCTTTTCCTGCAAGATCATTTTACTCACACATCTTGATGTGCCCACGTAACACACATTTGGCCATCAATTTCTTCAAAATACGAGAGCGGCTTCCCACACATCTCTCTTACCAGGCCGGTCAAACGAAACTCTCTTTTCCTTATACAGTTCAAAGGCGACGTTCGGTCGATCCTTCAAAAATCGTAACAGACGTTTACTAGATACAACATTTTAATACAAAACTTGCCACACAAGCTTAAATTCAAAAATAAATAATAATGAAATTATCCTCTTCCACATAGAATAGTCAAATAAGCGATTAATGTAACATGTGTGGAATAAATCTTAACTGCCAATATGCTCGTACATACTTTAAAACAAAATATTGAATATACATAATTTGTAACAACACATGTATAAAAATTACTTCTCTTAAACTTTATGAAATACTGTCTCTTTTACACTAATTTTTATCTACTTAAATTCAATTTGAAACTGAAAATTATGTTGTTTTTTGTTTTGATTCCTTAGAGGAATAAATGTCATAAGCGACATCATAAAAATAAACGTATAAACATATCAAACACACTGTTAGGGCAATATCTAAAACATGGAAATATTTATTTTTATTATTTTTTATAATTAAATATATATTTCTGATACTCCTCAGATGTATCACCGCCTACATGGTACTTGAACTGCAATGCAATGTGTTTGAAATATGTACATAATTTTCCAAGAAACTATTAAACGTGGCATCCGGTGAGCTGATCGACGAAAAGAACATACACTTCAGACAACGCCTGTCGAGTGCTTTCAAGATGCCATGGGCATTAGAACCTTCATTTCAGGGCACTCCGATGTAACTATGAATGGCTTTTTCAAAGTGTCCTATCTCAAAATATACGCATAGGATACATATGAAAATACTCAAGCAACCTGCAATGAACCTTGATACAGACTTCCCAACAATAAAATGATAGGATTAACACTTGAAGTCCCATATGTACACCCAGCACGATGAGGACACTCCACGCCAGTTCAAATCCTGTGTTTAAGTGGTGATGGCAAGCTTGATACACACTGTTACTCTGCCAGCCTCCTGACCAACAATGCACAAAGAAACAAAATCGAAGAGACGATGAAACTAGTTCCGACTTTTGCAGCCTGCTTGCTAGCTGCAACGAAATACACACTTGAACCACTGCTGCTAAAAATAACTACCCTTATTTGCGGGGAAAGGAAAAAAATTAACCCAGTGACCTGTAATATCACAACGTTGGCAATGTCACACTTATCATTCCTGTGCTTCTCCACCTCCAACACAAAAAAAATCTCTGGGTAGGTGGGCCCCTTAACATTGCAATGTTCTTTGCTGTTAATTCGTGCAACACATGCTACCTCTCACCTCAAATGCATTAAAACTGAAGGATGCCACACCTTCTTTGCCTCTCATTCCTATTTACCTCTCATTGCAAACATTCCATTTTATTATTATTTTTAACATTTCGTTAAGTAGTTGTACTGTTAATGAAACATGTCAACACACAAACTTTCGATACACAAAAATAACAAGCCCCTCAATTTTTTAAAGTAAAAATTGAAATAAAACATACATCGTATAAAAAGCTATCAACTAATGGTTACTTCCAACTCTTCTGAAGCCCTGCTAAAGATCTACTTTCAGGCCATTCCTCCACCTCATGCAAAAAAAGCCTAACCCAAAGGGATAACGCACCACATTTGTGCATGCTCACTTTAATAATATTTTGCATAAGAACTATTTCTTGCTAGGCATTACCAATAAGCCTATTTTCTCTTTGTTTTGTTAATATTATTTATACAGTAAATGAAATATTAAAATTTTTAAACCAAATACGAGTAAAAATTCAATTCAACCGAAAATAAGATACTTTTACGTTAACACAAGTCTAAATGCTTGAGATGCACAACATATTTATTAAACAACAAAACACATAACTATCAGGGGTGATTTTTCAAAGGTTTGATTGCAAAAGTTTGAAGATACTGTTAATAGTACTTTAAATCCGCTTAAGGCAAAGAAAATAAATTTGCACAAACACCTTTTTCAATGCCCACGTAGCATACATACAACCATGATAAGAAAAATCTACACACTTTGTTTGCTTAGTAAAAATGCAATTATTTATTTTTTATGTTAACAAAAGAACATTATATTTTATTTCAAAATGTAGCAAACAATAATTTGTAAAGAAGACAAATGATGGACAAACAACAAGTCTTGAACAACAGGAAGATCCATTCCATCATTTAAAATCAAAATTAATACAGCAAAATATCACAGTAATTGTACTTCCTGCTAAATGCCATGACTAACTTTTTCATGCATAAAAATACTTATCAGAGAACTGAGAGTTATAAAACATGAACTATAATTCCCAAATACTTATGAAAAAATCAAGCAAGGAAAGCAGCACATTTATTACCTGCACACAAGAATCATATATTGCAGATTCCTGGATGCTGTCGGCAAAGTCTAGTATGCTCAGAACATTGTTAGGAGATATGTTTCGTAATACATAGTCTCGGCAAAGGTATGCCAAGTGGGGCATCATATACTTCTTAGATGCGTATAGCACACCGCACGCATCATCAACTGACTTAAGCTGTAGGACATCTCCATACATGTACCTGAAAGCAGAACTGCCAATTATGTATGTATGGATACTGAAAAATAATAACATTTCAATTATTTTAACAGAACTCTCACACTGCTTAACATTTTTTTTTACTTTCAAGTGCAGTTTTTATTTTCAATTTTGGACTGTTTGGTTTTGGTTGTTCTCATTACCTACCAACAGACATACTAAATATAAATTAAATGTAATAACTGAACCCTGTTGTTCCAAGAACTGAGACATGCCCCATACCATTTATTTTGTATCTCATTTTATGGTAACTTGTACAATTAAACATAATAAAGAAAAAGTTTAAAACAGATTGAAACAAAAGAGACAAAGTTGAACTGAAAATACTTGGTTCAATGATAAAATCCCAAGCAAGATACACATAACAATCAATCACTGAAAGTATAGGCTGTTCACTGTAAAGTGAGCACTTTTTAAGGCCCTGCTAAATTTTTTCTTTCAGCGGATTTCTATCATTCTTCCACTTTTTAATATAAACGTTGCTACGTATCTTATAAACACAGTGTATACACTTCATTACTCTCAAAATTTAATGTGTGAGGCTGCAATAAAATAACATTTATTACTGGTTAATGGCTGTTGGGTGGGCCTTAAAAAGTGCTCACTTTACAGTGAATAGCCTATAGTAGGAAATAGTATGTTGACAAGCAAGGGATTGGAGAATCGGAGCTGGAGCAGGGAGGCCGCCATCTTATTACGTCACCCGACTGCCATCTTAGATGTCATTGACCTTTGACCCCAACCCATGTCACCTTTGACCACAAAAACAAACTAAAAAACCTTTAAAAATTCCAAAAAAAATCATCAAAAATCAACAAAAAGTTTTAAACAACTCTAAAAAATTCTGAAAAAATTTATTATTAAAAATTATTTTAAAAATTACTAAAAGAATCCTCAGAAATTATCCATTTTTTTTCCAGGTATGCTGACAGCGATCAGCAACCCAGGATCAGACCCAGGTGACCAGGAGACAGGAATCAGTACCTACAACCTTGACCTTTGACACTGAAAATGCAAAGATTTTAAAAAATATATTTAAAAAATTATAATGAAAAATTTAATTAGAAATTTATTATTAAAACATTTAATTAAAAAATCATTAAAAAATTCAAAGCCACTTAAAAAATTAACACCGGTGGCTTTTTTTCCTTTTTTCCCTCGAAAATTCCCTTTTCCCTTAAACAATTTAATTAAAAAAATTGCATTTCCTGAGGACTTCCCCCACATCACCAATTACTCACCTCTGTTCGAATCCAACAGACGACTGACTCCCTCGCACACACTCCCCTCACCTATACTCATTCCGCCATCTTGATTTTTTCGTTCGTCATTTGTTTACATGCTACTGGAGGCCGCTATATATGCTTTTTCGTTCGTCATTTGTTTATACATTACTGGAGGCCACAATCTTGGTCGGCGACCACCATCTTGGTAGGCATCTGCCATATTGGAAGCCAAGGACCATTACCTTGGCCCCATGACCTTGAAAACGAAAACTCGAGAAAAAATACATAAAAGTCAGCAAGCATAATACATTTCAGATTACCATCACCATATTAGATACAGGCTCCCTAGACCCTGACCCCACGACGTTGAAAATAAAAACTTGAGGAAAAATACATAAAAGTCAACAAGCAAAATACATTACAGACTACTACCATCATATCAGATGCAGACTACTTCGACCTTGACCTAATAACCTTGAAAATAAAAAACTTGAGAGTAAAAACAAGAACTCGAGAAAAAATCTATGTGATGAGGCAGAAGCTAGTCGAGACGATCCACCTTCCACTCAGCTGCTGTCAAACTAAACCTCTCGGCTGACCTCCCTACTTCTTATAATATATGTGTGTGCAAGCTTTATGGTGTCATATTGACTTTGAACCAATCGTACTGAACCATTAAAACATTGTGCAGAAACAGACCAGCCAATCACCAAGTTACCACATGGTTGCAGCTAACCAATAACATGCAAGCATTGAGACATCATACACAGGCAGGTAGGCAGGCTTTAGATGCTAGTTCCTTGATCACATTAACATACAGTCATATCTTCAACAGTTTCTTCCAGTCAAGTGCTTCGTTCACCTATAAATCATGGTCACAATTAAAGAAGACAACTGATTACTGTTGTCAGACAGACCCCATCGACCCCATATACCCATAACCCCTGATTGCAGTGGCAGCGGTGATGATCACTAAAAATTAATTGAACGATTGGAATTGAGAATGGGATTGGTTTTCATGTGTGCATCTTTATGGGTTGTGAAGTTGATGTAAAAGTTGTGGTTGCGACTGATGGAAAGACTGACTCCAGCATACTGAATGCACGAAAAGTACTCTCTGTACAAACCATTCTCTCATGACAGCATGCATTTCTTGAACATAGGTGAAAACTTGATAGCAGAATAATAAATAGCAACAACCAGTTAGCGATGATCCAGGTCGAGGTCAAAAGACGGCACTTCATCTTCGTGGTATTGGAGCAATCTGAGAAAACCCAAATACTTGTTCGTTCAAGAAGAAAACACGCAGGTACTATCACATACTATATATATATATATATATATATATATATATATATATATATATATATATATATATATATGTGTGTGTGTGTGTGTGTGTGTGTGTGTGTATGTATAGGCATATAAGTATGTAAATATAAAATTATTTCAGATATATTTATATATATACTTATGTACATATAATCATGGAAACACAAATTTATTTCAATTTAATAATGTACATATATGTAAGTAACTATATATAAGAATAGGTATAAAAATATAAAATTATTTTCAATTTAATTTATATGTACAGGTATAGGCTGTTCATGGTAAAGTGAGCACTTTTTAAGACCCTTCTAAATTTTTCCTTCCCTTAAATTTCCATCTTCCTGCTGATTATTAATATAAACATTACATTTCACCACTCACAATTTAATGCCTCAGGCTAGAATAAGATATATTTATTAGTGGTTAATGCCTTTTGATAGGGCCTTAAAAATTGTCACTTTACCGTTAACAGATGTATATGTAAAGGTAGAGGTATATAAGTGTGTGTGTGTGTGTGTGTGTGTGTGTGTGTGTATATATATATAATAATTTTTCAATTTATGTTATACATAATTATTTATATATAAATATAAAATTTATTTAAATGTCTATATATATATATATATATATAATTTATTTAAATGTCTATATATATATATATATATACACATATAAATTAATAAATATAAAATTAATTTATATATATAAGTATGTACATATAAATATGGAAATATAAAATTATTTCTATATGATTTATATATAATTATGTAAATATCAAATTATTTTCTATTTAATTTATATATTAACGCCAACTAACAGCCAGCGGTGCTAGAGCCCATGACGGCGCTCAAGTGTCATGTGTACCGCACGTGCGCAAAAAGGCAGACAATTTAGAACTTTCCTATAAATGTTAATTTCAGGGTAAAATGTGTTATTGTCTTCACAGTGTTTAATATGTCTTAAAATGTTTTAAAGTGCTTGTACTAATTTCAATGGTTTGGTTATGAATATTCAAAGTGCCTGTGGTGCCGAGATTAAGAAAACTTAATATTCTGGCACGAACGCCATCACAAAGAGACATTAAAATAATATTGAAATTCGTGACAAAACTATAGAAATGTAAAACAATGTCTAATTTAATTTGTAACATTTTTTTTCACTATAAAATATTTCACTCGGCGTGCATAACACTTCCGCTTATGTGAACCCCGTACGTGGCCATGATAGGTCCGTGCGATGCTTGTATCTGGACAGTCTGTCGAGGAGAGCTGGCGACGTAAGACACTGTCACGTGCACACTACAACTTTTGTTCACTGATGTAGGTTTCCATAGTCCATGTAGTTTACCGGTTAATCTTTGCTTGCGTATGCTTTTGCCAGACATTTTCCCCAGCATTATGCTAACGCTTTACTAATTTTTTCGCCCTTGTGGCATTATTTAACTTAATCGAGGAGAAGGAGGAGAAAGATATCAGAGAGGTCACGCGACCCGCACCTTTTGAATCAGATGCCATCTGCGTATGTTTATGGCATTTTATTGTAACTTCTGCATAATTGCTACACGCAATTTTAAGAGTTTTATTTTTCTGTATGTATTTAAGGGTAATTTTCATGTTTGAATATTTTACGGGCAACATCACGTATAACCACGTGACCGACTGAAGTGAAGTATTTGTATACACCATCATTGCATTTTAAGAGCTATATATATATATATATATATATATATATATATATGAAAAATACATAGAACCCTGAAATAAGTGATTGCACATGTTTTATATATATATATATATATATATATATATAAAACATGTGCAATCACTTATTTCAGGGTTCTATGTATTTTTCATTCAGGGTTTAATGTAGTTTTCGCATAAATTGATGCTTTTTGTACCTGACCACGCTGTCCCAGTAATGTTTGATTTTACCGCCATCAGGCATGTTACAAGCCTGTAACAATGCTAATCCTAAAGAGAACCATTTGCCAAACACAAAGAATATTTTATCTGAATTTAGTTTGCTGTTTCCACGCAGAAATATTTCAATTTCACCTGCACCACGTGGTTTGCTACGAACTTCATCCAGCAACATCCGCGCCACCTTGTTTTCACGAATGTGTGTGTTTATTGTGAATATTTATCTCATGTCCCATCTTATTTCCTGTCTCATTCAAGGGTCTATGGAATTGTGTAATTAGTGTACGGTGCAATTATTCCCATCCTAGCCGGCTCTATATATAGGCTGTCACCACACTAACCACATGCTGGAGGGCGAGACCTGACGAGTTTGCTTTAGTGATGCAGAGTAATCACTCATGTTAATGTGTATTAAGGGTTTTCATTTGTAATTCACCGTGTCCTGTCTTCAGGGAAAAACCGTCAGTCCACCCTAGCAGCTGTCAGCCCTCTTCCCTTGTGAAGGCTGTGCTTTCACGCACCTCGGTGAGATCATCCATTTAGGCGTGCGCTAGATTAATTACGGGTTGGGGAGCATCCAAGCGGAATCGGCTAGTCATGAACGAGATAATCATTTAATTGGCACGCTGAGGTGTATAAAAATATTAATAAAAACAAGTCTACAGTATTATTCAGTAGCGGCAGTGTCCAAGCCACAAATGTTTTATCTATTGTTTATTTCAGTTATTTTAGTAAAAGTTTAGTATTGCCAATGTGTTTGTAAGTACGCACAGGTGAGATGCACACACAGAACCCACAACATCCCTGAGAACTCTGAGTCTCAATAGTGCGGTGATTGAAAAGCACCGCTGGAGCCCAAATTTCCAGTAAGTACTTGTGTCATCGTTCGTCTCGTGTCTCACCCAACGGCGTCAATATATAGGTATATAACTATGTAAGTATAAAATTATTTTGATTTAATGTGTATATGTATATAAGAATATGAACATAAATTTATTTCCAGTTTAATTTTTATACACAGTTATGTACATATAAGGAAGGAAATACAAAATTTCGTATTATATTTACATATAGGTGTGATAGTACCTGTGAAATTTCTTCTGGCATGAACAAGTATTAGGGTTTTCTCAGAGTGCTCCAATACCACAAAGATGAATTGCGAATATGAAGTGCAGTCTTTTGACCTCAACGATTACGGATCCTCGACCTGCATCATCTATAACTGGTTGTTGCTATTTAATATTCTCACCTATGTTCAAGAAATGCATGCTGGCATGAGAGAATGGTTTGTACAAAGAGTCATTTCCTGCATTCAGTATGCTGGAGTCAGTCTTTCCATCAGTCGCAAATACAATTTTTCCATCAACTTCACAACCCATAAATATGCACACATGCACACCAATCCCAATCCTTCAATCAATCTTTAGCAATCATCACCGCTGCCACAATCAGGGGTCATGGGTCATTATGGGTAATAAGATCGATGGAGTCAATAGGATTGGTCCAGCAACAGGAGTCAGTTGTCTACTTTAAGTGTGACCATGATTTACAGGTGAGCAAAGAACTTGACTGGAAGAAACTGTTGAAGATATAAATGCATGTCAATGTGATCAACAAACTAGCATCTAAAGCCTGCCTACCTGCCTGTGTATGATGTCTCAATGCTAGCATGTTATTGGTTAGCTGCAACCATGTGGTAACTTGGTGATTGGCTGGTCTGTGTCTGCACAATGTATTTATGGTTCAGTACGATTGGTTCAAAGTCAATATGACGCCATAAAGCTTGCACACACATATATTATAAGAAGTAGGGAGGTCAGCCGAGAGGTTTAGTTTGACAGCAGCTGAGTGGAAGGTGGATCATCTCGACTAGCTTCTGCCTCTTCACAGAAATTTTTTCTCGAGTTCTTGTTTTTAGGTCATTTAAGGTCATGGTGTTAAAGTCAAGGCAGTCTGCATATAATATGGTGGTAGTCAGCACCTAATATATTGGTGGTTGTCTGTAATGTATTATGCTTGTTGTCTTTTATGTCTTATTTCTCAAGTTATTTATTGCCAAGGGCATGGGGTCGAGGTAGTCAGCACCTAATATGGTAGTGGTAATCTGTAATGTATTATGCTTGTTGACTTTGATGTATTATTTCTAGAGTTTTTTATTTTCAAGGTCATGGGGTCAAGGTCGAGGAAGTCAGCACCTAATATGGTGGTCATAGTATGTAATGTATTATGCTTGTGACTTTTATGTATTATTTCTCCAGTTTTCTTATTTTCAATGTCATTTAAGGTCATGGGGTCAAGGTAGTCTGCATCTGATATGGTGGTATAGGCTATTCACGATAAAGTGAGCACTTTTGAAAGCTGTCTCATTTGAAACAATAATCAAATAAATCTTTATTTAGCCTTAGGCTTTGTTTTCAAGGTCATTTAAAGTCATGGGGCCAAGGTAATGGTAATTGGCTTCCAATATGGCGGATGGGAGATGCCTACGAAGATGGTGGTCGCCTACCATGATTGCAGCCTCTAGTAATGTATAAACAAATTATGAACGAAAAAACAAATATGGCTGCCTTCAGTAGCATGTAAACAAATGAACGAAAAAATCATGGTCGCGGAATGAGTATAGGTGAGGGGAGTGTGTGCGAGGGAGTCAGTCGTCTGCTGGATTCGAACATAGGTGAGTAACTGGTGGTGTGGGGTGAGACTTCATGAAATGCAAGTTTTTTAAATTTTTAATGGAAAAAGGGAAATTTCTAGAGGGAAAAAAGGAAAAATGGATGCCGGGGTTAATGACTCCTTAATTAAGAATTTTTTTAAATAAAGTTTTTTAAAAATAGATTTCTAAATGATTTTTTAAATTGTTAAACAATTTTTTATAGTAAATTTTTAAATAACACATTTTTTGTAAATTTTGCTATAAATTTTTTAAACAAATATTAAATTAAATTTTCCATTATAATTTTTTTTAGAAATTTTGCATTTTCAAGGTCAAAGGTTATAGGCACTGATCCCTGTCGCCTGTTCACCTGGGTCGCTGATCCCATCAGCAGTTCTGGAATACATGGGTCATTTCTGAGGATCCTTTTAATAATTTTTAATAATAATTTTTTTTCTGAATTTTTTTACGGTTTTTAATTGGTTTTGGGGTCAAGGTCAAAGGTCACATGGGTCCACAGTGAGAGGTCAATGACATCCAAGATGGCGGCCAGGTAACGTAACAAGATGGCCCCTACCCCGGCTCCGATTCCTCAGTCCCTTGCGCGTCGACATACTATTTCCTACTACTACTGTAGTTCCAAAAGATGATTAAGATATTCATCAATATCATTGTTCTGCCCCCCAAATTTTTCATCTCACAATTACTTATAATTGGATAGGGGTGTGCGAAGCTTTGAAAATTCGTAGTTGAATCAAAGATTTCTTCCCTTCGAATTCACACATAACCAAAACCTTTTAAGGTTTCAAAAATTTATTCCTATAATTAATATGATATGCAAACTTCCATATTTTGGGGATTTTAGCCCTTTTACACTCACTAACTTTTTAAGCTCACCTGTAAAACAACTGTAAATACCGTAAGTGAAGTACTATTTCATTGATGATTTATATTAACTGATGTTTGCTTATATAGTGATACATCACAATATATTGCAAAAATTATGATTTTTAGAAAAAAATCACATCTCTACTGAAAATCGTAATAAATTTTCACAAGAACTTTATTTTGAATGTACTCATTTAACTGACAACACAGCAGTGTTTAATGTTTTTGTTGTTAAACATGAATTATGACACTAACATTATGGTTCCAGCAAAAAGATTACAGTTGTTCCAGATGGAATACAATGCACAAAATTTATTTTCCACAGCAATGTAATAGTACAAAACTTAATATTAATATATTTGAGATTTCAAATGTACTTGCTATTTGCACAGCACACAGTTCTATATATCACAGGCAAAAAAATAGCTTCCGGCACGGTGTTACATTTCACATTAGAAAGTAAGGCCAGTATTTCAGAACATTTTTAGAAGAAATTTGGTACAGCTCAAGTCATACCCAGGCCTTAGTTAAGCCACAACAGAAGCCTTAATGTTAGGGCTCCGATTTTAGTGATTTATCCTTGGTGTAAACGAAACCTACGCATGCGCAGAATGCATTTAATTTTGCCAGAGTCAGTAGCGTGACTGACATCCATAAACAATATGATGCGTCCAGTCCGTTATACATTGCGATATAAATATAAATCTTAAAATGAAGAAACCAGCACAATTTAGTTGTTTTGCAAATAAGAGTTAAAGCAGACAAGAATACTGTGTATTATATACATGTTTTAAAAAGTTCCATCATTAGAAACAATTCAATACACATAACAGGTGAACAAGTATACATAACATTTATTCAACTTCCACATGTGCGTTCGTCATGTTAGTCCAACTGGTAGTGTGTCTGCCTACCTAGCATATTGTTAGACGTTGCAGCTGGCACCGGGTAGGCAGTCCGGCACTGTGGGGGGTGACCCACCTTGATCCACCCTGCTTCCCGGAATGACGTGCTCGTTGCCCCCCCCCCCCCCACCCTTCTGGGAAGCCCGTAAATGATGGACAGCGACGAGACTAGCTGACATCACAGCCCCTCCTCCATGCTGGAGATTCCGACAAATGTAGCAAAGGACGCAAAAATATTCTGGTGAGACTGGCTGGTACCACAGTCACCCCCTCCTCCTCCTCCTCCCATTAAAGAAGCCAACCCCAAATATGGACAAATAATTTATTAAATAGTTGAATAGGTTGATACACTTGAAGCGAGGTTTCAAGTGTGACACGCGTGTCAATCATCTATTTGATAGTAAATTTATGTGAGTACTTCTGTGTCCTACCAAAGGCTGTCTTGCCTGCCCAAACATTTTATTTGCTGTCCCTGCAATTGATGGTATAAACTTTGAATGACCCTACTCGATGGTTATAATTACAGGAAGCATGATGGAATGTTTATATTCATTGGGCACTGTGTGATAACAGACTTAGTACACCAGTTGAATTAATCTGACTGCTTGTGGAACTCTACTTCAACTAAATTGTTGCCACAATATAAACCAAGTTGGCAAACTCGATTTGATTGTTGCTTGCCGTGTTGACAGAACTATGTGTGGTTAAGATACTTTGTTTGTTTCCTAGCAAGGTTATAATCACCTGAATCTTTTCTGTAGCCTGTATTAATAATATGCTAGTATCTGAAAATGGCATATTGTGAAGGGCAATACCCTGCAGCATTAAAAAAATACCTGCTTGTCTTCTTTATTGAACTTGCCTGTGCCCAGCAGAGAAAAACATGTTTGTACGCTACAGACCTATGGCTATACCTAGGAGCGGCACGCTGCGCTCGTGAAGCGGTCGAGCGCCATTTGGTGGTAACACTAGCTACTACTCTAGACACTGGCAACTACCTGGCTGTTGTACTGAGGGGACCTGCATTGAGCATACTGCAGTCACTGCCAGAATGACATCAGCCAGAATACTTCTCATTGGTGTCGGCTTTGGAGTTCCGATTCCGCAACTGATACCTGCGACATGTCCACCATGTCCAACTTTGAAGCCGCATCCAGCGACCAGGGGAACTACTGCAAAAGCTGTGGCAGGACACTGTGATGCTGACACATCTGTCTCTTAGAGGGGTTCTCCGAGGAGGCACGAGACATCATTACAGTAGATTTTTACGTGGCTGCTATTACCGATGCGGATGTGTACCAAACTGTACGCCTGGCATCGCCACACAGCATGCAGGATGCCTTGGCCCGAGCATTGGGGGTAGAATCAGTGAAGCAGGTGCCAACATTCCGGAATGCAGTACAGGCAGCTACCCCGTGCAATGACGATGATGGAGATAGCATTCTGGACATCTTGAGAAAGTTGGAGTCTGTGCTAGGAAACCTAGTTTTTATCCACCTAAGCATCGGGAATGTTGGGAATGTAGACAGACAGGACACATGAGTATCCAGTACCAGCAAAGGAACTGCAGGACTCTGTAGCCTGACATGAGTATGACTGACAGTTTGTTGAGAAGACTGGATACGGCAGTAGAGGAACTTTTGAACTCCATAGAGGCTGCGACACTTGTCCCTCATCGATGGAGGCACCGAGAATGCTGGAACTGTGGAAAAGAGGGACATTTATAAGTCTGCTGTCTAGGGGTGCCACCTGAGGCTAGTCATTGAGGAACTGGTCAAGAGACAGCTGAGCGAACAATTGGAACTGACCGCCACAGTAATACTTATCCAAACCACGGGCCTATCAAAACAACCGGTAACATCACATTTGAGGGAACGAAGAAAGATTGCCATATGGTGGTAAGAAGAACAAGGATATTGGAGTCGGACAGTGTAAGATGTCACCCAGCAGTTAATGCAGGCAAGGAAACAAGTGAAGCCCAGTTTTCAGATGGAGCCACACATATGCATCTTTAGAAAGAAGAAGGCCAGAGGGCAGGGTATGAATATATCCCAGTGTCTAGTGGCATCAAGAGGAACGCTCCATGTTGTCCGAGAGTTGCAGATATCATTCAAGGAAGGAAGGCTAGTGTGACTGTATGAAAAAAAAAAAAAAAAGAACCTTTGGAGGAATACATCTCAATGCCAAGGATGTTGGGAAGGCCCTTACCAAATTTTGAAGCAAGTGAGACTTCCTTCTAGATCTGTCGCCGGAACTCCTGGAAAGAAAAGCCAAAGGTTGTCCACATCGACCGACTGGCATTGTACAAAGGTCCTAATGTTGGAAAGTCTGTTCGGGACCAACAGACTTAAGGAGGGAGCAGTGTTACGCGCTGCAGCTGGTGCTGAGTAGGCTGTCCGGCACAGTGGAGAGTGGGGGGGGGGGGGTGACCCACCTTGATTCTCCCCATTTCTTAGAAGGACACGCTCATTGCCTCGCCAGTCCCCCCTCCCCCTTTTACTGGGAAGTCCATAAATGATGGATAGCGGCGAGACTAGCTGAAGTCACAGCTCTCCTCTCCCCTGTTGGAGATTCTGACAAATGTAGCAACAACGCAAGAATATTCTGGTGAGACTGGCTGGCATCGCAGCCCTCCTCCTCCCCCCGCTGAAGAATCAGACATCTGTAAGAAGCGCACAAACATTCTGGGGATTAGGACGCTCGGCACAGCACGTAACTTACAGAAAATTCTGGGTGATGGCCTATGACACTATTTAAACTGCGATGGTCCAGCGACCAGCAGTCTTTGACGGAGGCCATCTGGCAGTGCGCGAGCAAAGTTAAATGCGAGAAGACAGCGGTGGACGAGTGTTCTTGGTGGAATGGCTGAGAGGGTGTGAAACCCGGCGAGTGAAGCCTACTGTGCGTGAGGGCACTCTGCAGACTCTAGTAGAACATTGCAGACTGGAGGGAAATGGAGTAAACTGAGGTGGGACTGAGTGGACATGTAATATGGATTTCAAAGTAAATATTGGAACTGTCGAATATCAACAGATAATTTATCAAATAATTGAATAGGTTGACACACTGTCTGTTGGGACTGATCCTTAATTATTTAATGTCATTTATTTGAAGTAATTATAAATTGCATTAATTGAATTCATTGATTGTGAACAATGAGTGATATAAATTTATTGTGAGTTGTTAAGTAGAGAGAATTTTGTTTGTAGTTAATGTAAATAAAATAAAAAAATTATAATTAATTCTTTTATTTAATTAAGACCTCCAATCTTAATGAACTTGGTTTTAGTCCATTTAATTTCTAGAGAGAAATTGTAACAATACGTTTTGGATTCATATCCCGAGCGGTAAAAATTTTTTTTAAAGCTTTTATTTGAAGACCTTACATGCAAAAGAAAATAGTATAACGTTTGTGCAAATATTGTGTGAGTCCACCTTTTACAATTGTAAAACCATAGTGTCAGTGGCAGGACAAGTTAGAATGTTATGTTGGCATGACTGACGACATGGTTTGTTGATTGTTGATGCTGGCTGTTAGGAGTACCTTCTACCTCATGTGAAACTCAAAATTACATTATAAATATAGTATATGTTGTGTTTTAAATTATTTGCATGAGTTGCTAAGTTGTGTTTCTAATGTTTCAACGTTTCAGTGGAGACTAGTTCAGTGTGTCGTTTCGATTGAAAAAGTTATGTGCGTACAAAATTACACTGAACCATGGAGTAGCCTTTGATTTCGTACGTGACAGCAAAACCTGCAGTAACAACATTTACATATTTTAACTTTGAACAGCTGTTTCAATTGTACTAATTTTTCAAAGGCCACATATATGTTTATATCACAACTTTGTAATGATTTCCAGCAGGTCTGAAACACAATTAATTATAATTTGCCTTGGCGTACCTGTGATTTTGACTTTTGCCACAGCTTAGCAACTTACAAAAATGCTGAATTATAGGCAGTAAAACTCGAGAAATAATACTACAATAAAACTGACGTATGCAGTACAAATTGTTTAAAATGTGTATTTCTGGGAATATTTAATACTGCACATATATCAGTATATAAATTTTCATGAAAAACACGGGCAGGTAGCAAATTTTTATTACCAGGACCTAAAATATGGTTATGTATTCAATTCCCATGGAACATACAGCACAAATGATAAATTAAAGACTGCATAATTATTCATTATTTTCACATTGGGGTTATGAACTTGATCAATGTGCTGTTTTATCCCTTGACTCCTGCTTCAACAATACAGCTCTGATTTGTATTGCAGAGTAGTGTAGATTTATTTATTAGTATAAACATATAAATTTGCAATTTTGCTGTTAAAATGCATGTGAACAATTTAAAATTTACATATATAATTTCCACATTACCAACATGAAACATATCCTATTATGTTCCATATGTTGTCACGCAATAAATAACGAAATAAATACCTCATGCCAGACATTAATAATAATGATTAATTTTTATTACTGTATGCACAGTTATATCAAGCCTGTAATAACTGCCAGTGCTGCAGATAACATAGTAAATAAACCATGCAGGTATTAATTTTTGCAAAAGCTATTGTAAATAAACACTTCAGTGTCACTCTCATTTGTTTATAACCTCGCACGAGGCAGCGAATAACAAACTGTGGAACATGCAATACCATCTCAGGACATAGATAAAACACGTTCAGACATACGTTCCGCAAGTTAAGGATTAGTCATGACTTTTCAATCGCCCGAGATGGTAGAACACATGTAAGGCCAAACTGAATGCTCTGGAATACCGACCTTAAAGCCATAATTCTTGATTCTTTAACTTTTTACTGCTTTGTTAGTCTTCTCAAAAAACAAATGACAAATTCTTTTTCTTTTCTTCTGAAAAACAATTAAATCATTAATAAATATTTCTTCTTTATTAAAACTTTCAAAATTAAAACTTATTTCAACAATTACATTCAAGATAAGTCTCTACATTATTCAGTAATATTTCAATTTTCTGTAATACACCCCATCCACGCATCCATCTCTGGAGGTGGTAATAAGAGATTTGCTAAATAAATTTACGTTCGATTTTACTTCTGCCTTCCTTATGTTGTTACCTGTCTTCTGATTGGCTGTCGTCTGACTATGCTACATTTTTTTGCCAACCAGCAATGGCAAGATAAGAGAAAGATTCCATTGCTTTCTACCCACTAGGGAATAATGAATGCTAACAAACAAAATTATAATACTGAATATCGTTTCAAAACAAATGAAATATACTTACACATGATCTCTATGTCAAACTATTGAATTAACCACAGATTATATTGCATTTTGTTTAAACTCATATAATAAAGCATAATTTGGAAATTATATTAAATGAAATGGCAACAGAAGTGAGTATTACGTAATCGTATCTAGTTAAAACATCTCTTGACAAAGGATAAACATTGCCCCTTAAAAACTGCAGTTACAACGGGAGCACCATTTGTTCACATGGTATGTAATCTCTGCAACTTCAGCACCTAACGGTGTAGAGGGTGTAGCTGGGTAACACAATATGCTGGCATGTGTATGGATTTTATAAGTCAGCACCCAACTACCTGAAAGCTAATTTGTAAAAATATTTCCATTCAATTTCCTAAATTAAATTAAACTCAATATGTGTAAATTTATAAAATACATATTTATCCAAATTATTTAATATACTTTTCTTTAAATTGTTTATTTAGAATAAAAAATTGCATAATATGACATGACCTATTTGTATTTTTACTAAATTTTCACCATTCGTGACCCTGTAAATCATAAATACCAAGTCCGAAATACATAATAAACGTATTGAAAATTAAAAATCCCTGATACTCGTCTATCCACATTAATTTTACAACTTCAGCACCTTTTACTCCACTTCCTCAAGGTGGTGTACAAGGTTTAGCGCCCAGGTGCTCAGATTGTGAAACCTGCAAATAATGTGTACATTTTATTAACTTGGAACAAACAAGCACACATGTGAATATGCATAAACTGCAAGCATGTGTTGTCTGTACCACGAAGTAAGTTCTACGTATTTTATTACTAGTAGTTACTGTATTAATTTTTGGTCGGTTATAACGAATCAAGGCCTTCCCAGGAGAAAAAAAAAGCTAAAAATGTTGTTTTGCCGACTTCTACAAAATTTTTGTGACACATTACCACGTCAGCATAATTTTGTATACAATTAGAAACAGTAATCCATTTAATATATTATGAGTGAAATTTTCTAAGAATTAAAAAAAATTGAAGTTTTCTCAGACTGAATTCATCTTTGATGAAAACTTAGGGCTTCATCTTCGACTTTGATTCAAAATGAAAAAAAATAGTCTTTGCAAACCCCTATAATTATAACTGGAACACCTATATACTGCACAATAATTATTCATCCAATTTATTGTGCATGATATTCTACAAACCATCTACTTTATAAAAACAGGTAGAATTTCAACATTTAGCCAATAATAAATGCAAAACATGAATAATATGCTCATTACATGCAAACATTTGTTAACAAAATTGTTTTAGTTTGAGCAATTTATCATTACAGTTTACACAACTTTAATAAGCCATGTGAGAGTATAAGTTAACGCATAAAATTTTAATAAATTATGTAACTGTTTAAATTAGTTTAGCCTAATTATAATAAACATTTTTTTTGTAACATTTTAAATAAAAAGTGGTAAACATAATTCATATTAAGACTTAACTACCATTTTTAAGTGTAACCATGAACAACTTTCAAACCATGATAGAGTAACAAAATACAGGACGTCCCAGTCGTTGTTGGCCCTGGTTTGTTCCATTTAAAATCCCAGAGAACCTAACAAAGAAGATAAAAATTATAGGCAGACATACTGTGGTCTATGGGATAAATTACAATATCAAATGAAACACTGAGCCTGGCCAACATCCGCACGCAGACATGCCCAAATGCAATACTCCATGTTACCAAAGGTTCACACTATCTGTTCAGCAATTGCAAGCTCAACATTTGGTGAATGTTGTCTTCCACTGCAACAGTAATCTGATGCTTCTAGCAATGCACCTTAGGATTTTATATGCCTCACAAGACGAAATCATGGGGTGATAGGTCTGGAAACTGTAGCATCCACAGTCCCATGAAGATGATGCAGTCAGGGAAAAATGACTTGATTTGGTCCATGCTCACACTGGTGTGATGATGTGTCGCCCCATCATGTTGGTGGTAGCCTGTGCTGAGCCCTATTCAAGTTGTGTCAATACAAGTTGCTCCACAATAACAGTGAAGATGTCCATGTACCACCCTGCATTTACGATTGTGTGGAAGAAGACTGGCCACATTATGCAGTGCTGAGAGGTATTACACTAAACCAAAGTTTTTCTGCTGAAGAAAATGCTTGTACAAGCACTGGTATTTTGGGAATTGACATTCCCACTGAGGGGATGATGCTTCATCTGTATACGAAGTTCTGTCCAATATGCTTACATTTCTAGTAACAAGTTCTGTGCTGCCTGGGAGGGTGAGACCTGAGCACTAGTATAGCTATTAAGACGGGACTATGAACTCTAAGTAGGGGAATGCTTACAATTGTTAGTTGTCTATGCAAACATGTGTGCATCTCCCTGCACAGAAACATCAAGCTTAAACCAGGGACACAGCCTCAAACTGCATGGAAAAGTCAACACTGTGCAAGGAATTTATGGTCACCTGCTATGCTGGTCACTTGCAGCCACGCACTTTCATAGCTAACTGAAATGGGAAGAGATGGTGAACGTGAAGAAGGAAGGGAGGGAGGGAGGGAGGGAGGGAGGGAGGGTGTGACATGTACTTCACACATATTTTCCGGATGCCCACTTGTCTCTTTCAAGTAGTAGCTTGAAATTCCTACACAACCAATACGCAGTATGGGTGATGACTGCTAGTTTTGGTATGTGCTTAAGTGTTCCCATTTCTTGTGTCAGTTTCGGCAAGGACACTTCATGCAGAAATGTTCCTAAGGACACTTCATGCAGCAATTTTCCTATCATTTTCAGTTATCAAAGCTGTGGGATGCATAAATTTGTTGATGATTTGCAAACTTCACATTTAGCCAGGAAATGGGTGTGGCTCACCTTGATGGACCCAGTTTAGTCCTGAACCAGAAAAACATGTTTCAACAGAAACACTGTTGTGTATTGTGCGAGAAGACTTGTATACCTGTATTTACACGAGACCCTAAAAACATGTGTATAACTCCGCATGGACTAATTTCTTCAACTACATGGCATAGCTGCAAGTAGCTTGTAGTGCCAGTGAGATTCAAGATGGCAACGTGGTAAGTTCGCAGCAGGTGTGTCCAGCACAATTTGTATCATTTTAAGTGCTTTACAATATTCTGGCAATATTTGCTTACATCTAAGCACGAGACTTCCTTTCCTTTAATGTCCAAAGTCTGATGTAACATTACCTAATTTTTGTCCACCCTCGTCATTCAAACCTCACCAAACCCAGATATTACTTCCACATCTGCCGCTGCAAATGTTCGTCTTCCAAAAATCAATGTGCCATCCTTTTAGGTAAGTGGGAAGAGTGGCCAATGTTCTCCCAACTGTGTCATGCTACAATCTACGACAATCAAGCCCTGCCTAACATTGAAAAAGTTCAATACTTGTTGAGATGTTTGAAGGGGGAGGAATTACAGTTGGTCAAAAATCTGCTGGTTAGTGCTGAGAACTATTTAGTTGCCTGGGAACTTCTATATCCCAATATCAGAATTCAAAGAAATGATCTACCTTGTAGTACACAAATAGGATTCTCGGTTTGCCTGGTGTAAACTCCATAGTCCACAAGTCTATTAGACAGTTTGTTAACATTTTCAGAGAAAATGCTTGAGCCCTAAAAGGGCTACGATGTGATGTGACAGAAAATAACCCAGTGCTTGCTACAATCTTGTCATATAAACTGAATGTAGGTATCAGGACAGAGTTTAAAAATTCACACACAGACAGCATTGACACATTTCCCACTGTTTCAGAACTTATTGCTTTCCTACGTTCGAGGGTTGCTAAGAAGGACTGTGCTATGAATGTGGTGAGCATGATTAGTGCAGGTCAAGGCTATTACAAACCATCTATAAAATCAAGTCACACAACTTCTCAACAGAAGTCAGTCTTTGTTACAAACTATGAACCCAGTTTACCAAGGTCATATCCAGTATGTCAGAAAACCTCTCACTCCATTTACAAATGTGCGGAGTTAACCAATGCTTGAACTGTCTCAGAGCAGGCCATGCGTTAGCAGATTGTGCTTCCTCTAATACATGTTACTGATGCAAACAGAAGCATCACATTCTGCTCCACATAGATAGTGAGCCTAATCCAACTCCAGGGGGTAAAGACCAAGGTTCTGACCACACTGAAGATCCAAGCAGTACATTTGCATACGTGTCAACTCATGACCATAAACCTGTCTTTCTGTCAACAGCCCTAGTTGATGGTGCAGATAACAAGCCTCATGTGATGCGCTGTCTGCTGGACAATGCAACTCAGGTATCATTTATCTCGGGAAGCCTCAGCAGAGGTACTGTCTCTGCCCCTTCATAAGGCACATGAAATAGTTTCAGGTTTTTCTCAAGGAGATGTCAATCTCAAGGATGTTGTCAGTTGTAAAATTCAGTCACCTATGGAGCCTCAGTGTACCTTTGATCACACTCTGTTCCTAGTGTCCAAAATTACCAGTAATTTACCACGACCTTCTGTGGATTACGATGTCCGAATCAAGTTGGGTTCCCTTCCTCTTGCATTACCTCAATTTGAAAAGTCTGCACCCATTGACATGTTGTTAAGGGCTGATGTTTATGCACGTGTGTGTTCGAGTGGCAGATTGAAGTTAGGACAGTATATGCCTGTGGCACTGGAATCAAAATCTGGATGGGTACTACTGGGAAAATACCCAGAGTCCTCCACTGAATTGGATCACAGTCTAGTTTCACTGTTTGTTGTTATGGATGATTCGTTGGATTCGACTTTGAAGCGATCCTGGGAAATCTAAGAACCCTCTTGTGTCAGGACAAGGTTACCAAGTGCCGACTGCTACGAGAAACATTTTCAGGACACCCATTCCTGGGATGATTCAGGGAGATAAAGGTGCCCATTACCTTCTTGAGCAAATGCTATTAAAAACAACATATTTGTCGATGATATTGTTACAGGAGCAACATCTGTAGAAGTAGCACGTGTGCTGAAGTCTCAACTGATTGAAAGTTTGTCTCGGAGTGGGTTTGAGTTTCGGAAATGGTTGAGCAATGAGCCTCAACTTCTTGAGAATGTACCTGTAACACATCGTGAAACCCCACAAGAGCTCGACTTCTCATCTGACACTGTGGTAAATATTATGGGTTTATACTGGAACCTGGAAAAGGACTCCTGTTCATACCATTTAAGTGTCACCAATGGTGTAGCAACCAAACGCTTTGGCCTGTCTCAAACAGCCTGTATATAAGATCCTATGGATTGGTTGTCACCATGCAGTGGTTGCAAACTCAGGGCCTAGGTTGGGATGACCCCCTTCCAATTCCAGCAAGGGAAAAGTGGAATAATTTCCTGAATGGGTTAGCAGAACTAGAAGCATTTTGTCTACCTCGTTTCATGTCCAAATGTTGTTAGTGAGAAACTGCATGGTTTCTCAGGTACCTCTGAGAAAGCCTATGCAGCTGCTGTTTATCCAAGAAGTGTGGACACTCAAGGGAATGTGTGTGTATATTTTGTCTTAGCAAAATAACAGGTAGCTCCACTTAAACAAGTATCTCCCCTTCAATTAGAGTTGTGTGGTGCTCATCTACTGGCCAAACTGATGGTCTATAGTCATACCTTCCTAGTCCAGTACTTACATATCACTGCTACTCATGCCTAGACCGACTCAAGCATGACTCTGACTTGGATAAAGACCCAGCCATACTTAATGAAAACCTTTGTGGCAAATAGTGTTTCACAAATCCAGGAGTGGATCGCTCCCCAACTAAATAAACTGTTGTTTGAAAAGACAACCCCTCTGACTGTGCTACTTATGGCATTCTTCCTCAAGAACTCCTCTCTCATGACTTGTGGTGGTATGGCCTCCCGGTGGCTAGTTAACCCTCCAGAGCAGTGGCCACTGTCCACTGTTAATCAGACAATGGAAAATGTGCCAGAGTTGAAGCTACTGACCACCTAGGAAACTTTGGAACAACTTCCAGTATTACAACGGATCTTGTCATGGCAGAAGTTGGTCTGTGTCATGGTGTAGTGAAGCGTTTCATTAAACACACTCAGAAACAACCTTGTATCAGTGGCATCCTGTCTTCAGCATGGTGGACGGAAGCTGCATCCTTGGTGTATCCATAGTGAATGTTTAACAGAGGACTTGCAACACCTTAAAATGGGCAAACCTTGCTCCACGTGATTGCAACATTTAGCACCCTTCCTCGACCAAAATGGTGTGCTCAGGGCAGACAGGTCGTTTACATGCTAACATGTAGTTTTCGTCAAAACATCCTATTGTACTGCCAAAAAAAAAACATGTTGCTGTTGAAGTTCTGGTAGATCACTACATCAAGTATTTGCATGCAGCACCTCAGTTGTTACAGTCAGTTTTGTCACAGTTTTGGAATCTCTCAGCTCGATCCCTGGTTCACTCTAGAGTATTCTAATGGGTACGTTGTTTTCAGTGTCAGCCGGTGAACAATGCCCCAGTGATGGGTGACTTTCCTCCTGCTCGAGTCACATCTGCTGGAGCCTTTGAACGGACTGGTGTGGACTATGCTGCATCTCTCACCATGAAGGCTTAACATACTGCATCGCATGGTCATCCAGAAAGCATATATCCCTATTTTCATCTGTTATGTGACAAGGCCATACATATTCAGGTGGTTACTTGCTTGACTGCCGACAGTTTTGTTGCAGCCCTTATCCAGTTTGTGTCACGAAGAGGTTTGTGTGCATGACCATCTGTACTCTAACTGTGGAACCAATTTTGTAGGAGCTTCAAAGCATCTTCAACAGTTTTTTACTGAGCTCCTCTATTCCCCAGTACTAGAGAATTTTGCATTGACTCACTTAATTTCCTCCCATCTGCCAGTCTACATCAGGGAGGATTGTGGGAAGCTGCCGTCGAGTCTGCCAAATACCACCTTAGGCAAGTAATTGGAAATAAAATTGTGACTCTGTAAGAATTGACGACACACTGCACTAGAGTTGAAGCTGCCCTCAATTCACGGCCTCTAACCTCAGTGTCTTCTGATCCTAATGACTTTGCCATCCTCACACCTGGACATTTTCTGATCAGTAGGCCTCTTGTAGCTGAACCTCAATCATGCGATGGTGAGGATATCTGTTTACCTCAAAGGTGAAAAATGGTGTGTGCACTCACTAACCAGTTTTGGAAGCGATAGTATGAAGAGTAATTGCAGCAACTGCAACTGAGGAGCAAGTGACACACCCAGCAACCAGCACTCAAGGTTGGAGATTTGGTTCTAGTTGGGGAAAAACGAGTACCACCTCTTGGCTGGTGCCTAGATCAAATTGTGAAGCTTCATCTTGAATGTGATGGTGTGGGTAGAGTGGCTGACCTATGCACGAAGAAGGGACAGTTGTGTAGGCCATTGCACAAGTTATATTGTCTTCCAGCACAGTAAACTTGCCCTTTCTCGATTCATGCAGTGTGTTTATATGTACCACAAGTGTTACGACGCTTTCTACCCAATCAATAGACCTCAGGCGGTATGTTGCCTATTGTGTGAAAAGACTTATATATATTTGCACGAGGCCCTAACAACATTTTTGTTTCTCTGCATAGAATAATTTTTTCAACTACATAACGTTGCTGCAAGTAGTTCGTGGTGCCAGTGTGATTTAAGATGGCGACATGGTAAGTTCGCAGTGGGCGTGTTCGGCACTATTTGTATTGTTTTAACGTTTTAAAAATATTCTAGCAACAAACAAAACAAAGCACTCCCTTCTGTGAGACCCACACAGTTGTTGCAGATGCCAAACTAACCTTGGCCACATGTCTTGCATCTGCCGGCAAATGATACACCTATCTTTCTGTGGTCAAACTTAAGTCTGGTAAGAACTCCAGTCTTGCTCTTTACCCTTTACAGTATTTTGTTCTTACCCTCTTTTGTCTATCTTCCCTAATTATGTCTTACGTACCCTTCCTACTAGTCAATGGTATATGAATTACTCCTGGGCAAACACCAAGTGGGATATCCTGTATAGAAAAACTACAGAGTAGATTTAACTTTATTGGCCAGTGCTTTCCTACACCGCTATCAATGCACCACTTACTCGAGCAAGATTTCAAACACATGTGGCTCGATGTCTGGCACACTAATACAAGACTTCTCGGCCAGCGGACCGAAGCACATGGCCCCGAAAACCGGGCTACTGGCCGCCAGGATCAACTTGTGCACCCTGAACATCTGGAACAGTAAGACAACGCCGGGCAGATGGAGGGAACGTTCCACACCCCAGCCCCTGCTAGCAGGTACCTGTGATTACCTGGTGGTCATCCTCGGGACCCACGCGGAACACACAGTCACTCCACTGTGATGTGCGCAGGACTATCTTCATCCTATCTACCAGACTCTCCTTCGACAGCTGCCAGTCACAGGATGCATTGTCTGGGTGCATCATGACTTACCTGTAAACACCAGCCTCAGCAGGTATTACAAACCAACATGGAACACTTCAAACTAGATATTGTGTTTCAGAGTACTTTTAACTATAGGCTGCTCAGGGCTAACTAAGCACTTCTGAAATCAACATTTGGAACATGTCACTGCCCCAACCTGCAATGTTTTATCAAGCACACTAACTGGTATGCACCCAGTGAAGTTGGTAATGACAGAGGGGAAAGTAGTCCTATGTCTTAACGTTGAATTAACAGTGTTAGGAAAACATTAGTGAATTTTGAAATTATTTCTTTCGCTTTGTTTGTCTTAAATACATGTAACAGTAACAATTAGACAATTTGTAAAATATTTCCTTTTATAATAATTCCACAGTTTCACTTGAATGATGCATGGATAAAGTGATGAGGCCCATGGCAGTGTTAATTTCCCGTATCGTAGAAGAGTACACTATGTGCATACAAGTAGATCTTAAACAGGGCTTTCAAATGTGCTCAGTTTACCACTAAGAGCCTATAATTTGTATTACAATGTAAGGCCAAGTTCACTGGGTAAAAGAAGGCATACTAGTGATAAGTCATATTTTACAATATGCTGTAAAGGTATTACAGGTTTGGTAATATTGTGAATTTTCTGTTTGTTAAATTTTATGCATAACATTGTTTGTTAAAAAAATTTTGAAGCCCAACTCTTATAACTGCATTTATAATATTTTTTTTTATATCGCCTCTCAGAATATTTCTTTAAAGAACATATTATAGTATTCAGTTTCGACATACTTAAATCTATTATGTTGAAGTGTTTTCTCTTAGCACCTTAATTAAGGCACGTATGAAATTTTATTGTGGATATGTGCTGCATGCCAAGGAGGTTTTGTATGACTGAACAAACTTTGATTTAAGTTTTATTAACTTTGGTGAAAATCTAAGATTTCAGAATTTTAAGGAACCTACAATTTATTTTAAATTAACAAGGACACTGTCCTTCTGGCCATCACACTTAGCAGTCCGTCATAATATTACGGATGGCTGACCAACTAGATTAATTGAAATGACTGCTAATCATAACATAACTTCCACGTGGGAGAGACGTGGCAGTTTTGTAAAACTAAGCGTGCAAGAAATAAGCAAACTCAGGCGCTAATTATCTTAGTTTTTTTTTTTTGTGTTACTATCACGCTATCGCCAAACTATCACTGGGTAACAACCAGCAACACTGTCCAGATAAGTCCTTTGTACAACTGAAATGGTGTTGTACCTCGCTCACTATTCATTGGAGATATTTTTTTTGTTGAACTGAACTTTTCCTTATGCAAGATCATACCAGAGGCATGAGATAGAGATATGTGGTCTACATTAGTTAGTTCTGGCAAATCTAGATTAAACAAATTAATTCAAGAGCTAATAATTGTAAACAGTGCTCTATCATAATTTTATTCATTACTATGTTTGTGAGAGAAGTGATATTTCAGCTAACTTCACTTAATTCAGTAATTTCAATTGTTAAGTCAGTATCAGTTTCTTTCTTTCAATTCAGTTTATCTTAAATTAGCAATTCTTCCCTTCACACTAATTGCATTGCATCATTAATTGCTACGTAATAAATTCAAAATTGCAAGTGATACGTCAGTGTCCTCATTATTTGTAGTTTAATTATTTAATTTTATTGTTTTCTTATGTTTTATGTCAGTGTGTTTTATCTATTGTATATTCCGTTGTAGTGTGTCTCATGATCACACTTATGTCGACAGTGAGACACCAATAACGTTATATTGGGTATGGTACATAACTTACCTGCTACACTCGTACCCACTGAAATACTATATTAAGGTAATTAATTATAAGGTGCAATTTTCATCACTGCCATTTGAGTATGAGTATTCATACTGGTGTAAAATCATACATTACTGGCACTCAACATTTCATTACAACTTTCAGTTTCAATGCTACATACTAACTTATAGTATGTTTAATTTTCTCTCTGTTGCAATCATCATAATACTAGAAACAAAACATACACTGGTCACAGAGGCAGAACACAGATAAATCTGGCATCCCGAATCATGGGGCCAATAAGGGAAACACACACATATTTCTTTTATTAAAATATATTCACACGGTATGAGTTTCTTTGCAGTTTGCCTCACAAGATTAGAAATGCTGTGAAAATGGCGGGCAACAACACCACACTAAAGCCCCTGGCACAATTGACTGTTAAAGTTGGTGTTGTTGTTGGGTGTGCAACGTATGTTATCGCACAATATGTATTCGGATGGCACGTTGGTGTAAATTGTTTTGCGATCGAGCTGCCTGGTAGCAGTAAATCTGTAAACAAGTCATATTGTTGTCATTTGGTGAGAATGTAATTGTCTGAAATCAGGTGAGAATGTGATCGTCACAAAATCAACAGCACTGAGGTAAGCGATAATAGAAAATGTTATGTGACAGAAAGATACTTCATTGTACCAAAATGAAAATAAATAAAATATTGTACCTAACCAAAAAATAAATTTCAAAGGTGTTTATACATTGGGTTTTTGATACTGATAACGGCTGGTCGCTGATGGATATCAACACTTTTATTTGCAACTTTTCCCTCCTCCATTTCAACCTTTTCACGTACATTTACACAGTCAGAGATCCAAACTACAAAACAATTTCTGATTGGTCGGTTGGTGGTAAAAACCTCAATATTTTCAACTTTCTACATGACCAACCGCCAACACCAACCACTAACCGTGAGTTGAAATGTTTTAAGACCAACAATCAACACCAACCATAAACCGCCCATTGGGCCATCTCACATATACCACTCTGTACTTCAACTGCTACCAACACCAAAAACAACCACCACGACCTAACATCTATTGTGGCAGGGGCTTACGCAAACCAGATACGCCTCACTGTGTTAACAATCTAGTTACCGCTACAGAAAACACGCCCATGGCTGAAAGCGAAGCAGACTCTGTTTTTAATGAATTTCCTGAAAATACAGTAAATGTGAACACCAGGAGTAATGTAACCAATCGCATACATGATAATAATAAGAGTTGGCATACACCTTTGGCGCTAGAATTATTCATGTAGCAGATACAGTCAATGCAGTTGCAGTTTAGTCAAAAACTTAAACACATGGAAATCAAAATACAAGAATCTCGTTACGAACAAATGAACCAGAATTTTTCACTAAATTTTGAATCACTCAAAAACGAGATCAAGTCAAATGTAACTTAGTTGCAGACTACCCTAGAAAAGACACATGCTACTGTAGTACATTTATTGTCAGATGTAAATGAACTTGCCACAAGTCACGCAGTGCAATCAACTCACATGGAGTAATTACACGAGAATTTTGAAAGGCTTGAAATTCCTGTGGATGAGAGAATAACACATTCGCTCGAGAGTACAGAAGAGCATGCAAGTATAGTCAAGTCCGACATAGACGTAGTAAAATCTGAGTGGAAATAACGGTGTGAACATTACACACAGGATGGGAACACACTCGGGAAGGTATAGAAGTACGGCTGACTGACTTTGATACCCACATATCTCTAGTGGAAAACCAGCCTAACACTCGTATGCCCGGTACATACACTAACATTCAGATTAATGTAGATCAACAGCTGACAAGATTTGAACGTCATTTGGAAAGTCGTGGGTGTATGAGAAGCGATGCTCCTTCTTGTATGCCGTGACCAGCCATGTGAACTAGAAGCTCTGCAAGGTCCCAAACACTGGACTTTTTAAGGGACTGCTGCAATGGGTCTGGCTGGTTATTTATGTTTCAACTATGGGAGTTGTTCATTAGGAGTCCTCAGCATCATCTAAGAAGTGATGCTAGGCTAGGGGACAAGTGAATATTGTGCCACATGGACCCGAGGATGCAGAGGCTGATTATTCTGAGTTCAGTCCAGGATTCAAACCATCAACTCCGAGGTAAAACTAGGCCAACATAATTGTAAGCAATGAGACACTCTACCAGAGTTTCCGCGGTGTTTGGTTGTGTTTAAGAAGAAATAGTTAATTACAAATTGAACAGATGCAATATTATTTTTGAAAGTGCAGCTTTCTCAATAAAATGCAAAAGGCTGGCAAGTTACGATTTTGTATTTTCAACCTCAATAATCACAAGTAAAATTAAAAGAACTGATTTTTCCCAGTCATGGTTTTATCCAGTTTTGCTGCAGAGTTTGAATACTAAAAGTTACAACTTAAATTATTGTAATTTCTTCTGCACATTCTTAAGATCACTACACAGTCATGCTAAACATGAATATCATACATTTTGTTTAATCTTAATGACAAGGTGATAACTTGCGAGGTTTTAAGAGTAAACTATGGTTGTTTGTAATTGATTAGGATATTCAGTTTTCCACATTTCTAGTGCACGAGTGTGACCAGGGTATAATTTATTTTGTTACGTGTTATATTAATATGTGTCGCCTAGTTTGAATTTTAAGTAAATCCTGCTAAAACATGACACCCGAGTTGTGTGTCTATGATTAGTTTAATCATGTCTTTGCATGCCAATGCTGAATCATAATCAATAGAATGATTATCCACAAATTCTCTCTGATTGAAAGAATTGCTGATGTGCTATAAACACCCCCCAGTTTGCTGATACGGAAGTTGTGGCATACTGACACCACCTGATTTTAATCTATATCGCACACTGCTAAGCGCCTGGCGCCTACTCATTGAGCTGAATGACCTATATTTTTCTGAATGTGCACGGTTGTGTATTATCTGTGCCAACCCAGCAAGGCTGCTTTGTTTTGTATTTTATTTAATGCTGCTGATAGTACTGTGGTATTGGGAGTGTAAAGTATTCCATCCAAACAAAACCTCGCGTGCCCCAAGATATTACAAAGGAATATTTTATCACTGATGTGTAGAAGTAGGCTATGTTACCCAAAGACAACACCTACACCACATATTGTACTAGCCCCATTTGGAGTTACGGTCTTGCCCAGTAAACTGGAAGAAAAGTCAACTATTTTTGTTTACTCAGTCCTCCAACTCTCAGTCAAATATTAAATTTCATTGAAGAGCTATGACAGCCTGGAAGATATCGACCCCTTTGAGGAGTGCACCCCAGATCCTGTTACCATGACTGATCCAGTAGGTGTGGTACGAGGGGATTATATCTGAACCAAATTTCGAGGAGGAAAGAGGAATGCATACTCTTACAGATACGCCTGCACAGTACAAAGGAGGAAAGAGGAATGCATACTCTTACAGATACGCCTGCACAGTACAAAGGAGGAAAGAGGAACGCATACTCTTACAGATACGCCTGCACAGTACAAAGAGTACTGGGAAGTGACTTGGGAGTTATGGCTTTACAGTATACGGATAAATCCAGAAGGGTTTTCAACTTAAATGAAAAAGACATTTCACTTATTAACAAGATGGACGAAGTGAGGAAATTGCAGATTCCTCGTGTTGCTAGAGTTATAGGAAATGTCAAATGGGGAATTTTCTTTTCGTTTAGTGGTTTGGATTAAGTTTTCGGAAAAAAAGAAATTGTGATCATCACGCCAAGTTTAGTCCTATTTTTTTAATTTCGGGTTTCTTGTCACTAGCAAACTTTAAGCAATTTTTGTGAGCAGTTCCTAGAACTATTACTTCAATAAATATACTGCAACATATGCCGTGGCCGCTGCAGGTAAAAATATATTGCTGTGCCTCACGTTGAGAGAGAGGAGAGAGAGAGAGAGAGGAGAGGGGAGGGAGGGAGGGGGAGAGGGGGGGAGAGGGGGAGAGAGGGGAGAGAGGGGGAGAGAGAGGGGAGAGAGAGGGAGAGAGGGAGGGAGAGAGGGAGAGAGAGGAGAGAGGAGGGAGGAGAGGGAGGAGGGAGAGAGAGAGAGAGAGAGAGAGAGGAGAGAGAGAGAGAGAGAGAGAGAGAGAGAGAGAGAGAGAGTGTGTGTGTGTGATAGCATGTTGCGAGTGCGAGATGTGTACGTTTTAATTTCTCATAAACTGTTTTTATTATAAAATTAATTATTTGAAAGTCCCATCTATTTATTTATCACAACATTTCAATTTTGCTCTAGGTGTTTGAAACATAATTGTGTAACATGCGCACATTTCTGTGAGTTGAATGTTTGCACAATCCCAACAAATTAGTAAGCCTGGTCAGAAAATTTTAAATAAATAATTACATAAACCTAGTAAAACTGAAGTACCTATGCAAAGAAATATAAGTGGAATAAAAGTTACAGTAGTCCTATTTGTGTGCATTTTCACCACAATCTTTTAAGTTTGTTACTTCTACGTACAAAAAAAAAGACACACAAGTTGCGTACTTGAATTTACTGTCGTTATCATTGTAGTTGTTGCTACTTTGCTTTAATATTTATTCCAACTGAGGCCATCCTTTAAAGGAAATAACCCCAAACAGTGAACCCAAAATGGTGAAACACAGTCGCGGCAAATTTACGTGTAATGTGCCAGATGATAAGCAGGGACATATACAAATGGGAGGGACAAGAGGTAGAAGAAGCAGAAGGATATAAGTATATTGTACTGCAGGAAGACCTCAGGTAGAAAAAACAGGTAGAGAGGGTGGTAACAAAGGGAAGAAGGGCTCTGGGTATGCTGGAAAGGGTGCTGAATGGAGTCAGCTGTGAGGTGAGGGAGAAGGCGTATGGCACAATGGTACGGCCAATGTTAGAATATGCTGCAGCAGTATGGGACCCGTATGTGGAGGAGGAGGTGCGAGAACTGGAAAAGGTGCAGAGAAAGGCAGCATAATGGGTGAAGGTTTGGTGGAGGAGGCAGGGGCAGGATGATGAGGAAGAAGGGAACTATAGGCCATCAGTGATGATGAAAGAAATGGGGTGGAGTTCATTGAGGGACAGGAGGAAAGTTGAACGGCTAGTCAGGATGTACAGGTTGGCGAATGAAGAGGGAGGATGGGGAGGGCTACACTGCAAGCTAAGTAAGGGGGTGTTTAGAGGAAGAGGAAACAACAGTGTGAAGCTTCGGAGGGTGTGGAGGAGAACGGAGCTGGGTAGGCAGTCCATGCTTGTGAGGTCTGTGAGGGAGTGGAATGTGTTGAGGGAGGAATTGGTATCTGTGAGAGGGGTTGGTAAGTTCAGGAAGAGAGTGGAAAAGAATTTGGTTGGGTGAAGGAGAGATGAAGACCTCGCCACCAGGCAGTAGCCTAATTGCCACTGTATGTATATATGTATGTATATTGTGTATAACACTAATCCTTTAACAATATGTAAAATAATAATCAAAAGAACTATTGTCAATACAGACCTTGTTAGAAAGTCTAAAGCTGGCCAAAATTGTGAAAATTCATTCATAATGGTTTTTGAAGTTAACAAGTGGTGGAAGGATACGTAATCTCTAACCAAAATTATATCTTTAGCAGACTTCAGAAAAGTGTGAAGTAACCATAAATGTCATAATATGCAGTTTTTATGTGCCTACTTTTATTTATATTTTTTATTGTAATTCATTTCTGCATATTACGTTTGTACATGTGTCTCTCTTGTATAATTGACCACTTCTATATCTTGAGATCAACGTGACCTATATAGGAACCACGGAAGGCAGTAAAAAATAAAATATATACAATAAAATAATGTGGCGCTCCCAAATAAATTCAAATTAAGTGTGACTAGTAATGACCTTAAAACAACATTTTCTACCATTTATTTTCCAATTTTTCGGAAAAAAGCGAGGTTCTAAACAATTGCCTTTAGTTTTATTACATTCCTGTCAAGACTAAAACATCTGAATTAGAACAGGAATAAAAATGAGAAGTTGACTCACCCACGGAAATATCACGGAAAACTAAACAAAAATGGCTCGAACAACCAAGGTGATCATAAAACATTTAATATTGATACAGCGAAACCCCCTTTTCACGGCACACAATTAAAATATCTTAATACAAAAATATTACCAAAATAATCAGCAGAAATCCCTTCGTTCCAATCCTCACTTCGCTAACAGCACCGTGCTTTCTGTTTTGTTTACTTACAAAAGGAACAGACCTTGAACTCTGGAATCACCTGTCTCGGCTGTATTCCAAAACAACACACCTAGTAAAGAATTTCCGATTATTCAGAATAATTACGGAGAGCATCATACCCACAAAAAATGACATCCTATACCGATTTAAATTTAAAAAAGATCCCAATTTTCTATTGGAAATTTTATAATAACTTAATGCATAAAATGTATGTCTTCTTAGCATTTTTGAAAAATTCCTGTAGGACACGATCATGAGACGAGCAGTAGCTCTGTTGAAGGAAGGTAGCACCGCACACGTGCTCAGCAATGCCTTACATTGAAAGGTATTTGCCTGGAAAGGTAACTGCTGTTGCAGTGCTGTGGTGTGTTGCGAGTGATTTCTCTTGCGCACAATTACTGCGAGAAGAAGTCATATTTTCGTTAGAAGAGGACTGCAAGATCTGCAACAAGTCTGTGCTCTCTTATAAAGCATAGATAAAAGGTACACATATTAGATAGATTAACATAAGTGTGGTCAGCGGCTGTTTTCACCTAGCTATGTTTTCAGCAGAGGAGAGCTGAAGGGAAAGCAATTTGTGGAGGCTCTATTTTTATTTTTATTTTTAAATTACTTTTCCTCCCTAAGACGAAGAAAAGATATGTAAGGTGCTAGGCCCCCTCGGGAAACACCCTACCCATCATTACTGATGCAAATCAGCCAACTGCAAGGCAAGAGGACGGGCCAAGTAAGAAAAGAAAACCTGCTGTGCTGACTGCCACCCATCCCGCAGCAGGAGCCTCGACTTCTGTGCAACAATCGAAACAAACACAGCCAACAACCACTGTTAACCAAAATAGTGGAACTCCCTACAAAAAAAGTAGTGAAGCTCTTCAGACCGCATCTGAAGGAGCTCACTGCCAATCGAGTTGTACTGCAAGGAGTGCAGTACACAGTCAAGTCACATGAAGACAATCGAGCAGCTGTTCACATACTGTATCAGGCTAAAGTACTTTTCAGTCTCCTTGCCCCACGAAACGAGCAACCTATTAAGGTAGCAATCAAGTGCCTAAATGCTTCACTAAGCATCCAGTTCTTCCGCGATGAGCTGCAGGCCCTCGGATTCAACACTGTCCTCTGTCCAGCCAGCCTTGGTTCGAGTTGTTGTGAACCTTATGGAGCGCGAAGCACAATGCAGAAGCCCGACGCAGAAGTACGATGTGGAAGCGTAGAGCACGGTTGTGCGGCGTGGTTGGAGCAAGGCTGCTCCGCCCGATTCGATGAGGGGTAATGCACTCTGTAAGTCCAGCTGACAACCAGTCGTGCAGCAAGCATTTGGCGTAGGAGGGGTGGTTGGTGATGCATGTGCAGCTCCCTTTATCCTTCTGGTGCACCGGGATGGCGTGGCTGACGTAACTGCACTGCTCCAAAATGAATGCCTCGCCGACCATGTGCTCGTCTTCCTTCGGCAATGGCGGGCAGTCACTACTTTTCCTGCATATTCACTTGTGCCATGTGCTTGTTCTCCTCGACGTCTTGCAGGCATCTGGACGGCATTCTGATGATGTGGACATGCTGTTGTAGTTTCCGTTGTCTTCTGTGTTGTGCGGAGTGATTTATGGATGGTTTTACTGGTCATAAGATGACGATAAAGTATAGGCCACTAAGTTACGGTGCCATTTCATGGATCCAGTGCCATGAGGTGTGATTAATGGATAGTAGTCCAGGAGTCAGAATAAAAATTAGGAAAATTAAAGGTTGAGGAGTGAATCTGTTTGGAATTAGGTGGATTGAGTGAGGTAATTTACCCGGGCGCCAGGCACTACCAGACCTTGTGCCATGAAGTGGTAGAGCAGACTCTTCTCCCTGGGTCGTGTTGTCGATGACCAAGGCAACTATCCTTCCATGCTGCTACACTCCTCTGATGATTGATGAATGGTACACGTTTTACGCGATGGATTATTAAAGGCATCCACAACCTTATGCTACTGTACTCACTTAAATACTTGGAAAGAAAAGAAAATTTGATATATGTGCACTTTGGCGTGAACTTATAAGGGCGTACCCTGAAATGTCTTGCGGCTTACCTAAGTAAAAACACTCAGTTTCCGACGGGACATTTATTTGGCACTGATGAAACATGCCCGAAGGTAACACTTTACAAATAAATAGCCGAACAACTACCGTCAGCACAGGTAACACTGTGTAAACATGGCGCGAAGCCCATCCCTTATTATAGGTGAATAATAATGCTTCCCTGGTGATGCAAGCACTGAGGAAGTGAGAGGCCTTGTCCCGGGCATCTCATGAAAAAGGTTCAGAAGTAAATTAAAGCTATTGCAGCGAAAATGATTGGTACTAACGATTAATGCTGCCCGGGCACGGAACCGAATGGTACACAATCAACCTCCCTGAGCTCTCCGAGATGACTGACATTACAACATGGCACGTTCGCCGAGGTTACCACCAGAGCTCGCCACTTGGGAATACCTCCTTGCACCTTGCACGAGAAAACAATTTTAACATAAATATACACTTGTAATAACTTGCATAAAAACATATAACAATTCAACAAATATAATAACAATTTACAAATTACATGTGGTGGTGTGAAGTTGATGACACGTGAATGTACACAAAACAAAACACTTGAAAGAGAACTCTAGGGCTTTTGAAAATTCGTTTCTGGAGTCCTACCTTGCATTCATATCAGTTTGTTACTGCTCGAGTACTTAGAAAATATTATGTGAAAATAATAATAATATGGGGTACTATTTCCTGTATCAGTGTGCCAAGCACACGTTGGCGCATGGCCACTGTCCTCTCCCTTCGTTTAGGTGTACCTGTAACAGATACTGGCACTGCACTATACTGCACTATCTTGCACTTTCTTGCTCCCATGTCATGTACACGAGCACGATACAATGTTTTGTAGAGTGCACCTCCTAGTTGCCTTTGACATTGTTGATGGTGGGCTGAACTCAGGTGCAGACAATGGGGCCCAGATGATTTGGTGGTATTCATCAGATGTGGTGATCAGTCTAGGAGCCAAAAACGTGGCACACATCAATATTTTATTTCCGGAAAAGACATTCTACAGTTCATCAATTAGCCTGGCTCATCGAGCATGCACGGTAACACCTTCTTTTAACTGGTGACATTACTCAGCTGTAATTTTCCACGATGTTGATAAAACCTTCGACAAGGTTTTCATGCAGCCTTAATTTATAAATTATTTGAAAAACATTTCCCTGGCAGTATTGTCAAGTTAAATTCGTCTTATCTAGCTGGTCGCTTATTTTTAGTTTCTGCAGTAAGAGCGACATCAGAATGTAAGGAAATTAGAGCAGCAGGGCGAGCATGGTTGTAATCTTGGCCCGTCATAGGCGCAACATGTCATTGCCGTTACACTTTGTGTAAAAAGCGAGCATGAATCAAATTTAAGTGCGTCATTTAGTGCCATAACTATGGCGCGCCAATCAATCGCGTGGCACCATAATTTAGCCGTTCTGACTGCAACTCGCTGTGTGACAGACAAGATGACTGACGCCGAAGTAATGACCTTAAACTGTATATGTTTTTTACGAAAGAATTATGGGTTCTATAACACTTATTTATGTACAAACTGGAACATAATGAAAGCTTAAGTAATGAGAAATATTTCGATTTGCCCCCACTGTCAAAATCAAACAAATGTGTGATAACTGTGGAGTTGTGTTCTTATTATACCCTTTTAACGACACGACTTTCCAGTTGTGTGTGTAGCTCCGTGGGTTAGTGTGCGGGTTCGTGGCTTTTAAATTTTTGGTTTTATAGTTCAAATCATGGTTTGACGATTTTTTTTAGTTATTTTATGTAATACATTATTGCTGTGTATAGTATATGTTGTTTACAGAAAATGCTTATTTCTATCATATCTGTGTCAAAAAGCAATAATTCAAACTAAGGCTAATAAAAAACCCAAGACAGCCGTTTGGGCTGTGCAGTTACTTGCTTTTATAAAAATAAATGCTTAAATAAACGATTTCTGACAATAACATAAATTATAAACAACAATAATGTATCACAAAAATAACTAAAATCTCGATAATGCTAATTATTTCCCTACTTTTAATAAAACGCGAATAAGCTAATCACATTAGCGAATAAAATGTTTTATTTATCGAATGTAGCCAAATAATTACTTGAAAAAAAATATTTACGATTGTTTACTATTTTTATTGTGCAATTTACCATAAGTTAAAAAAGTAAAAAAATCTTTGCGAGAGAGTGGGATTGAACTCGTACCCCCTGAAATTTTAGGCTGTTACCATACCATCTGCACTACCAAGCCAAGTTAAAATTAAAGGAGGAATATAAATAAGTTCATATTTCATTGTAAAAACATGAAGATTAAATTGTATACCCTTACTTCTGGTTTTTGGTTTAATGGGTACTGTTATGATTGCTAAAACGAAGAGTATACGAGTGCACTCTCTTCATCACATTTTATAAAGCTTAAAACTTCAATCAGAGCACTGTGATGATTACATGAAAACGAAATGAAAGGCTGAGTGTATATATTACCTCGTAGAATGGTGTTTTGAAAGAGTAGACACTTTTTGCAAAGTATTTTGTGTTGATTATATTAGTTTATTCGTTGTCACATTACTTGATACATGTTTAACGGAGCATATTTATTTTGAAAGTCATTACAGTGTTAACAAATTGCTAGAGTCGCAGACTGAAGTGACTCTTGTATCAGTAAGATACTTTTGACTGATTGAAACAGTGAAATTCTCACTGATTCAGATTTACAGTGTAAATACAATAAATACTTGCACTGTGAATATTGTTCCAAATCTGTTGTGCTGGAGGAAAAAAACTAAACTTGAACACAACAACATTATCGATTTCATTTGCATATTTTTGGCAGGCATTTTGTATTGGCTAACAATTGCCGATATATTATCAACTTCAAAAAACAACATATGTCTTGTGCAGATTCAATACCTTCATCTGTATATTTACACTTCCGAGCCGTCATAACCAAGACGCCTTAGTTAACGACAGGAGAGTTATGACAACACGATCCGTGCTCGCATTTTTGTGCGGCCGTCACCACATGGCCGTCGTCCATATGACACGTCATAACTGTGACAGTGTCATGTAAAAGAACCATGCTCCCACTGCAGGAGTCCCTCCGGGCAGTATTATAGGTCCAGTTTTGAATAATCTGTATAAACAAGATTTGCCACCCTCCCTAATAAGCATATTAATCTAGGAGTGCATGCCGACGATACAGTCATATACACCCGCTCGCGTCTTACTGAAAGTGGCATTCAGCATGCACAAAAACAGCTTGATCAGCTGGGAAAATTATTTCCACCTGTGACGAATTAAAATTAATGTCAGCAAATGTGAGACTGTTTTCTTCCGCGGTCGACACACTTCACCCATTTTTTTTCCAAACACAACTGACTCTATTTGGGGAGAATATTCCGTACAGAGAAAACATAAAATATTTAAGTGTCACTCTAGGAAAACAATGTATTGTTTTTAAAGTCTTACTGTTTTATGTCACAATGTTTATTTTCAAACCACCGATATTATATTCACCCCATGTCATTTCAACCACAAGGTAAGCAGTAGAATAAAAATTGATTTGTTTTTTTGTGCAATATTTCTAAGTTTGATATCATGTAATTATGTATTTGTTTATCCATGTGTGAAAGTAAATCCCACACATTGCATGATAAAAACCTTGAACTTGTACAAGGTACAAAATTATGTCCAAAACCTCATAGTTCAAGTATACCAAGAACAAACAAACACGAAACAGTCTTTGTCCAAATATTAATCCACGCAATTTTAACTTTGTTATATGCGCCTTTAGTTTATTCTCAGAAATCCCCTCCTCTTTCATTTCCACCCTAACAAGAGTCAAAGACCTTAAAACCACAAAAGGACCTACATATTTCGAAGCCAGCCTGGAACTAAAACTGGCTGCCTTATTAATTAGTTAATGTGTTTCTAGCATAACCTTATCACCTATGTTAGCTGAGACTTCCCCCTCTTTTTTATTATATTGCAAAGTAAGCTTAGTATGATATTTCTTTAAAGTTTGTTTTGCTTCATTCCACATAGTTTCAAGGTCTTGGGTCCTATTTACTGAATCCAAAAATAATCATTTAACCCCCATGCATTTATCAATGTGTGTAAAAGACTTCGTCAAAATAAAAATACAGCTGGAACTTTTTTCGTAGTATCACTTAAAACATTATTAAATTCCAAATTAAGATGGTATAATGCTGTATCGCATTCCTTGTGCGATTTTATCTGGAAAGTACATAAACTAATCTTTAAATTTCTATTATCTCTTTCTACAAGTTTGGCTTTCGGATAGTACGGAGTAATCTGTACCATTTTACTCCCCAGGCAAAAGCTAAATTTTTCATCTCCACAGATATAAAATACATTGCATTATCAGTAACCATGTGCATAGGAGATCCAAACAAAGGAAGCAGATGTTGGCTTAAAATCTTACACATTTCTATAGTCTACATAGATCTAAGTGGAAATAGGAAAACAACTTTACTTAAACTATATACTAATACAAGGATAGCAATAAAACCAGCAGCTGTTTAAGGAAGAGGTCCAAAAAGGCCAGATATATAGGCCATTCCCTGCTGGAAGCGACTTTCACGGAGCCCTGCTAAATATCTACTTGCAGGCCCGTTTCGTATCCTTCCTCCAAATGCAAGCAAACATTTCCATGTGACTGTCATGTAGCATCTGTCAAAATCAAGGTTTGCATGTCATTGCGTGTGTACATGTATACACGTATACTCTTGCTGCACCTGTACATAACATTGAAATGTTACTGCTGCTTTTATACCTGTCAAATGTGTTGTTTACTGTTTACAGCTTTTCGAAGTATTCTGTCATATTCCAAAAATCATTCTGTATGAATATTTACAGTTTAGGCCTCCAAAATTGTTTAGGTCAACTTTATGACATCTTAAAAATGCCTGAATTGACGACAGTTCTTACGGTTATTTTACATTCTACGACATAGCACATTACATGTAATGCACGTTAGTATTTTGCCATGGCTGTGTTTAACACTGTTACAACTGCAGGGTAATGAACTATAGTATTTTACATTTTGTTATTGGTACGTGTTGGGTTATTTCTTTAAACGGACGTCCTCAGTTCAAATAATGAAGGAATAATGAGTCCAATAAAAAATACATTAAAATTAAGCATGCAATTCGTATCACTCGTTTTTTGTGATACAAACTTAAATCTATATAGCTGTCAACATGCACACAAATAAGCTTACTGTAACTTTTATTCTGCTCACATTTATATGTATCGCTACTTACTGTGTATTAGGTTTATTGAAATTTATAGTGACTGGGCTTGGTTATTTTGTTGGGATTGGTGGTAAATCATGTTACATGACTGTGTTCCAAACACCCACTGCAAAGGAACAATGTTGTGATAAATATACAGACATGGATGTAAATAAATAGCTTCGTCATAAAAACAATTCACATTTAAACCGTATAAATAGGTTCAGATCAAATATGGCATTACACCCAGATGTGTTTGCTGTAGGCCAAATTGTACACGATGTCTCTGTTTACATCTTGAATTTCAACAATCTATAAGGACAATGTATAACACTCTTATTTACCAATATTATGCCAAACTCATGGTGGTTAGGTGCACTCTAGTGCTTGAAATGGAACATACAAAAGCATAAAAACTATAACTGCCACACGATTCTACAAGTAAGCACAACTTTCAAACATAAACAAAATTCCTTGCTTTTTACTAATTATAATCAGTGTACTCTTTGCACACAGCACTTACCTTGAAACATAAAAAAACTTCAGACATATTTGATATCAGACCCTTTAAACGAAAATACACATAACACTGAAAAGACAACACGAGCACAAAAAGGTAAACAAACAAACTTATGTGGTCACCGCAGTGCACATATGACCTCTCATGTCGACACTATATTGAAAATTAAAAAGGCTATGTATGAAAACAAATACACAACATCATACGAACACTGCACTGACCAGTCGAAGTAGTGATGCGGCGAATGGGCTGAGAAGGGTGATTAACGTGGTACACATAAAATGTCCCCCCCTTCCCCGCCAACATTGGAGCTCGCTCTGTTGAAAGCTGCTGAGGCGGACTCACTCGCTGAATTTGGCAGGCGGACGTAACAACGAACATGGCCGAAGCGTAAATCTTCTGTGTTGCTGATATCTTGGCTGCACTAGTATTGTGACATCTGCTTTGGACATCTCAAATGGCCCACAGATTGTGCGTGACAAATTGTAGGAAAATTAAGGTCCGGCCATGTACAAATGGACCGGACTGTGGTACAGAGCACTAGCTGGGTGATCCAAAACGACATATGGTTCCATTATAAAAGATTACACTATTTATGCTACATGATTATGAACAAAAATGATGAAGGCCCGGGAGGCCGCAATGGACATCTGTACCATGCAATTACAACTTGATTACTAAATATGGCCGCATGGAAGGGCCGGTGCCAAAGTGGCAGTTCCCACATGAGCCAATGAAAAAAATATATAATATGATTATATATATATTATATATATGATACTAATTGTGCTCTGAGCGAGCCTTACTTGCCACTCGCATAAACCCAGCAACACATTCAGTGGGCAATCAGGAAGCCAGGAAAGGTGACAAACTGTAGACAGTAAACAGTATGGCGAGAGTCCAAACATTGCACTCATATGGGGCAGCGCGAGGCTCGGCGTGGGGCCAAATGCCTGTAGCCCGATGCGGGAGAAGCCGTCGCACATCAGTCAGTGGCCGCCATCCCAGGAAGGGCCCATCCCAGGAAGGGCCACGAGAAGGGTGAACAGGGGACCACCACTGTCGATATGTCGAGGAGACGCAGCCTTCGGCATCGAGGATCTAGGTGAACTGGTTCGAAAAGGTTACGTTGGAAAGACTTTACTTTGGCAATTTATAATCGCAACCTTAACATAATTGACTAGAAGTAACACATAATTACTCTCCCATCAGACATAAAGTATTTATTGAAAAGTGTTGTACTCTTGCGAGTCTCAGAGTTTATACAAAGACGTTTAAGTAGAGTCCCATCTTTTTGTTTTGTACTTCGCCCCCTTAATAGTGTGTGACCCGACAGCTGTTAAAGAGGGTTCATAACAGTGGTGGAGGCTAGAGTCGTATCTCAACCTTAACGCTTCAAGCTTATAGCTCTACCACAGAAGTATAAAATTATAAGTTAAAATATAGAAGTGACTTAGGAAATTAAAAAGTGTGTGACCGAGTGACAGAAAACCACCTCCCCTTACTATAGTAGACAACCCCTCCTGTCCATGCAAAGTTATTTTACAAAATTAATTGGCATTACTTGAATAAATTTCTTTATAGAATGAAAAAAATAAGAATACATCAAAGGCATTAAGGTGTGTTACAAGTAAATTTTGAAGCCCCCGCATGCGAAGTGCATGCTAGTAACTATATTGTGCCAAATAGTAGGCATAAAGGTGCAGAACATAATTTTGTGTGCATACATATGAGAGAGCAGACTATAATATTAAAGAGCCACAACTTTTATGCACGCCATATTGTAGGCTCATGGGCGGCTACTTGAAGCCACAGCTACACAAGCACTAGACCATGCAGCAGAGTCCTTGTAGCACACGCACCTTGTCAGCTGCCATACTGACCCCATCATCATTCATAGTCATCACACATTTAATTACTCACTTAAGTATATATGGGGAAAATCCCGACATTATTTGTTTCGCGCCTGTGTGCAAAAATAATTGCTCGCGATTCGGAAGAATTGAATCGACATTGTGAGCCCGGAATCCAAGTCACTGTCATCATGGAGATTTCCAGGCAGCATGAGGGCGGAACAGAAGCAGGGGACTCCAACTGTAGGGCATGTAAAATCGTCCTTCACAATCCTAGCCAACGTGCCGCAAGAACGGTGCACCTTGGTCCCGTAATGATAATTCAGGGCTTCGATCAGTCCTCACATGACAGCAATTTTCACTCGTCTGGGGGAATATGCAAAGAATTTAAAATATAGAATTTTTAATGTACAAGCAATGTTATGATAGCATGCAATATTAGTAACCTAAGGCATTAGAGGGGGCCTACAAGGCATTACAACTAAAAATATTTCAGTAACATGATTGGACTAGTATAGAATTATTATTAATAAAGGTTTAGGTTAGACTGAGAACTTAAGAAGGTTAGTGCAAAGTGCATAGAGAAGTTAGTAATTTAATAATATTGCATAATGCATGGGGTGGAATCTTTTATGGCAACAGGCGTAACATAATTTTTAGTAGATATTCACAACCGCTAGAGTGTGTCGTAGTAGTTGATGTTTCTTTACATTGTCGTTTGTAACGGTGCAAACACAGTGATAATAGAGGAATATTTGTTAATGCTGTTGATATTTTAAGATTACTTGTTTTTCATTTCGGTAATAGGTGCATAACGGGGAAGAAGATGCCTTGTTGTTTCCCAGGATGTGCAGACAAACTTTCTGTAAGACATCGGTTTCCACTTAGAGACGAAATTTTTCGTGTGTGGTTACATAGGATAAGGAATCCGAAGTTACAAAGAGTAGACAAGAAGAAAGTGTACGATACTTATCTAGTATGTGACCTGCTCTTCAATTATGAATGTAAAAATGCTGAGTCGAAGAGTCTAAAAATTTATTATGTGCCATGACAACTTCTTCGAGGTAAGTTGAATGTCATGATGTATTCTTTGTTCCAGTATATAAAATTCATTGTTGGCTTAAGTAACGTCATTTTTTGTAGTATGTCATGCAGAATAATTGCATATTAGATGTCATGAATCGAAATTAAATGTGGTTTTTCATGACATATTATGTAAATGTAACTTAGTGCCAAGTATGTTGCTTACAGTTTACTTCTCACTTAAATTGTATCATTATTGATATTGCATCTTTGAATGTCCCCTTCAGTCAAGGGCTCGAGCCACTTATCCTACTCGAACACTATTGTTTTTGTCTGTGTGATATTCTTTTTATTTTGTACTGTTAAGATGGCATAAACGGCACCAGAGAAAATAAAAAGTGTAAGTATTTATATTATACCTGCTAATAACATTTTAAAACTGTTAATGAGTTGATAAATTATTTTCATGGTATTGTAGGAACTACAGAAGAGAGTTAAGTTTAGTTTTTAGTTTATTTCGTCCATTAGATCTCTTGTGTGTACAAGCTTGTGCCAATAACTGTAACAAATTAATTAATATTCTCACTACCATTCTTCGTGCTAGCAAAATATCATTTAATGCAATCACATTATCTCTGTCCATTTCTAAACTTTGTGCGGGATGAAACAAAATAAACATTCTTGGGTTAAAATAAATAAACAAATGTCTATGGACAGTCGCGATGAGTGGCGATCGACTGTTTGTAATCAATTTCTAAACTAAGGGTATCCAAATTCATAAGCTGCTCCCTTCGTCGTGAAGGGCACAAGGGTAAGTGGTCATTGGTACATTGCACTCAATTTGACAACAGCCACTGTCTGCTTAACTCCAACCACTAACTGCAATATATACTGTGATTAAATTATATAACTTAAGGACAAGAACCATTACCATTACATAACTAAAGAGTAGCACACAATATCAAACTCTTCTTCATTCTTAATAAACTTATCCTTGCTTATATGCATCTGTCATTATTGTACAACTGGACTACCGGTATATCTATCGTTTTTTTTATTCAAGTGACAATAGGGCTACAATAACAATAATGACCCAATTTAAGTAAGAACTAGACTGCAAGGAACATCATTGGCATTTAAGTTACTTTTACATAATATATAAAATGTTTTATTCAACGAAATTTACAAAAGAATATTTATCAAGTGCTTTATGCCAACACAAGTGCAAATTATGTTTATACTATGAAATTTATTGCATTGGCAAATTGCTTAAATAACGAGGGTTGCCTTCATAAACTTACCATATTACAATTCAGTTTAAAATTTTTTGAATTGTAGAGCTTCTCAAGGCCTGGCCACAAACAAAACTAAACGATTTTGCCAATATATTTTCTAATTATTCAGCAATAATGAATGATATCTGAAAAAAATCTATTTAGTGGAAATTAACTTGTTAAATATGGTTCTTGAGTTCAATATTGTCAATATGGAGTTAACTATGCTAGATTATGTGTTGGTCAAGCCATTATATTACACATACATATTCTAGTTGTTTGAATAAGTACATGTAAGTAGGGTACATAAACCTGAGTAATGAAACGTAGTGGGGTTTTGAGTAGCATCAATGATCGGCATTTCTTAAAATAAAAATAACTAACATTCAGTTTAGATATTAAAACATTTCATTATGCAAATCGTCCCCATAACCTTGCAAATGAGCACAATAAGGTATTTAGAAGATAAGTATTTAGATTAAGAATATATATAGTTGTGCCTCAAGGAACTTATATATATATATAATATATATATATGTGTGTGTGTGTGTGTGTGAGAGAGTTCCTCGTGACACAACAATAAGTCCATATATATATATATATATATATATATATATATATATATATATATATATATATATATATATATATATATATATATATATATGTCATTCTCAAATGAAAGTGTATGTTATGTATAATTAAGTTTCTTTTCAGGTGAAAATTAACATTATCAAACAAAAATTTTCTCACCACATTAAATATGTCACGTTTTAAAAGTAATAAATATTGTTACGGGAAATTATAAATTTTCAAAATGCTAAACTTAAACCAAGTTTAATGTAAATTTTGTTGCATTAACACATAATCACACTTTCCAAATGGTTTTATAAAGAAATTAATATTTTCTTAATCACAATGCCACATAAGTAGGTAGGGCATGAATTGGCTGTACACGTCGGTGCCTGCAATTCGAGTGTGTTGCCACATCAACCTATAGGAAGCTTGTACACCCGTCACTCCCAGCCAAGTTCACGGCCATGGGCACGACCGAGCCACCTAATGCAAGCGCAGGTTGCCATAGTGAAAACAACGATCAGGACTCACGTGCAAACTCCAATACCATTACATGCAAGAAAGAAGGCAAGACAGCTCCCTACCCCAATTCCCTTTTTTCGTCACTTCTTCCCACATTCGTTTCCTGTCATTATTGGATAGGGTGTCATCCTTACAATTTTCCTGTGGTCAGGAAACAGACGAACGCCATGAGATCGACGTTGCCTAATACTGTACCACTTCCCCAAACATCAGTTCCAGAGCTGGGGACCAGCTCAATTTGAAGAGGGAGGGTGATATTATGATCTGCGCGAGCCTTACTTGCCGCTCACGTGAACCCAGCAACACATTCAGTGGGCAGTCAGGAAGTCAGGGAAGGTGACAAGCTGTAGACAGTAAACAGTATGGTGAGACTCTAAACATTGCGCGGATATGGGGCAGTATGAGGCTCGTCGTGGGGCCATATGCTTGCAGCCCGTTGCGGGAGACGCCATCGGTTGTCAGCCAGTGGCCACCCTCCCAGGAAGCGCCACAAGAGGGGTGTACCGAGGACCGCCACTACCGGTAGTCGGGGAGATACAGCCTTCGACATCGAGGATCAAGACTTTAGTTTGGCAATTAATAAATGTGGCCTTAATATAACTAACTAAAAGTAACAAATAATTACTCACTCATCAGGCATAAAGTATTTATTGAAAAGTGCTGTACTCTTGTGAGTATCAGAGTTTATATAGAGATTCTTATAGAGAGGCCAGTCTTTGTGTTCTGTACTTCGCCCCCTTAATAGTGTGTGACCTGACAGCTGTCAAAGAGGGATCACAACAGAATGATGCTGCTAAAATAATGCTAATGTACATTGAATCACACAAACGATTGTAAAGAACACAATAAAATACCTCACATTTAAAACATAACAATTTTTGACCATGTGACTGTGTTGATCTGGCTGCCCTGCAGTCTGTAACCCTTAAACTGTAATGAATGGGTTTTTTACTGAGCACGTGTGGTTATCTCTTATGTGCACTGTCTCACATTTACTGGTGTTTGCAATTTATTCACGTCTCTTTAATTGCACTGTGTCTATGTGTTCTGAAAACACTTAAATTGCAATTTGGCACAACTTGGTATATATTTATGTTGTGATCACACATATGTTGTAATGCCATTATGTTGGCCACATTCTTGACCTGGCATTACAACTGATGTGTTTGCAGTATGTAAAATATTATGTGATGCCTTTGTTTACATTATGAATGTCAACACACTATAAAGACAATTCATAACACGCTTATTTACTAATATTATGGATAATATATGGTGGCTTAGTGCACTTTAGTGCATGTAATTGAACATACAAAAACATAAACACCTATAACTATCACACGATTCTACAAGTAATCGCAACTGTCAAACATAAACATAATTCCCTCCTTTTACTAATTATAATCTGTGTACTATTTGCAGACAGCACTTATCTTGTAACATAAGCCTCCAAATGAAGATACACATTACACTTAAAAGACATAATGAACACAAAAAGTTAAACAAACAAAATTCACGTGGATCCTGCAGAGCTCGCGTGACATCTGTTGTCAACACTATATTGAAAATTAAAAAGGCCATGAATTAAAACAGATACACAACATGATACGAATACTGCACTGTACTCGTAGACGAAGTGATGCGGTGAAAGGTCTGAGAAGAGCAATTAACTTGGTACACGTCAGTACCACAGATTATAGAATGTACTGATGGTACATGATGTGTACTGTTTGGCGAGGAGAATGAGTTCAAGAGCCGGAAGGGTGAAGCGGACGTCCGAAATATTGTTAACTGACTAAACAATGTCCGTTTGGCCTCGTTAGAAGCTGCCAAGGTTCCATCTGTAACTTCTTTAGTGTCTAGAGGGTGAGCTCAACATTTCCGCGCGACTCGCGCGGAAACTGAGGACATCTTCTGATTGGCTGTTCAAGTCTTCCATTCTGTCTGTTTGACGTGATCAGCATTCACGTGAATCGGGCTTGATGGGGAAAACCGATTATTTTGTAACATCGAATAATTGAATATATAACTAAATCGATTAATTGAAGAATAATCCATTATAAATCGATTATTCATCGAAAATATTCAGTATATTAAATTTTGACGCCAAGATAGTTGAGCAAAATGGTGTTTTAAGGTTGGGAGTGGGACAGGAGATGTTCCGTAATTGTGTCACCAAACCTTCTGCTGTTAGATATCTGGGCACCAGGTATTACAGTAGCAATACCAACTAGTTGCAGTAGAGCAGACTCCTCTCCTCCGGGCCGTGTGCCGACAGCCAATGGACGGTGTCTTCCCGGTGCTCCAACCATCGTAATGAAAGAAAATATGTCACCTGTAATGTGCATTATATGCAGTGAGATCTCTGGTTGGCTCACACACCCACATTTAAGTATACGAAGACAAATCACTGAAATACATATTAAAATACTTGCACAGTACACTTCAATGAAAAGGTGGGAAAGGTTGGGGGGGGGGGGCCGCCCCTTTAGCCCTTGGGCAAAACGAATGAACATGCTAATACTTCACGTTAGTTTATTGGGTTTTATTTAACATGCTCCTCCAGGAAGCAAATTTACATGTGCGCCGGGATTAACCTGCCGGTAAGGTAACATTGATTACAAAAGGCATGTGGTCACTATTAATTAATATGAGACAATAAGCCTTCCCCGGTAGTGCTATTCCAGGAGATGGTAAGAGCGGAGATGTCTTGGGTGGCTAAAACACACGAGGTTCCGGTAAATTAGACAGTCTATGGCAGTGAAGTGTTTGGTAATAAAATGTTAATTTGCCACTCAAGCACACGAAATGCGACTCTGTTGATCCGCACATCCGACTCCTGAAAACACACTGTTGTATGACTAAACTCTCCCTTGCGGCATGCTATCCAGGTTGACGGACAAACAGGCCGCGCGAACTATTTCTTACACGTAAATGTCTTACAAATAGATGTGCACATTGATTACATATTCATAATTCCTGCATAAACAATTCTACAAGAAACAAAAACCCTTTAATACATGTAACACATTGGATGAGGTGAGATGGGGATGCAACATGTGACGAATGAAATCAAGGAAAAACAAGTGTTACATTTAAGCCCGCAGGGGTATTTAATACATAATAGGGCCGTTAATTACACTTTTCCTGAGTTTGCAGGATCTACTTATTCAAACACATGCTCGCAGACACTCGTGCTTGCTCTGCACCTTGTACTACACTTGCACTCTCTTCAGGAGCGCTTAAATGACTATATTCACTTCACTCGCGGAGTAACATGTTCCGATTGTGTTGCGGCGCATTACTGCTCTTGGGCGCACCAGCACCCGGTAGATTGCTGATTCCTGCAGCGGTCGCCTGTGACGATGGCAAGCAGTCTTGGAGGAAGCAGCTGCTGTCAATATTGTTGAGTTTCGAATACAAAGTTCAACATAAACGTACCAGCTATACGCACATATGTTGTTGAATGTTTACTGTTATACAAAAATTATCAATAATTATCATGGCAAATACGGTGGAGCACCGCAATGACACTTTTATTTACAATTCCGCATATAAGAAAATTCACCGATGAATACCGGACATACGATAATTACCGTACTCTTCCGGCTCAGTCCGGTTGAGTCAATTTATTAACTAGTTCAACCAGCCTGAAAATTCTGTGGAACTGGTGAATATGCACCAATTCATCAACCGATGATTTTTCGAATGCTTTGAAAAATAAAAGTTAAGACTCCCACTACTCATAATTTTCAAGCATTTCAAAATATGCCAATATAATACGGACTTCGAGTTTTGCAATGGGCGATAAAAACTTCAAATTGTGTGTGTAATGTGTCTGAAGATGACGAAAACGCTGCTAAAAATCAACCTAATGTTAGAATAATGTCTCAACCGGTTTACTCCGGTGTATAAACTACTGTTGGATTCATTGATGAATTTTTGAAAACGCGTTACCGTTTTGTAAAAATCATATTGAAGTATTTAAAAAGAGAAGTAAATCAAACATATTTATGAAAAATGAATAAACATATTTATATTCCCAAGATATATCGGAACTAAGTACAACTGTCTTCATGCCAATTTTATTTAAAAAAAAAAAAAATTAACTTTGCAACTTAGATTGTTTTTTATTGTCGATTATGATTTCAATGATCAGATTCGACAAGGATTTCTTACGATTATTAAAATTAATATATTAATCGATTAAAACATCGATTATCCCCATCACTATTGTGATTTGTAAATCAATCGGTGCTCTGTGAGACTGCCTTTAAATTACATGGGAAGAAAAGCACAATATTTTAGTTGTGTCCCTTTCACCAATTTTGAGAGAGTTTTAGGACTCGTAATTATTCACTGGTTATGTCTTACAGTAGTAACGTTTTAAAAATATTTTGCCCCCGACACATTTCGTTATGTACGCGGCTGCATCTGAAGCAAACGAAACACGTGCAAGTTCAGTTTCGTCTGTATGCGTCTGGTACGTACGATTATTTATTGTATGTTTATTAAGTTGTAGAAATTATCCAGGTATTTTCCCGATTTTCGAAGAAGAAAAAAAAAAAAAGCCCTATTCTGGAATTTTACGGGATTCCTTAACCACATTAAAAGCAAGAAGACCTAACTTACTTCAAAATACATGATTACAGGGTGAAAGCGTGCCAACTCGAGATAGTGTGTTAGTATAATAAGGAAGCATTCATCGGTTCACACACCCCATGATTGACCTATCGTAAAGTTGTTTAATTTTGTTTGGTCATCTGCATTTTCATGGCTGGCGGTAGCAGCACATAGCTCTTTAATTCTCTGTCATCTTTAATGCCGGAAACACACAGCCCCGACAAACGCAGCACAACACATTTCAATGTGACTACTTGTATTTACAGCGCGACCGACACTATGCTCTCGGCATTTAACCTAACTATTTAGAAGGAGCTGATCGGCTACGTTAGTTTCAGAGGCAGTGAACAAGAGGGAAATTTGTAATACATAATGGTGACAAATTGGTATCGCTAATGCATTGAAAGTAAAATAATTTTTAAGTGTCAGACAGTAATATTCAATTCATTTTTCTTTTATGCTGTGTATTTACCATCGTGGGGGAAAAGCTTGCAGTACAATTTCGTTTTGCAATGTTGTACATTCTGTGCATTGTGCCATCTGTGCATTGTGCTGCACGACACAAAAAATATTTGAAATCATTTGTAATCCAAAAGTGCTGATCGTGCGACAGAATCGGTCAGGCTTAGTATCTATCTTGTATTTCATTGGCTGTTGGCCGTCGTGTCGTGTGCGTCGGGGCTATGTAATTCCAGCATAATCCTTCACGGTACATACACTTTCCGTGCTAAAACTAGAATATATTTTTTAATTACCCATGTAAGCGGTTAATATAGCTCCTTTGTGTTCTATTGATTACATGTATAGGACACTTTAACTTCTATTTCATTTGTGTAAGCTCTCCACACATATTTCCACACAAAATTGACACTTTGAATGGAAACAATTGCAAAGAAACACTAGTATTTCTACATAATTTGGTTTAACACGTCACATGGAAATAATTGCAAAGAAACACACGTAATAGAACTCCTAAATCACAAGCCGTCACATGACGTAAAGAATAAAGATTGAACCGAAAGACCAAAACCTGTTCATATTTGTACGAAGGTAGCTTTGCAAAATTCAACATCATTTAATGATATTCCGACAATGCTTGATTACTTGTTTTATAGCTGTATAACTTTAGCGTGTTGGCAAAAACATCCTGTGAATACCTTTTTGTAAATAGACGTATGACGTCTTTAATAATAATAATAATAATAAATGACTACAACTCCTCAGTGCAACTGTATCCCTGGCAGTTTGTCTACAGCGTCTCGAGACCGCCCGCGTATAGGATTGTGGTATCTACCAGGTTGGGATAGACGTCCTAGTAATGATTTATTATTTTGCCGGATGAGCCACCAAGACCATGCAAGAGGTCCGGGGTGAGTACAACAATGTGCCACGGGATGCCGCCACATACAAGATGCCTAGATCCCACTGCTCTCCACTACGTCGCACGCACAGAAGATCTAGGCACTGGGCTTGCACCTGCTACCCCCTCTCCAGATGCCCTATGCCAGTGAAGGAAGGGATGGCCAAGGAATATGTAAGGAGATGCATCCCGCCCTTCTGCTTCAGTTCTTGGTAGCCTCTCCTGAGCCCTCATTGCTCCAGCTATTGTTGCCGAGGCTCAAACCTCTCCTTATACTTCACTGCTCACCTCGTGGGGCTGAAGATCCTCTCCAGCGCAACCGAAGGAAGAACCAGCGGCGTCGACAACTACACACTTACACCTTCAGTCCCTTACGGACAACGTGAGAGAATGGATCGCCCCGAGGTTAATCTTTACGCTACATGCACCAGAAACTGCCTCTCCTAATAGTCTTGCACAGGGTGCCTTCCCCTGTTTTAAGATAGGGTGTTTTACCTTCCACCTAACCCATGGGGAATTAGGAGATAGCACCTATGCCATCTGTGTTTATTTCCATTGGAACAATAAACACCGATCTACCAGATCTCTTGACTTTCACTCTGAGCTCCTTCCTTTTGATATCATGGGCGAGACATAAAAACACAAGAAACCTTGCCCACAGTTTCATTACACATTCGGGTGCAAGAGGGCGACATTTACTGCACTACCATAGCCTTTTGCTACCCAAAACAAATTAAAACACCTTAAAGGACTACTAAAATTTAGTGTTAGCAGAGGCAGCAAATTGCCCACCAAGGCTCTGTTAAACATTTGAAAACATGAAAGGACAATTAAAACAAATATTTCTCAGGCCCAGCACGGGAGTCGTGGCTACCGAACGAGCACCATTTGACAAACTTGAATATGAGCAAACAGCTGTTTGCAGACACTAAAATGTATGTAGCACACAACGCCTCAGAATTCAACCAAGCAAAATTTAAATGCAAAACCACGTTTGTGAAAACAAAATACCAAACATCAAGTGCTCAAAATCCTCAAAAACAACCACAGAAGGTAGTGTTACCAATTACTACCAAAATCCACAAAATATTAATGGTCGCCACGACTCACAGTGCCCTTCGTCCTCAGCCGTTACTTCAACAGTTATTAAAATTCGGTGACCACACACGGCACATGTAAATCATTAGAACTTTGCAAAGCTTCAGTTTCTTCATGTCAGCTGGTTTCCATACCTGAGCAGTCCTCACACAATGGTAAAGTAGAAAAGACGGGGGAAGATCGGTGCACAAGGACTTAAATTAACATGAGCACTTGGGGAAGGTAGGGGAAATAGAGGTGGAAAAGAAGGGATAGCCAATGAGGGGAAACGAGCTTGCCAAGGAGCTAGCTGCATAGTCAGAAGGTTCGTGCTTTATAGTCATGCGACGGAGGTGCTATCTCGGGTACATACTACAAAATTTGTGATCCCCCCCCCCCCCCCCCCCCTTGAAATTTGTATTTGTGATTAGTAATGTCCATATACACCATTTTCTGGTATTATTTTCCCATTTTGTGGGCAAGCAGTGATTTTTAATGGTTACCACTCTGACAAACATAGTTACCTCAAAGGAACACAGTAACTCACATGTGAAATGTGAAGCCTGTAGATTATAAGTGAACATTAATAATTAAAACTACAATAACTGCAGATTCATGTATACATACTATAGTGTGCATGGTTTTATATTGGAAGGCAGTCTTTAATAATCACACATATATTGTGCATTATTCCACGTCATGTCCACAGAAAAATAGTATGGTTAACCACCTGAGATTGGGTGGGCCTAGTCTAAACTAGTCTCAGATACCAGTGGTTAAGAGTTATACAGACCTGTATGTTTTCTGTGAAATCATTGTTTACGCCTAAACTCGTATCTCGGTAAATAAAAGCTCTGGAAATATGACTTTTTGTCGGAAAAGATTTTAAAAAAACAATTATCTATGTCCCTATTATTTTACTTTTGTCATATTTAGTATATTCTTGGAGAAATAATTTGTGAAGATGGTCAAATATCACATTTTTAAAGCTTGCCTGTGCAGTTGCCTTAAACAGCAAGAGAAAAATACAAAGATACGGACGTAGTTTAATACGTGGACTTTCATTGCATGTAATAACAGCCCACTGTTACAGATCTAATTTACACAGTACAGAGTAACGACGGATAAACTGCACGCCTTGCGTGTAGTAGCGATGAGACACTAGACGTGTCACCCACATTGCTCCCTCGCTTCTTGACCTTGAACGTGTAGCTCCAACTAACTCTTACAGGATTTTGAATGGGTAATCCATTACAAAACATACCTGAAGTTCCAAGAAACTTACCAAACAAGGTGGCACAGTGGTAAACCTCAATATTCTGCAGGACCTGAGTTCGATTCCCGGTCTGACCATCCTGATTTGGTTTTCCGTGGTTTTCTGGAATCACTCCAAGTGAATGTTGGGATTTTTCCTTCCTAAAAGCCAGCCATGTCCATTTTCTAACCTAATATGGTGACACCATTGTGAAGGTAAGAATCTCGCGACAAGCAGCAAAATTAGAGATTGGTCGTACTAAAACAGCAGCTTGCATTACAATGCATTGGAATTCAGGTAATTTGTAGGTAAAGTTATAATCTATGTCGGGCACCACACAGGAATGTTCTGGATGTCACGTGAATAGCTTACATTGAGCCCTATGTCACAGCCGGCCTTTGTATTTTATGGGGCACGCTGTGATTCATCATGGTGGGTAAAGCACTGATTTTAATTAAAAATAACAATCAAAACAGGTTTTAATGAAATAAACTGTACATGGTCCCTGTCATACTTTCAGCAAAAGGTGTTCCTCTAATTTTCTAACATGTTTGTTAAATTTGCATGTGGCCTATTGCATTGGAAGTTGGTTATAACATCCTCTGATTTTACATTTTTTTCATATGTGTGTGCTAGTTTTCATCATTGTGTAATGCATTTAATAGTGTGAATTTTCCTGTATATAAACTTTCTTGCATTTCACAACAGTTTTCTCTCATCCTTGAAAATGTAGGAGAGGAGTTTAATTTTCTAGTAGGTACATTGAATCTACAGACAATATCTGTGAGGTTAGAGTGTGTTGTTGTACTTTTAGGGAGTGAAAATATGCATGAATATGTGGGTATGCATCCTTATAGGCTGTTCGCAGTAAAGTGAGCACTTTTGAGACCGTAGTTACTTTTTCCTTTCAACTATATTTTCTCATTTAACCACCTTTTTAAATAAACACTGCCATGTTAGTAATAAACACAGTGTGTATATTCCACTGTCTTCGGAAGTTAATGTATAAGGCTAAAATAAAATATATTTATTGACTATTATTCCAAATGAGAGGGCTTTCAAAAGTGCTCACTTTACCGTGAACAGCCTATAGGGTTGTATGTTCCACAGAGAGTGTAATTATTTGTCAGCATTTCAGTGCAATATCTTCAATTTGGTTTTAGCTCCAAGACGTTTCTATCGCAAGACGGGTGTGCTCTACAGTGATGGACTGTTTGAAATCACGCTCGATCACCGCAAACTGAAGACTCCAGGGGGAAATATTTTTAAAGTTGAAAGCGAGCCATTAGCTCTGGCAGTGGCCGCTGAATGGGATGCACAAAAAACCCACATATTGCAGAACACTATGCATTTGGTACTTATTTCTTCTTTTTTTTTTGGTATGGGTTGTAGACTAAATATCAGTTTATGGGGTTCTGAATTTTTGAACTATGTAAAACCCTCTTAAGAAGTTTCCTGCTTAATAAACTTTAAAGTGTTCGCACTTTGTCTATTACAAATACATAATTTTACCCTTTAAAGAAGTTTTCCTGCTTAATCACACATTTTTCATTATTTTTCTGAAATTTCTCAACAGGGTTTCACTGTATTTTGTGTTTGAAAGATAAGGTGTCTGTTTATAGAAGTTGACAGAATTATCAGTACGGTAATATTAAAAAGAGATTCATAAATCAAATCTAGAAGATTCTAACGATGGAATAGTATCCTGAACAAAGATTACCCGAGGCAGGATTTTGTGTCTAACGTAGGAAATGTATTATTGGACGAGTCGTTCCTCATATAAATGCAGAACTAACTCCCTCTCTAAGCCCCAAATTTTTCAAAACCTCGATGTAAAGCTCTTACCAAAATCTCTCGATTGAACTCTAAAGTGTGCTACTTGGACTGTACAGTCTCTCTTAAGAGTGCATGGGACATTAATTAACGCTGGAAATTTTTTGGTTCCAGTCTAAAATTCTGAAAAGCCAATAGAGCAAAACCAAGAAAGGGCGATAGTACATAATTGTTTTTGTGAGCAGGCATTTTACCATAGTGATGTATTTGTGCCAAGCTATTTCTTCCACCATACATCTTTATGACTTTGTGTGGGACAAGACATACTGCAAAATAAGTTCATCAGGATGGAAAAATATTTGCTCAGAAAGTTGGCAAAAACCACTATCTGCGATTGCCCTTTATTAGTTTGCCTATGTTGGTTTCCAAATTCCTGTGAACTCCAACTGACTTATTAGAGTTAATTAATGTCCTACGCCATCTTAAATTGTATTTTTTTTTTTTTTTTTTTTTTTCCTTTAAAGCTGTTGCTGTGGTATACTGAAAATGTTAGTTAACCCCCACATACCCTCTGTCTTGTATAACTTGGCAAGATAACGACAGTCAGTGGGTGACAACTTGACGTATACGAAACAAACATAATGCCATTTACAAAATCCTGTATCAGCTGATGCATTAACAAATGAAAATTAATATTATGTTGGCTATTCTGACTGCACTGCTGACACGTCTGATAATCAGAAAATACGCCAATTAGAAAGAGTTCCTAGATTAATTAATTTATTTTATTTTAAATGGTCACAAACAGCTGTTAGTGTTACAAACTGTGATTCGTGCTAAATTAATATTTTATAGATGTTCAAAATGAAATGCCAAATTAAAATAGTCTGTATTCAAATAAAATGCAACTTCAAATCACAGTGTATTATTGAATTATTTTCAAATAATTTTATAAAATATGTTTCAAACTAGTGTGGTTTGAAGCCTGTAATAGGAGAAAAATTAACTTTTAAAACAACTGTATTAATAGGCGAACGTGCTGCTACCTGTTGAGGAACGTGCTTGGCTCACAAGCCCTGCCACTTAGTGCACTCCTGAAACACTACCAGAAAAAAAAAAGCCTTTTTTATGTAAAATAAATTAATTTTGTTCTTTTTGTGTTTTGTTACTGTACTGTATTAATAAAACAAAGAAAGTGGGATGCACAAGGGTAGTTTTTAAGTGATTCTTGTGTTATTCCATGCCACGCAGTATATCCAACTCGAGCCGTTTAGTATCAGTAATAAGGTAGCAGAGTAACTGCGTTGCAAAAGTTGTTGGCAAATTGTGCAAATGAAAGTGCATTGTCAAGCAAGTTCCTCAATTTTCTTTTACTTCCAGGCTTAACATATTAGCTATAACGTCCAAAGTGTGATAAGAACTACAATTACTATCTCGCAAATGTTAATCCAAATTATTGTGTGTAATAAATTAAAAAAGTGTTAACACATACTATTTAATTTTTTTCAAGGTTTTCTATTTTTGCTTTTATAACCTACATTTTTTTTTTTTACATGTAATTGTATAAATACTTTAAAATAGTTAAGCATTACATTGGCAAGTCGACTAGCTGACCGCTTCTTAATAAAATATACAGCTGCCTCTTGATGCACCATCTGATGGTGAAAGGATACTTAATCGAAAAGTATCAAAATCTTGCCAAGTTACACGAGACAGAGAGTAGTTATGGGCATTGTGTTTTTCACTTTTGTCATTCTCAGTATGTCAATTTATCTTTTCTCGTCCTCAATCCCTCCTCCCTTATCCTCCTTGATATTTGAATTGTCATGCAGAGGGGGAAAAATGTTGGTGAGTTTGAATTGGGTATTTGGCATAGGTAACCAATTCTTTGGTTATCTCGCTTTTCTGTTCTAAAATGTAATGGATGGTAGGCAACCTTAATGTCCTTCCCAGACAGGTGTTGAAAGTGTACAAACATTCCATTTTTTTTTAAAGTGATTGCAAGCCGTGAATTAACTTCTGAAAAATGTGTTCTTGTTGCAGTCTGGCCTGTGCAGCACAACCATAGACAATCCTAACAACGTCACCAAGTTCGACATGGTGAATAGTATAGTGGCATTCTTGGACACGGACACAGTGCTTTTCCAGTCAAGTGTGAGTATTTGTAAGCCACATATGTTGCTTGTAATATAGTGGAGTCATGTTAATCCAAACAAATTGAGATCAAGGTCTTTTCAGATTACCAGGTTTTTTGATTGACCAAAAGCCTTACTGTGATACAGGAGTGAGCATCAAATTTAAAGTTTGCTGGAAATATAACGAGTTGAAGAATGTGTAGAGGCTTTTCATGGTTAAGTGAGCACATTTGAGTTTTTTTTTATTTTTTTTTTGGAAAAATGTCGCTGTCCCAGCTACTTGCATGTACTTCAACAGGCACACTACTGATTGGGCGCACCTAGTAAATTTGGTGATTACACAGGAACGAAGTTCCATGTCTTAACATTGGGTTGGAAATGTTAGGTCAACAAGCGTGTGTGAATATTGAAATGATTTGTTTTACTTTCTGTTATTATTGTGTATGCAAGTGTAAGAATTGGGAAATTTGTAAAATATTTATTTTCTAATAACTTTACAGTTCCATTTGACTGATGCACAATTAAAGTGATTGAGGCCCATAGACATGTTAATTTTTACTTATGGTGGAAGAATACAAAATGTGCATGTAAGTAGATGGTGATTACAGCTTTCAGTAGTGCTCACATAAAAAATTGATTAGTGGTGATTAATCCTACAAAGATGGCACTACCCCAGTGGTGAGTCACTGCATTTTCAATTTTTTTGTTAGTTAATTTTGCACTGCTTTCATCGTTTCTATTCACTTGTAAACACTGTGTAAGTGCGAGAATAGGTAGTTTGTTTTTTTTAGTGATTTAAAAATGGCCAGTAAACGTATATATATATTGCTTGAACTCTTGTAGATAATCTATAAGTTTCAAAGCATCACTCAGAGGTGAGAGTACAACATAATTGCTGGATTCGGCATAGGGAAAGTCAGTTTGACACGCCACAAGCAACGTCCTAATCTGCTCTAGCCTTCGGCACAGCCGCGGCCCCCTCTGCGAAGAGACGTAGCTGCCACAGAGTGCACCACCCAAGGTTGCCTACTGTCAGCCCTCCACCCGCTCATTGCAGAAGACCTGCTCACCCCTCCGGCCAGGCAGCTAAGGGGAAGCGAGCCACCTTTACTTCACTTCTTGTCCCTCTCCTCTCTTCCACGCCATTATGTCTGTGCCCCCTCACCCCATGCTGGCCCTGTGGTCCGGTTATATATAGGACTCACAGTCCTCAGTTTGAGGCTGACTAGAACAGCTGGCTCGCAGAAAGTCACTCTGCCCGGCTGCATCCAGACTACTTCAACCACCAGCTGACTCGCTCAGCTCGCTTGCAGAATGTCACACTGTACGGATGCTCTCCAGATGAATCGCTGCCTGTGAGTATGTCTTCGGACTAGCCCAACAGTTGTTTCACAGCTCACGACGTATTCAGGCAGTACTAGTCCGAGTATTCGTAGACATGGTGTCACCCTTGCCTCCCGCGCCACTGAATCTACCGTGACTAGGGACTGCACCTTGATTGGCATCCTAGGTCGACCCCTCAGGCCACACTCAAGGTACAGGCTGGTTTATGTATATTTATTGCTTCAACAATAAACAAGCATACTAAGCTGGTTGTGTTATCCCTTCCAAGCACCATCCTTCTACACCTAGTTCTTGCTAGTTCCTATTTTGACCCATTTCTGCCTATACTCTTCAGGAGGAGGTCCATGCCGAACCTTAAAATCCTATCCATCTCCACACAGGACCTTCATCTCCTTGTGCCCGGTTGCACCATCATCTTCCCCGATCCGAGATCGAATGAACCTAGTTCCTAACCACGGTTCAGTTTGATCTTGGTTCCATTGTAAAAGTGTTGCACCAATGAAATTCCACGATTCTGGATCTCCTATTTGTCAATCTTGGTTCCAAAGTGAGAGATTGAGGTTAAGTATGAGGCAAATTTTGCTATTGGTTTGTAATATATGACGTCATGAATGTAGGCGCAGTTTTCACTATAGAAGTTCTGACTACTATTTGTTTTGGTATTGTAATATGAATGTTAACCTAATATTCTCTATCAAATCTCCACAACTGCTAATTATTTAATTTTATGGAGACAAAATATTGATGAAGCTGCACGTGGTTCGAAACTAAGTATTTTTACAGAAAAAGATAAAAGAGTAATTGTTGACTTGATAGAAAACAAATTGAATGTAAAAAACGGACCCCGTTTTATTTGAAAGAGAAAGAGGAGGATAGGAAGACCCTAAAAAATTTTTTACTATATCGAATGCACTGTAAATTTTATGTTTTAGTTGTTTTGTTTGATTGGAAAAACTATGCATGCACTTTTTTTTAAATATTTAATACCAATGTTATTAAATAAAGTAGCATGCCGTGCATAGGACTAGATGTGCTATGTTTTCCCTGTTTTATATTAATTATTGTTCTATAAATTTTACTGAGTAATATTCAAGTGCATAAAATGTTTTAATTTCCCAAGAAAACAATTGTAGTTCTATCAGTGATAGTTTGTGCGGAAAATTAGGACAGTTTATGATAGTCTGAATGGCTTTTCCAGTTTTACGTTGTTTGCTGTGAGGGATAAGCATGAATTTCATTCTCACTTTACAAAACATTAATACGCCTTCAATTAAATAAAATATATTTGATCTTAGGCCTTTGTAAAATGTCTCAATTAACATTTTACAAAAGTAAACAATGACCAAATCCATTTTTATAAGATTTCAATATTACTAAGTTTATTTCTAGTAAATAAATATAGTTAACAGTGCTTTTAAATTCACATAACCTATATTCAACAGACTTGTATTCTTCTCTGATCGAGATTTTGAATCTCCACATTCGGCTGTTCGAAATCAAGTTCATCTCGATCTCCAGTCAAGCTCTGAAGTCAAATGGTGCAACAGTTTTCTGTTTCGATCGAGTTTCGAACCACGATGGTGCAACTGACGATTGGATAGGAGGTTCTCACTTGGCTGTTGCCACTATTCTGTGGGTGTTTAGGTCTGCCAGCAACTTTCCGCCCAGCTACCCACTTGCAGGTCAGCAGTCGGCACCTACAGGGAGCTAGCTCTGTCTTTGCATAATACATGGATCTAGGGCACATTCATGCCTTTCTGCGTAGCACGGGAGCAGACTCCCTTACTCTACTGTTGTCATCTACAGTTAGGAGCTTGGGTCTGCTGGCGACTTTCTGCCTGCCAAATTTCCTGCTTGGAGACCTGCAGTTAGGCCTACCTCATAGTCATATCCTCCAATTCCTGTTTCCTCTAGGACGTATCAGCCTCTACTGGACACCTGCTGTACTATTATGCCCTTATACCATGCCACAGAGCTGGGCAGGATAAGGTGACCAAGCAGCCTTTGGCCTTGATTAGAGACCTAGTCGGGGAAGGGCAGGGTGTTGCTAGGGTGTACACCTGGAAGCGAGAAGAGGCAGCTCGAGAGAGGGGAACACCGTACAGTGCTACCAGCCGGGACCGCAGTTTACAGTTTTATCTGTTGCGGCACACACCATGTGCAACCGACGCCTCCAAGGAAGACTGTCACCATCCCACAACCACCAACTGCCGCACGATTGGCCCGCCATATAGACATTACTCCTTGCTACATCCCAGTTCGTACGCAGACCCGACCAGCACCTCCACGTGCACAACGGACTATGGTCGATCAGCCGTCCTACACCCAGCAATAGCAATAACCCCGTTAAGCTGATGGTACCAGCTTCCTTGATGTGTTGGGGGATTTATATTCACACTATATACGCCAAAGATGAAGTGACAAATGTTAGTGACTGGAAGAAGAACTGTGCCAATCTTGACCAATGTAACTTTTCTGTACTGTATTATTATAGTACAAATTTTTTTTTTTTTTTTTTTATACACACACATTTATTTGGATTTTCAGATTAGCGGGACTTGCTGTGCTGGTGAGCGTGAATGTTTTGTTTAGCCTTAACTTGGACTGGTCATGTGGTTAACATATCTGTCTCTCACAGTGCAGTATGGGTTCAGTTCCCTGTAAGGTCACACCCCTTATCAAATGTGGGAATCTTGGCAGATGTTGCCATTGATGGATGGGTTTTCTCGATGTTCTCCCATCCCCCCCTTGCCTTTCCATTCCATCACTGCTTCATCTCACTCCCTGACTGTGCATACTAAAGCTCCCTTCAGATCTTTCAAGTCAGCTCAACGTTTGACCTAAGATTGACTGGGCCCATCAGAATTCAAGCTGTCCACATATTGACATTTTTAATGAATTTTTAGTTCCCTAGTAAAATGGCAAGCTCTCGTGATCAAGTTGGAATGGAAATATTGAAAACTATTAATTTAATGTTATTAAATAAAAATATTTTTGATGGCAATAGTAATGGAAGTACTGGATATATACAGACACACACAACGCATGCATGCACACACGCGTGCACACACACAAAAAAAATTATTACCAGTTTCAATGTAAAGATTTGCAAAATGTCTATTGTCTGATCTAAGTTATTGCACATTGCAGTAATTATTTATCCCTTGGAATTAAGACTTCCCAAAATAGCATGTGGCAATTATTTTTAACATCTTTCACAGAATGCTTTGATTTTGATACTGCCCCAAAATGCATAGCATAATACATACAGTAGATAACTTTCTTGTAATTTTCTGTCTTCGTATTCAAAGATTGCCTCTTGTAATAGGTACAACATGGGAAAAGTATTTGCGAAAGTGATTTTTTTTTTTTTTTTTTTTGTGCTAAAGGACCCTTTTTAGATCCATCAACGGCAATCCTGTATAAACACCATCACTGATATTAATTTTTATGAAACTGCATTGCTGTATCTGTACTTCACTTAAATATCAATGGAGGGTGCCTATACCGACATTTGTTACCCTACTTATGCACTGCCATAAAATAAAGGGAAACGTAATTTTTTAATTATTTTTATTTATAATTTTTTGTGTGTACAAAGTCATACAAATATTGGGAATGAGGAATGTGACACTAGTCATGGCTAGTTGTCCTCTCAATTTATCACTACAATATTTACAATCAGATTTATTTTTATTACCCTATTTTCCCACGTAAGACCCTACACCAAACATTTTGAATATCCTACCTGGACAACGTATTTTTAAATATTCAATTCTAAATACTTGTGTACAGTGCATAGACTGTACATGTTATAAAACTAAATGTGGCATTAACTATACTGTATTTATTTGAAGTGAACTCTCTCTCAACGTTTGAAAAAAGTGGCATCTCAGTATCAAGGTGGGTGTTATATTTGTTAATTAGGCAGTTTTGCCACCCAAAACCATTTGCTGCTGCCTGCTAGGTGATTGATAGCATGAATGGAAACTGACTGAATTGGTACAGTTTGAGTGCTGCACAAATAGACAAGTTATTTAAACACAAGAAGCCACTATCTCATGGCACGTCACATCTTCAGTGTAAATATATGTAAACATGCCACTGTTGTAGGCATTGTCTGTTATGTTTGACTTTCAGAAGAGGAATTAATAGTTTAGTTTACAATGTTTGAAACTGGCACATGGAAACAAGGTTCTACCTCTTGCACAAAAACAGGGATAAGGAAATGCTGTAGGAAAGGTGAATACCAATTATTCCAATTAGTAAGTTAAATTAATAACAATTATGATATTTTGCATAATATGTTTTATTCGTATAGCAAACTTTTTACTTATGACTAGCTGTTGACTTTTGTAGTCAAAATATTCAACACTGCACTGGTGGAAAATAAAAGCAAATGTAATTAAAATTGTCATAAACTATATGTGTATTACAAAAATAGTGTAAACCATATTTGTGCATATTAAGTTATGTAATATCAAATTACTTAAGATGTGCTGGAAATGCCACAAAACATGCATTAGTGTGTGTAATTTGGTAATAGTCGTAGAAACAAACTAGACACCAGTTTCTTTTTATTAATATGGCACCTAACATATTCGTGTTCAGAGCTGCAGTTTAACATGGTAATATTCGTAGAAACAAACTAGATACCAGTTTCTCTTTATTAATATGACACTAGACACAAGTTTCTTTTTATTAATATGGCACCTAACATATTCGTGTTCAGAGCTGCAGTTTAACATGGTAATATTCGTAGAAACAAACTCGACACCAGTTTCTTTTTATTAATATGGCACCTAACATATTCGTGTTCAGAGCTGCAGTTTAACATGGTAATATTCGTAGAAACAAACTAGACACCAGTTTCTTTTTATTAATATGACACTAGACACAAGTTTCTTTTTATTAATATGGCACCTAACATATTCGTGTTCAGAGCTGCAGTTTAACATGGTAATATTCGTAGAAACAAACTAGACACCAGTTTCTTTTTATTAATATGACACTAGACACAAGTTTCTTTTTATTAATATGGCACCTAACATATTCGTGTTCAGAGCTGCAGTTTAACATGGTAAAATGTGCTTTTGTACAGAGAACATTCTTTGGTTTATTTCTTGTGTTTTTGTTTCTGAGCGGTTTTTTCAGTTTATTTGAGTAATTCCATGTCTCTGTTTAAAAATGTTGCTACTAAATAACTCCACTTTCATAATTCCAACATGGCTCATAATTCTTAAGCTTCCCAAACTTCCCACTACATATATATTTAATTTGCAGCATGCAATATCTTTGTCATTTGTGTCCAACAATTCTTGTCATGTTAATGTTAACAATTTAGTTCAGTTGTGACATTTTGCTATAAACACTGAAATTTAGTTCATGGTCCACCTGTTTTGTACTAACTGTGTGTGTGTTGCACTTTAATTGTATCATTCAGTTTGGTTGGACTGTATTTGAAGGGAGAAATTAGTTTCATGCAAGCTGTATGCAGTGCAAGTAGTGTGCGAGACTGCATATAGCGGTGAACCTCGTTTATATAACTAATATATTACGATAATATTTGTGTTATAATGGTACAGTGATGTGTTACTTGGATAATTTCACTAGTAAGTATGGTGCTGCTTAAGAAATGCAAAGTAGGTATGATACGATTTTATAATGTTTGTAATTTGGCCCTTTTTTTAGGGGAGTTGCATTTGAAGCTATATGGTGAGAGGTACTATCTCTCAGTTTTATTAATATTAATTTACCAACTCTGACAAGTGAATACATATCAACTGTATTCGTGCTGCAATTCTTAACCGGAATAAATAATGTAAGCATCTGTGCAGGATGCCGTTCTTTAACGTCTGGCACAGTTGAAAAGGCCCATACATTACAGTTTTGACGTGCACCGTTGTCCTCTGGAACTGGCGGGTTGATGGTACAGTGCAGACCTGAGAAATGGAATAGTTGGCACGAGACGACAGTCAACATGTGTAGTAAAGTGGCGAGACAGTATCTCCAACTAGACGGTTTCAAATTTAACTTCCATATAAAACTAGCTGAACTATACACATTTCAACATTATTGTAGCTATGTTGTGGCCCACACTATAAAAAGTTTGACTTTTAGTGGATTTTTGTCAATACTTTTGAAGCATTTGGAGGGTTCTGAGGTTTGATGCGAAAAGAGAAAGGTAAATGGTACAACTTTTGCATAGGTAGACTGGTACAGTGTAAAACTAAAACTGGGTTCACAATTGAAAATTTAAGTGTTGACGCGTGCCGTTTAAGTCTGATTGACACGTATGTCGAGGATTTTTCCGCTAGACCAAAAGCGGGGTGGTTTACTCTGCTTATATGGTATGAGGCGAGGGGTGTTGGCAACGGCTTACGTATTCAGTCGTGGTGAGTGTTGCGGTTGAAGAGGGTCTCGCCCACTAGCGGCTAGCTTGGTCGACTCCAAAGCGGCAATTCCAGTCGCTGGCTTCACTGCTCCAGAAGTTGGGGTTCGCCCAGCCGTATCTGGTCTCTGTCAGGTTTAGCAACCCTCTCACCACCGGGTGGCACAAAGGGTGATTGCGAATGTATGGTGCGAAGACTATTACTGTTATCGAAGCATGTGCTACTGCTTGTCGTTTAAGTTGGGCGGCGCAGTCACGTTCTGCCTGCTTGTCCTGCGTAGGATGAAGTAATGTATATACTTTCTCTCCCTCCCTCCCCCCTCCCTTCCCCCCCTTTTTTTTTCCTTACAAAACACTGAAATTACTGATTTTTATAAATGAAAAAGACCAAAAAATAAAACCACATTTTCTCATCCCTTGTTATCTAGCTAACAGGACAATCTTATTGTAAGTTTTCATTGGCTGAACTTAAGAATTATCATGTGAATAGAAAATCCAGAAGGCGTAGTTCTATGTATGTGCAGAAACTGCGGTTACTGTACAATTCATAGTTTTTCAATTATAAACCCCACCTAAGAGAAGTGCATACAGAATTCTTTGATAAGTGAAGATACAGGGAATGCTAGTCACACCAGAGAATGTTTTTGTTTGGTCAGGAGCAGGATGAACTGTACCAGCTACAGCTTGAGCAATGGCAGCCGGTGGTGGAGTGGTTCTGCAATCGATATGGTGTGCAGTTGACGGCTTCTCGGGACATTTCTGTGCCCGTTGTCACTGAAGAAACAAAAGCAACACTTAGGAACCATCTCTTGTCCTACAACATGTGGGCTGTCCACGGTCAGTTCAGTGCTCTTGCACTCACACATTTTGAGTTTCCCCTGGATATTCTGTTTCTTCCTAGTAGTTTTAAGTTTAAAATGCCTGTTCTTCGCTGAAGTAGCACTAAATTACAGCCAAACCTTGATTTTGCAGACATTCGCATTTCCCAAAAAATTTGTGTGACCAAGCTTTCCAAATTAACAAAAATTGCCTAATTTTGACCCATGTGGCACTACCTCAATGTGAAAATTGCATCCCCACAGCATATTTTGCTAACTGGGTACATGAAGACATGTTCACACATCGCTTACGGAAAAACAGAACATTTTAATTGATGAAATAGACTTAATGTATTAGGGTAATGCATTCTGATTAAAATGATATCCCACGTATGCAAACATGACTTCTGAGTGATTTAAAGTTTTAAAATAAGCAGACAAGAACGTTGTGCATATGCTTAACAAAACCCACGGTGATACAGCCCGTGTTTACATTTCCCTTAAGGAAATAAGACCTATTATATTGTTTTAATTGATTGTCGGTGCGTCAAAAGTTATTTCTGTTAAGTGAGTAGTTCAAGTCCCTAATTGAAGAAATGAGAGTAAAACAGTATTGAGACTTTTCTTATTTGTGTAAACAGACGTCTTCCTCCCGTCTATAAATTTGTGTAAACAGACGTCTTCCTCCCGTCTATAAATTTGTGTTCCAGTTATCATAAATGTCAATGGTTAAGATAACTAGAAGTTTGAATTATAGAAAAGATAATGAAATTGCAGTTTACCTTGGCGGTAGTAAAATGAAGTAATTTGTGTGTGCGTGCGTGCGTGAGGTCACTTATCGGACTTGGAAAGCATTGTTTTTTTTCTTCTTGATTAGAGTAAAAGACCAACGTCAAACATCAGATGTATTCAAAAGCCGGTTGCTTTAAATGTATAAGAATTTGTGTTCCAGTGTCATGAATGTTAATGGCAAAGGAAGTAAAACGAGTTAAAGTTCATTAATGATTTTGTGTTGAAGATTTGTGGAAACTTAATTATAGTCGATACTAAAGTAAATGATTTTTTTATTATTATTATTATTTTGTATACCATACAAGTCAAAATTTTAATAACTTATTATTTTTGTATTATTTACACTTTGAAAATATTTATTTTTATATAAATTTTATTGATTTTGATAAAATGTAAATTTATTTGAACACCTCATCTTTCATTTCTAAATGTTTAATTACCCCCAACATTCCCCCCCCCTCTCTCTCTCTCTCTCTCTCTCTCTCTCTCTCTCTCTCTCTCTCTCTCTCTCTCTCTCTCTCTCTCTCTCTCTCTCTTCTCTCTCTCTCTCTCTCTCTCTCTCTCTCTCTCTCTCCTCTCTCTCTCCTCTCTCTCTCTCTCTCTCTCTCTCTCTCATCTCTCTCCTCCTCTCTCTCTCTCTCTCTCTCTCTCTCTCTCTCTCTCTCTCTCTCTCTCTCTCTCTCCTCTCTCTCTCTCTCTCTCTCTCTCTCTCCTCTCTCCTCTCTCTCTCCTCTCTCTCTCTCTCTCTCTCTCTCTCCTCTCTCTCTTCTCTCTCTCTCTCTCTCTCTCTCTCTCTCTTTTTTTTTTTTTTTTTTAAATCAGAAATACTTTGAGTATTAATGTACCTAATTTGTTTTTTTTATTTATGAAATTATTTATTTTTCGTATTTAATTATGTCAGTTTTTTCATAAACTTATCAGTGTTCCCTTCTAAAAGTTTGCGTACTACCTCTTGCGTAGAAAAGTGCCGAGTTCTATACTAGTTTGCTCTAGCAGAAATAACTGTTTTAGTTTGAAAGTTTTGGACTTCAAGGCCGCCCCAGTTTTCAAGTACCCTATGGTGGAATGCCCCTTGTATTGGAGAAGTTTAGGTCGGAGATGTAGGATGGAGACATTTTATTTTTACAATGTTTTTGCAGGAAATTATGTGCAGGTAAAGTGGAGCTGTGTTGTGTATGTTTTCAGGGAAAGAGAGAGAGAGTCTCAACAGTTTATGATGTGTGCCCCTGGATTGAAAGTTAGGGGTTTATTTAGTTAGTGAGTATTCAATAATTTTTGGCTGCATCTCTCCCTCCATGACGAGTTATCAAGTTTTCAGTGGTATTAGTGAATTCGAAAGTGGCCGAATTATAAAACTAATAATTCCTCATCCATCTCCTCATCTTTCTTTCTTTTACTCCCCCCCCCCCCTTTTTTTTTGTCCTTCCTTCCTTTTTCTCCTTCCCGTTTTCCCACTTTGTTACAATATTACACATTGTTTTATGCTGTAATGCCTAGGTGTGGTATCCACTGTATTTCAAGTGGCTAAAATAGCTCGTCCTCCAACCCAGCGGTGGCGGAGTAGGAAACTACTTTACTAGCTCGATTCCACAAGTGGAGGGGTTCCTAGGATGCTTTGGATGCTTCCAAAGATCTACCGACCGGCAGATCTCGGTTTGCCTCTTAAGGTGTCTACCTTTGTGGTTTTGATTTGTGTTAGCTGGCTTAACCTTGGAGTATGAGCAATGCAATACGCCCATCTACCTAGAGCTTTTCCAGCATTTTAAGCAGAGAGGCGAGGGAGCGTTAAAGGCGACACTGCCACGTACATCAAGTCCCCCATCGCAGCTAAATGCAAGGATCTTAACTGGCATGCAGTGTTCTCGTCATGCTGCGTGTACCTATGGGCCTTTCAGCGGCGACCCTATTATTTTATTGGTGGAAAGTGTGTAGGAATGTTCAATGCATGCCCCTTGACTAGTTTTGTATGGATCTGACATGTACATTTTGAGATACAGCGCTTTGAAACTTAGTTTTTAACAGTTTTGGTGTGGAAATGGTGTTTCTAAGTAATGTGAGGTATGAAAATCACTCAACAGCCCTTGTCTGAAATGTGTGTTCTTTTTGTAGGTCAGTACACTGGATGCACGTTTAATAGTTTTGTATAAAAACGTGTATTTTGAACACACTGCAACGTGCTTCAAGCACCAGGTAGACTGGTGCCTAAGGGTTTCAAAGCTATGATTGAGAACACATGATAGATTAAGTTTGGTAAATAAAATATGTTTATTGCAATATGTATACAAAAGCAGTGGTTCCTCACTATCCTAGAATTCATTAAATAAAATTTAATATGTTTAAGAAAATTTAACGGAAGTTAATTTTATGTGAAGATGCCAGGTGAAGGCAACTGGTTGACAAAATAAAAAGTGTTGTACTGTAATCAAAGTTACTGGCGAAAGACATTTAATTAAAGGAGTCAATGAATTAAATATTATTTGGAAATCGGGGATTGTTCTGAAGGAACTTAATGTTGAACAAGATGGGGATCCTCACTAGAAGGGTGAAGACGATGACTTGTCTAGAGCCCTTGGGGTTGTCCAGAGGGGATGTCGTTTCCGTGACCTGTGTTACCTTAGTATACCAGGAAAGGAAGGGATGTGGGGATGACATCTGCAGGATCCTCTGGTTGGCATCGGTGGCCTTCAGAAGCTGCTGAAGAAGTAGAAGACCCTCTGGTAGGTGTTGGTCCTCTGGAGCTGCTGAAGACTTTGACGGCCTCCGGTTGTCCGCTGTCACCGGCGCGGGGTGGGATCTAGTGGTAGACACACCCTTGCAGATAGTCTCCTGGCCTGCAGCGGTGGAGTAAGGGTTACCACAGCACTTGCCCTGAGGCCTGTGTTGCTAGTCCTTTTATACTAAAAAGTAAAAATTCTAGCTTGTAGAACCTCAGAAGGGGGACTTCTAGGGGGTTGGAAGTTCTTACGTCACACGTAGGTGCCTGGATCCCTTATCTGCTCGGCACATAGGCGTTAACATATTTTAACCTCGGCGTGCTCTTGGAGGCTGTGATACTCCATTGGTATGTATGTTGCTCTCCAGCAACGTGCTGTGGAACTGGCGGAACTGTCCTGAAGGGAGCAGGCAATCTGGTAGATAGTAAAATGTTCGGAGAGGGGTGTTGACGTGTTTGTTTCTGGGCAAGTTGCGGTGAACAGTAAAAGCTAAGGTCGTGTGTCTGTAGTATGAGTTGGGGTTTGCCAATGTACCCTGTAGGTATGTGTCCCGCTTTAATTACTGTTTAAATGGCATGACTTGCCCCATAAGGATGAGTGCGCTCCAAGATGGGGCTAAGGCATGTAGTAGGGAACGCTTGCTAGATGCGCAGAAATGTGTCAGTATGTATGTACGTACAATTAGCATTGTCATGGGCCTCGTCACTTTATTCATGCTACTGTCAATGATATAATTATAAATATTTTACAGATCTGCTCGTTTTTACACTTTGATGCATTAAAAAAAAAAACAGAAAGCAGAAGAAATAATTTAAATTATCAGAAATGGTTAACTAACACTTTTTATTCAACGATAAGATATGGAACTACTTTGCATCCATCTTTACCAACTTCACTGAGCACATGTCACTTGGGGTGCCTGTTAATATATTTGCAGGTAGGAGCAGTGACTTTTTTCTAAGGTTGGGCCGATATCCAAATTTTCTCAATACCGATACCGTGAGAGGAAGCTAACCATAAGTTAACTTCCTGATACTCTATACTTATATTGAAAATTATTGATAAAGTCAATTCACTGTAGGATGAGCGCTTTCGAAATAAACTTTTGAAAAACGTCACTGTCCCTATCAGCGTCTATTTTAACAGGCAGGCACATTGTGACTAGCATGCACTCAGTAAAGTTGGTAATGACGATGGAGGGAAAATACTGTAGTTTCATGCCTTGGCATTGAATTAAAAGTGTTACGTAAACAATTGTGAATACTGAAATTATTTATTTTACATTCGGTTTTTTTTCTTTCTTCCCCCCGCACCTAACTAACACATGAATAAAGTGGCCAGGCCCATGCCAATGTTAATTTCACATATGGTGGAATAATACACAACGTGACTTCCACTTAAACAATTGTGAATACTGAAATTATTTATTTTACATTCGGTTTTTTTTCTTTCGTCCCCCCGCACCTAACTAACACATGAATAAAGTGGCCAGGCCCATGCCAATGTTAATTTCACATATGGTGGAATAATACACAACGTGACTTCCACTTAAACATATAAGTAGATCTTAAGCAGGGCTTTCAAAAGTGCTCAGTTTACCATGAACAGTTTCTACACATACAATTCCACTGGTTAAACTACTTTAGTAGGAAATTTTATTACAAAATGTGCTTTCATTTTGCCTTCTTTGGGAATGGTCTTTCATTGAAACAAATATATTTCACTCTGCCAAAAGAAGGTATTGTGTTTTTGGAAGTAATAATTCCATCACCTGCTTATTTCCCGCTACGCAATTTAAATTCATATATTTCAAATAGCTTCCGAGCTGCTGTATTCATATTATATTCTACAAAAATTATTACATATTACTTTAAAGAAACAAAATAACACATAAATTTTCTGTCACTATAAATTAAGTATTGCATTGTCTTCTCATTATTCAACAATAAAAGGCACAGTGGATACACACACAATCGTTTCAAATGTTAATTGCTTTTGCAGCCATCATAGTTTTTGTATTGAAAACCGAATCACAGGTTAAATGACCGCAATTTATTTTCCAGTATCATTCACAGCATTTTTAAAATAATGTTGCTACTGTAATTCAAGTTTTTGAGCCATATCATTTACAGATTGATTTCATTTGATTATAATGTGTAAACTATATTGAAGTGTTACAGGTTGTGCAATTGTCTTATAGCACAAATGATGGCTGTGCTGTTAACCAACGTACAGTTGCTAGCTTTCCAACTAGATTGTTCATCACCCTAGATCCTGTTTAAATGTTACTAGATCCAGTCCTCACAAAAACTCATCTGCCAGAGTGGCTCGATGGTTATCATGGAATTTTCAGTTGTTTTCTGGAGGATGTGTTTCACATAATGAAGCATGTATGCAATATGTTTTGTACAGAAGTACCGAAAATTATCATATTCCACTTCTTGCATTCAATTCCGTCTGTGAAACAAATAACTTTTATGAACAATTTCATGTAGTACGAAAACTTTAAAACATTTTATTGCTAATCTTCACTGACATTTTTTTAAAAACTTATCTTATTTTAAAAAAATTATATATTTATAAGATGAATGACACTGCTATAACAACTAAAAATAATTACTCAAATAAACATTACCGTTGCACTATACAGTTTTTCCAGGCCAGAAATTTGATGGTACTTCATTCTAACCCTCGCCTTGTTTTTGAAAAATGTTTTTAGGCAACAGTTTGATTAGAATAGAGTAAACTTATTAATAAAATGCAGCGAATAACATTCACATCACAACTCAAGTGGTAAACTTTTTTTTTCTCTGACACGTTTCTTTTCCCAACAGCAGTGTTTACGACAAGGAATCAAATTTTTTCAGTATGAAGAAACTGTATAGTTGATACCTCTTGATACCATGGTATCAAGGGTATCGTGAATCAGAACTGGCCATATTATCTGTGTGTGGGTGGGTGGGTGCATCTGCAGATCACGGCGTGCATGCACATGTGTGTGTGTATGTGTGTGTAAGTTAGTTGTATTGCCACAAGAAAATATAATGCATTATAACGTCCACTTTTTTTTAGCATTTAGTTAACACGTGGCAGCAGCATTTCGTATTTTATGCATATGACATGTGAAACGAGGAGAAATGCCGCTTGGAAACACATGCAAACTGCAGACAGATTCTCTGCTAACTTTTTAGAACATGGCAGTGGTATTATTAAATCAATTATTTCCTTTTAATGATATGTGGAAAGGAAGGAGAAGGCGTTTATAAAAACACTGTGAGAGCATGCCTGCATCCATCCCGTGAATAATTTCATATTTTTACACAAGTATAACCTGCCTCTTGCTTCCACACTTGTTAGAACTGCAATCCAAAAAACAAGTGTCCAGAAAGTACTGTTTTCAGTTTTCAAAAACAACTGTGGCAAAATAAATCCAAAAAAAAAGTGTCAAAAATATAAATCTAAGTGAAATAATGCAATGAAGTTATCAATAAATAGAAATCCAAACCATAGTCTGTGAAGGAAAGCTGAAAACCTGACTTATTACAACACTTGGACCATCAAAATCATAGGTAACAACAAGCAAACTTCTCATGAATAATGAGACCAAGATGGGTTGAACATGCGAGGTAGAAAAAGGAAGGTAAAGGGTAGAGTGCTGAAGTTTCATTAATTAATTAATTTTTTTACTGCTTACGGCACGCATCAGTGCCGACGTTGGCTAGTGCTGTTGCCATGGGGCAGGGCATAGACTGTTCCATGCTGCGCATGTGTATCTTGGCAGACAAGGACAGCGCTATCAGGTCAACAACCTCGCTCATTCGCTGCATGCTAGTGACTGGAAATTTTAATGAATTTCTGCAGTCTTTTTTTTATATTCACTATATGATTCATCCCACAAGGGTAGAGTCAACACAACACATTTTATTTTTTAATGTTGCAACTTTCAAATGTGTTTAATAGATTTTTTGTTTTTAAAATTTTTTGACCATTACCCCCTCCACCTTGGTTCCCAAAAATATGCCAGTATGAATTGTGTGTCGGTAAGAAATGGGTGCCCATAGGAACAAGGTTTGAGTGTACATGCTTGAATTGCATATACACTAATAAATTGTGGTGATACAATTCTTAGACGAACTTCATGTTTACCATTTATAGACTACTTGTGCAGGTGTTATGTTTAGGCTGAAGTACAGGATGGCCCAAATGTCTTGTTACCTCCTATGTTTATCATAGCGGAACTGATTTATAATTTTTTTTCTCCGTATTTTTGTGTGGCTGACTTAAGAGGGGGACAGAAATCATTGTGGTGTTGCAAGTTTTGAGCCGTAAAATATGTACATTCAGCATTAATTATTGAAATTCCTTCTTCGGCAAAGCTCAGTAAATCACTCAGATAATTAACTGTAATCACAATGGAGTACCTTTATATGTTTACCACGTGGAATAAGTGGAGATTAATTACTGTATGCCTTTTGAGAACACTGCAGAAACAATATTATTACAATAAGTCAAGCTACAGTATAATAGTCTTTAAAATATAATGTAACAGTGTTCTATGCCCTAAAACCAATTTCATACCAAAGTAATGGCAAAAATGTATAAAAATCAAAGGTGGCATCTAACACTCCCCCTTGAGTAACTGCACTGAAACCACACTATAACAACCAGCATTGATAAGAAATTATTGTTATAAGCAAAATTAACTGTGCCAACGTCACGTCATGCAATTTTATCGCACACTCACTTCATGGTTATCCTGTATTTTCAAATGCTGTTACATGCGTGTAAACTTGCACATTGATTATAAAATATAATGAAGCATATTTTAAAGTGGCATTTTCCACGTGACCATCATTCCCGTTAAGACTGTAAAACTAAAATAAGTGGTGGTGATGATCAGTAATTGAGAAAAACATTTTTTTTTTTTTTTTTTGTCATCCCTTATTTGTAAATGCATGTATTGAATGCTGAAAATAAATGTTACACATCACAGCCGTCTCGTCTGAACCATTTGGATGCAAAAATTTTATTTCCTAGAAGAGAAACTTTTATTTGTACCCCTTCAGAATATAAATAATGTTCGAAGGCTGATAGATATTGTCTGTAGATTAAGTGGACTTAATAAGCAGAACATCCTCTTGACTGTATCTTTCTCTTTTTTGCTTGCGAACCCCCTCTTGCTCTCTTGTCTGCTAGCTACTATTGTGAACAATACTTTCCTCCTCCTCCCCCCCCCCCCCCCTCTTTGTTTCCATGAATGCAACTCCACATAGCAACAGGACAAAGCAAACAAAGGAAGGGGAGAAGTGAAGAGGAGGAAGGGTATTGAAAGGGAAGAAAGAGATGATACACCTTCCTGCCCCTTCCTTTCTATCAGTCAAGGAAAAGAGAAGTCGTTAATATTCTTGTGACGTGTTATGTGACATGTTTGAAGACCAAAAATAATAATGTTTATTATGTTCATTTCAACTCTTAAGAACGAGAAATATTGTTACAGTGAGCAGGTACACAAACATGCACTCATTTTAAATGAGTGTATTGACCTTGTATGTAATACAGAACACGTCTGTACATAAAAAAATTATTGCTATAGCAAATGTGTTGTTACAGCTCGTACTTGTTACTGCGTGGTTTCACAGTCTGCATGAACAGGTAAACATATCATAATTTTATGTAACGTAATTACGCTTATAAAGTTACTTGTCTGTTATAGAAAATGTGAACAACTTTGACAAAAACTTCAAATGTGGACTGTGTCTACTGGGCCAGCTGTGTGCTTGCAGAGCGGTCAGAGAGCCACTCCTCTAACATTGGTCTGCTTTGTTTCTACAAAAGCTGTTGCTGACGCCATCGTTGCCGTAGCCATGTGCTCGTCAGCAGGAGGGAAAAACAGTCTGTGTTGTGATGAAACAGACTTTTAGTCCCGTATTTTTCTCTAAAACCTTAATGTCCATGTAAGACATACACCCCCTATTTTTAAAGTTTGTTTCTGAGAAAAAGTGTGTGCGGGTGGTATGTAAGTATGGCATGTATTGTTGCAGGCTTCAGCTTTGCAGTTGAAACTCTCAAGTCTCTGATCTTGACCCTGTGTTGCGTGGACAGGCATATTGGTGTCAAGGAGGCAGTGCTGCTCTCCAGGCTTGAAGAGGAATTTCAGGTATGATGTTATACAGCTGGTAAAGCAGCTTTTACACAGTGCAAGATATGTGCTAAACTCATGCTAGATTCAGACCATCCACTAAATTCTGTACAAAAATTTATCATGTAATGCAGACCTTGTACAAGATAAGGACATAGAACATGTCTTATTTTGAATTGCAAGTTGTGTGGAACAAACAATTGCAGGGGTTGTACAAAAAATATGTACACCCTGGTATAAACGTCTGATTTCCGGAGTTTGTTTCCAGACTTATCTGTGGTGCATAGACATTTACCTTTTGTTTTCCCCCTCTCTGGAAGTTGCTGCGTCACCAGTATGTCTATGATTGCAGTTATGCGTAGAGAGAATAGTGTCAATGAAAACAGTGTGGTGGGAACTGCTAGAGCTGCTATTGCTAAACCTCTTGTAATCCAGGTGACTGCAAAAAAGAGACTTAAGTGGTGCAAGGAGCACAAAACCTGGATTACCGACCACTGGAAACATGTTGTGTAGTCTGACGACTCTATATTTACACTATTCTGTACTGTAGGATGTGTTTACGTTTGGAGAACACCAGGGAAAGCTTACAATCCATACTGTCTTCTAACCGTGAAGCATGGGGGAGGTTCTGTTACAGTTTAGGCAGTCATTGTGGTTTTCAGTGGGTCCTATCTTCATAGTGAAAGGAAATGTTAAGTGGTAAGGTCAATGAAACCATTTTAGTTGACCTTGTTCATTCAATGGCACATGCATAGCTGTCAACTTGTACAATTTTTTTGTATTTTGTCAGAATTTTTGCAGTTTGTACGATTTTACGAATTGTTTAAATTTTCTTACGAATTTCAATTTTTCCATTTCATGTTTACTTTGTTTGAATTGCAATGCTACCAAGTATTGTGAATTTTCCATAATTATTACTGATTTTAACGTCCAGTTATGGAATTACAGAGTCCCCCCCCCTCCCCGTACAGTAAATATTGTACTACTACCAGAAGCATACATGCGAGCTGACAATTTCGGTATTCTCTGCAAACAGCGTGATAAATTTGGTGTAACGAGCGATAAAAATTGTGGCAGCGGCAACACTCGAGCCAAAATGGCAGACACAACGTTGCCTCCCTGGTTAAATGCAGGTGTGCTAGTGCCTTTTTCTCATTGTGTTTATACGAGTACATTGTTGGTGTTGTCGGGATATTTTATCAGTAATTTTTATGTGCTTTCTTTAAGCATAGTTGGTTGTAGGTACCGTTGTAGTGCGTTGTCTTGAATAAAATGTAATATTAGTCGTACGTGTTTACAGTTTAACTGCTTGTTACGCCATTTTCATTAATCACTGCCCGCAGTGAAGTGATACGTACATAAATTACGTACATAACTAAGTTTAAGTTTGTTGGTTTCAAGAAACTTGTGCAGTGTTTATTTTACTGAATGATTCTGGAAATTAATTATTTAATGCTAGTGATGAACAAATGTGATTTTAGTGAAGTAAACTTCCAAGGATTTCCATAGAAAAACGTGTTCAAGTGGTTATGAATTTTACAAATACTGTAAGTTTGCAGGTTTTGTAAATAATGTACTTGAAAACCATTACTTTGTTATTCAAATGCACACTGTCTTAAAAAGCAGCACTTTCAACACTTTTATAGTGTGTAAATAATATTAGTTTATTTGCCTATATCATAATTTCGAGTGTAAGGTTAACTTTGGCCAAACTGTGTGTGTGTATTGCTGCGTCTGTACGAATACGAACAGTCAAGTATTTATCACCTTTTGGTTTTTCATTGAAGGTAAAATTTTCGAAGTTACAATAATTTGAATGATATTTCCGTACAAGCAAAATTTTACATATTTCAATCAAAACAAAATTTAGCTTGAAATACCACACACTCCTAAGAACATCAAAACAATGCTGTCTCACGAAAGACGATAAACTAAAGCTTGCCCCTCTCACAGTTTCCTTTTTCCCCTCTAAATAAAATAAGCAAAACCCCAACACACTTAACTTGGTAATTACAAAAATAAAACAGGTTGGAATGCTAACTTAGCTATAATATTCTACATTGATTACTGGATGGAAGTTAGCTAATGTGAGTCTTTCAGAGCCTGGCACGACAGGAAATACGAGGAAAGAGGAAAATGCAAGTGTGCATTGGACTCAAACATTTGTATACAAACGTCTTTTTCTTCAGTGACAAAACAGCTGTGGTAAAAGGATACATTGTGGCAGCACTACTTTTCTCGAACTGTCAAAATTTACCCCACTTACATGAAATGGACAATAGCTGTTTGTGCAAAAACTAGGGGTGATGTAACGTGCAGTTGCATATGTAAGTGGAATGTATTGCAAGTTTGAATAACGTAAAACACTTAAAAGAACTCTAATAATTCCAATAAAACTGCTACAATTTTAAAAACACGTTTCCTAGTGAGTGATAAGTAAGAAGGTATAGATATGTCTTATTTATAGTTTTAACATATCCTGGTGATTATTATATTGTTTAGATCAGTTATCTGGTTCACCTATGTGCATATGTATTGTGCGTATAAATGTATATTGGAGAGAAATTTTATCGCTCATGATTTATGCATACTTTATTGCATATAACTGATTACTGATGGGTGTGGTTGGTAAGTTGCAGCTCGGTATTTATTTTGTAATTTGGGGTTAAAATATTACATTAACATGTGAGAAAGTAGGCCTTTGTGGAAGAAATTTTCTTTAAAGTAAGTACTGTAAGTTATTGGAAAAATACAGTTTACGTTAAAATCAACATTTTCAAAATGTTGTACTTATTGAGGATTTGAAAAGTTGGCAGGTATACACATGTATTGTTCACAGCAGAGGGTGGCATCTTTCATAATAATAATACCCCAACTCACATGGCTGTAAATGTTTCAAGTGTGGTTTGATGAGCATGAATATGCAATAACACATCTTCCTTGACCTCCACAATCACCTGATTTGTATATTGTGGTCTGTATTGGAAAATAAATTAAGGACCCGTTACCCACCTCCATAATTTCTCACAGAATTGGAGCCGTTCATTTTCAAGGAGTGGTATAAAATCCCATTGCCCACCAACCATTCTGGATTTACTTATATGCATTGATGCCCAGTAGGATTCAGGCTGTTTTGGATGCTAAAGGTGGGTGTTTATGTTTTGTCCACTGTGTGTGTGAATTAGTTCTTCTAAACTTGTCAACAATCAGAAAGACAGAAATACAATAGGAGCGATAAGAATTAAATTGTCCATTTAATCAGTGAAAAGAGGAATATGACAAAACATACAACGAAGAATATACATCATATTTTAAAGACATTGAGTTGAGCTCTGTTAAACAAAGTCCCCCTGCCCATGAATCGTATGTACTTTAACAGGCACGTTGACTAGTATGGTCCCAGTAAAGTCGGCAGTGGCGAACAAGAAGTTGCTTTTCATTGTATTTAATTTAATTTATTGTATTTGTATGTACACGAAAGTAAGAACTGCAATACATATTAGTAAAACATGCATGTTCCTAACTGTTTCACAGTTCCACTTTGCACATGAATAGTCATTTAATCCATGACAGTGTTAATTTTACGTTAAGCATGATGCCCTTGCTTAACCCTTCCAGAAACAAGCAAGGACAACCAAAGTCATAACCACACAGAATCAAAATAACACCTTAGAAGAAAATAACACTGGAAGTTCGTGTTTTTTTTTCTTTCTTTCCAGAATGTAACACCAAAATATATAACACTGAAGTTTTCAGTTTTATTTACCATTAATCATTGGTCCTGTGTATATCTGGGCCACCCTGTGGACATGCCTGTTTTTTTCATGTGTTAAATTTCATCTGTATACACTGTTGATATCCCTCCTGTACGCGATAGTTGTGTATTGCATATAGGGTTAGGGTTTTTGTGATACTAGGCTATGCCATTTGATATAGCGGTATACTCGCAGACAATAAAACTTGCACACACAGAATGATTGTCGTTTTGGAGAAGTCTTGAAAAGGTCATGAATTTAGTTCATTGGAAATCAGTAGACACCTTGACATCGTAATGTTACATTGTTAGACATAATATAAAGCTGAACAGCGGACAGAACAAACCAAGCAAGGCTTTCAAAAGTGTTCAAGGAACAAACCAACTATGGAGTATTCTGTTTTTAATTGTTGTGGAGAAACAGATACAAGTTGTTATTGTGTTGTGCAGGCCGGACACTGGGGCAGAGTAGAATGGGCGCATGACCTCGCTCAAGTGGACAGCCAGGCACGGCTGGCAGCAGGAGTCCTCTTCATTCAGTTCAACTCCTCGTCTGAATTTATCAAATCAAAACGGAAACTTGTTGTTTGAGTAGTTAACTTATTTTTATTGTACAGCAGTAAAGAATCTTTGTTATAAATATTTATTTATTGTATGTGCTATATTCTTGTTTCTTGTCACTGTGCCTCCAGTGTCTATGCAAGCTAATTTTTGATAGAATATTGTAAGTCATACAGCATGCATGCCGTGCATGACAAACCATTTTTGTGGAGGCTATCCTAATGTTGCTCTGAATCTGTAGAATGCTGCCAAAATTGTTATACATGATGTGACCTACAGTCAAATAATAAAAAATGTTAGGTTGCAAGTTCTTCACCTTCTAAGAAGGAACAATAGATGCTATTACTATTATTATTAGCAATACTTAAAAAGGCACATGTTTTAAATGGTTATACTACAGTCAACTCTCGATTCTACGACCCTGCACGATTCCTGTGAGAAGGGTATTAGGAGGGGGTCGTTATTTGAATACAATTATGATTTGATGGTATTTTTATTACTATCTCAAGTTACTCAGGAATGAGCCCATACTCACTATCTGTTTGTAAGATTGATTTTGTTTAAATTTGTTCCAACCCCCAAAAAACAAAAATTGCATTTATTGACAATGTTCAGTCATCTCTAGCGTGAAAAAAAAAAAAAACACATTGTTTTTAAAAATCGTTAATTAATTTTAATAGATAAGACGTCTTCCAACAAAAATGATACACTTAAAAAGCATGTACGACCTCCGCATGTTACCAAAATTAAGTCTAAACACAATAATTTATAGGCAGATGTTTCCCTAACAAAATGGTATCCCATAACCTTACACAAGACCTACCTTGTTGACAGAAATTTTTGCAGGGAATTCAGAGCATTTATTTATGAAATGACTACTTGTTATTAACAAAAATAATAACTTATGATGCGTTGTGCATTCCTGCACTACTGAAGAGCACAACCTACCAAGTGACTTTGCCCCTTCTTGAGTAAAAGTAATTCTTATGGGCAAGTCACAACTAAATAAAACGAGGCAGGACACGTGGTCGACATAAGAATTGGCAGAGCCTTAAAGGAACCTTCAAACCACGTGCCTCTATCTTTTACTGTTAGCCTGCATCACTCCAAGAAGTCGTCCCATCAACGTCCCTCGCCAAAGAGCACACAGTTCAAATTTTCCGCGGCTGCAGGATAGCTGCGATATTCAAACATAGTGCAGATTAAGGTGTAGCAGTCCTTCCAGCAGAGTCGTGGCCTCTCCAATCGCACGAGGGCAAGATATGTCATCGCCGTTGTGCCAAGCGCCAGTGTCGCTGAGATTAAGATCCAGGAACCCATGTGTGTGACGTCAGATGCTCCACCCCCAATAGGCAGGGCTAGACCCCCGCACCCTTCTGAGTGCCACCAAACTGGGAAAATTTGTATAAAAGGACTCCCAGTTTGAACTCAGGGCAGCAGTTTGGTATACCTCTCATTTTGCTGTAAACTAAAGGCGCGAGATGACAGCACATTACCAATGCAGCAACGGAAACAAGAAGTGGAACACAGCTGCAGCAGATACAAAGAGTGCTGAGGCTGACTTTAGCTCGACACAATTGGTAAACAATTCCTGCGACAGCTCCGGAACTATCTACTACGAGTCTAAGGAAGATTCCCGGGAAGACAAAGTGAACGACCTATGAATCTTATATCCCAATCCTTTTTAAAATAATTAAGCTTTCTTTCGTAGTTGTAGTTTTTATTGTTGGAGCTCCAGTAGGCAGCATCGAGTTAAAGGTAAGTTTTTAGGACTGTATGTTTTAAGGTAACTTCAGTGAGGACTTTTTGTGTTTTTTGTATGTAATACCAAATTGCGCTACTTTGCGAGCAGAATCCAATGCGAGTATACTTCTGTTGTTGTTTGTCTAGGGTTTAGTCTAGTTCAGGGCCTGCATAAATTATAACCAGGTAAGTGAAGTTCGAAAGGGAGTGGAATAATATAAAAGGAGCATTGATTAAAGCAGAAGCACTTGGCACCAGAAATAAAAGTGATAAGTAATCCATTGTAACACAATTAACAGAAAAACACTGTGAATTCAATCTGCCAACCTTTTTCACCTTTATTGATTATGAAAATCACTCGATAAAATAAGAAGAAATAAACTGTAGGAAATTTTTAAATAGAGGGATTCCATCACATTGTATACAAGCTGTGCAAGGTTTATACAGTTCAAATTAAAAGTGCAGCAAACAGCTAATAAAATATGACCGAAATAAATCAAGGCGTTAGAGAAGGGTGTCCTCTCTCAATCACGCTTTTTAACATACATTAATGATGTGAATATAAGCACACTGCTCTTTGCTGCCCGTAAGACCAACCCACGAGAGTTAAGATAGAAACTGATGAATAAACAATACAACAGGTTGACATGTTCAAATACTTAGGTTTCGTTATTACAGATGGGATAATGGAGAAGTAGAAAATATACTAAATGTATTTAATTATTTCTGCGGAACTATACACAGAATGTTGGGAAGAAAAGTCCACAGAGACCCCCTACTCAGGTTCTATAAGGTGATGGAAATACCTGCACTGCTATATGGCTGTGAAAATTAGTTCTAAAGAAGAGAAATGAAAACATAATAGCATCTTGTGAAGTGAGATTCCTTATATGTGGCTTGATATAACTTGTAACATTGCAGGTTTTTAGACTTGCTCTGAATAATTACATCCGAAACTATAAGCGAGGCACAACAAAAATTAAAACATAGCATTTCAGAAATTCACTTACTTTTTTACCTTTATGAAAATCTATTAACATTAAACTGGTTTTATATAAAGAACTGTGAACAAGAGAGCGAAACGAATAAAATGCATAGACACCTAATTATAAATAAAACTTATATTCCCTTCATTACGATTTACTGAAGGTATACAAAAATTGTAATGCTGCCATCCTATACGTGAATACATAAAAGCTGAAACAATGGTGATTAAGGTGGTGATAAATTCTCAAACTCATATTTTAACTGAATTCAACTTCCTCCTTTGGACAACATACCTATTTCCTTTAATTACTATGTTCATTCTGCAGTTTAGTATTTTAGTCCAGAATTTACAGCCAATTGTAACTTTGAATTTGTAAGGGCACGATTGCTGTGTTACCTGTACAAAACTTAAATAGAAATACAGATTGATAAAAAGGTGTAGAGAAAAATATATCGAGTATTTTCCTTACAGGACCTGGTTATTCAGGAGAGACTAGAAACGATATCGCGCCAAAGTGCCGGCTTCGCAACGCCTGGCCGCAAGGGGGTGACGTATGAAAAGATTGCCGGTGGGGTGGGGGGGGGGGGCGAGAGAGTACATTGAAGGAGAAGCATGCAACTGAAGCCACATGCGTCTTTAGTGTAATCTGAATTCCTACACAGAGAACTAACCACATTGATTTTCAACTTTCAAAATGTAATAAAATCAACGATCTTGTGTGGAATAAAAGACAAACCTAAAATATAACATCCGGGTTCACCAATATGACAAATGTTCTCAGAATACCAGCGTTCACCATGCGGCGTCGGCAAAAGTCTCAATGAAACGAGCACTTACACTCAACATCCATACTTTTATATGGTCAATACTTACTCAAAAACGTGTGTTTAGCAACGAGACTTTCATTATTTTACTGTCTCAAAAGAAACATCATGTAACCAAAATTTCTCACACTAGAAATAAGGTACACTTCCAAAAACACATAATTTTCGGATTTATTTTAAAAATACCCTGAAAAATTATAAATTGAGCTGACTTTTATCAATTTCATTTCAGATAGGTGAACTTATTCTTTAGAAGGCACTAGAAAATTACGTGAATAAGGGATTCGCTGTTCATCATTATGAGATAGTAATTAAAATTCACCTCTCCAAACAACTATTACAATAAGCAGATTAGGCACCTACGTGAAAAAAAAATAGATTAGTTAAGCTAAAAATTCTGGCGCAAGCCGTGTCCAAAATGGCTAATTTGGGGAATTAGGTTTTAGAAATTTAGGGTGGATGGTTTTGAACGGCTTGTAATAGTGCTACATCTGATGAAGTTGGAAACTACAGGCTTGTGGAATTTTGACGTTATTTGTTTGTCGCAATATCATTACTCCGGAGCATTTTTCACGTCTTTTAAATAACTGGTTATATTTCTTTCTACCCAATATCAATCTTCTCGTTATTTCTTCGCTCCCTGCAATTAATATTCCAGTTCAAATAAACAGATCACCTTTTTTTTTTATACAACATACCAACTTTTATTTTAAAATTACTTCATATAGATCCCAGATTCTTCATTTTTCACGTGCATGTTTTATGTAGCGTTTCAAGACCATAAAATATCGCCGTTTCCACCCCAACGAGGGAAATAAAACGTAAATAAACAACAGCAGACGATTTTACAGACTTATTTGAGGATTTAGTGTGCTACTTCACCTGAGTAAATTTCAACCCTTAATCCTCAAATATTTAGGGCCTAAAATTGGTCACATGGACGATTTAGTAACCTAAATCATGGTCTTGTAGCAGTTTAGGACACGGAATGGTATTAGAGATGAGCTAAACCAGTATTTCTCATGAACACCCCATACCTGTACCTGTTCCCAATCAATACATTTTGCTAATACGTGTTATTGAGAATACCTATTATGGAGCATCTCATGTTCTGCTGGTAATACAGTGACAATAGCAATTTCCCAGCAGCTGTTACTTTTACAGTTTAGGGGGAGGGGGAATAAAGGAACAGCTAGAGACGTACTGAGAAGGCGAAATTAATTGTAACTTAAAACAAAACTTTGAAATTTTTTTTGTTGCCAAAAAATTATAAAAAAACAATCACATGCAAAATTGGCACTGTGCGAATGTCGTTATTAAATAACTTCAAAATAAAGTTAGAAAGAATTTTTTATATAATAATATTCTCGTCCATAAATACAATTGAGTTGCAGTAGACGATAGGAACAGGTACGATGAAATGATATTGTACGAGTGTCGAGTAACAAGCCAGTACGTGTGGTGGTTTCTGCTTCAGTAACAGACAGGGATGGCAAAAGGTATTCCCAGAAACTAGGAACAGGTATCGACTGATCTCGCCCAATACCTGTTGCTGATAACAGGTACTGAAAATACTGCCCATCTCTAATCAGTATTACTTTTTGGAAAATCGTAGTCATGACCCCGACTTACAGTTCAGTCGTAGAAACAGTTCAACTCCTCTATCTATTCAATGAAGACCCAGAGTTATTACTCTGAGACTGTACAGAATGTCTGCAGAGATGCAGTGTATGGAAGGAGGAATGGGCAGGATGCGTGGGAACCCAGCTGAAAAATGAGGCAAAGGTTTAGTGTAATTCACTAAACCATTATGGACTATTGTGGCAAGAGTTCGTCGACGGCTTTCAGTGCAGATTTGGATGGGCATTTTCATCATTGCAAGCGCAGAGTAAATTCACACTACAAATCCAACAACCTGGTGAGCCTCTCACCGCGTTCATCACATGCAAAGTACACTTGGTAAGGCGCTTTCACCTGCACCTACCAGAGCGGGAAGTGATGGAGGTAGTGGCGGAGACAATCCTGCCAGAATATCGTGCAGCAGTAGTACTGCTGCTAAATGGCAACGTGGAAGAAATATTGAGTGCCGCAATTATCCTGCAGCACGATGACAGCATGGGCCATGAGAGGACAGCGACACACAAGACAGTGTACAACAGAAAACTTTCATCAAATCGCAATTTGGACAACCAACTTCCAAATTTCTGAGTGTCAACAACAGTGTGAACAGTGCACGGGAAAACCAGGTTTAACAAGCAGAACATTTTCACACGTGCTTCCGCGAATCAAGATGTCCAATGGGAAATGACTGGGAGATCACAGCATCCCTGCTGCTACTGCAGACCCGCAGAAGAATACCATTGGTACAGCCAGTGCCCCAACAACCTGCACCTTGATGCGCTGCACCCCAGAGGTGCTGGTAGTGTGTTCGTGTCCTGCCTGATATCAGGTGGGGAACAGGAACTGACGATGAGCCCAGCGCCACGTTCGGTATACAGAATGATTGTTGATGGGGGTCGTACGGCCGACGGCCTACGCGACTGGATACACGAAGACTGTGGTGATGGTGTCCACATCTCTAATTAGGTTGGTAATCAGTGCCTCTCCCATTGATCCCCCAATGTTTTGCTTCATTACAAGGTGTAGTACCTGTGTACTCTGTATAATCTTGCTATGTCCACGAATCTGACACGCACTAAATTATGACGGGCTGCTGTGTATATTGATGCATGGCATGGTTGTTGATTTTAATGTACTGCAATTCTAATCAGTCTGTTTTATTGAATTGCTGTAAGCTTGGTTGCTGACTTTTGATTTCTGTCTGTTCTACTTGTTGAGGTGGCATTGTACCATGGGGGCCCTTTGCCATGGGGTAGTGAGCGTTCGGCTCGGCTACCACAACAGTCCGTTTCCCATCGGTGGTTTGTTGATGTTCTGCGGTTGTTGCGTTTTGGGCACTGATTGTGCCAATGCATTTTGCCTTCTTTGCAATAAAGGCACGCAAATGGCGGCTCATGTGGACCTCCTACCATGCCCGAAGTTGCTGATGTCTGCACTGCCATCCTGGGTTTGGGGTATGTTCTCGTCCGGAACGCACCCGCTTCTACTACCTTGTTCACTGCCCATTGCTCCTCTGATCTGCGTCTTTTCTCCGGTGCGAATGATACACGTCACCCTCTCTAGTCGTGGTGTTTTGCTCTCAGCTGGCTTGGTCCAGCAATGTGGCAGAGCGCATGAAGTCCTCCGTGCTACTGTGAGTTAACTGTGTCATTGCTAGCCTATTTACAGCTCTTACAGTTGACGCAACTACTTCGAGTCTCTCACTCTCGCTTATGTGTGGATGAAAGTTTTTGATTTGTCCTATCTTCCTCGTTGCAAACGCAGTCAGGGATTCACCTGCATTTTGCACTTCAAGCACAGCCCTGCTCTGTGCTTGCAATGAGGAGTAGTTGGCAAATCGACTTTGAAAGCTGTTAAAAATTCTACCCACTCAATACAGGAGTGACTGATTGTTTTGCACCAATTACTTACCTCGCCGGCCAATTGAGTCCCTATACAATTTGGCCACTTTTGCTGACACATCCTGTATCTCTCTAAACGTGTTGTGCAGTGGTTTAGGAATGCCTGAGGACCCTTAATTGGTAGGTCTGAAAACGCTGGCAACCGTTGAAATTGGGTCAGGGGTGTACCGACTTCGACGGCTTTTGTGATTGCTGTACATAATTCTGGATTATGATCATTTTGTTGCGGGTATGTAACACGCGTGAGTTGTGACGTCACTTTCTGCGGTACTTCTGTTCTCCTGGGTAAGGGCGATGAATGTGCCAGTAGGCTTTGGTACACACTGACCCATTCTAAATGTTCCCACGCACAGTGATGTGCGCTAGACAATTCCGTCCCTACTACTGAATTTGTTTCTGGCCGCGGCGATGGGAATGCGCATTGTCCGCAACAGAATCTCCGGGCGGCTTGATTTGCCATGTCTTGCCCGGTCAGGCATTGGCAGTACGTTTCGCATTCACACGTCTTACACCTCACGGTTCTTTGTGACACTTGCCTGCAAATTTCCTGTTGACACTGTTCCTGCATTTGTAAATGTTCTCTTTTGACTGCTTTGAAAAATTTTTGTTCGGAATAGAATGTGTTCGCACGTTTCGCAGAGAATACGGCCTTGCTGATCTGTGGTGGCCGTTTCTGTCCGGCTCAAACATTCCAAATGAAAACTATGCATACACTGTACACAAATTATGGTTCCGTTTCCCCTTCCTGCACACGTACTTTGTTTCACACTCCTGCCATCTTGCCAACGCATAATTACATTTACTGTGGAGTTGAAATTGATTAAGTGAGGCTGTTTACATTGACAAACAAGTTTGCTAGGAAACATTGTTAATTTAGCATGGATTGTACTTTGCCACAGTCGGCACACAAAATTGTTAGTGTAACCACCTGAGATACAACTCCACATTTTGCTCACTCAGGCTCTGTTTGCCATGGTTATTCTTTCTTTGCGAATTCTCAAATTCTGTTTCCCTACACGGACATAGTACTTCTTTAAAATGATTTGTACATATTGTGAGCTGTAAACACACAAAACATAACGGTTTCGCTTGTACACCAATTCAAATGCTTCCGGACAGTATCTCGTACTGCCGCGAGCGGGCTTCAAGGTCAAACATCGTGTTGTTATGCAGCTGGCCCTCATTAGCACTTCGCGGAGAAAGGGGGATATTTACCTTTCTAACGATGCCTCTCTTTCGTGCCAAGAACTCGTATTCCAGCTGCTAAGTTTGTTACTGTCCAAGGGAAAACACTGAAAAAGTTTATTGTTTATTTTGAAAAAGTTTGCAAATTTTATTATTGAAAAATGCCGCAAAATTTTCCAGAAAAAAATGAAATTGAATTTTGATTGCTTCTGTATCTTAAATTGCTGACTGGTATTGCATGAAAATTTCATCATACTTTGCTCATTGTGATACCTGTTGCCAATTACTGCACACGTTGATAAACGCCTCGTACGTTTGTTTACAAAACACTATCGCACTTACTTATACACATCTGCTGTGCTGTTGCCTTGCTGCTGTGCAGTGTTGCGTAAAGGTACACTTTTACATTCATTTTACACTTGCAGTGTCGAGTGGATGTGTTTGACTTGCCTCTGTTTTGGGTTACAGTTGTGTCTTTTGCATTACGTGTTGTCACGTCTAACCAATGTATGTTTACAAAAGTTAAAACGTCTGATGATGTTTTGACAGATGCAGGCCCTCACTAGATGTACGTTATTTCCCACTCGATTCACTGTCCGTCTGTTGACGTAACACATATGCACTCTAAAGTGTAAACAAATCTGACAAATTGACAAATGAATAATTGTACAAATAGTGAGACAAATGAAAACATAAAAAACCCTTGATATTATTGATGTTGATTGTAGTGTTGACTGTACTGTCTTAATTGCGTTGTTTGATAGGTGTCTGAAGGTCTCAGGTTACTCACTAATGACTGTAGCTGTTCATGGTGAAGCACTGTCACACTGTTACCTTTGTCACGTAGCCTGTTGTCCACATGTTGTGTTGAGCAGACTACCGACGTGTTGTTGGTGCTCTCCTGCACTCTGATTTCCTACTGTTGTTTGATTTGCCCGAGTTGGCAAAACCACTTGACGTAGGAATGTGGCTTGCTGGTGTAGACTGATGTTCTATTCGCTCGAGTTGGGAAAGCTAATTGACACGTTGCACTTCCAAAGGTGCTGGGATGTATTTGTGTCCCGCCTGGGAGCAGGTGGTGAACAGGAACTAGTCATATGCCCAGCACCACGTTCGGTAGGGTGAACGATGTTGAATGGGGTCGTACTACGGCTGACGGCAACTCTGGATATGCGGTCAATATGAAAGAGAGTTAATTTAATTGTCAGTTAAATCATGTAGAATGTAAAATATTTCCTTTGGGGCGAAGCTGTCAGCCACTCCGCACGCCTATCTTATCATTGAATTTACTCTGCTTGAGGGAGGTAGGCCTCATAATATACACTGAAAAACACTTTAAAGTTGATGCTGCTGAGGGTGCAGGACCCTATGAACTCAGGAGAGTGAATACAATAAAACACATCTAATTATGGTATGACTTTTTTATTACTGCAAAGATACAATTAAATGTTGCTGCACATGAAAATGCGTACCCTTGGTTAAGCAGACCTGGCACTCTGGACCTGCCGGTGGTCACTACTGTGGAAAGTAAGGCGTAGGCCTTAACTTACAATTATGCAAAAACTGGTCTCGAGCGTGAAGTCCTAGTATTCTACTTCAGGATGCAGGAAGACCTCCCCTCGGCTAACTAAAAGTACTTAAATGTTCCTGAATTACGTTAACTACTGTGATGAAAGAAAATGCAGCCTAGATTGAATTGACGAGGGGGGTATGCAGAGCTTACCGCCTGCCCTGCTGAAATCTGAGTAACGACACTGCGTCGGCTTCGCCGCACGTCCAGCGAATCTGGTGTCAAAAATGAAAACATGAAAAAAACGGAACTTAATAATTAACATGATAAATGAAACTGATACTGTACATAATTATGATTATTAAACTAACACACGCATTGATGACATACTCTTGAACGCCGCAGCCCCAGATATGGTTAAGAATGTGACGTCACGAGTATGTCACCGCACTTAAGAGTGATATAAAATGAAATTATGCCTCAGGTGGCTGATTCTCGATAGATGATTACATGTACACTCTTATATTTAACATATTAAAATTGGCATGTGTCGTAATGGTTATAATTACAGAAATGCATATGGATATGACGAGAGACAGATTTCATCACAGGGGTGGGTCTTCTATGATATGTTATCTACTCTCTATGCTGGAGCGGGCGGTTTCCCTAGTTAATAATTATGCAATCACCACTAAAAATGCTCCTATTAATTAATGCAGCCAGGGAGACGCTCGCCACTTTACACTTCCTGCAGGAATGTGATTCCCCACTTTTTGAAATTACTTGGAGCCACGTCGCACTCCGATTCGGCCATGGGGCCCGTCAACATCACGCTCATCAGAAAGCTGTGGGAATAAGCGGCGCCGATTATCCCAGTGTTCCCTGCAATGGCTGTTACGTCTAACGGTCATGACTTCACGGGACACACTCGTTTAGGCCACATATCCATTGATAACGAGAGTTACTTCTTGTGATGAATGTTGAATATTATGACCCGCGGCCATGAGTTACGGGACAAAGAGAAAAGTTTAAACGCCGTTCTTGTCAACCTGCACTGATTGAGACAGCAACTTAATGTTGATCGGTCGAGTGTTGCTGTGTGGTTAATGTGTCTGAGATGGGACAAACAGGCACAAGGGATAAGTGAACGTCAGGAACACATCAACATGTACCTAGCATAAGTGTGTTATTGTTTTAGTGGACGTCCCAAAAGGGCAACTAATAATATTGTGTGTGTTATTTAGTATGTAAGAGTGCTGTGTATTAATCCTGTTTGTTAAATCAGAGTCTTGTCATGTTCCAATTCACCCATGCATCAACTGCATTAAGATACCACCTGACCTGGGTTACAACAATGGTAAGTGGAAATGACACATTTTATTACAATGCATTCATTATGTAAATAAAGGGCTGTGTTTGTTTATTTTTAACAGTATCTTATGTTTATTTATATGTTCATGTGTAATAATTCAGTGTGCACACACACACATAACATTATGTGTACGAATACATCCAAGTCACTACTTTGCAGTGCAGAACAGCTTTTTATTTAATGTTATTTTTAAGTAAGTTGCCATCAATGACCGCTCCATTTATTGCTCACAAATATTTGATTATGTATTGACGTCCGTACCTCTAGCCCATTTGCCCGCCTTAAATACTCTGCAGCAGGCATCAGCAGTCTTCTGAGCGCTCATGCGTATTGTGTGAGACAGTGTACCGCTACGCCAGTGTTAAAACGCCGCCCACTAGCGCGACCAGAAGGGGTTCATTGCAGCGATAGTGCAAAGCACAGTAAGGTGTGTGCGAACCAGTGTGATGTGATCAGAACCACGTGTGCTCATGCGCACTAATACAAAAGTAAACCCAAGGTAAAAGGGCTTGCAGTGACAAGGCATAACTATGCAATGCTTATGAATGCCAAGCCAAGCAATGATAGGCATGGATGCCCTATAGTATTTTTATGCCCCCGCAGGCTTTTTTTAAGGGTATTTGATGTAATCTTGTGTTTCCCATTTTCCACGTTTCATTTCCATTCCACGTAGTGTCTGTCATTTTTATTAAAGATATTTTGCCATGGTTTATTTATGTACGTGTTAAATTAGCAATGTAAGAAGGGCAGTATTTTATGTCAGTTGTGTGCAGTATAAGAAAGTAGTTCCCGCAGCTTGCCTGCCCGCCTTCGCCGACCAGCATGCAGCGTGGCTCCAGTAGTCAGCATTTCGTGTCGAGAGAGTGCGGATGTGCGGTCGGAGGTCCGTGCTTCTGTAGCATGCGATGAGGCCCACCCCAACGTACTACTAACCCTGCACAAATGTCCGTTCTTGCTGTCGATTGAGGATGTGTTCGCACATAGACTTCTTGTCCCGCATGCTGTGCGGGTGGTGGTCTCGTGGTGACTAACTGCTCTCTTACTTCTCGTAAACATCTGCGCTGCCTCCTCTGTGTGTCTGTGCTTGCAAACTCACTGCTCTTCTCCCTCTGCGGACATTTGGCCTCTTCTGGTAGGCGTGGATTGCAGCCTAACAATATGTCGACGGGTGACCTTCCCGTCGCAGCATTGACCCTCTTCCGTAGCATGTACAATATGGCAGGTATGTGGTCCACCCATGTGACATGCTGGACTCCCACATGGAGCCATAGTTGTGCTTTAATTTCATGGTTCCTGCATTCCGTGGGTTTCATCTTGGATGATAAATCACGCTCGCTACATTGCTTCACTTGTGGGGTACGCCTCCGTCCATCTCGAGAAATTGTCCGTTACGACAACCAGGAAGTGTTTCCCTCCCCTCATCCTTGGGTAAGGACCCAGCAAGTCTATGCAAACCATTTTGAACGGTCTCCTCGGCGCACACGCTGCCTTTGTTGCTGCCTACCGTCTGAGTGACGCATTTTGTACACATTGTACTTGTGGCACTTTTGCATTAATCGTCTTGCTTGTTGGCTCAGGCCTGCCCAGTAGAAATGATAGTGCACATCGCGAACTGTCTGTTCAATGCCCAGGTGTCCAGCCACGCTGCCACTGTGTGAATAGGCGAGCACCTGATCCCTCGCACACATAGGGACATACACTCTCCATCTCCCAGGCTGTTGAGCAGAATAGGTCTCAAGTATGCAGTTCATGACGCCCCATCCCTCTACTTCTTGTTGAGCGCACTGCCTAACCCCCCCCATGAACGTGCAATTCTCCTGCACTGCAATGACCTCTACACTACAAAGTCATAGGCTTGCAAAGGTAATGCTCATCTCATCAGCTTGCTTCTCGGCTCCCTCATGTTATGCAACCATACTAAGCGTAACATGAACCGTTGATAATCACGATACACCCTATATTTTTTTCACTGCCCAGATGACTGCTAAACATTCCCTTTCATTCACGCCATAGCGTCTCTCCATGTGCCCTAGCTTGGCGCTTGCAAAGTCAATGACGTGTTCCTCCCCTTTCGTCAACTTGGTACAATACTGCACTGATTCCCTCCTGGCTGGCGTCAGTTTGGAGGAACAAATTCTTGCTTGCTTCATAGCGTGTGAGTGTCGGACATGCTCGGAATTCGCTCTTAATGTCTATGACAGCTTTCTCCCCTTCTTCCGTTCACTGGAAGTGTTTCTGCGGTGAAAATAAATCTGTCAAGGGAGCAGTTATTTTTGCGAATTTCGGAATGTGTTTTTGCAGCCAATTGGTAATCCCAAAAAATTTGTGTAGTTTTTTTATGCGTACGTGGTTGTGGGTAGCTGTCAATGAGCTTCAATTGTTCAGGATTCGGCCTGTTGCCTTCTTGGTTGATCACGTGACCTAGGAAATATATATACTGGTTTTCCCAACATGGCACTTCTCCACTGATCACGCTAGGCCGTTAATTGCTAACCTTTTCAGGACAACCGCAAGATGATATACGTACTCCTCCCAACTGTCTGACCAAATAATGTCCTAGAAATACGCGAGCGTATACTCTTCAATAATGCCATCGTGCACTCGTAGCATCATCACCTGAAATTTCGCGGGGGCACATTTCAGCCCAAGCAGCATTGTGCAGAACTTAAATCCCCGGCCGTCCGGGGCTATAAATACTGTCTTCGTCCTATCCTCCAGCTTCACCGATACTTGCCAGTAACCACTTTTAAGGTACAGAGATATTTATACTTTAGCCTGCCCCAGCATGCTGAGAGCATCCTTCACGCTAATGTATGGCAGTAGCACACTACACGTCACCTGGTTTAGCGGGCATAATGTCCTGCTTGTGTACAAGGTGTGGTCGTACAAAGTTGTGTGAAGCTGCAGCATCAATTAAGGCATGGCATAGTTGACCATCAATGAAGGCCAAAATACGAATGAACTGTGCGTAACTGCTACTAATTTGATGAATGAGTGTCTGCTGTGGGGTTACTTTTGATTCCGGTATCCGAATTCTAGCACGCAAGGTGTCGAAGCATCCGGCCCCTTAACCCCTGCAACCCGTTTCCCTGTTGATTATGCTCTGCTGCCTCTGTAATGCAGTCCATATGCAGGTTGTTGGGACACTTGCTGTGCCAGTGGTATTGTTGATTTGGACAATACCTGCATGGAAACTGCAGTGGGTGAGCTGGATTCCACCCCCTCCGAGCATTGTTGACATTACCTGCTGGGTTTCTGACCACTCGACCCCGTTGCTCCATTCCGCTTCTGCTCCTACCTGTACATTTTCTCATGTCGCTGTCCACTAAAAGTATGTGATGATTGAAAAAAGGTTGTGGTGGAATGATAGCTTTTGTTTACATTGTCCTCACATTGCTCATGCAGCCATTTTACTACATTTGCGTCACTGCATGGTTGCTCATGCGTACGTTCCAAAATGACAGCTGTATGCATTAGGTCTTCCAGGGTACCGTTAAGTAAAGGCACAATAGCTGCCCTGAACTCTGGCTTGGCTGTTTCTGCTATGACTTCAAGGACTTCGCGTTCTAGCAAATGTGGATGAAAGTTTTAAATGAGGTGATTTTTGCACGTGATGAATGGTGTAAGAGACTCACCCAATTGTTGACCTTCTAGCATTAGCCTGCTCTGGACTAGTAAAGAGGTTAAAACTCCTCTAAACCTACATTGGAATGAGCGACGGAACTCCTCCCACCGAAGTCCATAATGGTTTAAGGATGTCCATCAAGAGTGCGCATCTCCGTGGAGTTGTGCTCCTACGCAGCTAGCCCATTCATCCCGGGTGACCCCATACCTGGTGATATGGGATACACAGTCATCCAGGAACACTGTTGGATCCTTCGTCGGCGTCCTGAGGAATGTGGGCAAAGTTTGAAACTTCGATGGTGGTTGAGTTGGGTTGGACTCAGCGGTTCCACTCCGTGCTGCATTTCCTGTTGCCACTGGCTGATGTGTCACTGTTCCCACACAGTTAGGTGCATATGGAGTTGTGGGTGGGAAATTTGTAAAAGTTTGCAGTATTGTTTACAGTACTGTTCTGTATATAAGTGTGTAAAACATGTGAGGTAGTGGCGGGTAAAACGGTGTGAACTGTTGGAATGGATACGGTACACGAGTTGAGGTAGGTTTAGGTGGCTGGGATTTGTTTACATTGGCCACTTGCGTGGCGAGAGCATGCGGTATCTCCACTTCGTGCAGCATCCCTCCCCTACTCTACTGCTACTCTCCTCCCTTGTCTTGCGTCACTTCACTTGACACGCTGTTGCCGTCCCTGGCCACTATCACGTGTGAATGGTTACAGTTGACACTTACAGCCACGTCATTATCCCACTGTCCCAACAAGTCCAACACCTAATTACGCTGTGTGTCCACAGATGCGGATTGCGTTCGGTTTACGCCCCCATTAACTGTGTTGTCGCATGACACGATAAACAAATGAATGTAAGTCCCACGGTTGTTAGTACATAGTAAACCCCGATCCTAGACCACCTCACTTTAAATTGAAAATTTCCCTTAACAGTACAGGAAAAAACTGAAATAACTATTTCCTGCTATTTGTAATGAAAGTACAGGAATAAATAAAAAAAGTCAAAATCTGAAATTTGATGAAAAAAGTTTAAAATCAAACAAATTAAAGCTAAAATCAAGTAATTTTTTCGTTTTAAAGCAACTTTTTCATGTTTCTACAAACTTCAATTTATGTTCAAAAAACCACGGAAATTTAAGCAAACAAGCAAATTTTTCTATTTTTTCACAAATGGACATGCAGGATTTGTGTTAATTAAAAAACAACAAACTTTAAGCCAAATCTGAGAAGGCCTAAACACAGTATGACATGGCCATTGAAAGTGTGTAAAAAGATTAGAGTATGTATTATTAAAATATAAAGTTATTATTAAAGATCTATTACACATGTCTCGTGAGTCATACATTGCTATGAGGCACGTAGCGATCAAAAAGTTTACGTGGCGTTGCGCAATACGCCGTGCTCTCGCTTTGGTCTGGACGTATACGTAGCTGGGCGAGCGCCTAGATCCTCTACAGCATGGGCGTGACGATCTGCTGCTGAAGCTTGGCCCTAGATCCTCAGGCTGGGCAGCTGTCGATCGTTCACTACAAGATTATTCTGGCCGGCCACCACTGCCGCCGGTTCACTTCCTAACAGCGACCTGGCGTTGGGAAAACATGCTGATAGATACGAGTCACGTCAATGTGTTGAATTTATACAAAATGTAGGCGGCATGTTGGCCTCTGCAGTGGCACTAGGAGGCCCGGCAATGTTTACGAGAATATAAATATTTAGTGTAGTCTACTTGAAATATTAATTATCCCGAATTTTTCATCAAAAACTTTTGACGTTGCCTATACATACACACAGCCTCACTTGCCATAATATGGTACCGATAACATAAGAACACATTGTTTGCACACACTTATCTTTATTCACTTTACATATAAAATTGACTTCACAAGAAGAAAAACAATTGCCCACCATAAAAAATTAGCATACTACTTAGGCATGGGTGCACATAAACTCAAAAATTATCATTAAAAAAAGGGCATTGAATTACATTTGAAGTTATACATACACTGAATAAGAAACGTTTTTACAGCAAAAGAGGAGCGATAATGGACCCGGCACAGCAACTCCGCCCCCGCCTCCCCTCTGCTTCCACGGACAATACACCAGTGTTCCCTTCTGGCATTAAGTAATTTATTGCTTCACGCTGCTTGGGACAATAAATGTCAAAGTCTATGACGGCAGCTTGAGAAATGCACAACCACTAATATCAGTAAGGGCTACTTTTCCATAGACTGAAAACCGTGGATAATAGAAACTAGAACCGCTGTTAGAGAAAAGGTCTACAAGAACAAATCTGTTCATAACTGAAACCGCTGTTCAAGAAACCGCAGTTGGGGAGGGATTACTGTATCAATTTTTCGACCCAAAATTTTCACAGTTCCTCGGGATTGGGTCGTAATAGAGGGGTTTTATTCTACACCAAAATTAATAGATAATGTAAGCGCCGAGCGACAGTTGTAAATAACCTATACAGGATGTCGTCCATAACTCGCACACATGATTGAACAGACCACCATACATTACAGTTTTAACATGCACTGTTGTCCATATTATATTCTTTCCACTACTGCTTAGTATGCAATCAACAGAAACTGCCATAAGAGATTATGTCATCATCTGGTGAAAGGTAAAATTAAAAAAAGGCGGACCACAGCTTAGGAACTACTCTATGGAGGGGGGATATATATACATACATCCCCCCTCCATAGAGTAAGAGATCCCAAGAAAACCCACTGACCAGCGGCATTATCTGGCACAATTCCCAATAGTGAAAATCCAGGAATAGCCCAGCCGAGGATTGAACCTCGTTCGCCTTGATGGGAGGCGAGCAGTCTAACCGCTCAGTCTCTATGGAGTACTGTACCACCAAATATAGTTGAAAATACTTCTACTGAACTGATTAAAAACTGAATTTGTACTATCTCATGTTTTGAGAAGCTGATCAAAACTGAACATTTAAGCGTAGAGAAAAGTACATTAATTAATTAAAGCTAATACCTTCTTGGTTAATGTTATGGTGTTGGAGCACCTGTATAGCATGATAGTTGATAGTTAATGCTTTGTGCACTTGAATACACGTCACACATTCTTATATGATAACTGCACCCTGTTCCAGGCACGCTCCACCACACTACTGCAACATGTACTACTGCACATCCAGTCATAAATGGTTAACATAGGATTACAAGTCACTCACTGGTTACTTTACCAAAAGTACACACTCAGCATATGATATTTAGTATTTTAATTACAAAGTTCATTGAACTTACAGGGCATAGAATGTTATCACTGCCTTAAATGTAAAAATATTTTAAGTCACAGTAATTTATACTAATCAGATAAACATGTCCTACCACATGTTTACAAATCTTGTATTTATTAAAATCACTTGTTCCATGAAACCAGTATTATATGTACAATAAACTAATCAATGTATATATACACCAATCACACACTAATGGAACTGTAAACATCAAGACCCACACTTGGAACTTTCAGAAGAACTGTGTTTGTGGATATAGAATCTCGACGTCTGTAACTTCCGGAACAAAGAAATGTACTTCCCGGCGGCTGTAGTCCTAGGCACGATGAAATTTTCACAAAATATTGTCCTGTTCATTGCCGCCTCACTGAGATTTCCATACTGAAGCTTGCAAAGAAAGGTGAGAACGAAAGTGTAACAGTTGAAATTGTCTTCATCATAGCTATTGGGAACCAAGTAAAAACACATCAATTTTTCACATCCTACAAAATACTTCAAAATTAAGATATTTGGGAGGAGAATTAATATTAAGTGCAGAATAAACTGTAAGACTAAAGGTCTCCCCAAGTACTTGTTTTATTTAAAGGTGTAAACAAATTAAATCTGCATTAGCCCTTTTTGGAGCAACACCTCATATATAATGATTTTGTACCTGGGAGCCGATTAGTATTAAAGGAACAGGTTCAGTGTTTGCACAATAAATTCAGACTTTTAAAACCAGCACAAGAAACAACTGACAAAAACACATGTGGCAAAGTGGCAAAACACTAAAACATGTAAAAGGTGGAGACTTGGGACAATTAAATTTCACATTTCAAATTTTGAGTTTTCCAGGAGTTTTAATGTAATTTATTTAGTTTCTGAATTTAAAGATACTCTGGATTTATTAAGAACAGACTATGACAATCATCTTCCAGATTTCACACTATTATAATTTTAGAGTATATAATAACAGACACAGGGAGGACCAGAGGTTAACTAATAGCTTCCCACTTCTGTGATACTTGTTCACTAAAAGTATCTTCAAACTGTTTATCAAAAGCCTTTGAAAAATAATCTCCTGCACAATATGTTTACTATTAGTTTTGTGACAGTCATATATCACAAGCATTTTATAGATTTAAGTACGAAATATTTTTTGTTCAGTAAACCATTTACTTATATTTTGTAGACAATATATAAATTAAAACACATTGAGAGATAGACTATGCAGGTAATACTAATAACAAGTTACAATGTATGATATTATTTAACTGAATTTTAATACACTATTAATTTTGTTCAGTAAAGTTTTCTTAATGAGAGACTATATTTACAATTTCAGAGAGCACTTACGGAAACACATTTCACGGTTATGTGTAAAAATATTAATTTCTAACTTTGTGACCAGTTCAAAAGTAAGGTGCATTGTTTTCCTTTGGTTTCTAGAATAATGTTAATAATGTTGTGGTCCAAGCAGTGCCTGGTTTATTTGTAAGCAACACCCCCTGCCAGTCAGCACCTGTGAGACATGCAGCGTGCAATCAGTCAATTGCAGGTGGATAAATACGTTGAGGGCTGCGCGCTATTGACTATTAAAAGTGCATGCATCAACCAAGTGCGGGGTTGGGAACCCCATCAGTCACGGCTCAAGCAGTGCATGGATGGGATTCCCAGTGTGATCCTTCCACTCACTCCTTGCTCGGCATGGGCAGGTATAACACAAAAGCGAGTCATACCACCCGTAGCTAGATTCGCAAGCGCAGCACTGAGTGTCCAGAAGCGCAGCACTGAGTGTCCAGTCTAGCACTCGGAGGAGGAAGTAGCAGCAGAGAGCTCTGCACAAGAAATGTGTTTGGCACTTTTTAGACCTACCACATGTGCTGACAAAGTTAAGTAGTCTTTTTCAACATGAAACCGAAAGCCTAGCTATGTAGCCTTTTCAACGCAATAATAAAAGGTCTAGCTGTTCCCCCTTACACTAGGCGCACAAATACTGTAGTGAGGAATACACTGAGCTATAGGCTATTCAAGGTAAAGTGAGCACTTTTTAAGGCCTTTATAAAATTTTCCTTCCATACAATTTCTTTCTTCCTGCTGCTTTTAAATATAAACATTGCAATGTGACCAATAAACACAGTGTATACAATTCACCACCCTTAAAATTTAATGTCTGAGGCGGCAATAAGATATATTTGTTAATGGTTAATGGCTGTTGGGAGGCCCTTAAAAAGTGCTCACTTTACCATGAACAGCCTATACCAGTCACACACCATTTTCTAGCCTTGTCTCAGGTACAGGAGTGGTAGGGCAGACCTTGTATGATGCACACCACTACAACGAAGATAAATACTGTTAGCACCAGTGAAAACAACTGTTTGCAACCACCGAAAATGGACAGTGCCGAGGCTTCCATGGAAATACAGGTCACTGCAACTGCTGCGCATATAACTGCAAATGATATAGACTTGCAATCAGATGCAAAAAGACAGAAAATAGCCTGCAAAATCGCACCTCCTCAAGGCAGCCAACAGCACCTCAGGGCACAACACAGATCCAGGTGCCTCCCAGTGCTCCAGATGCCAACGGTCCAATCACGTGGCCGCTGGCTGCAATCCTGCACCTCAGTGTCGGTACTGCAGTGGCAGACACCTCACAACCATATGTGAAATCATCATCAATCGCACAAAAGTCAAATGCGCACAGTGCAGAGACAGCCGCTGTGCGAACTATCACGATTGCACCAAATACCAAATACAAAGCAGCAAAATGGAGTCATCTCCCAGTCGACAAGCGAAAGGTGAGGGAAATTCAGTCTAAGCAAGCCATAAAGACAAATGCTCGCACTGACACCTGGCAACAAGCTGTGCCACAAAATGCCCTGACTGAGCCACAGATCGCACCAGAAAGGAACTACCAAAATACAATTGTTTTGCCTTACTGGACCTGTAACGTACGAGAGGTTGCTTGGACCAAGTCTCAGCAGCCAGTCTCTTCCTTAGGAACTCCGTACTCTGGTTGAGCGTCCACAGGCCAAGCGAGTGGGAGCCTTGTGCGGAGGGTGGGGAGTTGTCCTTACGCTAAGGATTGATATCCACTTCTACTTCAAAACCTTCTGATTTATTATAACTCTTGAATATACATTGTACAGCATCAGAGAGACAGTCTTGGGATGAGTCTGCTTACAAAATGAGAGCTTGAGCGCTAGAGAGAGAGAGCTTACACACTAAGGCATCAAGTATATATACTCTGCTACTGTGGGAGTCATATTTTCAGGTGTGATGCTACTGGTCGTGGCCACACCCGTCTCTGGAATTCTCAGTATGATAACAAATGGGGGAACCCTGCCATATGATCTATGAGTCCCCTTCTTTCACTCTTGATACCCCTGCACCATATATGATAACAGACCGGGAGACACGCTTCCATTGGCTGGTCCTATGCGGACCCCAGCACGTGTGTTTGGTCATTGTGACCCTCCTTCCAGAACAATATATGATTAACCAATATCGGTGCCAACCAGTCATGTTTCCCCTCAATCGAAAAACAATCTAAGTTCAGTATTTCGTGACTGGAACCCTCAATATAATTACGGGCCACAACAGGCCCAGCAACAGCCACAGCTAGTACCCACATTCAACACATACAAGTGACTGCAGAGAGAAATGACATTTTTCCCCCTGGCAAATATTCCAATACCCATGGACCTGAATCTATGTTGGAGCGTGCTAAGCAGTGTCCTCTGGGCAAAAAAAAAAACTGCCAAAAATAAGGCAAATATGCCACACAAAACCAAAATTCAGCTCCTGAGACATCACAGAAACGCACTGCGGATAGCACCAAGGTGACTGCAGGCCCTGTCTCCTCCAGCCAATCAGGGCACGGCACTGTCTACACAAAAGCAGGTGCCCACAATCCGAGACATTAGTGTCCCAGAGGCTCCCATGAAGACAACATCTGTGTCGCCAGACCCAAATGCCATTATGCAGGCAGTCCACTAGTCAGACACTAGTCAACCAACACCCAGAGTTGACTAACATATTGCAACCTCTCTGCAATGCAATCTGATACTCCATACTGATGAATAACGCTATGCAAATGCACAAAAAAATAACCATGACAATTGCATTCTTGCTACAGCTGGTTAAGAATCCTGGCCATACTGCAAACACAAAATAATGCAGTTACATTATTAACACTTACACATACACTCTATAGTTTTCTGGAATTCACAAAGCCTTAGCTCAAAAAAGAACGAATTCATAGGCTATTTGAATCATTATAAAATTAAAATTGCGGCAATTAACGAGACACATTTTACACAAAAGTCTTGTTTTCTGTCCTACGCTATGCTATATACAGAAAGGACAGGCCTTAGGAGAGAGGAAGGAGCGAAAGAGTAGCAATTTTTGTCCACAATTCTGTCACTCATAATGAAATAATGCTTCCAGATTTTTCAGCACTGAAATATTGTAATGATGCAGTTATTAATAATTTAATTGAGACATGTACTTAATTTTCTTATGTTTTGAGAGGAACTGTAATTGATTATCAGTATTCAAAGATTTGGCTGTGTTAGAATGTTTATCTGTCATGCATTTGTGTTTCCTGAAATCACAGTTGAGGTTGCATCAGAAATCTGAGATAAAAGATTTTACCACTAGATATTTTTTCTTTCGAAAATGTTCTAGAAATTCAATTATTTTACTACTACGTAATTCAGCTGATGTGGTAAGGTAGTTGCGATGGGGGTTTGCATAGTATCCGAAGGGATTCCGTACTACGCCATGCCCTTATTTCATCAGTTTGGGGGGGGGGGGGGGGGGGGTAAAGCACGTGGTGATTTACATCAGGTGTGCCAGCCGCCCGGTAACAGTTTTCAACCAGCTTTCAGACACACATCGAGCGTGGCAAATTTTGCCCACACCAGCAAGCACCAGTGATCTCTACTTCTCTATTTTTAAACTTCAATTTTCAGTTAATAACCTTTATTCTACTAAATTATTTCCACCAGTGTGGGAGGTCACTAGGGTGCTAGAAGGGAACTACATGGCACCTTTATTTATGTTTCATGTCTCCAGCGAGCGAGTAAAACCGAGCTGTGATTCCAGTCGCCAATTCTAGCGTATGCGACATTACAAGCTATAGGTATTGAACTAAAATTACACCAGTAACACAATAAGCTTCTAGTAATTTATGCCCCGCCTGGGCGCTCCACACAGGCTGACCTAAATCTGCTTTATAATAATACAGGCCATATCTTCCTCGCACTAGGCAATATAAATGCGAAACACCTAAATTGTAATTCACAAAATAGAACAGCCCATACGATGCTCTTGCAAAGGCATCAAGCAACTACGAATTATCAAGTAATAGCCCTAGTTGAGCCAACTTATAACCCACCTAATTTCAATCAACATCCTGATATACTGTACTTAATGTCTTGGCTGAACAGTTCACAAATGGATTTTGACCTGCAGGTTGAACATGACCTATCTTCAGAATATTACCCAGTTCACATTGATTTTTATAATATATTCACAAAAGCAAATGTCCCAAGAAAATTAAAAAATATTCTAAAGCTGACTGGTGGGGTTTTGTGGACTATCTTTTTGAAAACCTGCACGATTCTCTGCTAACAACACAGAATGTTGACAAAGCTATAAATGTACTTACAAGCATCATATAGCAAGGCGTGGCCGAACATAAACTTGATATATTTCTGCAGAATATATACAGGATTTAATCACGCAGAAAAACTGCCTAAGGGACCAGTATTCCAGATACCAAGATTGACAAACCAAAGCACGAATGACTGAAATACAGGCTGCCATTTCAGACAAAGCACCACTCTAGCGAGCAGTATACGGGATGCAAAATTAGCTAAACTTTCACCACACAATAACTTATGGGGCTTAACAAAATACCTTTTAAATAAGATAGAAAAAAAAACCCTACTCTTACAAACTAACACAGAGATTGCATTCACTCTTGAAGCAAAGATACAAGCCTTTACCAATGTGCTAGAAAATTCGTTTGAGCCAAATCAAGACCCCTGCGACAGGAATTTCACGATACAAATTCAAAGTGAATTAAATTTTAAACAAAGGCGTTCAAAGATGAACCTGAATATACTCAGTCAAACAAAATAAAGCTTGCAATTTGCCACATGCATTTTAGAAAAGCAGCAGGAGCTGATGGCATTCAAGAAATTAAATTAAAGAAAATCCCTGAGCTGGCCCTTGAGTACACAGCTAGCTACATGTATCAATGCTATTCTCAAGCTGGAACACTTTCCAGACGATCGGAAAGCCGCAAATGTAATTGTATTCCACAAGCCAGGCAAAGATAAAAAATTAAGGCCAATTAGCCTATTAAATGTTCTATCTAGGGTGACGGAATACATATATAACCCAACAGCGGATTAATGCACACATTACCAGCCACAACTTACTGTCTGAAGAGCAGTTTGGCTTCTGGCAAAAGCACTCAACAACACATCAAATTGTGTGAACTGAATATATAACACATTCCTTCAACTGGGAGGACTTATGTCTTTTCAGTCATATTAGACATTGATAAGGCCTTTGATCGAGTGCTTCAAGTGGGCCTACATGACAGATTATACTAATTAAAATTCCCTGACTTCTACATAAAATTATTAGTCAGCTACCTTAATAGCAGAACTTTTACTGTCACGCATGCTGGATTATCTAGTAATGTGCACTGTCACAGTGGTTTTGATTTGCGTGAGACCAAACACGCAGGTAAATGGGTATTACTGGTTCAGCTAACGTTTTGTGCCAGTGACTCTGGCTGGGCACATCAGTTGGAGACTGGGAACAAAATTATGCACTATCGGTACAGTGACCTGCTTTCGTGAAGATGGCTTTGGTGCAAAGTTTCCCCCAGTGGGAATAGCTGTCTGTATAATCGGTTGGCGGGATGTGTCAGTGAGACCTGGCTTACTCAATGAGGCTTCAGCCGAAGATGGTGTAGCTGCTACAGGCTAGCTGGAACTGGTGATGCTGGCAGTAGGCTGCAGGACTTTGATACAGTGTTGGCCAACACGGTACCATCGATTCCAAGTTGCTGATTCCGGGCTCCAGAACCTGGGGTTGGCTACTCCGTACCTTATCTTGGTACCCTGCATTAGCTCTTGTACGACAGGGTGGTATTCCCTAAGAATACGTATGTGAGGCAGGAAATAGATATACGAGTACACAGGGGAGGTAGGCCTCTCTAACAGATGGGTTAGTGCAGCGCTGTCCCGGTCAGCTTGCCTACTAAGAGTAGGAGGGGCTAGTACACACAATCGCTTGGCGTTGATACAGGCTGTCCTTTGCTCCTTCCTCCGTTGGTCGTGCCTTACCTTAAAAGGCATAAAAGTTGGGTTACCACTTAATGATAGTTACTGTCCACCGTGAACATGAGACAGTGACCTATCTTAGTGTACTTCCAGCAGTGGCTCCTGGCACGAGCTCGGTGCTCCAAAAAGCCCCACCACCTCTGGCGGGCGAACTAGAAGCGTTGAGCCGTATGGACCACCTTCCTGCCACTACTGGGTGTAGGTCGCAACAAGGGACAGGCTGTAGCTTTCGAACAAATAACCCTGTCAGCATTCAGGTGCTCCGATTAGGATACAACTCAAAAGTACTGTCTCTCCCTGGTTGGATGAGTTACTAGTGGCGGTGGCTCTACCGTTCTATCCCCAGAGGTCTAGAATGGGTGGCCATTGAATGGTGTGTGTGGTTAGCTGTACGGATCCCTGATGGGAATCTGCAGTCCTACTCTATGTAGTACTGGTATACTCAAATCCAGTCTCGGCTGACAGTGCACAGCAAGTATTATTCCTAATGGTCAATGTAATATACCTCTAGGATAAATACCCTTGGTGAAAGATCAAAACTGTATTTATTAAGAACGTAATAAATAGTGATGTGTGCTATCTCCTAACCAAGCAAAGGTGAGTATGGAAGTAACCTACACTTTAAAGGTGTAAGCTACCTGCTTCTAGCTACTCAAGACGACTAGTGGCGTTGACAGCTATGAAAACAACCCAGTCGCAGCTAACTATATCAAGGGAAGTCTAGAAGTAACAATTATAATAAAAGGAGACCACTATTCTAATAGCAGTGGGTGTAGTTGCTCTACTAGCAAGATGAGGTGGCTGCTGGTCCAGGAAAAACAGCAGCGGAACGTGAGCCGGGATGCAGAAGAAGAGCTTCTGGTAGATGGCGGTGGTTGCCAACAATGAAGCCTCTGGTAGCTGGTTGTAGTTGTTGACAATGACGCCTCTGGTAACTGCAAGCTGCAGAAGAGCTTCTGGTGACGTCCAAGGTAGCAGCCTCTGGTGGCTGCAGAAGACTGTTGGGTGGTAGATGGCCCCAGCACACAAAGTGAAGGAGCAAGCTACTGACCCAGAAAGAACAAATTGCGAGCCCGGTTATGTACTGACTTATATAGTCCGAAGGACAGGGGCCATGCTGGACCGCTGTGGGAGGTGTGATGTTGCCTCTTGACTTCCCTCTCGTGCGAGGCCGGAATGGGGGTAGCTACCCTCTGCCCAGCCGCTTAGCTTCCTGCATAATCGGCAGTGCTCGGTTTTACCCCTAGGCGGTTGACAGCTTGTAGACTCTCAGTACATAGCCGGGGGGGGGGGGGGGGGTGTCTGCTGGCTTGCGCAACCTTATTTCTCACGTGTTTGGAATTGTCGTCCAGGGTAGTGAAGTCCGTATAATAAGTTGGCGGTGTTTGACTCTCTCTCGGGTGAAGTAGGTATACTTGAGTCAGATAAGTCGTAATCGTTGTAGTATAATACATGAGAGCGACATGCATCAATTTTTCACTGCAAAGGAGCAAAGTTTGCAAACACAACAGTTTATACTGAAGTGTCACAAGGCAGCATACTTGGCCCTGTACTATTCATATTCAACATTTATACACAAGAACTACCGAACCCAACCACCGACTGATGCAATTCCGTGGCTATGCTGACAACACTGTCATATTCAGTCGCTCACACGAACTTGGCTTAGAAAAACGAAAGCTACAAACTGCCTTTCAAGAATTTTACACAAAATGGCAAATTATAATAACTGTTGGAAAAAGCAAGGTGATTGTTTTTATGCACAGAGCACTACCACACACTGCCAATCACCCAAAAATCACACTCTTTGCAGAACATATACTGCACAAAGATGTTGTGAAATATCTAGGTGTGCATATGGACCAAAAACTCACCTGGAAAGCAGATATAGACGCTAAATGCTCAAGTGCAAATGCCAGGCCTTTTACCCTCTATCCTATACTAAATAGACAATGTGCAATAATATGCAATACAGCAGATTTGCTTTACATGATGCTTATACACCCTGTCATTACCTATGATGTGCCTACATGGGCACATGCAGCAAAAACACATATTAAGAAATTACAGATCATACAAAATAAACGTCTGTGAATAGCTGCAGATGTGCCTAGATACTGCCTCATTAGAAATCTGCGTAACAAACTCAAAATTGACAGAATGAACCAGGACTTTGTCAAACTCGCAGAAAAATTATACACAGACTGTATTGATAATGTCAACCCGAAAATATATATTCTCGACCATTGTGACCCCGACAAGACCCTCAAACTCGCATAAAAATTCTACACAGACTGTGCTGATAATGCCAACACAAAAATATCAAGTCTGACGAGGCTCAAAAATACAAGCAGGCTTTCAGCCATTTACGCAAATGTACCAAAAAAATTAGCGAAGCACTGTGTGATCACAGAAAATGGCAAAACATACACCGTATAGCCGTAGCTCGGCACTGACCCTATGAATTACATTGCAACCACACTGCTCTACACACATGCTGAAACACTCCTCTCATCTGACAGCTGTTTGTGTGTACGGCCCTTCACCACTGCCCATTCCAAAATGGCAAGCATTGTGAACTCTCTGCAGCAGCTGGTGGGGTATGTGTAGAGGTACACACATTATACAACGTACACTATAATACACTCACATGCGCAGAAACACTTCTCTCATCCAACAGCTGTATGTATGTATGTATATATGCATGCATGTCTGTATGGCCCCTCGCTGCAGCCGATTCCAAGGCAGCAGACGTCGTGTGCTCTCTGCCGCAGCTGGTGAGGGTTGTGCGGAGGCACACCTATTCTAATATGCACACTCAAACACACATATTACTACACAAAGCTGCAAGCAAGGTAGCAAACATGGTGATGTACACATTATTAAAAACTAAAATTTCTTTCTCTTTTAATTGCCTGTAACACTAAAACTTTTTTCTTTGTTGCAGAGAGATGACTGGTGTCTGTCGGGTGGGTGGCTCAGTTCTGTCCCTCACCACCAAGACCACATAGCGTGACTGGTTACATTCCAGCTTCCCACTAATTTCATATCACCCCACGACAATCCCACACAAGTCTATCTTTGCTAACTAATAAATTACCCTACTTTCTCCCGCCCTAATCCAGTTAAAGGAATATATACATTTATCATCCGTGACTGTTGCACAGATTTTCCCAGTGCCCTCCCATCTAGACCATTCCTCTTTCGGGGTGTGTCCATGGCTGCAATTGTGGCCATGGCACCGCACAACCCTGCTATAGTCACTATGCATGTGCCCCTTTTAAACATAATAACCCCGACCTATGGTGTATAGGGCTTGCCCTGAAACGAATCCCATTCTCCAACCATTGCCAGATGGCTCACAAAACTGTGAAGGAGGTCATGCTGGCATAGCAGGATTTGGGAGCTTGCCAGTTTAAAATCAGAAAAAAAAACATAATTGCCTGTGGCTATTTTGTTTGAGCAACCATTGTGAGATGATCAGTGTATAGGACCGATGAATGGCATCCTTTGTAAAGGATAGGGCAGCCATTGTTATTCAGTTGATGGACACATGAAACTTGTTTGCTCCCCTATATGGAGACAAAAAGGAAATCCACATGGGTTTAGGAGTTTTCGTAAGCCTGTTGGCAATACATTAGTTGGCTGGTGGTGGCGTGCAGGCTACGATTAAAGAGACGGTCTGACAACACTCCAATTTCATTCTTTAGTACTAAGAATAGGGAAATCCTGGGCAACAGCTGAACGAAATTGACTGTGGCAAAGCTGGCTGCCGGTGGATGCCGGCCTGTAGTGTTCCCTTCTGCTGGGTATATATGACTCACTTGCCTGGGGACCGCCACTATCACTATCACTGACACAGACTATCACTGGTCGGGGCAACCAGTGTCAATACTTGGGGCAGTTCCATGAGCAGTAAATCTCAAATGGACTACTTCGATATTTCTCGAGACTAAGGGACAATCACCTTCCCCTTACAGATGAAGGCTGGCCTGTGGTGTACCCCTCTATATTGAGTATACATGGCATGCTTGACTAGGAATCCCTAGATGGACAGTTGTCACGGCCCCACCTAAGGTAGCTAGTGCCAGTCTGTGTCTGATTCCAACATCAAGGAATACTTCCTAACCCTACATTAGTCCCATCCCTACCCCCTTTTCCAGCCCTGGTGTGGCGGTGGCCTGAGGTGTTCCCCTCTGTTGAGTATACATGGCTTGTGCATTGAGGGTTTCTACCACCCTCTTGGGAGGCTGTTATACACGAGATAATTAGAATCGTAAAATGACTGCCCTGAAATCTGTTATTTCTGGCTACTAATGTAACTTAAAAGAGCCAAACTATAATTAGATTACAACTAATAAAATAAACAATCCCTTTAAAAGATATTTTTATTAAAAAAAAAAAGTTCTGTTTATTACCGGTACTCACGTAAACAAATATGGTGGCCACCATGTTCCTTCTTCAATCGTCATAACACGAAAAAAAAAAAAAAAAATAGAACAGTAGTCTTAATTCACTGTATTTTTATGATAATTTAAAAAAAGGCCAAGAAAGAAATACCAATGCTAAATGAATAAATCAAAACATAAGCACGTGTAAACAATATTAAAAATCACAGTCACTTCCATCGCTGCTTGAATCACTACCTGATGATGTGTTCACATGTTGCAGCATGAAATAGTCTGTACAGTGCAGTGTGCACGATATGCCAGTCACTTTGCAACTCTTGGCAATCATTTCCTCGGTGATTGATCACCATGCAGCCAGGATCCATGCGCAGTGTTTGATCAGCGTTGCCGATTTGCGATAAAAGATACTCTTTCTGTTATCGTAGAGCAATCACGTACCTTTGAAAATCTAGTAGCTTTCTGTCGTATCTTTCTGGCATTTTTTGTGCCAATGTGGTTCTGCGGCAAATAGAAAGCAGCTTTCCCTTCATAAATCTTTGTACCCATCCATAACGTGCTTTGAATTTTGCCGGCTCAATGTTGAGTTTACGAGCTATTTTACATGCTTCCAACTGCAGCATTTCAGTAGAAACAGAATATCCATCTTTTCTTAAATTCATGATGAACTCAAACAATTTCTCTTCCTACTTCTGGACACGCACATGCCTTGCCACGAAACACAAATTTGTTGTTAGGTGCACTTTGTAGCTTTTATTTTTGCCGGCACCACTCCCGAATGCACTGTGCATTAACAGTCAACTTTCTTGCAGCAGCTCGATTACTATTTTCCTCTGCGTATCGCACTACTTGTAACTTAAATACTGCACTGTAACCCATACACACTTTCCCCATTTTTATTCAAAGCCACGTGTTACAAAGCATTACTATTCCTAGCGCTACTACTGGTACTGCCTGAATTCTGAGGAAAGGGACACAAGAACCTGCAGATGTTTACCAAAATGTGAGAGATATTGCTGGAAGAAAATGGCATACCTTGCTCACAGTGGGTAGACGCTACGCGGAGACAGCTGGGAGAATAAACACAAAAAAGGCGACACAAATGTGAAGATTTTGTGGGAACCTGGGAAGTATTAAAAGAATGTCTACAAGGCTGGTTCGGGGCTGGAACTTATAGCAGAAATTAACCAGGGAACTTTATGGCTAACTCCAAGGAGAAAGAGGAAAAGGAGAAATCTTTATCCACAGGAAAATATAACTATAAAACTGAATGTATCCAGAGGAGAAGGTAAATGGAAACTTTCCTCTAAACATAGATCTATTACACCTGAATATCAGGACACTGTCAGTGGAGAAATTAGCAAAGAGAGCAAAGTTGGAAGAGCAGGATCAAGAAAGAAACAATATGGAACCTAGCGAGCAGACTATAGAGGTACGAGGTACAGAGGAGGTACCACCCTCAACTGCCCATCTGCCAAGGCCCAAAACCACTATGGATCTCAGTTTACGTGGGTTGCAGCACGTCAGGGCACTGAAAACGAAACTGCCCCAACCAGACAAGGAAACCAAGATAAAATAAGGAGGAACAAAGAATAGAAAGAACCCAACAAGAACGGGTAGGAAATGCCAAAACTGGGCCAAGAACAGGACCCGCCAACCCAGGCAACCAGAAACGGGGGCCCAAGGAATGAACTCCAAACAACCTAAAGGATTGAGTGAGGAAGACTCCGATGCTGAGGTACCAAGAATCCTGATAGAATCTCCATAGAACAAAGACCCATCATCCCCACAAATCAAACAGTTCACCTGGCAGAGCCCAGCAGTTAGCTGAAACTAGAAGAAACCACAACGCTAACCTTCCAGATAGGGAGAATGATCGAAGATGAGGAAACATTCTACGTGTCTCATTATCTAGGCGAAGAATAGATACTGGGATTACCCTTGATGGAAAAGCAAGAAAGTGGGCTTGAATGCTTGGGAAAAAGAAGCCATCCAGAAATTCAAGAAAGAGTGATCCTACCTTGGATCTCGGAAAGCATTCAGAAAGAGTGGGAAGAGGTCCAACACCTACTACCATAGAACCAGGCGGCAGAACATGGAAATACTGGAACAATATGCGTCTTTACAGCCAAGAACCCATGAAACAGACCAGAAGCATAGACCATGAGATCCTCATAAAAATGGACCAGCCAGTACGAGTAAAGCAGGGCCAACCTTCTCCTATCAAGAAAGACATCATCACTGAGCAGGTCCAGTCAATGAAATGCCAGTGTCTAGTGGAAGCGGTTAGTTCCCCTTACAACTCAAGTGTAGTGCTGGTACCAAAGAAGGATGGAGAACTGATATTCTGCATGAATTACAGGACTCTTAATGCAGTCATCTACGATGCAACGCCTTCCACAGTTAACCTCTGGACTTACACAATGGATACTGGCAAATACCCACGAAACCAGGATCCCGACATTTTACAGCCTTTACTACCCCTGATGAAGAAACACTGCAGTTTTGGATAGGCTCTCAAGGCCTTGCTGTTAAGAGCTGCCCAAATCTCATAACTCACTCACTCACTCTGTAGTTTCGGGTAATGCCTTTTGGGCTGAAAAATGCTCCTTCCATGTTTCAGAAATAGATGCTGATGGAGGTCCTAGTGGATTATGTGAGCAAATTTTGCTATGCATACCTAGACGACATCATTGTGTACTCTGATAATTGGAATGCGCATAAACGTTACCAGAGTCTGGTGTTAGAACGACTACAGATTCATGGTCTGAGTTGTAAACTTCAGAAATGCCATTTCGGTAACGATAAAATCATACATCTGGGCCACATAGTAACTCCAAAAGGAAATGAGGCTATCCCAGAGTTCGTGACCACCATTTTGGAAGCAGAGGCCCAAAAATCCAGATAGGAACTCCGACAGTTCCTGGGCACTTGTAGCTGGTAGAGGGTCTATGTCCCACACTTGGAAGAAAACATAATGATGAAAGGTACAAATAGATGAGAAACCTTCAGGAAGCCTTTGACGAGGTAAAGCATAAATTCCACTAACTACTTTGGCTCCATCGTCCAGATCCCGACAGAACACTGATCTTGCAGACTGATGCAAGCAGAGTTGGCATGGGAGCAGTATTATACCAAGAGGAGTCCAGGGAGAAAAACAGATAATTGGACATGCCAGCGTAACACTAACAGAAACTGAAAAGAAATATTCAGTGAGTGAACAAGAGTGACTTGCTGTGGTGCGGGCCATAAAGAGGTATTGCCGTTACCTGGAGAACCATCAGTTCATACTAAGAACAGACCACCTAGCACTGCTACGGCTTCACAAAACCAAGGAAGAAAGGGCAAAGCTGACAAGATGGGGGCTACTGTTACAAGAGTTTTTGTATGATATCGAACACTGCCGAGGGACAGAGAACGTCTTTCCTGACGCTCTTGACACAACATCCAGGTGAGGACAAAGTTGCAGAAGAAAAAATGGAAGAATGGGATAGGATGGTACCTCCAGACGATCTAAAGAAAACGCATGAGGACAGAAAGATCACATTACACACCCTGTGGAAGAAACAGGATAGTAATTCGTAATAGTGGTAATTTATCAAGCCATCATTATCTGTCATCACACAATGGTTCTATTGTGTCATAAAAACTTAAAAATAGCAAACTAAAATGCATACGAAAAATAAAAAAACTAACACAACCAAACCATTTTGAGGGAAAAAAATGATGGAAAGTATGATGGGAAGCAAGAGAGAAGTTGCAGGACTGTGTTGACTACCTGAAAGACGTCCAGCAAGGCCGTCCAGACACCTCCTGGAGAGTGGAGTCCCAGTGCTCGCTCCATGGTCCTGCCGCACCATCAACCACGAGGCACTGCTGCCACAACGCTGCTTCATTCTTCTTAACACCTTCCCTGTCAAATTCCACCACTTCTCCCTGTGAGGTTGTCACTCCTATATGCAGGTCTTTAGTGTTCAGGTAATCACTGCAACAAAAATTATTAACTGAACATTACTCAAATATATTAAAGTAAACCATAGATTTTACAACCCCCAATATTGAGGAAGCAGCAATTTTAAGAAAACATTCTCATAATACTTCAAATCACAAAAATTTAAGAAAAATATAAAAAAATTGTCTGTAAAAATTCAAAAAATTGCACTCAAAATACACTAAAAAATATGTATGTTAGCATGCAGCATTAAAATGTAGGCTAGGGGTTATGTTGCTGCAATCAAATGGTAGGTCAAAATCTGTAAAACAAAAATATCTGGCGAAATTCTCTTAAAATGTTTGACGGGGCCACACCAGTTAGGCTGCACGCACAAATAAAAATATGTCAAACTTTCCTCTCTTTCCTGCTAGGCACTATTGTAAGTGTGTAACATGCTTGATGCTTCATGCAGAACAACAGTGTTAGATTTTATGTGAGCAAAATTTGCAGAGTAGCAATTTTGAGGTCATTTTCGGAAATCAACAAAAAATTCCAAAAATGTTATACAAAAATAGAAAAATATTAGTAAAAATGTAATCAGTTGTCATCAAAATCTATTAAAAAATTTGTTAATTAGAGATGAGATAAACTACAAAATATGCGTGTTGTAATGTTGTTACCCTTAATCGGTATGTCGTAGTAAAAAAAAAAAGAAAAAAACTGGGAAACAATGCATTAAAATCGGTGGTTTGGCGTGAGCGTTGCAAAACATGTGAAGAGCAGAGGATAGGAGACATGCCGAACTGCTCAGGCTGTCCCCCCAAAGGCTCTTTTGTCCCTACTTCGTTGGTCACGAGGACACCACACTGGTTGCTAGGCAACCAACTTACTCTCCCAAACATGTAAGGGGAGGAAATGAGGTCACCCCAGGGCAGTGTAAACGTATCTCTCCAAGCCTCACATGTACATTTGCCTCTCAATATACAGTTTCATACATTAGTGTATCAATCTAATGCACTGAAAATTGTGTGTATGAGACACTTGTTTATATTAACATTGATTTGAAGTGATTAATATTTCAATTTAAAAAAAATCTTGTAATTTTTGAGTCAGATGCAAACAAACATGGACATTAAGATTGGTTTCTTTACTACTTAAATGAAAAATTTAAAACTTTTATTATGCTCGTGAGTTACAGGTGCTTGGTGCTTATGTGTTATATGGCAACAAAGGGATGTCGTATATGCCCTTCCAAGATATCAATTTATTCAGAAGATGTGTGCTTAAAGTTGAATGCTTTACATACAAGAAACCTCATGGAGGTGTTGGGAAACTTCAAACCTCAAAAACTTTAATTCTTGGTACAGTCATGTTAAGTGCATCATGTTCAGAAAACGTTACTCTTCAACAGCTTCTGCTAAAACCAATAACAATCTTTTGAATAAGAAAAAGTATAACTGATTTACAATACAAGCAAATACTGTGTGTGTCTGCCCTGGAGCCCAAATAAATATGGTTATCTGACATTTGCACTGATGCATGACGCTTTTCTAACAATGGTGATTAGACGACTTCAGCTCATTCCTATGCATAGCTTTGCTTTTGAGTCTCAAAGTTTGCATTACCGTTTTTATCCTGCCACATGATGGTACTGTTCTGTTTACCGTTTAGGATGGACGTCTTAGCCAGAGTAGATTGTTTTATTCAACGGCCCACTGTAACTATGCATCTAGAGCAGCGAGTTCTTTTACCCACTACTAGATAGCGCCACTAGTGGGATTCTCAGTTTGTTCTTTTTCGTTCCCCAGCCGGCCAGTGATGTCACGTCAGAGAGCTATTTTTTTGCCACCCCCACTCTGTGACCACCCCTCCCCTATACGAAGTGCCAGCCAATCAGCGCTGGGTAGCGGCCTGAGTTGAGTATACAAGGAGAGTTGCCACTCAACTCCAGACCAGTCTGCACGTGCTGCTAGGACACTGATCAAACTGAAACCAGTTCTCATACTTCCACCATGCTAGCCACCAGGGAAGGATTAAACTGTCTCCAGTCTTCAGCTGTCCAGCACCCGTTGCTCGGGCACTGACCAGCCTATGCCTTAAGGCTTAGCTTACCCTCAGTATGTTTTCTCCAACTGCGTTAAATCAATAGGGAAACTCCTTGTTTACATTGATTACTTCACTGCACTTCTGTGCCAGAGGGATACTCCAATCCTTTACGCCCTACCCGAGAGTTATCCTGTATCATCCTGCTTAGTCTACCTAGTACTATGCCAGTTACGCCATTCTGTTGTCTACCCACTAGACACAGCAGCACCCTCACTGCAACAATAGGAGTCAGCGATAGCTAGTTCATCAGTTGTTTTCACAACGCTAGCCTACCCTATCCTTATTGTTAGGAACCGGTCACCTCTACCGGCACCATACAGACAGCTTCCCGGCAGATGCTCGTGCCGACGTTAGGATGTAGTGTAGCACGTCATCACGTGTTGTTTCCCTAATAAGGAAATAAAATGTGTGTTTTGCTGCAATCCTGAGTTTCACACTTCCAGTAGACTTGCACCTTTCCAAGTTGACGCAAGACCAATGTAGGTGATACCGGGAAGTCACTCACTCGAGCCAAAAAAACATTGTTGCCTTCCACGTGTACCTTAGACGGCCACCCTTTCTATCTACGCTGTAGGTAGAACGGTGGAGCCCACACAGGTATAATGCTCCTGGACCAGCTTGTCAACTCGGTGCTAGCTTCTTTTTCCACTGCGTCTAAGTGCCAAGAAAAACTGGCGTTCCATGAGTTGGGAAGACTCGGCTAGGACGACACTCGTGTGTTATGACCTAAGATGGTGAGGCCTGACTTTCAGATCATACTACACATCCTCGCCAGGTACTGAAATAGGATATCTGCCCAGTCGACGGCCCTCAAGTAGTTTTACATGCTGTAATCACCACAAAGACCCTGCAGTGCCTTGCCAATATGAAGGGTGTTGTGCAATTCCAAAGACCTTTACCAAGCGTCACGGGCTTCAGCCCATGACGGTTGGAGTGCCATAGACCCTAATTGCCTCCGGGCGATTGCACGAGCTTACCCCTGCTCTCGTCGCCTCCATTACGCAGCTTGGCCTCAGGGAACGGGAACAAGCACTTCAACATCTGCAGGACCCTGTCGAGCCAGAAGTACCAAGGAATCTGTTCCCAAACCAAAACGAGTAGGTACTGAAGTTCACCCTCTGCTGGCCGCCTACTTTGCCCAGCCAGACCAACGGCATACGGAAGTGATTGCCTATTTGGTTCCAGCTGATCTAATGCAAGCTTCACAGCCATCACTTAGGCAACCCCGCACACCTCCACCTGCCGCTCCACCAGGAGCCCTAAACGCACCTCCTACCTGTTCAGCTGATAATCCCGTGCGCCGCCCAGGTATACCATTCAAGGCAGGAAACCTCAAGCGCAAAGATTACGCTGCCCGAACCCGACTTTGTGCCCTGCCGCAAAGCTACCCAGCCAGTCCTGTACAACGGGCGAGCTCCAGTAGCACGTCAGGACTAAGTTTCACTCACAAGCCCTACCCTACAAGGGTGCGCCCCTGACTCAGTGCCCAAACAAAATCCAAGCTCCTTCACACGAGTCTTATTCTGCCTGACGCCATGCGTCAGCACACACAACAGCGTAAAGCATTCCTCTTTGTCACCATTACCTCATTAAATTGTGTTGTATTGTATAGGGCTTTTTAACGTCCCCCGGTTTAATGACTGACAGCTTAGCAGGGGACGGCTTACAGACTAACTTATAACCCAACTTCAATTAACACCCATGCCTTACCTGGGTTTCAAACCCAGAGCCTCCTGCATCCCAGATTGGTGGAGCACCAACTGATTGCACCACGGGAGGTCAGCTACCTCAGTAAAGTTTACTACATATTTAATTACAACATAGAGCTATGCAGTTGCCAATTTTGCACTGCAACTCTATATATAACTCTAGATATTAGTATTTAATCTACTGCCTAAAGTTAAATTTGGAACCGTATTGGGGGGAGGGGACAGGAATGAAGGTGGTGAACTGTTATCTTAGGCGAGATATACACTATGTGATCAAAAGTATTGACACAACCCGTGAAACATTTTATCCTTTACCCACCTTTTAAAATCAATAGTGCCATGTAAGTAATAAACAGAGTCTGCATATTCCACCGCACTTGGAAATTAACATTAAGGTGGAAATAAAATATATTTATTGAGTATTATTTCAAATTACAGGGCTTTCAAAAGTGCTCACTTTATAGTGAGTAGCCTTTACCACACAGAACGAATGGTCAGCAATTGCAGTAGTTAACAGACAGCACAAGACAGCAGAATGGGACAGTCTGAGGAACTCACTGATTTTCAACGTGGTCAGGTGATCAGATGCTACTTGTGTAAGAAGTCTGTGCGCAAGATATCCACCCTCCTGAAAATCACTGAAGTGGAAACATGAAGTGATGTGTACAACCCAAAAGTGTGCAGGCCGACCTCCCATGTTGGCTGCCAGAGGCCACCGAGTGTTGAAGAGGGTCGTACAAAATAATCTTCAATCATCCATTACCACCATCACACAAGAATCCCAACCTGCATCACGGTCTACTCCAAGCACCATGGAGACTGTTCGGCGCGAGGTGCAGAAACTTGGTTTCCATGGCCGAGCAGCTGCACATAAGCCACACAACACAAAAGCAAATGCCAAACGCTACCTCACATTATACAAAGAGCATTGAAACTGGACAATTTAACAATGGAAAACCAATGTGCAGAAAGATGAATTACAGTACACAATGTGGCAATCCGATGGTAAGGATGCGGGTTTGGCAAATGCCTGGTGAACGACATCTACCAGCCTGTAAAGTGCCGACTGAAATTTGGGGATGGTGACGTTACAGTGTGGTTATGTTTCTCTGGGAGGGGGCTTGGCCCCTTTGTTGCTTAACATGGCACTATTAAGGTACAAGTTTATGTTGATATTTTAACTGCTTCCATGTTGCCTGCCATCGAAGACCAGTTTGGGAATGACCACTGTGTCATTGAACATGATCTAGCACTCATCCATACTGCGGTGCGTGTGAGGGAGTAGTTTGACGACAACATCCTACTAATGGACTAGCCTGTGCAGAGTCCTGATTTTAATCCGAAAGAACATCTCTGGGATGTTTTGGATTGCCAACTTTGTGCTAGACCACACTGACCCACATAAATACCACTTATAAATTTGGTGCTCTGCGAGGAATAGGCTGCCATTCACCACGAGACCTTTCGCCACCTGACAAAGTATGCCTGCAAGAGCGCAGGCCACCATCAAGGCTATGATTGGGCCAACACCATATTGACTGCCAGTGTTCCCGATGGAGGAGGCCCAAACTCGTACTTCATTTTCAGGTGGGTGGCAACATGAATTTGTATATACTTACTGGAGGAAGTCGCCAGCAGTAGGTTTGATGACGATGGAACACGGGTGCTGAACAGCACGCGCAAATGGGTACGGGACTCTATGAACACACAAACACAACTTTACATTAAAAAGTGTGAAATATGACTGACAATTAAAGAAAATTTTACAAATAGAAACACTACTGCTGATGCCCGAAACAATTTTTTTAATAATGTTTACTACCACAAACATAAAACACAGAGAGAAAGTTGAAAACAGAAAACTAATTCTCTTCTTCTAAATTAAACAAATGTATACTTAAAGGATGCTCACAGTAAAGTATAAACTTATAAATCAACCTTTTTTTTTTAATTACTGCCCATAATTACAGAAATGCTATAGTGAGAACTGGCACGCAGGCTACCACTTAAGTTGGCAGAGATTTAATAAAAATAATTGTAATACTTGACATATTGAAAGTGTAAAGTTTAAATTCATGACTACTGAGGTTAGTATTTCCTGTTTTATACGCAAAAGCAAAAATCTACATATTGAAATGCATATACTTTCCTAAAAAAATTCTATGGTTTCACTTTAATGATGCATGAATAAAGACATGTAAAAAAAAATAAAGTAAATCCTAATAAGCAAGGCTTTCAAAAGTAATCAATTAACCATCATCAACAGTCTATACAGACATATGAATTAGATTTCATAGCGGCCCAAAATCACACAGCTGTTTCACAGTGACTATACAGTAGGGCTACCATGCGAGTTCCCTCATGCTTCCTAGACTGTAGCCCATCACAGACCAGTCAGCTGAGCAGCAACAGAGACCTGACAGCGTATGCGCACCAACATCTGGTCTTCAGTAAAGGCAGTAAGGATGCAGCACCTGATGTTTGTGAGACAGCTAATAGCATGATGAGTGTTGTGTGTGCATCTCTGCCGCCCTGCGATATTCACTTCACCTCACTACCTGCCTAGACATATGGCTCCATGCAAGAGGCATAATTGTTAAGAACTGGTGCTGAGGAGATGCTGTAGTCCAACAAAATAAATTTATATGGGTTGTGCATGGCTTACCAGTTCAATATTTATGGGGACATGGTGATAAATTAACTACGTCGAAAATAAAATAGTTAAATATACAAGCTGTTTGCTCGCCTTGTTTAATCCGGAGCGCCATGCTGTGATGTTGAACATACCATTGTCATGGTACTTGTACCATAATTTGACCTTGTGTACCATGATGAGGTAGTAATGATGGTACAGAAATGTACAATTGTTTTGGGCCAGTGTACCATTATTTGCAGAACGGTTAACTGTTGTTTTTTGACCTGTCGGAGGTTTTGGTTGTACAAGTGCTTATGTGCATGTTTTATTGCAATTCATTTTGATTGATGAGTTAAATCTAATAATTGTGTGAAGTGACAAGTGTATCTGTGCTATTATTTGCATGGGAAAAATTAACTTAAATTATAATATTTGTGTGGTGATTTGGGTGTCTGTGCAGTGTCGTCAAATGGAATTGACATTGTATCATGCTTAAATCATCTACATCGTATGAATGGCAATTGATTCGGTGAGTACATAACCAAATTAAATCTAATTTCATGATAGCAGGAAAGGCTACGAAGATCAGAGAAATTGCGGAGTAAAACGTATAAAAAATATGTACAGTACCTAATCGTAATTATCACAAAACATTAAAATTGCAAAAAGACCTATCAGAATAATACCTAAATTCACAATATTATAGGCTGTTCACAGTAAAAAAGCCCTGCTTAAGATCTACATGTATGAACGCTGGTATTCTTCCGCTTTACATAAGATTAACATTGTTAAGGGCCTCGTCACTTTATTCATGGGTCAGTCAAGTGAAACTGTGAAATTATTACGAAAGTAAATATCTAACAAATCTTGTAATTTATACACTTCGATGCATTAAAAAAAAAGAAAGCTAAAGAAATAATTTAAGTTATCAGAAATGGTTACGTAACATTTTCATACAACGTTAAGATACGGAACTACTTTCCATCTATCGTTACCACCCTTGCTGGGCGCATGCCACTCAGGGCGCCTGTTAAAATATATGCAGGTAAGGGGTAAGGGCAGTGACTTTTTTCAAAGGTTGATTTCAAAAGTGCTCACTTTATCGCGAACAGCCTTTACCAATACACACACACATACACACACCCAAATGTTACTGTGATGTATGATTTTCAAGCATAGCCCCCTCACAATGACAAATACTGTTCAAGATTAGCCAAACATTACGCACCGAGCCAGAGTCCTCAGCGACTGCAGGGGAGTAAATCCCCAAAACAATGATTCAAGGCATGCCAATTTTCTTCTTTAGGTAGTGACGCGAAGCGGTCACGCATCAGCGAAGCTTGGAGTTTCCCCAGAATGATTTTCATGTGTAGCCCATTCACACAAAAAAATTATGTGTATTGGTAATATTGTGAATTTAGGTACTGTTTGGTTAGATCGTTTTGCAATTTAATGTATTTCCATGATATTCGTGATATAATCATAAAACTTTATCACAAAAACACATTTAATTGCAAAAAGATCTAACCGAAAACACCTAAATTGACAATATTACCAATACAAGTTACAAATACAATAGTGGGAGGGCTATGAACTGGAGGGAAATAGCAGGGTAAAATTTATAACGACAACACACATATTTTTTTACTTGTTTTATCTCACAATTTCCCTGATGTTCATAACCCTCCCCACTATTGTATTTTTGTAACTTGTATTGGCAATATTCACAATTTAGGTATTGTTTGGTTAGGTCTTTTTACAATTTAATGTACTAAGTGATGAGCATTACGATTATGTGCACATTTTTCACTAGTTTTACCCCACAATTTCCCTGAATTACATAGCCCTCCCCACTACAAATTTTGTGGTTACATCTTTATGCCCCTAGTAAATTTGTGTTCTGTGTAAATCGTAGAGTTGAATTATACCTCTCTCCCTGATCCCCCCCCCCCTCCCTTCTACCCAGGGAAAAGCCTCTATTCTTAAAATTAATAGGTAATCAAAACACACTTTCCTTCACATAAGCCTGAAAATACTCAATGGGCAACTGAAATACAATAAAGCAAAGCAAAAATATTGAATACACAAATTATAATAGAGGGCAATTTTTTTTAACAAGCATGCAAGTACCTTGGTAATTAATTTCAACTGACATTAATTGGTAAAGAATAGCATACGAATTGCTCACCTGAACGGCGGTAGCTGAAAACTGCCGTTAGAGAGGTTACAGGTACACACAGGGCAATTATCTGGTAACTGGAAACAGAACACCTTTGGTCCGCAGTGTTGGAAACACAAAATACCTGGGTCCATGTCCATTGCTACGACAAACCCGTACAAGTCTATTAGATACATGAATGAACAAGCATGTACACACAGTACAGCAAAGTTTGCCACTCTCGGGGTCAAACTCAATCCACTCTAGCAAAAATGGAAATGGTTTTCTGTTACAACTTTCACTCAGTATCAATAAAACAAACACATCTCGTCCCTTTACACTTTTAAATAAATAAACAACATGTTATGTTATTGCGCCGCTTAAAAAAAAAAAAAAAAACCCGTAGGACCTACTGCAAGTACCTCTCTTCAAGTGTAAACAGAAAGCAGCCAGGACCTGCCGAAATGAAGTTTGTCGGTACGCAGGTCACATTTCGGGGTCATCAACTCTCTTTCCCCACTTTCGTCACGCTGATGAACAGAGATGAAACCTCTTGTGATGCGAACAGTCGGAACAATCGCAGCTGTAGCACACAACGCCGTTCATTTATTTTCCCTACCATTTTCTCTCGCTCCTTTCTCTCTTTCCTTCTTTTTTTTTTCGTGAAAGGAGGGGGGGAGGGGCCTCCTTTCCCCCTCCTAGTGTCACCCACACACTAAAATCATTTGTGTGTTGTTTACCTGTTGCCATGGCGACGAGAAAACCCGTTGCAAGTTTCATACCGGTCGTGCAGTATGTACCCAGTATTGTTTAAACTAACAAAGCATATCCGCCTTTCAGTTTTTGTACGCTGATTTGAACGAAAGTCGTAAGGTAAGGAAGCAACGGATGCATAATAAATCCTCACTTTTTTCACAGTACAAGTCAATGCACGATGTAATTTTCGAGCACAATTTAAACATGCACCTTCTGTACTTCACCGCACAAACCACGTTTCAAATCGATATTATGAAAGCTTTGGATGCTTGCACGTGCCAATTGTCTAGAAGTATTTTTAGAAAAAGAGGGGAATGCTCGTCGTTCTAAATGCTAATTCGGAAATTATCGCTGTCACTAAGTGACACGGCTGTTGCTCACGCTATAATGAATAGTGTTTAGAGACGAGAAGAAATTACATTTTTAGCTATACGTAGTATAAAACAAAGTCGCGCGGCCGCGTGTGTCTGTGTATTCGGCTAATGCTTCTAAACTACGTTGTGAATTTTGATGTGGTTTTCACCATCATTTAGAGAATTTATTGAGGGAGCTTTAGGTATATAGTACATTAATATTTAATGTAAAGATAGTAAAGAAATGTCGACGTTTTATAATAAAGTCGGGAAAAGACGCTTTTCGGGCGCTTACATGGCTTGCGCTGACCAAACCATTATAAATATACAAAATTAATGTAAGTTACTAAATAATTGTACATCTCAAAAAGGTCTATAAATAAGTCCGTGACAGCATATGTTTATCTTTTAAGGATGACCCACCGCAACCATTTTTGTGTTTTAAAATTTGATTAAAAATAGGGGTTCACTTAGAAAGACTTTGTTAACAACACAGTATTAATTCTATGTTAGTTACCTTGAGCATATTGTGTATACTTGCTGTAAACCTAAACAACTCCATATTTGTAAGTCGCGCCCGAGCGAGGCTTGGGCGGGTCGCTAGTTGTTTTATATGACAGGCTCACTGTAACATGGGTGAACTGAGATATATAATACATACATTAGTTTTTTTTTTTTTTTTGTGGTATACATTATATTTAACGTGTTCTTTATTAAGAAGATCATCTGGTGAGAAATATGTAAAATACGAGTTTATAAATTTTACCACTTTGGGTTTTTGTTGTGTTTTGTGTAAACTCGGTGACTATGAGATATGACTCCGAATACTCCTTTGCGCTTTTTCGTTATTACTATTTTCCCCTTGCCATTAAAATAAAATAACGGTATAGTGTTGGTTGCAAGATCGCAAAAAAAATTGTGTTATTGTACTATTCATCGCGTGCCTTGATATACACAATCTGCATGCCTGCGTCCACTATGGGTATACAGAATGTTGCAGTATTGCAAGTCAATACTCCGAGGGAACATTCCTCGCATCTGGAGGATGAAAAAAAATGTGAACATAGGTCCGCAAACGCTTCGTTTCTTCACTACAGCCCAAGATGCAAAACGTACAGTGTATGGCTTGCGGGCTGGATCATGTTAGTGTGGAATGTCATCGCAGCTATAATTGGCAGCCCCCAAGGAGCCCTGATATAAATCCACTAGACTTTTTTTTTGTGGGGACATTTGAAGGCAATTTTGTATGCAACAGCAGTTGATGTGGGCGCCCTCCGCAACCATATTGTGGCGGTTTGCGAAACAATCAGGAATTTCCCAGGGATTCATAAACGCATCCGGGTGTCCATGCAACGGCGGGTTAATGCATGTGTTCGTGCTGATGGAGGGGGTTTTGAACATTTCCTTTAGTGCAGACGATAAGCCTTCGCACATGTGCAACTACTTCCTGATTGAAGAGATTCGGGCGGCTCTTAACAGCGAGGTCCTGAGAGCCGGTGAGGGTGATGGAAGTGAATATGGAGCGGCGCCGGAATGAAGGGGTGGAGGAAACGGGAGATCCCCGAGAAAACCCGCCGAACAACGGCATCGTCCGACACGATTCCCACTTGCGGAAAATTCGGTGACCTGGCCGGTGATTGAACCTGGTTCGCCGTGGTGTGAGGCGAGCGTGCTAACCGCTCAGCCACCTCGGCTCCCAGCTACTTCCTGTGCAATTCCTACTGTTCTAGGAGTAGTGTGGGGCGTCGTGTATCGTGCAATCAACAAAAAGTGCCATTTCACTCCAACTGCGTAAGACGCGTCGTTTTCGGTTTTCGTGTAAAATGCCCACAAAACCCTCGGCTGCTTATAATAAACCTACAATTCTGAAACAACCCCGTTTCTGGCGATAATCGGCGTACGATTCTCGGCAGGAAGTGTTGATATTGTGATGGGCGCTGTATCGCGTTTTACAAGAAACCGACGCGTCGTATGCCTGGTTGCACCATCAGGGTTCGAAACTCGATCTGAGATCGGATCTAAGATTGTCACAGAAAACTGTTGCGCCATTCGAGTTCAGAGCTGGACTGGAGATCGAGACGTTCATTTCGAAGCGCCGAAATTGGCGGTTTGAAATTTCGATCCGAGATCAGCAGCCATCGTCAACAAATGTAGTTTTAAAATACGCCAACACACAGAACTATGTTCGATTGTTTTCTTGGAAAATTAAAACAACATTATACGCACTTGAATATTAATCAGTAAAATTCGTACAACAATAATTCACTTAAAACAGATAAAACATCGCACATCTAGTTCTACCTATAGTGAAAAATACGCCTACTTCCATGATGTCATACATTACGAACCAACAGCAAAATTTGTCTCATACATAATTTCGATCTCTCACTGTGGAACCAAGATCGACGAATCGGAGATCCAGAATCGGAAAATTTCGTTGGCGCAACACTTTTACATTGGAACCAAGATCAAACTGGATCCAGGTTCGGAACTAGGATCAGTCGATCTCGGATCGGGGAAGATGTTGGTGCAACCGGGCATCAGGTAGTTGCAATAAGAGGACAATTCTCGCTAATTCGGTCATACCGCTCAACAAACCGGCACCAAACGTTCATTCATCCCGGCGGTAAAAAAAAGTTCTTTGCAATAAGAGGGTGGTTATTGTAATTGAATTTCAAACTGTCCCAAATATTTCGCTTGGGGTTGCACAAGGAATCGCCTCGCGAAATTTGCTGTTCGAACTCCGCCCCGTTTTATGTATCCACGCGGTTTTCGTTCCAGTAAATGGCCGGCGAAGAGTAGTGTGTAACGTTGTTGCGTGTCACCTGGATGTTCTGGGGGGTCCGATTCTCGGGATCAACGTTTAGTTGGTGTGTCTGGCTCATCTCCGTACTGCGGAAGGCTGTGTGGCGCCATTGAACTATCTTCCTGCCACGTTGCCCTGGGCGCTGATGTTTATTCATCGGTTCCATCGGCCTGAAAATCTGGTGGATGTGCACCAGAACTTCAACCTATGAATATTCGAACGCTTTCTCTGAAAAATAAAAGAAAAAAACATCCGCAACTCGTAATATACGCGCATTCCAAAATATACCGAAATAATTCAGAAATCGAGTTTTACGAATGGGTGGTGCAAACTTTAAAAGTTTTAGTGAAACGGTATTAATGTGTCCGAAAGCAGAAGAAAGCACAGCTAAAAATCAACATGATGTTTGAAAAATGCCTCAGCCGGTGTAATACCAGTGTATCAACCACTGGTGGATTCGTCGATGAATTCTCGAAAACGCGGATTAGTGGGTTCCATCGTGCTCAATATGACAAAATATTGGCCCGTCCCATTCACGTGCCACTAAAAGAGATCTACCAATACTATCTCGAATTTCTCTCACTGAAATTACGGACTTCTGAGGTTCAGGAGTCCACTCCACGACCCCTGCTTTACAGACTACACCAGATATTGCTGCAGTAACTTTAGGCCTTGCTGATAACTGGGGATCAGCGGCAGAAATACTTCTCACATAGCCATATTTTTTGTTTGTTTGTTAAACGAGGGGGCCACGACGAGGAATAGGGTTGCTTGCCTTGACTTGAAGAGACAACTATGATGTTTCACTAGCTCTTTAAGTGACTGTGCCACTTTCTCTAGTTACAGTGCTGGGCAGTGGTCAGTAACCCTGGGACTCCATTGAATCAAGCTCCAAAGATGCTCCCTTAACACAGCTAAGTGTAACTTATGCTAAGGTATTCGCATACTAAACCAAGTTGAACGCTTGAGCCCGTCTACTTCGGAGCCTAACAGCTCAGGCTTCGAATCGCACCTCATAGGATAGTCGGATCCTCGTGGACCACATAATAAACACTGATATTATTTGTTACCATCCCATTTGACAAGGTTTCATACATTCCTCTATTTAAGAATTGAACAATATCTTATCGAGAATTTAGTTTTTTTTTTTGCTAGAAAATTTTGTGTCACGAATGCGGGCTGCTGCCCCCTAATCTTTGTTATGTCTGCAACCCACATCGCATCATATGTGTGTTAGGCAGACGTACAGCTTGCGCACCTGGGTATCAGCGATAGCGTCCACAAAGAAGCAGGACTGCGATAATATCCCGAGCCTCCTCATAGCATCCCTCCAGAGACAGGTGTGACAGCCTCACGATGTCCTGCCACAGTTCCTGCATTGGTTCCCCTGGTCGCTGGATGCGGCTTCGCAGTTGGGCATAGTGGGCGTGTCGCAGGTATCGGTCGCCGAGTCACACCAAGGCCGACACCAATGTGGAGTACTCCAGTCGATGTCGTTCTGGCAGCGACCGCAGTACGCTTAGTGCAGGTCTCCTCAGTACAGCAGCCAGGTAGTATGCCCACTGCTCTTCAGTCCAGCCATTCAGGGCGCAACGATCTCGAACTGGTACCGGTATTCGCGGCAAGGTATCTGTCCATCATAGGGGCGGGCTTATTGCGACGTCTTTACCCATCTCTGGCTTAGGCGCACCCACGTTGCAGAACTGCTGCGCTTCCCCTGTGATTGCGGCACTGGCGACGACCTCTGCCTTCACCTCACCGCCCACAGTCGTCGGCTCGGTAGGGGTCGATCTCAGCCCTTCATCAGCCTCTGCATGTCTTCTTCCCTGCTGCTGAGCCAGAGGGACTCCAAAGGCCGAATTCCAGAGTGAAGAAATTCTATAGAATTGAAAAGGGAACACTTTATGTATGTCTAGCCTTGAAAGTGTTAAAACCCACGATGAAAAGGAAGGAGTAGCACGGGCTGACCTCACTACCCAGTAGATGTTCACTTAGCAGGAGGTTTAGGAGTCACGGCCCCTGGTGGGACTTGTGTGCTATAGGCTCAACTCCTCATTTGGGTTTGGGTGGGGAGAAATTTGCTGCCTGATATCTCCTGTGCCCATAGGTAAGATTGAAGGACTCGTTCTAGCAGGGTTTGAAAATCGCAGTCGGTTGCGTCCTAATCGTCGAAAGGACGAGCGGGACACCACAAGCCAGTTGACAGTAGGTGGGCAAAATTTTTTGTAGCGAATACTACATCGTAAGGGGTGTTGGGAAACCAATCACGCCAAATTATAAATATAATATAATGATCATGAAGTCAACATCACTAACCCAGTAATGGCTAAACACTGGGTACTGGGTGAATAAACATTCTATGTTATGTTATGCTGCTGCAGGAATTCCTGTCATTCCTCCTTGAGGTCGCTCACTTCCTGTCCCACCTTACCCTCGTATCGGGCAACTATGGACCACGTCATTTCAACCATCTCCTTTTTGAGCTTTGATGTTTGCCCAGTATTCCCGCATTCGTTCTCGATGTTGTTCCTTTCTGTTCTGCGTCCATGCCTTTCCTGTTTTTAACTTCGGCTTTTCCTGGAAACCCTGTTATGCTTTAAATTTCTTCTTGAGTGGGACATGGGACACGCTCCTTGATGTCATTATGGGTGATTCCCATTTCTTCGGGACCTCTAGTCACCTCAGTGAACCAGGCCCCCTTGGTTTTCTTCTCCTGAAAGTAGGTTATGATGCGATTGGTCAATCTTGCGGGGCTCTCACGTGTCTAAAAAGGCAATCCTTCGTTTCCGGATGGTGTCGGTTATCTTCTCCACATGGGTATAGAGCTCATGGTTATGCCGTCTTTTATACTCCCCATTTTCTTTGATGAGACCCAAGGTTTTTTTTTCAAAGCTTTCTTTCGCCACCAGTTTTCCGAGCAAACCTTTCTTGTTCATTTTGAGGCATTCTGAAGCGTACAAGACCTCTGGACGGATAACACTGCAGTAGTGCCTTAGCTTTGCATTGAACAATATTGACATTTTATTATAGACGCCCTTGGTTAGATGGTACTCCATTTCCATTTTGTTCATGCGTGATATGAAGGCTTCTTTCTCTGATATATTGGTTGTTATCAATTCTCCCAGGTATTTGAATTTTTCTACTCGCTTGTTTTTGCTTTGATCCACCACAAGCTCTCTAACAGGTGACTTGATATTGGTTAAAAAACTCTGTTTTCTCCAAGGAAATCTGGAGACCTGCCTTCTGTGCCTGTTCCTTAAGCTGATCAATCTGTTTTGAGGCTGTTTCTAAAGAATCATAAAAAAATTGCAAGATGATCTGCAAAGGTTAGGCAATCGATTTGAAGATTTCATTTTCTGTATTCCAGTCTGACCCCGTTTTCAACTCCTTGGTTTTTCCATTGTTTGCGCCACTCGCAAATGACCTTCTCGAGGACACAGTTGTAGAGTAGAGGTGAGAGCCCATCCCCTTGCCTTGCTCCAGTCTTGATTTCAAAACTTTCAGAAATCTCTCCCCTAAACTTCACTTTCGAGTTGATGTTGGTCGGTGTTTGTTGGATGATTGCTCTGGTTTTGTTGTCTAGGCCAAATTCTTTTAGAATTCAGATCTGGGTGGTGCGATCAATCGAGTCATAGGTCTTCTTGAAGTCTACGAAGGTCACCACTAATTCTTTGTTCCTGAGCTTCAGAAATGAGAGGGTGGATTTGAGGTTCATTATATGCTCGACGCATGAACGTCCCTTCCTGAAACCACCTTGATATTCTCCAATTTGTGGGTCTAGTTGTTCCTCTGCCCTAGTCTGAACAGGTTTAGAGAGAATTTTGTAGGTTATCAATAGGATGGAAATGCCGCTGTAGTTATTTACATCAGTTTTATCGCCTTTCTTATGAAGGGGGTGTATAAGAGCAGAATTCCAGCCGTTTGGAAGTCTTTCGGTTTCCCAAATCTCGCCTATGATTTTCGCTAGTTTATTCAGAGTCTTGTCACCTGCGTACTTCCAAAGTTCGGCGATAATAAAGTCTTCTCCTGGTGCCTTGTTGTCCTTAAGCGACTAAATAATCTGCTTGACTTCTTCCTTCGTGGGTGGTAATGAATTTGGATGCACCTGTATACTGTCTTCAAAAGGAAATGTGGAACTTGGAGCTTCGCAGCTCAGAAGGGTTGTAAAGTAATTCGCTAGAATCTGGCAGTTGTCCTTATCATTGTGGGCCATTTTACCATTGGAGGTTTCGAACTGTAGGCTTGGAGGGTTGTATTTGCTGAGATTGCCCTTAAAGGTTCTATAGAAGTTTCGCGTGTTGTTCTTTTGGAAGTCTTGTTCAATTTGGCACGTTATTATGACTAGATATTATTATATTTACAAATTTATCCTTACAGTTACTATCCTACTGAAATCCTAACTACAATTATTATTGTTAGTAAGAAAATGCCTCCATCCCCCTTCTGACAACAGTGTTACAATTTTCTCAAAGGCCAGTGGGCTAAACAAGGTTCGTTAAGGGATGGAGGGCTTAAATATACAAAATAGTTAATTATACGTTCCTAATTTTTTTTTCAATAACTACAAACAAAATTCTCTCGACCTAACATCTCACAATAAATTTCTATCACTTGTTTACAGTTAATGAATTCAATCAGTACAATTTACAATTATCTCAAAGAAAATAATCTAATTAATTAACTGAAATTAGTCATCATAGACAGTGTATCCAAAACCTAATGAATTACTTTATAAGTTATATGTCCATATTTGACATTTACAATAAAGTCCGTATCGCATGTTCATACAGTCCCACCTCAATTTAATTCAGGTCCCGCCAGTCCACCACGTTCTAGAGTTATCCGAGTACCCTCGTGCACAGTGGCCTTCACTCGTCGAGCTTCACGCCTTCTTCGTCCGTTCACACCACAAACGAGACCTCGCCCGCCGTCGTCTCGCAGTCTCCCGTCGTCGTCCGTCCTCTACGCCGATGTCCCTCGCCGCACTCGACTGCGTCCGGGGTACCGCGCTTGGCAAAAGACTTCTATCGACGGACTGTCGACACTTGGACCGCTGCAATATTTATAGGGTCGTAGGGTATCGCCCAGAAATTTCTCTAAATGCTACATTGTGCCGGGTCCTAGTTCCCAGAATATTCTTGCGCATCCTCTAAACTAGTCGGCTTCTCAAGCAAGGAAGAGAAGGAGGGGCTGTGATGCCAGCCGGGAGACGCGACGGGGCGGACCGCCTAGGAGGAAGAGGAGGGTCTAGGAGGTCAGTCCTCCCACAGCGCCAGCCTGCGCGTAATGGGAGCTCGTGTGCGACGCGAAAGGTCACACGTGTAACAATATTAATATTGTAAATAACATGTTTCATAGGCTGTTCTTGGTTAGCAAAGAATTTTAGAAACTAACATTTGAACAATGCCGCTGCTCCTACCTGCATACGTTTTAATGGCCGCATTGACGGGCATGCGCCCAGTGAAGTTGGTAACAATGATGGGAAAGTAGTTCCGTGTTTTAAAGTCGAATTAAAAGTTCTAAGTAAACATTTGTGAATACTAAAATTATTTTTTTAATGTGTGTAAATGTAAGAATGAGCAAATCTGTAAAATGATTACTTTTTAATAATCTCACAGTTTCACTTGACCGATGCAGGAATAAAGTGATCAGGCTCGTGTAAATGTTAATTTCACATAGGGGGCACGGTGGCTGAGTGGTTAGCCTGCTCGCCTCTCACCAAAGCGGGGATCCGGGTTCAATCCCCGGCCGGGCCACTCCGGATTTTCACATATGGAAATCGTGCCGGACGATGCCGTTGGCCGGCGGGTTTTCTCTGGGATCTCCCGTTCCCCCACCCCTTTCATTCCGGCGCTGCTCCATACTCACCTCAATTACCCTCATCGGCTCTCAAGAACTCGATGTCAAGAGCCGTCCAAATCTCTTCACTCACTTAATTTTCACATATGGCGGAAGAATACACAATGTGCTTTCAAAAATGCTCGTTTTACCGTGAGCAGCCTGAAGAAGGTTGCGCCTCGTAGGACTGTGTGTTGCGACGGACTGACTGCGATGAACACATTGTTCTGGGGAACAGGTGCCGGCTGACGACTGACGAAGATGTCCCATGTGGCCGCGTAGCAGACATTTGTTGGTGGCCGCGGGTGCCGTCTGGATAGCGCTTCATCTCGCCGCGGCTGGGTTCGCCTGCCTCAGCAATCCCTGTCTCTATGGCATCTGTATGGACGACATCAACAGGTGAGAGAGGCGCTTCGCACACTTGCTGTGGGCGTGTTCAGTGTATGGCATGATATTTAAGTAGATACATAATGATGAGATTGACATATTAAAAAGAGTATATAGGCAGTTCACAGTAAAGTGAGCACTTTTTAAGGCCCTTCTAAATTTTTCCTGTCATTCAATTTCCATCTTCTGTTGCTTTTAAATATAAACATTGCAATGTGACGATTAAACACAGTGTATACATTTCACCACCCTCAAAATTTAATGCCTCGGACTGCAATAATATATATTTATTAGTGGTTAATGCCTGTTGGGAGGGCCTTAAAAAGTGCTCACTTTACCGTGAACAGCCTATATACACTGTAAATATCTGGATGTAAACGAACTATATTAAATTTGTAGCAGAACCTTTTAACATGTTTTCTTTCTTTAACACGCGCGTATTATTCATTTGATTCAATGACACTCGACTAGTTGCTATTTTGTAAAATCACTTCATAAATCTTCCTGAATGCGCAACTTATATTACTGGTAAAACATTTTTGCATTTATATATTTTTAAAATATATTTACAGTTTGAACTAATGGCGTACAGCAAACTGGTAAATTGAAAAGATTTGTTCATCTGTGGGCTGACTATCATTCACTTTTCCACCTATCGGAAACCGATTCACGTTGAGGAAACAATAAACGGGGCATAAGTTGCCATGGCACGAGGTGTAGCAGTCACCTGCCCTTTATCAGAATATCGACAACTCCACTACGCTTGGATAGCGATGTTCACGTAATTAGATTTTCGGTAAGCAGAAAAGAGAATGAGAATTGCGCCCCAGACCCCAGGTCACTCACAAGAGTGCAATTCTTGGGACAGACAGTTTGTGATGCAGATTACATTAACGACACCTTTATGTGTCTACCAGCAGCTAGAAAATACGGAATTATCTGTTGATTAATTTCAAATACACTGCTGTATGCCATCGCGTCTGTTTTTTTTATCTCTAAGGTAATTTTTACAATACTATCTCCTTCGACGTTAAACTATGATTCTGGTGTTTCAGGAGGATCTACTAATAACACAGTGGCAATGATCGTCTGTAAATCATAGCATCGTGGATTTATGAATTGTATAGGAGAGCTGCGGAAATAGGCAATAATATGCTTACTAGCTCTCTCATGTAGTGCTGCTATGAGACTTTGTAGAGTACGATTGCTAGACCTAAAATGTTACATATTGTTGCCACTTCCTGACCTTAGCTAGATTTGTAAATAGCTGTATGTCTTAAATTAATGAAATACCTTAATTTAATTTTATAATTTATTTTCATTACTTCAGGAAATACAACTACTTAAGGAAATATGGCTACTTCAGGAAATAAAACTATTTCAGGAAATACAGCTATTTCCTTTTCAATAACTGTCATCAGCTGTTTAACAGTTAGTCCCACCACAGTAATATATTTAATTATTCATTTTAACAAAACTGTATAATACTCCACTCCAGTAAGAGCGACCAACACACGGGCCTCTGCCTCCACACTGGAAATATTGCCGTCGTTTGCATATGTCCACGTTGCCCTGCCGCAGGCGATAGGCTCCGAACTCCCCTTCTTTCAGTTAGTCGACATTCGCTGAAAACCTTTATTCCACAACTCCGCAGTTGCTCTCCGGTGGCGTAAGCTATATAATTATACTGACTGCTATTCCTTTCCAGGCTATGCCATACCTGTGTTCTCCTAAACCCAATTCAGCATCAAGATGTTTCTCGAAAGGGAGGCACTCATCAACTTTCTAGAATGCCCCCAGGTGTGAGCTGTCAATCAAGCAGTCACATGCAGACAACTCCACTCCCCCCACCTACGCACTACTCCAGCCCTTTCTGTGTCAATTCTGTTCTCAGATATGTGACACATCAGCACTGCTAATTGCCAGTAAAGTTTGCAGGAGGAAGAAAGTGGACCGCACGTCCATAACTCTGCTCTTCGATGTGAACAATCCTAGATTTCACCTGAGAGCCCCAATGATAGGTCCGAAAAAACCACACCATCGATCTTATTTACTATCAAATAAGGATATTCCCAAAATTTCTGGAGTTTAGGGCTGAATTCCTTTTGTCGGCCAGGGTTGTAGAGCCATGCCAGTTGCTCATCTCCAAAACGCTGATTACTACAGTCATATTGTGTTTTCAATCCCATTAGTGTATATTATAAGGTGCCGTGTCATGAAATAATATAAGCCGAATAATCTTTGATCTACCCTGTTGGCATATATTGGGGTAGCAGCATCTCCTTCTATCAGCTATCCAAATATGAAGTCAGTAATAAAATGGAGCTCTCTTCCAAACAGCATTTTTCGATTATGTCCCTCTTGTTGCCTCGTGAACTGCTGAAATATACACAGAGATAAATTGAGATACCTTAGAGTCCCAATATTTTTGGCTGTCTGGCGTATATATCGATAGATATCTGTCTCGCAGACTCCACTTCCAATACTCGGGCTAGGACTTTCTGCATGGCGTGCAGTGCAGACAGACACACGTCAGTAGTGACGTTAATGAAGCCGATTGCTGTGATGTATTTGTGTCTCCATAGGAAACCTCCAACGACAGATGAACCAGCTATCTTGCCATAACTCTTGTGACGTCTCCTCTGGCCATCGAGAATGGTGGGAGCGTCGTAGGTACTGATCGCCGACGCGCAACTCCAGGACTGATACCAATGTGGAGTATTCTAGATGTCGTTCTAGCATGGAGTGGAGTAAATTGAGCACAGATCTCCTTTAGCACAGTTGGGAGTTATTATGTATGGCGTTCTCCCCAAACATATAGAAATGGACTATCTCAAACTAGCATTGATATTTTTACCAAGGAGGCTGACTGGTTGCAGTGGTTGTGGTGTCCTCCTCACCATTCTCAAAATTTGCCGTAAAGTATTCTTAGTTCTTTTTCAAATGAAAATGTTATGTAATTGGGTAATTGATCATTAGCTTTAAAAAATATAACTTGGACATGTAATTTGCGGTAATTCTCTTATAATGCCGATTGTTCTTGTAATGTAGATGATATTTTATTTAATAGCACTGTTAGTTAAACAAAACCACAAACGTTTTCAATCATTCAAGATCTAAGGGATTTTTTGTGCATATGTGCTAGGAAAATTTACTCCCTTGTGTTTTAAGACAAGAGCTGTAGTTCGACCCTCCCCCTTCACCCAACCCTTCAAAATGCGCGGTCAGTAGTAAGAAAAATAGTTTGGAGAGATTTGACCTAATGTATTTTAAATGGGAGCTTTGTGGCTGGGGTTGGCAGTCTTCGGCTCGACTCGGGAGGGTGCTCGGCAGTTACGAATACTGAATTTTCAGGCATATACATCTGTTTTTTTAATCTGTGGCCATATTGTTTTTAATGGCATAGTCGAAAGTCTGTATTTATTATCCAATTTAAAAATTAGTTTATTTTTAATTTTAAAAATTTATTTTAAGAATAATTTATTCTTAAATTCGTACCGAAGTTGTACATAGAGTTTTGCGGAAACCGACAGTCATCGCTACATCTCCAGTCTCCTCTCTTCAAGTCCAGTTCTTACATGATATCATAATCTATACAATATTCATTGCCTCGACTGTTATGTACGCATAAGTATGCTTCTTGGATTTTTTTTTAAATTATAAAATGTAAATCTGACCAAACTAAGCCCATCATACGAGTAGTGACTAGCTACACCAGTCTGTTACAATCATGGTATAGATCAGCATCTGCCACCACTCTTATAGGAAGAGTTGGTTTTAAATTAGAACAGTTCCGAGCCCTTAAGACTTGGAATGTACAGGGGCCACTCGGTTGATAGTCATACACTTAATACATAAGAAATTCGCATTTCTCAAATTTTGCTTGAGATTTGTGTTTGCCATTCAATCTTCCCACCTCGGCGTGCAATGTAGCCGAAGTTTTGGCGCAATATCGACACTATGGGCAAGATGTTGACAAAGGTGCTGGTCCCGACTTCCTATTCCTCGTTCTTTACATACATGGTTCAGTCTAAAGTATTATGTATTTTTAAGGTTTAAAGTAGACAGAGTTCTGGCTAAGATCTGTTTGATGTCTGATAACGGTTTGTGGTCTGCTTAGTGGTCTGATTTAGAAGCATGCTTTACAAGGCATGTTTATTGAGGCGTGGTCTTTGAGGTATGTTTTAATACATGATTTTGAGGCAATTTTTCTGAAACACGTTTTGATGTATGTTTTGAGGTTTCTCCTTTGAGCTTTCATTTTTGAGATTTACTTCTTGTCATTTATTTTTTGCAGTTTCTTTTTTGAAGATTTATTTTGAGGTATATTTTTGAGGATTCATTTTTTATATTTCATTTTTAGGTGTGATTTTGAGTTTTCACATTTGAGTTTCATTTTTGAGGCATTTTAGAGGTTTAATTTTCGAGGTTTTGTTTTGAGATTTTATTTTTGATGCATCTTTCTTATGTTTCTTGAGATTTCGTTTTGAGTTATTTATTAGGTTTCTTTTAAAAGTTTCATTTTTTTTGTTTCGTTTTGAGGAATGGTTGTTCAGTTAGTGTTTTTGAGGTATGATCTTAAGGTATATTTCCTGAGGAATATTTTTGAGGAATATTTTTGCATACTAAGAAATGTTATTGAGGAATGAGATATTTTTCTTAGGAACGAGGAATATTTATGAGAAATGAGGAATAATTTTTGGGAATAAGGAATATTTATGAGTAGTGGTTTTTAAGATATGATTTTTGAGGAATCTTTTTGAAAATAATTTTTGAGGAATGTTTATGAGGTATATTTTTGAGGTTTGTTTTTTGAAGTGTCGTTTTAGAGGTTTCATTTCTGAGGTTTCTTATTTATGTTTCTTTTTATGAGGTATGAATTTTAGGTATGGTTTTTGATTTATGAATTTTAAGGTATTGTTTTTTGTTGTACCTATGAATTTTTAGTTATGGTTGGTTGGTCTGGTCAGTTGGCCTGGGTGTTTGGGGCATTTGGTTGGCAGAATAGTATGCTCGTTTGGAAATATTGATTGGAGGATTGGACGAAGTATTAAAAGATTGATGGAAAGATTGAAAAAGGTATGGAAATATTGGAAAATTGCGAGATTGATCGAAATAATTGGAAGATTGGTGGAAATACTCTGAGATAGATTAAGAGATCGAACGAAATATTGCGAAATTGACCGAAAGATTGGACGAAAGAGTGATAGAGTAATGCAAAGAGTGTAAGATTGGTCGAAATATTGGACGAAAGATTTAGATATTGATGGAAAGATTGCAAAAGTGATCAAAATATTAATGGAAAGACTGGAAGATTGATGGAAAGATTGCGAGATCGATCGAAACATTGCGAAATTGATGGGACGTTTGGACGAAAACTTGAGACTGATGGAAAGATTGTGAGATTTGTCTAAAGACTGAAGGAAAGATTGCAGGAATGATGGTAGGTAAGATCGGGAAAGTTACAGAAAGATTTATGTTAAGATTGCGAAAGTGACAGAAATATAGATGGAAAAATAGGAAGATTTCGAGATTGATGATCAGTTAGAGCACGGAAGATAGGACTTGCTATCACCGGAGCTGCCCCCGTGCATTCCAAGTCTTAAGGTCCTAGCACCGTTGGTATTTAAATCATAACCAACTATTCCTACAATAGTGTTGGTAGATGCTGATCCATGCCATGATTATAACAGATTTGTGCAGCTGGATGCTACTGGTATGATGGAATTGGTTTGTTCACATTTACATTACAAAATTTTAAAAAAATCCGAGTAGCATTCTTATGTCTACTTCACAGTCGAGACAATAAATAATTTACAGATTCTGACATTGTGTAAAAATTGGACTTGAAAAGAGGAGACCGGAGATGTAGTAACGAATGAGACACTTCTGTCGGGTTCCGTAATACTTTATGCACAATTTCGGTACAAACGAAAAAATTATTTCTTAATTTATATTTTTTATTGAAAAAAAAACTTAAAATTAACTTTTTTAAGTGATAAAAATGATTTTCTAAATTATTTTTTTTAATTAAACAGAAATAAAAACTTTATAATAAATATTTATTTTAGATTTAACGTGTCCTATACCTATAAAACCAATATAGCCGCCGACTCCCAGAGACGTATATGCTTGAATACATAGTGGTTGTAACTAGCACCTGCCTGTATGTTCGACAAACCCGAGTCGAAGGCTTCCGAGCTTGTCAGAGTCGAGCCGAGCTACAGCCACGCAGCTGCCATTTAAAATACGTTAGGCGATATCTCTCCACACTATTCTACTATGGTCTGCATCCGTTCCTGAGATAAAGTTACACAGGCTGTTCACGGTAAACTTAGTACTTTTGAAAGTCCTGCTTAAGACCTGCTTGTATGCACATTGTGTATTCTTCCGCAATATGTAAAATTGACGCTCTCCTTGGGCCGGATCGTTTAAGTGAAATTGTTAAATTATTAAAAATTAATTAGCCTACAAAGTAGTTATTTCACTTATGTGCATTATATAAACACAAAGCAAAAATAATTATTTCAGTGGTCTCAAATGTTAATCTGACACATCGTTACAAGTTTAACTAGGAGTCCGCGTGGCTGTGTGTGCTGTGGCATGTTTGTAGGTAGTTGTTGTGGGCTGTGTGATTATATATATATATATTTTTTTTCAAATGTTAATTACATAAGTGGTGAGTTGCTAGGGAAGAGCTCACAGTGAGTGTTGTGTTGTATCGCAGCTCGTACACATGCTACTGCATGGATGGGTACACGGGCCTGCAATGCCAGACCAACTGGGACGAGTGCTGGTCCTCGCCGTGCTTCAACGGCGGCACCTGCATGGACGGCGTCGCCGACTTCAACTGCTCGTGCCCGGACGGCTTCGCAGGTACCGCGCCACTTGCTCCTCGAGGGCCTGTGCTATCTCGGGACGAGGACGCGCTGATTGGTGCACGTGACCCTCTGGCGTCGTGGCGCTGTCCCAGGTCAACCTGTGTCCCAAGTTGAAGCGACCGTAAAACTGAACTTTTGTCCTAAGTTGTGTCCTAAGCTGATTGATGTAAACAATGGACGTGCAAGGTGGGCTTTCTCAAAACAAATATTATGAAATGGTAATAAATAATTAGGGGTGTTTTCATTCGGTCCGAACAATCTTATTAGAAGGCTAACACTTTTAAAACGTAAGTTTAAAAATTAAAATTGGATGTAAATTGGCGAACATATTTAAAATAAAACCGTTAAAGTGATTACTGTAAATAAATATTCAAATCAACCAGTTCGTAAACTATAATAACCAATAATTCAGCAAATTTAAACATCACTACGCAACAACAAATAATATGCCGAATTTAGTGCGATCTAGTGTCAGATTCTGAAAGCTCACTTCGGACAACGCATTTGTAGACCATATTCGGGCCGCGTCTATGTGACGTCACTTGAAGCCGAGCTTCGGACACGTCCACGTCCACAGGGACGGCCGAATGTAGACACGGCCTAAGAGTCCTTCCTGCCTGTATGGGTTTGCTCTTTTTTTTTTTTTGGTCAAGATGAGCGGAAGCTATACGGGTCACACTGCCATCCGCTACAAGAGCGCTATCACCGCTACGCGCAGGGCTCTGAACTGGCTTGCAGTGTTCTCGTAGTGCTTCGCTTACCTATGGGACGTTCAGCGGTGACCCTATCAACCAATACATAGTATAAAAGGAAATCCCTGGCGCTCGTCTTTCTAACGAAACCAGTTTAAAAAGTAGAACAGTAAGTTTTTAAAAGTATCTATGACTCTTACTCAACACGAAAATAATTGGTTAAACCACTTTTTTTTATTGTACATTTTCTTTTTAAAAAAATTCCATACTTTTTTTTTTAAACTTAAAAATGCGTGCATATAACACTTGTTCGTGCTAAGGAACAGAGGTGAGAATAGTCCACCCCCGACAATGAGGAACGTGAAGGCCAGATACCATTAGTGCTCAGGCAGCCAAGACAAAGCTGGCGTGCCACAGGGCAGTACGAGTAGATACTCAACTGCGAGCAGATGTGCCTGTTACTGTAACAGGTTCCACTGTTAAACTATGCAGCGTTAAACATCATAAAACAGAATATTATATTGTTACTATTATGTTGACAAGCAATTTGGTGACCCCGACGTGATTTTGAGGGTGATCACTGGAAGTGGCAGTTTAGTGGCTGTGTTCACAGACGGTCGCATGTGTGCGGGCTACATGTAACGACAGTCGTGATTGTTAGACGTGTTGGGGTGACACGCAGCAACTGACATGCGTATTGGGCCACATACGTTGATAATTGTAGTTGGTAGTGGTGTCGGACGCTTTGCAGCGAAGGAAATTTAGGTAGTTTGCATAGTCTGATAAAGGTTGGCAACTGCATTCACGCGATGTGCAGTTGCGAGCCTGAATGTTGGTGTTTCCTATTCGGGCATCCCTAGTTGTAATTGTCAACTGGGACTGCAGCTGCACCAGGCGCAGTCAACATGTGGGATCAACTCGAATCATCACTACACGACTACAGTGATACTCAGGCCATTGTGAGTGTCGTCCTCTACTCCTTTGTCGATCATTTCTCTGTCTATCCTTGTCCTCATTACTCTCGCATCCTGTGTTGTGATTTGTGTTCCTGAATCGAGATGGCAGAAGATGCAAAAAGGGCACTTGTAACCAAGCGAGTGCAACTCAATGGATTCCCGACAAGATTTGCAAAATATGTAGACTCTGTCGGTAAGGATCAGGATATGTCACAACTGTCAATTCACCTGGAAAAATAATAAACTTACTACAAGCCTTAGAAGAACTACAAACTCAAAAAGAGTTTATAGATGAGAGAGAGAGAGAGAGAGAGAGAGAGAGAGAGAGAGAGAGAGAGAGAGAGAGAGAGAGAGAGAGAGAGAGCAAATAGATTAAGAACAATATGAGTTTGAAGCCTCATACTTTTCCAAAATATCTAAGGCTCAAGTATATTTGAATGCAATTAAGAGGATTCATATCCAGTAGTCCCTACATTGGCTGTGGTAAGGCTTCCCACACTCGAATTACCTACATTCACAGGTAATTATGTGGATTGGTTATCTTTATGATTTCTGGTGCTTGTTCGCAATAATGAGTCATTATCAGATATTCATCAATTACAATACTTACGATCCACTCTAAAAGATGAAGCAGCACAGACGATACAATCATTACAGCTGACTTCATGTAATTATCAAGTAGCTTGGAACTTGCTAAAGGACTGTTACCACAGTATCATATCAATAGTACAAACACATGTAAGGCCACTTTTCGAATTTCCCAAGTTAGATAATGAGTCAGCAACTGCCCTTCGTAAACTTTTGGATGGGTGTCTAATGCATGCAAGAGCACTTGCAGCTTTAGGACAGTCAAATCATTCATGAGCCAAACTACTCATTCATCTAGTGGCAACCAAACTAGACCAAACAACTTTGCGAGCCTGGGAAACCGAATCAAAGTGGCATTTGCCGACCATGAAGGAATTAACACACTTTCTGCATCGTAGATGCCAGATGCTTGATGCAGTATCTAGTAAATACACTCAATTAGGAGGGACATTTCAACAGAGTCAAAGAACTTTTATAAGGAGGAGCAAGACTAAGTAACATATTCCTCCAAACACATACATTGTGGCACACCAAGATGAATGCCAGATGTGAAAGGGGCAGCACAAAATCTATCTTTTTAAGCAGTTTTTGAAATTTACACCCAGGGAACGAGTTATTTCAGTTAAGAGGTATGGGATGTGTTTCGACTACTTGAGTTCAACTCATATGGTAAAGGATTGTCAGGCAGGTAACTGCAAAAAATGTCAACAACACAATACACTTCTTCATTATGAGCGAGAGATGGATCAATATGAATCCAACAAAAATGAAAATCAGGCACTTTTTCCTGTGCCTCTAAGGTGGATACAGCAATACAAATACTATTGTAAACAGTTTGTGTAGATGTCGAATACCAAAGAGGTGGAAAGGTTACATACAGAGCTCTATTGGACTCTGAATCTCAGTCCAACTTCATTACTGAATCCATGTGTAAGAGATTAGGTTTGCAGAAACATGCAATTAGGATCCCAGTGATAGGTCTTAATGAGCAACACACCCAGGCAAGGTATGCAGTTCCTGTTAACATCAGTTCATGTAGGAGTGAATGTCAGGCACAAATAAATTGCCTTTTCCTGCCACAAATAACACAGAATTTGCCTACAGTGAAATTATATACAAAGAAATGGAAGATTCCGTAGTCATGGGAATGAGGAAATCCAGGCTTCAATTGTCTTGACCGAATAGACATGCTTATTGGAGAAGAGTTTTTTCTGGGAGGTGATGGAGAGAGAAATTATTGTACTTCACAAAGTCCTCCCCATTTTGCAAGAGACGAAATTAAGTTGTGTGGTAGCAGGACGAATCCAACAAAACTTAGTAGCCCAATTAGAGTCATTCTGCCACCTCAGTTTAAATTACCGACGTGGCAATATTTTAGAAATTTTCTGGAAGGTAAAGGGAACCTGCATAAACAAACACAGCTCAACAGGAGGAACAATGTGAAACAGAATTCTTACAAGGTGTGAGCTGTAACAGTGAAGGGTAGTACACAGCGAGGCTCCCAATCAAAGGCGACTTGTCCGCACTAGGTAACTCCGAGATATCTACACTGAAAAGATTCTGCAAATTAGAGACAAGACTATCCAACCAACCAGGGTTAAGATAACAATATATCACATTCATGAGACAATACAAGGCCTTGGGGGTATATGGGGGTGATTCCAGAAGAAGACACAAATGATATTCAGCCACAATACTACCTCCTCCATCATCTAGTTATTAAGGAACATAGTTACTCAACTAGATTGCGAGTAGTTTTTGATGCATCTGCCAAGACAGACACTGGAAATTCTCTCGACGATTTACTTTTGATTGGGCCAGTTGTACAAAATTATTTATTCTAAATGGTAGTTAGATTTAGATGGCACCGATATGCTCTAACAGCGGACATTCAGAAAATGAACAGGCAAGTATTAGCATCTGGGGGGGCAGAGAGATCTTCAGTGGATTTTATGGCGTAAGTATCGGGACGAACCACTGCAGTGTTACAGGTTAAGGACATTGATATATGGGACAGCATGTGCACACTTTCTTACTACTAGTACCTTAAAAAGACTAGCAAAAGAAGAAATATCCAGCATTCCAGCAGAAATAATGAACCAGGACTTCTATGTATACACAATTGAGGACACAATTAGAATGCAGCAAGACCTCAGTAGTATGTTAATGCAAGGTGGCTTTAACCTTTGTAAGCGGTGTTCCAATGAATGTGAAATACTGGTCCACCTATCATCAGAGGAAAAATCACTTGAAGTGGTCAGGTCCATTGAAGAGACAGGCACAGTAAAAAACTCTGGGTCTCTTGTGGAGACCAAGCAGGGATGTTTTTCAGTATTTAGTTATTCACTCAAACAGTAAACTAACCTAATGCAATATTCTGTCAGAAATAGCTTACATATTTGACCCACTAGGCCTCATTGGACCATTATTGTAATGGGAAAGCTGATTATACAGGAGCTATGGCGGTCAGAGTTAGTATGAGATGAATACATACCTGTAACACTGAAGAAAAAGTGGGCCAGCTTCAGAAATTCTCTTTCTCAAATTAATTAATTGTGCTTGGAGAGGAGATTCACAGGTGCTTTGTGATGCATTAGAAGTAGCTTATAAGGCATGCATTTATCTAAGGTGCAGTGATAAGGACGGTGTAACATCGAACAAATTGATTTGTGAAAAATTCAGAGTTCCTCCATTGAAACATATCTCTTTGCCAAGGTTAGAACTTCGTGGGGCACTCATGGCCACAAAGCTTACAGCAAGGGTGCAGATAGCACTTAGTTTGGAATCCATTTGCATTTACTACTGAACAGATACAATCATTGTATTGGCCTGGTTGACTGCGCCATCAGTTAATTTGAAAATGTTTGTAGCAAATAGAGTATCAAAAATTCAGAGTAGCACCCAGAGGGATGACCAGCACCATGCAAAATCAGGTGATAACCCAACGAATCTGCTGTCCAGGAGCATGACACCAGAAAGGCTGATTGCATCGGATTTATGGCGGAAGGGCCCAAAATGGCTGTAATGCAGTGGGAGGAATGGCCTACCACCAACGACTAAACTCAGCCGAAAACAACTGTGCACAGAGAAGAAGAGAGTTGTGGTGTTACACACAATATGTCCTCAGTTCACAATATTTGCTAGACTTTCGTCATTCAGGAGACTGATCAGAGTAATGGCTTACTGTGTTCAGTTCATCGCATAAATCAGGAGACATGTAAAATCTCCACAAGGGTTAGGACTGACTGTGGCTGAGTTCAGTAGGTCAGCAACAATGGTGATCAAGTTGACCCAAACAAAAGCATTCTCGCTAGAATTATGAGCTCTCATGAATAATCAGGAGGTACCAAAGGCAAGCCCATTGAGTTCACTGAGCTCTTGTTTTGGACAAGGAGGGTCTGTTAAGAGTAGGTGGATGTATACAAAAATCAACAATCATGAATGATCAAAAGGCATCTTGTAGTCCTACCCGACAAACATCATGTGTCAATGCTCATTGTGTAAGAAAAGCATCTTAATCTTCTTAATGCAGAGCCACAAGCATTATTATATTCCATCCAACAGTGGTACTGGCCTTTTAATTCCAGGAGATTAGTGACAAGGTGTTCCGCAAATGTGTGGTTTGTTACAGTGTGAGGCCAAGAGCAGCCACTCAGTTAATGGGGGAGTTTCCAACAGGGCATGTTACACCATCAAGACTATAAAAATAAATATTGAAACCAAAATAATAAATCGATCAATAAAGAATATATTATTGTGGTCCCGTACAGATCCGTCAAACAAAATGGAAAGGGATCCCAACCCAGTGATATGTCGCAGTCTTTGTGTGTTTTGCTACAAAGGTAGGCCACTTAGAACTGGTAACCAATCTGACTACTGAAAACTTCCTAGAAGCATTACGAATATTTATCTCTAGCTGGAGGAAATGTGCTCACATATATTATATCGACAATGCCACTGATTCTCTGGAGGAAATAGAGAACTTCAATAATTCAATAATCTTTTTCAGCCCAAAGATTATCAGCAGCAGAGCACTACAACACTTGCAGAGCAAGGAACCGAGTGGCATTTCATTCCACCCCGTGCACCACATTCCAATGGTTTGTGTGAGGAGAGCGTTTGCTCATTGAAACATCACTTGAGAAAAGTTGTAGGTCTAGCTGTCTTATCATATGAAGACGTGTACATAGTTTTAACTGAAATTGAAGCATGTCTCAACTCCAGGCCACTAGCTCCTATGTCATCAGATCCATCAGACCTGAAGGTACTAACTCTGGCCCATTTCCTGATAGGCGATTCCCTTATTGCCATCCCTGAGCCAAACCTGACATTCCGTCCTCAAATTAAACTCTCTTGCTGGCAGCATGTGCAGTTAGATGAAGCAGTACCTAACGGAATTGCAGCAGCGAGCCAAATGGAGAGTTCAGGAACCGAATGTAAAGCTGGATTCCGTGGTCCTGGTGAAGGAAGACAATGCGCCACCACTATGTCGGAAACTTGCCCGGGCTGAACAACTACACCCAGGAAAGGACGGACTTGTCGGGTAGTTACTCTTTAGACAGCACGGGAAGAATTCAAGATAACTATTTCCCAACTTTGCCCACTCCTACAAGTGTGAATCATACGAGCTGAAAGCTGGCGTTTTAAGGGGAGCGGGATGTTCGTGTTAAGAAACAGAGTTGAGAAGTGTTCACCCCTGGCGATGAGGAATGTGAAGGCCAGATGCCTATAGTGCTTACGCAGCAGCAGGTTATCTGTGCAAAGAAGGTGCCAAGACAGAGCTGGCGTGCCACAGGGCAGTATGAGTAGAGACTCAATTGCGAGCAGACATGCGTGTTACTGTAGGTTCCAGTGTTCAATCATGCAACATTAAACAACTTAATAAAACAGAATATTTTGTTTTTATAATGTTGAAAAATAACTCTACTATTATGAGATTACTTCCCTCAATACTGTTAGAAAAGCTATGATCTGTGATAAGCGATTGAAATGTTGGATTTAAAAAAAATATAGAACATTTTCTAAACGAAAATCTTGGAGGAAAACGAGGCATTCAAGAAATTGAAAGAGAAAATGACCGCGATTATTACGTTTATATGACGTCATATAGAATTCAATGAATTGAATTCAATAGAAATTGAATCTAAATTGAAGAAAAATTGTCTGTGTGAAAGGGCCTGAATTTAGAACTAATGTGCAATATCCTGATGGTTTGTTGTCCCTATCATTAGATCTTTATCGTTTTACGTCGTATTGGTTCATCGTGACTGAGAAATGGGACACCTACACAGTATTTAGCTCAGCATGTTGAAACTTCAATTTTTATGAACGAACTAGCAGCCCGCCATCGCTTCGCTCAAGTTTCATGGAATTATTAAAATACATATCTATATATGATTTGTAATATTTCTACTTTATTGTTGGAAATAGTTTTATTGTCGCGCTACTGTTCGTTTTTTTTTTCCTAAGATGTATTTTTACTATGATTTTCCAAAAACTAATGTAACTTTTTCTATTATTTATAAAAAAAATTGGGTTTTGCTGTGTTGAGGACACGGCCTTTGTTTTGTGTGAATGTGTCTACGTTGACGCTCTCGGACGCCTTGATGTTTTTTACGTTCCCGGCACCGCTTCACTCGATCATATAGGGTTTTATGGGTATCACTGGATTGCTTTTGAGATGTTCTTGACAACCGTATACGATTTCTGTATTTCGACTTGGATTTTGACAAGTGTAGGCCAAAATTCTGTTTAGTTTTCTTAATATTTTACATTAAACTCGTACAATTTCACCATAACCACACCACACAAATGTTTTTATACACGCAATCGATTAATCGTGACGAGAGTTGTCGATTGAAACCTAAACGAGCATCGTAGCATCTCCTAGTCAAAAGTTATATTACGTAGAAGTTATTAAAAGCGCCAAACCAACTCAAAATTCCCCCCCCCCCCCCGGCCCAAGCAATGCTTCGTGGTCCTCACTCAACGTAACATATTCTTTTATCCTTTGGCAATCGAGTGGTGTAATTTAATTTTTTATGTAAACAATTAATTCGGAGCTGCAATGCCAAACTGTATCCTCGAATTTGTTATCATCGGATTTTCTGGATCCCCCCCAACGGCTATGGTTGCAAATTTAAAGACGTATTCACGCCAAAATAATGATTATCTCAAAGTATTGTCGTTTCAACAATTTGCGACTACCTGCGACTACTTGCGACAACGTGCGACTACCCGCAATTACTTGTGACTACCCGCGACAACTTGCGACTACCCGAGACTACCCGTGACTACCTATGACTACCTGCAACTACCCTTGACTACCTGCGACTACCCATGAATACTGTGACTACCTACGACTACACATGACTACCCGCGACTATCCGCAACTACCCGTGACTACCTGCGACTACCCGTAACTACCTGCGATTACCCGTGACTACCCATGACTACCTGCGACTACTTGTGACTACTTGCAAATTTTGTTATAATAAGATACACAATTTCTTCTAACATTGTTTCAATTTATCTTTAATGATTGTTTCGTTAGCGTATGCTTAGAAAGCAGTCAAGTGAATCGTTTTTCTCCGACTTGGTTTACAAATTTTAAAATTTCTCAAGAATTTTTTTTTTTAACATAGCCTATGTCCATCTACAAGAATGTATCTTCCTAACAATGAAAGAATGATAAAAATCGGCCCTTTAGTTTCCGAGATTAGCCATCACATATAAACAAATAAACAAACATATATATTAGTTTTTCTTGGTTGATTTTCCTTAGACAAAAAAAATCAACATTCAAAACAAAACATTGTAGTGTGTATTATACTACTATGGTTTGCAGAATAACTGCATGATAAGTAGTAGGAGAGAGTAAACATAATAAAACTGAAATTAAAGTAGTTCGCGTAAAGAGGTGTATTATAGTTTTAAACAGAAGCTTCGGTAACCAATGAATATTTTCTTAAGGGGGATCAGTTCCCGCCACCTTGGATTTTCACTATTTTTGCCATAAGTTCCATTTAAGAACGTTTAATGAGACTTCTCGCAAGACATGACCTGAATAATAGCACCTTAAGTTTAGTCAAACTATTACATCTCTATAGAATTGATTGTTGTTCGACTCTTGATTGAAGGCAAGAAATGAATAATTTTTCCTTGCTTTCGCTTACAGAAATGGTGCTGGAACAGTAATCTAATAATACATGTTGTAGAACATGTGCAATGTAATGTCCTACGCTTTGTCGAAGCCCAAAATGAAATACAAAATCTGCAATGTCATTTGCGGCTGAAATTCCGAACATCCGAAATGGCAGAGACTGATCCGCCTTAAAAGCATGCTGTCGCCATCTGTTGGTAAATATGCAAACTCGATAGTATAAGGCTTGGCTGACTGCGGCGATGTGACATGTCACAGGCAACTAAATGAACTGTGGCAGGAGAAGCAGGCATCACAAACACGATAACGTATGCCCAGCATGCGAAATGTCACAGTCACTAATATTTCAATGGCCGTCACATATATATCCGCTAACAAGGAAATATCTTTGGCAAAGTAGCAGGTTGCGATTTATCGGCCATCTCTTGAACACAACCCACCTGCTCTTCCATCCATATCCGAAAGAACTTTTTTGCTACCTTTTGGAAAACTTAGGAAACCATCTTCGGAAGAAAACTTCGGCCGTCTTTCTACACTCGGAAGTTAAAACCAACACGTTATGTAAATTTTTATTAAATTTTGTTCTCGTGATTGCTGCAAAATTCATTTTCTTGTATTGTCTTCTGAAATGTTTTGATATGTTTACATGTTTGATGTAGAGTCACAATTGAAAGAATTCAGCACTATGAACACGTTGTTCGTTTTCTTACCGCAGGGGAAACATGTGAAGAAAACATGGACGAGTGTGGTTCGAATCCTTGTATGAACAATTCGACTTGTGTTGATGGCGTCAACGGCTATGAGTGCACGTGCCTTCCAGGTTACACAGGTACAGAACTTCTACGCATGTCTCTTTCCTACATTAAGCTAACATTTCTACACTAAGTTCTTACTTGAAATTTGTTATGATGGGCAGAACCCCAAGTTGGACAATCCGTTTTATTCCGGTTGCTCAGCAGCCATATTGTCCGCCATTTCATCGACAAAATGACTTGTTTCACCGCAAAAATCACTGTAGAAATTAATTATTATACCCAAAAATCACTTTCTTCACAAAAAAAAAAAAGTTTAAAAAATGTGGAGATGTCCTAATCCAGTCCTCAAATGAGCAAAGCGAATTCGAGTCTCTTAGCGGAATGAGCCACTTAAGAGTGGGATGGACCCCCGTGGGACCCCGCGTCCAAGGTCCAGAAGCGAGGAAGCGATACGGGTGACACTAACACGCACTTCTAGTGCCTCATCGCTTCCTACGCGCAAGGCACGCAGAGTTTCCGTCGTAACGCTGTACTGTGCAAGTTAGATCTGTAGCAGTGTGGTTTTATTACACGCGATGAAAGCCCACAGACTAAACTACGCCCGTATCTATGTACTTTTTTTCTTGCCGCTTAAGAAAACTGCATGGGAGAGCTTTAAAAATGCGGCATTTGACCATTTTCACAAATTATTTTTCTCCAAGAATACACTTAAGGGGGTAGTATCCACTCCATCTTCGAATTGTCTTACAAATCTTTGTAATAAAAATGTATGACCATAAATAAAACAATCAAAGCTAGACATGACATGGACGACTACATAACAATTTTTTTTTATTTGTGGGATTTCAAATATACCTGTATTTTCCCACGTGGGACTGAAGTTATTAAATAATTAGATAATGTTTTATTACAGTTACAGATAACTTACACTAATCATGAAAGAAAAATAAGTTGCATTTATAAATAACTGTTGAAATGTTTCCTATGTCATGACTAGCTTGGATTTTAAATATTGAATCCGAAAATGAAGTTAATGAGGAAAAAACGTAAATCCAAGATAGCAAGGATACTTCCCCTTTAATATGACAAAAGTAAAAAAAAAAAAAGGGGGGGGGGGGCATAGATTTTTTTTTACAAAACGTCGTATTTGCAGAACATTTATTTACCGAGATACACGTATTCGTGCAAACAACTATTTTACAAAAAACGGAGGGGTCCATCCCACTTTAAATCCTCAAAGCAGTAGAAGCGGATTTGAAGCTCCGAGCCAGGTCCAGAGGATCTGCGGGCATCCCCCCCCCCCCCCCATCAATTCTTCTACCACCCACGCCCGGATCCTCGACCCCGTGCCTACGACTTTGTGTAACCTTGAACCCAAAATATCGCTCAAAATTCCAAGAAATTAAAAATAAAACTCAAAAACATGCAAAAAAATTATTTTAAAAAAACTTGAGTGGGGAGGGAACCCAGGGCGAGGCAGCACTATCCGAGTGACGGGCTTTCCAGCTGGGACCCGCAGGTGCCCGTAATTCCCGGACATGGCATGAAATGAGACCCTGGATGGAGCGGCGCTGGAATGCAAGGGCGGGGGAAACGGGAGTCCCCCGAGAAAACCCGCTGGCAAGCGGCATCGTCCAGCACTATTCCCACACGCGAAAATCCGGGAGTGAACCCGCCGGGTATCAAACCCGAATCGCCGTGGTGGGAGGCGAGCGCCCTGGCACTTCACCACCGCTGCCACAAAAAAAAATTTGTAAAAATGTTATAAAAATGTATTAAAAAATATTTTTTAATACTTGCATTTTTAGAGGTCTCCCCAATGAACCACGTCCAGCAGACGACTGTTCTAACTCCAATCAATCACTTCAAACTGTGCCGGAAGCAAGGTTATGCACTGTGTAAGGCCGCTACTCTGAACCCCTATTGTGGTTCGTTTCTCTAGTGATATGCTTTTTTTCCCCTCCGAATTTCAGCTAGAGAAGCCGGTTTTTATTCACGCTGTCTTCCTCTCATAGTAAACGTGTTGACCCCAACTCAGGTGAAAACTATCCTTGAGGGGAATCTTCCCGCGCCATATTAAATTCTATACTATATATTAGTTGCACCAAAATTGGGCAAAATCGATATTGTGGCGTAAATACGAGTCTGTAATTCAGGCGCTATGCCTGTATGCTGTGTAAGGCCAGTAACTTGTTGGGTATAAGGGTATTTTCGGAAAATCTTTGTTAAAAATATTATCAAGCTAGAAAAAAAAAACTAATAATTTAATAAGGTGGAGGAAAGGTTCCCCTTAAACGCTGAGAAGTTTTAATCGGCACGTAACAGTGAATTGAGGAGATACCGTGAATATAATCCATTCACGGTTACTTCGCAATTATCTGAAGCCCTGCTAAAGGTCTACTTCCAGGATATTCCTCCGCCTCGTGCAAACTAAGCTTAACTAAGTCTATAAAATTACCCCAAAGGACAACGCACCAAATTCGTGCGCACTCAGTTGTAACAATATTTTGCACGAAAACTATTTCTTACTAGGCGCTACCAACACATGTTTTTTCACAGTTATTATTCATATCTGTTATAAACGAATTATAGATCAAATTAAAATTTAACGAAAAATTAGATAGTTTTATGATAGCAGCGGTATAAAACGCTTGTTAAACATTGCATATTTAGGAAATACATAGGGTGATTTTTCAAAGGTATTATAGTGATATAATTTCCATATAACATAGAAGGAACTGGTACTGAGTTAGACGAATACTCTTTATGTAGTCTATTCACAGTTTCTTCCGCCTTTCTGAATCAAACCTTTGAAAAATCTCCCCATGTATGACGTACTTGGTTGTTTCCAACTTACGCCCTGTATCACAAGCGTTTTATACTTGTCTTCGTAAAAGTTACATTTTTTCTGTTATATTGAAATGTTATTAATATTTTACCTATAAATTATAACGCTTCGTTTATAAATAATTTGAATAAAATCAGTGAGAAAACATGTGTGTTGGTAGCGCGTAGTAAGAAATAGTTCTTATAGAAAATACTGTTACAACAGAGTGCCCACGAATCCGGCGCGTTGTCCCTCTGGTGTGATCTTCCAGACTTAGCTAAGCTTAGTTTGCACGAGGCGGAGGAATATCTTGGAAGTAGAACTTTAGCAGGGCCTCAGAAAAGGCCGAAGATATCGTGCATGAACCATGGTTAATGTTTTTATGTGTTACAAACAGTGGCAAACGATTCTCAAGGTGTCTGTGATTGTTGGCGCGTACCACTGTGCGTGGAGATGAAGTGTTGGCGTGTGTGTGTGTGTGTGTGTGGGCGCAGGCGAGCTGTGCGAGACGGATGTCGCTGTGTGCAACGCCACGGGCGGGCCCCGCTGCTTCAACGGCGGCCACTGCGTGGAGGGACCCGGCGACACCTACTCCTGCTCCTGCGCCCCAGGTCAGCCTCCTCGCCTCTATACGTAAGGCGGCCGCCTGGTTGGACGAATTTTGCACGTCCGAGGCCTAAAAGTGTGGGAGCGCTAGGGACGACTGAGACATGCGCATCATCATCTCTCTCTCTCTCTCTCTCTCTCTCTCTCTCTCCATCTCTCTCTCTCTCTCTCTCTCTCTCTCTCTCTCTCTCTCTCTCTCTCTCTCTCTCTCTCTCTCTCTCTCTACGCGCAAAGTACTTAAGGGGAAGTATCCTTGCTATCTTGGATTTACGTATTTTCTTCATTAACTTAATTTTCGGAGTCAGTATTTAAAAACAAAGCTAGTCATGGCATAGGGAACATTTCAACAGTTATTTCTAACTCCCGCTTATTTTTCTTACATGATTAGTGACATATCTGTAACCTTAATCAAACATTATCTAATTATTTAATAATTTCAGTTCCACATGGGAAAATACAGGTATATTTGAAACCATACAAATAAAAAAAATCGTTAAGTAGTCGTCCATGTCATGTCTAGCTTTGATTCTTTTTATTTCTGGTCATACATTTTCGTTACGTTATGCGTGAAGCACTAAACTAGCGCGCAAGCTTTTTGTCGAACCAATTTTTCTAAGGGGCTTCAAACGGTGACCATATTATTTTACTGATGGAAAGTCTGATCCAAAGTTCAGTGCAGGATTGTTGAATTTCACGTAGACCCAGTCAGCACATTTTGACATTCGGCAGTATAAAAATGCTGTTTTTAGCTATGTTGGAGGGCTTGGGAATAGTGGTTCTAACGTGTGTAGTGTCTTGAAAGCGACATTCCTTCATCGCCTGAGGTTTGTTTATTTTCGTAAATTAGCATATTGGGCGCAGTGGAGTAGTTTCGTCAATAAAACGGATCTGCCAACACTCAGCAACACATTTGAAGCGCCTAGTAGGCATCCCCTTGAACTGACGTGCAGTCTCGCCATCGATAACGCGCCTGCATGAGACTTTCAGCGGAGACCCTGCCATTCTATGCACGTCCCTATTCCTTTTTTAAATGTTTTGTACCGGAATGTTCATACCTAAAAATGACCGTGAAACACCCGTTTGAGCCATTTTCACTATCACAAAATCATGCTTTAGAGAGAAATGGAGGAACTGGAAAACGTATACAGATGTGTAACGTTTATTAAATGCTATTCGTAAGCAGACCTCACTCAGACACGTTGGGCGGTTATTTAATAACGTTTTCTGCTGGAGCTCTGACACACAGTTCGTCGACCTACCAAGAAGGCCACCTTAAGCTTAAAGTAAAGCAACTGCCTATGGAGCACTGCACCCGACTATACAATGTGAATAACTCATAAAAATGTAGTACAGACACCATAAAATTGTCGGGAATGTGCGATTTATGCTGTATATGAAAGAAGAATGCATATATTTTAAAACATTAAAAAATATTGTACTAAAATATACTTTTTAAATGTCAAAAAATAATCGATTAATATAGTCTTAATTTTTTTACAAAATTTAAGCGCATTTCCATTCTGGATTCTTCAGAAAGCAGAATGTGGAAGAATGCCTTCGTCATGGAATATCTTCATTTATGGCTGAGACTGACGAAAATAAAGTTAATTATAACATCTGTATACGTTAATTACTACGAATTTATTACACACGATCACGACAAATATTATGACGATCATTCTTAAAGAAGATTGTCGTGCAGGCCCTCCTAACGAACTGAGCCTGTATACCCAGCGGTCCTTTGATACTTCTCTGCCCTACTGAGCATATTATCGTATAAGGAATAATGTCCCTTTTCCACTATCTCTCGGACTTTATTGTTAAGAGTAAGTTTGTGTTTTGCGTGCAACACTGTTCTTTATGTTCATCGTTATGACGACTGTGGCTTATTTGCCGAGTGCCAACACTAGTCCAACCTCATCTGGCTTAGTGAGTGTTGGGAAACATGGGTGGTTCCAGGACGCAAGCCCTATCATTGTGGGTTTTCGAGAGGGAGAGGCTAATTAATACCCCTGCCCTCCTCTCAGCCATTTCCATACAGGTGATTTTCTTCCCATCGAAATACCTATTTTGGACCCAACTGTCTGACCGCGAAGGAGTCGGCTGGCCGGCTCCCAGGCCAAAACCATCATGATTGCTCATGATTCAAGTCCAGCCTGAGAGGCAAATACTTCTTTTGGTAAACCAGGCATAGGGAACGTCCAGGAGTTTTCCATGTTTGCTAGCCCAAAAAAAAATGTGTATCACCCAGTGGTACTGCAAGGACGTGTGAATTCTCTTAAGCTGGCAGAAGCTGCCTGTCTTGCACATAACCAACACTTTCTGCAACTGTGTTTCCAGTCAAACATATGATACCAGAGAGAGAAATATCCCCGACACAATTCTCGGTCAGCTGGACTTTTGTGCCACTACTGAGGAACACTTCAGACCGGAGAGGGAGAGCCGTTCCTCGTAGTCAAGGTCACCCCTGCAGGTATGGTGACAGCCCCAGGCCCACCTCGGGAGCCATGGGAGATGAACCTAAGCCGCCATCCCGAGGGTTCTGCCCTCCGAATGGGTCCAGAAACTGACACACACCTTACAGCATGGGCCCCCTGCCTTCGGGACCCACAACAGATTTTCGAGCAGGCAGCACTCTCTCGTGAAACGTCACTTTCAGCGCAGCAGCTGGTCGGGGTCATCTGGGGGTAGCATCGTACTCAATCAGACTGATCAACATTGGCCCAGCTCTCCTGCGATATAAATGCACATCTACTTACCCTCACTGCAAACCCCACACCAAAACCCGAATGGACACAGAACGAGGGTGGCCAATGCTACTCTAGACCTCTTTTAAGTATTGAATTAGAAATATAGCTTCAAGGCGCAACACACAAAACATATAGTTACAATCCCCTTTGATATTTATAATGCAGCAATATGCAACTCACAACTGCTGTACAGGCATATGCGTAAACAGGAGATTCATCTTCTGTGATTTTCTTTCTAAATACATCTGACTGAAGCAGTATTCTCATGAACACTTCGTCACGCCGAATATTTTGGGCTCTAAGCTATGTGAAATAAATACTTTAATTATAACCTCTGTATTTCATTAAAAACGTTTTCCAATAAATTTTTCGATATGCTGTTACGAATGATGAACACGTGATTGTCCACATCAGAACCGAACATATCTATGTATAAAATTAAGTTTCCGACTGATTCACTCGCTCGTCAACACACAGCCCGACCCACTGGACGTGAAAGCATGAACATTTAGGGGTGGCTTCCCTTTAGAATGCAAGCACCCACTAAGAAAGAATTGTTCGAAATTCGACCCTTAACTCGATCCTTAAGAGGGTGCTGTTGGTTTCAAGAGTTAGTCTATGCAGATATCTAAAAACCAGTTGTAATTTTTTTTTGTAATTCAAAACTTAAGATAATGAAAAGGGTAGAATGTGTTCTAAATCACTCCTTAATAATGTATTTATGCGACAGATATGGTTATTTTCTCTGCTTCAAAAAGTTGGCTATAAAAATTTCTATAAACTAACTTAATGATTTTTCTAAATTCCAATCCCTGAGAAGGTGGAAAAGGTTCGAATGTGTTTTCGATTATATGTTACATTGCATCGTTTCCACTCTTGTAAACTTCAAACCAACATGTTTTGTATGAACTTATCAAACGAAAAAAAAAAAAAAAAAATTATGAATAGAAATTAAACGTGTATCTTAGTGAGAGAAAATGTTTAATTTCCATTACAGTAGTAAAAAAAAAAAGTTGTCAGAACTGAACTGGATAAATTGTAAATGGCTCATTATTGGTGACTGCGCAGTCAATGAAGTACATATCACTACGTTATTTTCCTTGTGAGGGTCTATATAAGTGTTTAAATTACATTTTATACAGACGTTAATAATTTCATACGTCATTTTCTATTAAGAATTAATAGAGCTACAGTGCCCACTTCACATGGACAGCAAGCATTAGGTGTTGCAACATTTAACTTGTTTCTTGAAAACGTAACTGTTAGAACTAAATAGTACGGACCACCTGAATGACTCTCACAAAATCACATGTTATAACAATGACGAGGACGGTTTTTTTTTTTCCTATTTAGTTTTCCAACTGATCTGAGATTTTATTCGCTACAATAATATTTAGTGTAACTTGAAACTATTCCAATAACGTTACAACTAGAAACGCTCAGACGACAAAAATCGGTTTATAGAATCTTTATTCTGTATTTTTGAGGTAAACGCGACTAGTAGTTAAAAAATGAAACTGCTAGAGAATATGTAAACGAGGACAGAGCAACGTTAACAATATAGCTAATACATCACTACCATAGTTTGCTATAGTTATTGGGAGGGATAGAAACAGAGTATATATCTGTGAACACAACTGTTAAATTGGATGATGCAGTCCATGACCTTGTGGAGCTCATCAACAGCATCTATCATCGTGGCGTATCACCGCACGAGCTACTCCTCAAGATTGGGGCTCCAGTGGGATGGACACCCCCCCCCCCCTCCTCCATCACCCTCTGTTCCGTATCTCTGGTCAAGAAACGGGGGAGCGATACGGGCGACACTAACACGCACGCCTAGTGCCTCATCGCTCCTACGCACAATATGTGCAGTGTTTCCGTCGTAACGCTGTACTGTGCAAATTAGATATGTAACAGTGGGACTTAATTACACGCGATGAAAGACCACAAATGAAATTACGCCCCTGCGTTAGTTATTTTCTCTTGTCGCTTAAGGAAACTGCATAGGGAAGCTTTAAAAATGCTATAATTGACCATCTTCATGGATTTTTTCCTCCAAGAATACTCTTAATATGACAAAAGTAAAAAAAAATAGGGGTATAGAAAATTGTTATTTTTTAAATCTTCTCTGACAAAAAGTCGTATTTGTAGAACATTTAGTTATCGAGATACGTGTATTCGCGCAAACAGCTATTTCAGAAAAAAAATGCGGGAGGTCCATCCCAAACGCTGCAACAGCACCAGGCTACAAATGAAGACTTGGAAAAAAAGATGTAGTCGAGGCCACAGTCTTCATTAGATATATACGAGGGGAAAAGGGAGGTTGGTACGTTTTTATAACGCGTATTCCACTCATTCCATTCGAGTGCCCTTCTGAATCAAGATATTGCAATTCCCGTCAATGTTTGTTTTGCTAACAGTATATTGTAAATATGACTAGGGGACAATTGCTGAAGGTGGCAGGGATAGATCTGAGGGAGAACTGCCTCTCACATAGGCAACTGTGCGTGGCATTCGCCACCTAACGACTTGATAATCCTAGCATCTATAAACCTTAGAAGAAAAATGTCACTGCTCCTGCGTGGCATATAGTATTTTAACGGGCTCACTGAGCGACATACGCGTCAAAGTGTAAAAATGAGCAGATTTGCAAGATGTTTACTTTTTTAATAATTTCACAAATTCACTTGACCAACGTACGAATAAAGTGACGAGGCCCATGACAATGTTAATTTTACAAAAGGCGGAATAACACACATCGTGCATACAGATAGATCTTAAGCAGGGTTTTCAAAAGTGCTCATTTTATCGTGAGCAGCCTTAAAATATATTTTATTGTAGCGTTAGACGTTAACTTTCGAGTGCAGTGAAATATATCCTTGTGTTAATTACTTACATGACACTATTTATTTCAAGAAGGTGGTGGAAGGATAAGAAATGACTGATAAGAGAAAGTAACTAGGGTCTCAAAATTGCTCACTTTACCTTGAACAGCCTATATAAAAAAAAGAAATCATCTATTCGTATACGGCCTAGAGTGGTGCTTCGCCTACAACTTTTCTCTTCGGCAGATTCACCTTTACGGGCACCAATATAACATATCTAACGAGTATGAAGTTTACACTTATTTGCAGTGAAAAATTTCCACCCGGAAGAGAAATACCATTGACCGACAAAACGAAACATCCGACTTTATTTTGTCAGTTTTAGCACACGAGTTTTTTTTTTTGACGGAAATAGGTATTGGAATGGTGTTACATTTCAGTTTCAATTATACACATACAGCAATTACAGTTGCTACATTTCAGTATAATTCACAGTTGTGACCTTTAAATGAAATTATTACGCCAAAATTCTCAGCTTCTTAATATTTTTATTACCTCGTTCGTCTTCTCAAATAAAATGGAATAATAATCAACTCATCTTATCAAACATAAAATATTCATCTCTTCAAACAATATTTGACAAATTACTTCTTATTTAAAATTTGAATAATTTTATATATATATATATATATATATATATATATATATATATATATATATATATATATATATATAGAGAGAGAGAGAGAGAGAGAGAGAGAGTCTTCTCAAACACAATCAAATTAACATTCCTTATGACACAATTATAATCTCTTCATATTATACAAGCATCATCTTGTTGAAGCAAATCGTATTATATTTACTCATAAAAATATTCATATCATGAAACGCACGTTTATACTGGAGGTAGCGAGAAATGCTACTAACGAAAACTTGTCTAATGTCCTCTGATTGGCTGTCGTCTGACCAAGACACATTTCTCAGCCAATCAGCAATGGCGAGAGGAGAGACAACCAAGATAGTTTTATATTTAATAAACATTTAATTGCTTTACACCCTCTAGGAGGAAATGAAAAATAACGTACATTAATACTAAATGCTGTTTAGAAACAAATGAACCTGTACTGTATGTAAATAACTATAAAAATAAACCAAAGATTATACTGTTAATTCATATAAAAACTTAATGTGGAAAGATATCGAGAGGAACATAAATAAGTACTCTTTAATTATATATAATAAAATTATAATAATGACTACATGTAAATATACCCCAAAATCTGCGATATTACAATGGTTATGGTTATTTCAACTGTAACATGGCCTTGAGAAAGGTAATGTTAGTTCTATTCAGGTTATGAACTGTACGGGAACCGGAATTTATAGGTCCGTCTGTACGTTTTAAATAATCAACTTCATGTATTCATATATATAATATTTAATATGCAGCTTTTAAGATGGCACAGGTAAGCGATTTAATAATGATTAGTCCTCGGCTAGAATCACTCTTGAGCACTAATATTCAGGATTACTGGGGTGAAAAAATGACTCAGACCACGAAAGAACTTCTGTTTTGATAAGTACAATAAATATACTCACCAACCGAGTGGTAGGAATGTCAACTGAAGCCAGTATCCGCAAATGATAAATCATATTTCACATCCCATCTGTCCAAAATCAAACATAGCATTAAAATAAAAATTAGTTTCAATTTTATGAAAAGACACTGCTGTAATATTTCCAATCAACAACCCCTTGACAACTCATACTTCGAGGTTAGTTCATATAATGAAAATGCATGAACTATAAAACATAAAATAAATAATTATTGATTGTGCTAAGTGGCGCTGCAAATGAAGTTAACCTGACTATAAGGGCTCGCAAACACAATTAATTTAGTTTACATAAAATACAAAAAAGCGCCACGGGACTCGAAGAGTGATGCATCACAGAACAAAACTAAATTTCTCATGGGAGAGTTCGGCATAGGGAAAATTTTCACCGCAAGATGCGCTGGTGTTAGAAACGATCTCTTTGAAGGTGGCGATAAATAGGGAAATGCTATGCATTTTGTGTAAAAGTTAGTGTTTGGCTCGAACTGTGATATGTAATTGCCCCAGCTAAAATGTTAACCATCAACTTTATTGCGTAACTATTAATCACGCCATCCAATGGTATTTTACAGGAGCAAACAGTAATAACATAGTAGTGATTGGTAAAAGGCGTTTATAAACAAACTTATTTCAATGGGAAAACGTTTCGAATTTAATTGCGAAAAAATATAGCTGTCATCAAAAGGAACTTTAAATTTTTCTCCTGTCTCTAAAACGATATGTTTTTAACCTTTGTTACTTTTATATTTTTCGATTCAGACATGATATTTAAATAAAGCAATTGCGTAAACCTATGTTTTGCTAAATCCAATTTACGACAGAATATTCGACTTTCCACTCTAGTGCGAACAACAAAGTTTATTCTTTAGGGCCTACGTAAGGTCTAACTAAATACAACAGGGATGATTTTACACAACGACATTTATTTAGTGGAAATTGCCATTGTCCCTTTTACTTACGTAGAAGACGGGAAAATCCGGAACACATGCGACACCAGCGCCACCTGGCGGCAAAAAATTTGAGTTGCCAAGCTTGAAGCATTGAGTTTCACAACCTGGACAAAACAAACCTCAAGAAGAACAGCCTATATCATTTTATAGGCTGTTCACGGTAAAATGAGCACTTTTGAAAGTCCTGCTTAAGCTATATAGGCTATTCACAGTAAAGTCAGCACTTTTTAAAGCCCTCCAAACAGGCATTAACCACAAATAAATATACTTTATTGTGGCCTCAGACGTTAACTTTTGAGAGTGGCGAAATGTAAACAATGTATGTATTAATAACACGGCATTGTTTATATTAAAAAGTGGCAAGAAGATAGAAATAGGTTGAAAATAAAAATTCTGCAGTGCCTAAAAAAGTGCTCACTTAACCGTGAATAGCCTATACTTGTATGCACGTTGTTTATTCTACCACATTTTGCAAAATTAGCCTTGCTATATGCCTCATCACTTTATTCATGCGTCGGACAAGTGAAACTGTGGAATTATTAGAAACATTAATATTTTACAAATCTCCTGATTTTTTATAATTCGATGCATTAATAAAAACAGAAAGCAAAATAAATTATTTAAGTTGTCACAAATGGTTATTTAAGACTACTTTTTTTTTTTTTTTTTTTTTCCGGGGTTTAGATATGGAACTACTTTCCATTCATCGTTACCAACTTTACTGGGTACATGTCACTCAGTGTGCCCATTAAAGTATATGCAGGTAGAGACAGTGGCATTTTTCTAAGGTTGACTTTAAAAGTGCTCACTGTACCGTGAATAGCATTTACAATGGAAAGAGTAGCTTAAGGTGATATTTCTCATTTATTTGGAATTTTGTTATCTGAGAGAGGTTTCTAAAAGTTCCCCTTAATACAGTTGTTAGTTGTCAAATAATTATAATTTTCAGAATACAACACTCAAATTCCGGCACAAGAGTGTTATAGGCAGGTTTAAAGTGTTGAATTAGAGTCTAAGCGCAGCATACTGCATTTGTGTTACAAGCTACGAAAGGAACAAAAACAGCTTTTCCTCTACAGTTTATGGTTTAAACTCTTTATTTAATGAATGTTCGCAGTTTCTGTTGAATGAACAAAAATATATGACAAGTCTGACCCCTATTTTCAACAAAATTTAGAGTGCCAATACTCGCTCACCTGTTTATAAATCGCACTCATACTGAATCAGTATGTTCTGCACACCATACAGATTGCATTAAATGCAATTTGACTGGAAAAAAATATCTAGGAGCAAAGCCTAGTATGTTGCAGTATTCGGAAAATTAAAACTTTTGAGTATTACGTTTTGAAAACTATAATGATTTGACAACTAATAACTGCATTAAGGGAACGATTTTCGAAAGCTGTTTCAGATAATCAAATAACAAAAAAAAGTGAGATATCACCTTAAAGCATTTAGGCGGCTCTCGACAACGAGGTCTGGAGAGCCGATGTGGGTGAAGCGAGGTGAGTATGCAAGGACGGTGGAAAGGGACGTAAGTGGCGAGATGATGTGTGTGTGTATGTGTTCCGCAGGATGGTCTGGTACGCTGTGTGGGATCCCGACGGACGAGTGTGCCTCTTCGCCGTGCATGAACGGCGCCGTCTGCGTCGACCTCCACGCTAGCTACGCCTGTGCCTGCACTTTCGGTAAGAGCGCGACTAATGTGTGTCTTTGCTACTACATAAACGCGAAACTGTGTTTGTTTGTCCTTCTTTGAAGTCAAAACGGAGGAAGGGATCGACGTGACTTTTTGAACAGATATAGTTGGAGGGTCGGAGAGTGCTACAGGCTATTTTTTGTTCCAGGAAAATATCTCATTCGTTCAGAGAAAATTTTTATTTTAAATAGGTACTGGATTAAACTTTTGTTAGGACTGATTACTGCATAAGAAAAGCACTGTTAAAAAAACGTTTCATTTTCTCCTTTCTTTTTTGTTTGTGGCCTGTAAACATTTCATTCCAAAAAGCTGTAGTGGCCCAGTGGATATATATGTATCAAGTGGGCCGCAGAAACTCAGTGGGTAGAGAACCCAATAGTGGGGCCGCAGTAGCCCAGTGGCTAGAGCACCCAATAATGGGGCCGCAGTAGCTAAATGGCTAGAGAACACAATAGTGGGGCCGCAGTAGCTCAGTGGCTAGGGAACCCAATAGTGGGGCCGCAGTAGCTCAGTGGCTAGAGAACCCAATAGTGGGGGCAGAAGTAGATCAGTGGGTAGAGCGCCCAATAGTGACGCCGCAGTAGATCAGTGGGTAGAGAAACCAATAGTGGGCTTTACAAAAATATCATGCGAACGAAGTCGCACGGGTCAGCTAGTAACAAATATACAGGATGATTTTCAATTAGACCCACAAACTTCGGGAGGTGATTCTTCATGAAAAAGTAAAAGCAAGACACATGTGCCACTTTATACCTAAACAGAATATTAAGGGAGTTATGAGCCCTTTAAGAAACGAGGATTTTAAACTGTATTTGTGCAAAATATCGGCTCTTACGTTGAAGATGCCGATAACATACAATAATGTTCCGTGAGTTGTCATTGTATTTTACTTCGTTACCGATATTTTGCACAAATACGGTTTAAAACCTCGTTTTTTAAGGGCTCATACCTCCCTTAATATTCGATTTAGGTATAAAGTGTCACATATGTTTTACTTTTTCATGAAGAATCACCTCCCGAAGTTTGTCGGTCGAATTGCGAACCATTCTGTATATGCCGTTCAGGTAGAGTGAGCTCTTTCAAGGCTCTACTTGCTTTCCCTTTCAGCCATGTTTTATCCCTTCACCACCTTTTTAAATAAATATTGCCATGTAAGTAATAATCACAGTGTGTATATTCCATTTCACCGGAAGTTCACGTCTAAGGCTAAAATAAAATATATTTATTGAGTATTATTTCAAATGAGAGGGCTTTCAAAAGTGCTCACTTTACCGTGAATAGCCTATAGATGAAGTTAGTCAAATGGCTCGGTAGATTGTGATCTCATAGCCTAAAATATGTTTTATGGTTGCTATTATGAAAATAAGTACTTTGTATACTAAAATCGCACGTGTTTAGGGCGGGTGACGATATAACTACTTTTACACCAAACTTGTCGCGGGACTCAGTTGAACGATCCTTAAGATTGGAGTAAGAGATTTATTTCTCAGATATAGTCTATTCGCGGTCACCTCTCACTTTTTGAATCAAAACTTTTAAAAAAATCGCCCTATCTATGACGCGTTTGGTTGTTTCCTGAATATGTGACGCATTGCGTCTTTTGTTTAAAATGTTATTTATTTCCTATAAATTATAAACTTTAATTTATAAGTAATACGAAAAAAAAAACGGAGAGAAGACAGGTGTGTTGGTAATACCTAGTAAGAAATAGTTCTCATCTAAAATAGCGTTAAACTGAGTGCACACGAATACGGTACGTTGTCCATTTGGTGTAATTTTCTAAACTCGGTTAAGCTTTGTTTGCACGAGGTGGAGGAATATACTGGAAGCAGAACTTTAGCTGGGCTTCAGAAAATTAGACGTAACCATAAATGGCCTATGTGCAGTTCTATTTTGCAAACCGGTGGAGTGGTGAGGACGTATGTTTCTGAATTTAATTTCTGAAAGTGTGTGTTGTCAACACGTCAAGTTTGGTACAAATCAGTTGCATGGTTCCGGAAATAACGTTGCATATAAAACAACACTGGCAGCCATTTTGAAAAAAAGAGGGCGTCAGGCATGTTCAGAAACTATATAAATCAGACACCCTCACGAAGAATATATGTATCGAGTTCGGTAAAATTCGAACCCACGGATTCGAAAGATTTTATATGGGGCACTCGGTCGCTCGCCCTTGACATTCATAGCCACACAGAAGGTGACCTCATAAGTGTGTTCTTCCTTCAGGAAATTTGCGAATATATTATTGCTTTCAATGATTCCCACATAATCAGCAATCGGGGGCATTGTTATATAGTATGTTACCCTAACTTATAAGTTACAGGACTAATTAATTTTCCCTTGGGTGGATAGGATGCCATATACTATCTTAAATTAGCTACGCTTACATAATTAGGTTTTCATATTATTTGCTAAATGAAAAGTCTTGGTTTTGAATGTTTTGTTACTTTGCTATATACATAATGCACGGAAATTCGCCCGAAAAATTTCGGGAGGTGGTTTCTTATGGAAAATGAGGTTTGAATACGACTTCTACCCACACTCAGTTCCTAAGTGAAAAATCAGCTTTTGAGAAGCAACGTTTTAAACGATATATATTTTCAAATATAGGAAACGAAGCAAAACTAGGCCTACGTTATATTTCTCTGGATAACGTTCTAAGCTATCGACATCTTAATCCCATCAACTCTCGTCTTCGTGAAAATATTTTGGGTGGCTACCATCTTGTTGCATGAAATATATTTGCCTTCAGGATTCATGGAATTTCGGTGCAGTCTCATTGAGCAGTGCGCCCTTATTAATAAAAAAAAAAAAAAACGCCACACCGCTTCAACTTCGCAGAACTCGCCGTTCTCCATTTTAAAAACACGAACAGTCTCAGCAGCATCAATACAATGCCGACACGTAGGCAATACTTTGTACACGTTGAGTTAAGCCTAGTACACACGAGCATCTTTCTTTTACAAGAAAGTTGTACACGTTGAGTTAAGCCTAGTACACACGGGCATCTTTCTTTTACAAGAAAGTTGTACACGTTGAGTTAAGCCTAGTACACACGGGCATCTTTCTTTTACAAGAAAGTTGTACACGTTGAGTTAAGCCTAGTACACACGGGCATCTTTCTTTTACAAGAAAGTGAAAATAAAGTTGAACTAGAAATTGAACACTAAAGTGCCTACTAGCACGGAATTATGTGATCCATACACACGACACTAGCTGGTGAGCAAGAAAATGGATGGTTAATGTCAACTATGTATGATTTGGAAGCAGTTTTTGGGGTTGTAAGAGTAATTTGTGCATTATCAATAACATCTGCCATAAAAAAGAATAAAAGATTTAGCCAATCAGACATATTTCAAGCACTAAATATAGACAAATGTAGAATATGTAAAATCACTCACAAGAAAAAAAAGACAAACACCTCTATATTTTTTTAATTCATGCATGGAATTATTTACGATAGTAGGACTATTAAACATTTTATCGTATTAAAAACATTAATATAACTGCTTATTGCCAGGATAAACTAAATAAATGTTTTGTTTTGCATTCCACTTGTACAAGAAAGATGGTGAAAAATGGGATCGCCCCTGTATAGCACTAACTAGTATACAAGCTTTTGTGTGTTAGTAATTCGCATACTCGGCGGCCATTCACACGATGCAAGTCGGTGTGTACAATATCGTGCTCACTTTCTTGTACAAGAAAGATGCCCGTGTGTACTAAGCTTTAAACACATCGTGTGCAAGCGAAGTGGGGCCGACTATTCCTGAAAGCCACAACTGAAAGTGGTGCAGTGGGCTAACGTATGTGTTATGCCGCAGCGTAGTACGCATGTGGAGGTGTGCGTGGAAGGAATAAGCCTATACGCACTCGACAGCTGGCTGCAACGTACTGAGAACATATAATATCTACCAGCAGCGGGACACAAACCCAGTAACTCATCACGACGAGTTTTCAAGCAGCTTTAACATGGTGCGAGATGCATGCAAAACCTCGCAAGATGGCACTCTCATACTAAATCACATGCGAAAATATCTCATGCAAGGCAGATCTCGTACGAAAGTAGGAAATAGTGCTTGCTTACTTACTTACTGCAGTCGCATTACGGACCGTAGCAGATCCATTGCCTCACCAACTAGCCTTCGCCAAAGAGCTCTGTCCCTTCACTCCTCCTCTGGAATGTCTGCCTTTCTAATGTCTTCCTTGATTGCATCAAGCCATCTGAGTCTAAATCTTCCGTGTGGTCTCTTTGCTTCGAAACATCTTTCTACCACACATTTACGAGATCTCCGTCCCGTCTCATTACGTGGCCATACCACCTTAGCTCTGTACTTTTGTTACAGCTACTATATCAGGCAACTGGTACAAATTTCTAAGTTCTCTATTTTTTCTTCTTCTCCACTCATCCCCCTCTTTAATTGGACCAAAGATCTGCCTGAGAATCCCATTTTCAAATGCCATTAGCTTATTTTCAATTGTTTTGGTTAAAGTCCATAGTTCAGCACCATACAGGAAATAGTAGCATGTCGTATTTCCAATAGAGTTTTGCACGAAAAGAGTGATTATATTTGTCGTCCTCTGCTAGCCATGTGGCCGTCTGTATATCAACTAGAGGGGTAAGAGAGCAGAGAATACAGCTGCGCGAAGATGAATCAGGAGATAAATATTAATTGTGAAGAACTCTTGAAAACCTTGTTTTGGAAATGGAATGAAGTTTAGGCAGTGCTGTGTAATTGTTGGACGAACAGCCTGCAAGAAATATCCTGTCCAATTTAATAGCCACAGCTTTAAAACAACGTGTGCCCACGAGATTTAATCATTAAAATTATTACTTGTTAAGATATTCCAAGACCATAGATTTTTTTCATGCATGAAGGTATTTTTCTGCAAGTTTCATCTGCGAAAACTCGTGTGAACTCCATTTTGCGTTGTGTGAAAGCGGCTTACGTATACTGGACACCAACGTATACTGGACACGGATATGTATATTACCCTAAGTAATTGTACTGTTGAGGTATTTTGTACTTGCGGTCATCTTGGCCCCTTCTGTTTTCCTAAACAAGATCACAAAGATTAGACATGTTACAAGCATATGTGTGCATAATATTCCAGAATAAAAATCTAGAATTCTTGATTTATTATATTTTGCACATGCATATTAAGGAAATATGTAGTGTAGCAAATTTGTTGCGGCTATAGACTGGCATGGGTGGTCTGTTGTACGATTATCGTTCCAATAAATATGAAAAAATATTTCAATGTGTACAGTGGTACAGCAGCCCCCTCCCCCCTTCCCATCAAACCTCTCCTCGTCGCTCTCTCCATCGCATCCCATCTTTCTCTATTTATCACTCTCAGGGCTCGGTGTCATCCACCATACGGGATTCTTTTATTTCCCGGTAATCTAAGTTCTTGTAAAGTAAAATTTTTAAAGAAAAATGCCACTATAGAAGTTTAGCTATTCGGATTACTTTGCAGTACAGGCATGAATTCCAAACCACTGTCGTTAAATTTTGTCACAAATAGCAAAAACTAAACTTTAAAATTTGAATATGTTTTACAATTACCAAATTGCGGTTAGTAAAATTAATTACAAGAATATTAGACAGCTCGTAAAGTGTAAATTTGTCAATATTCATAAATTCTTAATAATCATTCTGAAACTGAAATTATGACAAGAAAACGAAGAATTTCGGCCAAAGATGTGAGGTCGAGCCTTAATATCAGATTGTAAACATGTTATAATCGGCCTACTGGTTCAGTTGGCCGAACTAATTGCGCCAGTGGCCAACCACAATCGAGGTGCTCGTCAAACGTCGAGGAGGATGCGTTATGTAGCCTTGCTGACGACCCGTTAGTGAGTCCCTGGCGAGTCTGTAAAACATTTCGATCGCCCCGCTCCGTGGAGTGGAGAGTGTAGAGATTTAGGCGGCGTCTTGAGAGTCAGCGAGGGGAAGCAAGTTGAGTATGAAGCAGCGCTGGAGTGAAGGGGCGGGGAAACGGGAGATCCCCGAGCAAACCCGCCGACCAGCGGTTCGCCTTGACGGGAGGCGAGTAGTCTAGCCACTAAACCACCGCGGCTCCCTGCCCCGCTCTACGGTTTGGTATGTTCTGCTTGAGTAGAAGTACCTGTACCCATATCATATAGCGTATTCAAGAAGTCATTAGGAGATTTCTATCACCTCGAGACGAACTTGCACAGTGGTTCCTGCAAAGCGTGGCTGATAGCTCCGACTTTACACACAGGGTTCTGTTTACAGGCGAGAGAAACTTCAGCTGACACACTGATAGTAACATGCATGCATGCATGGGAAGATACAAATCAGTATGCCACAGTAAAGCAGGGTCACAAGCAGAGGTTGTCATTTGACATCTGGGCTGGTACTGCTGCGAACTACGTTACTGAATCGTACATGTTCCCCAGACCGCCGAATTCATAGATACGCCGTATGCTGCGACTATAAACATTTTTAAAGCTACTATAAGTGGTCCCACTAGCCATCATTCAGACTATGTGGTAACAGTAAGATGGCCTCGTTACGGCAGGAACGTGAGACAGTACCTTGACACCTCTATTCTGGTCGGTGGATTGACTGTATGGGTCATGTTACATTGCCGCCAAGTTCTGATTGACCCTTTATTGTGGAGCTATGCGAAGCCACATGTATACCAGACACATGTAACCTATATAGAGGTCTCATTGAGAAGTTAAAAGTAATCCTGAAATGCTGGACTCAGTATGCCGTCCTGCGGTACATTGCTGTACCCTCTATACAGATAATGGTGAACGATATTTTTAACTCTTACTGTAAACGACTCGTACCCTTCATCATTCAGCGTACCGTAATGAAAATGGCCTTTTTGATCGCGTACGATTCCTCGTTGTAAGTTCAGATATTGCCTACATACCAGGAGCTATATAGCTGCCGCTAAAACATTTTTATTCTGCTTAAAAATAAAACTAATTTCTAGGCAGTTGCAACAAGAGGGACTTTTGTTGGTTAATTAGGCTGTACTACTTAATAAGACGTTTTAGAAATTCCACAAAACACGAAGGCGAAAATGTAGGCAATAAGAGGCTGGCCATCTGTATTACTTTCATGAAGAGGGGAGGTATTAACAACAGTTTTTTATAGGTCAAGGATCTCGATAACATAAAACACTGTCTAGAGAATAGTAGTTTAACGTTGCTTCATTCCCGATATTTTGCCAAAATTCCATTTGCAATCTCGATTTTCAAGAATTTATATATATATATATATCTTAGGATCTGGGCTAGGCATATTTATACCTCATTTCCCGCAAGGAACCACCTCCCTAAATATTTACGGGTGAGTTTCCGTGCTTTCTGATGAATGTTCCATGTAAACTTTTCAAATGATGTTTACATCAGAACGAGCGAGCTGATCAGTAAAAGCTGTTGAAGACACTCAGTTTGGTGACAGGGTTTACAGGGAAGAACTGCGAAGTGAGGCTTCACCCGTGCGTGATAAGCCCTGTGAGAACTCTGCACTGTGCCTTCTGGAGGGAGATGTGCGCGTGTGTTACTGCGTGCCAGACTACCACGGCGACCGCTGTCAGTTCCAGTACGACGAGTGCCAACTGGGACCGAGGTAACCTACGTCGTTTCACACCGGCCCCAGCATTAAGAGGCCTATGTACTGAAACGTTCTCTGTGAAATAGTTGTGTAAGATACGAGCTTTTCCCCAGCCAACAGTATCAAAAAGTTATGTTCGCCAAAAACTGTGGGATTCCAGTTTTTTTCTATTCTAAGCCAGTGATACGACTTTGGTTCGAAGTAATCCTTGAGGGCGTTGGCACGAGGAATTTTGTTATTTTATATCTATACCGCATGCTTTCCAACGTTTAAACATTATTAGCGATCACTGTTTCCTATAAAGAGATTTGAGTGCATAGTTTTGGCATTAGTACATGTAAAAATCTCAATTTCACTGTTTTAGAAATGTACGAATAATGAAAACTTACTTACGTACAGAAATTAGATATTTCACAATGAAAAAAAAAATGTCAACAGCTACTTCAGGACGTCTGTGAAATCGCATAAAGGAAGTGTTTATACCATTTAAAAAAAACTGCTGAAAATAAGGAAATTTTCGCATGTTTATATTTTGTGTCTGCCGCTGAATTTTCGTGAAATAACTTTTGTTAATTAAACCTTGGAATGAATTAAGACGATGCCTTGTTAAATTTTCTTCACAAAGTTCGGTTTTTTTTATTTGGACATTTCAAAAACAGTAAAATTTTGACTTTAACATGCCATTTCGCAAAAAAAAAAAAAATGCGATCTTAAAATAATGTATCCGAGGTGAAAGTAGTCAAAGATAATGTCTGCCACTTAAACAGGACGTGATACATATTTATATCAACACATTGTTCATGGACAGTGCTGTTAAGGGCTTAATGGCTTTTAAAGTTGGAGATGAATCACTCTATTTGGATACTGCGTATATGTGGCTCAATAAAAATACGTCACGACTGGAAAACCCGACACTTTCCATCACTCCAATTAATATATTTTTTTATTTTATTTATTATATGTTTCAAGTGCCCCGCACAGTGACAAGGCCTGAGTAGGAGAACATTAGACATTCAGGAATTGGGAAGAAATTGGCCAGCGCCTGTATTGAAGAACCGTACCCACATTTGCCTCGAGTGATTTCGGAAAGTCCTGTAAAACCGAAATCAGAATGGTCTAACTGGGAAATTATTAAGTTTGCAACCCTAATTTTGCATTTAATTTTATTTGTGGAAGCCTAATTTGTTTTCCAAATTTCGAAGGGCTATTTTGGCATTGCATTAAACCCTGCCATTTTAGTTTAATTCCTCATTATTACGAGAAATAGGGTCTTGGTTGATGGGTAATGCTCATTACCAACGAATTGATACAATGTGACATAGTACATGTAATAGGCGTCAATGTAGTTTTTTCACTGGTTGAAACATATCTTCAGACAATCTCGTCGTTCAGTAATCTACTGTCTACATTGTGGAATGTAATGTAGCATTTCGACATTTTCTGTAAGCATTGGAAGTGTCCGAGATCCACAAATGAATCTTGCCCCAATGCAGATCTATCTCTCATGTGTAATACGTTTTGTAATTTCAGTAAGTTCCTTGATAGCGCGTATCAGGTTTGCCCCTCGTGATTCTACACATTACCAACTCGAGTATAATAAGAGTATCATATAAGACAGGCATTTCTTTTCTTGGTGAAAAAACTTTATTTGCGTATTCCTCAAAATGGGTGGGGTGTAGGACAGTAGCACCAAACGACATTTTAAAGTCAAATTTTTCATTATGGTTAATAATTTGCCGTTGGAAAACCAATTCTGCTTTTGAATCAGAAAATTTAACGCAGAATAATCGTAGCTACCCTAGTTATATCTACGAAGAAGTAGGATGACTGTGACATGTTTTGCAGGGGTAGCAGATCTTTATTTAAGAGCATAGAATGGAGACCTGTAGTCTTCCATCTTAAATACATACTTTGCCAGACAAAAACAGCACGTACAGAGGAATGCGTGGTACTGAAACTTTGTAGAGGTAGTGATACACATCAGCAGTACACATGATCACAAAAACAAAGCAGCAGGAGAATTACACATAGATCGGTGGTACTCAGTCCGGTCATCTTCATTAGTTCTTCGCGCCCCCTCGCTCTGTGATATACTCTACAACACGATCTGGTATGGAGTCCAACAGATACCGGATGTTGTCCTGAGACAAACGAGACCACAATTGGTCCCACACATACTCGATTGTGGACACGTCAGGGGAGTGGGCAAGACTTGGAGATGTTTGGATATGACGTAGGAAGTTTTGGACTTCCCACGCCATAAGCGGTCGGGCTTTATCCTGATGGAATATCGTACCTGGAATTCCAGCCAGAAATGGGATCAGATGAGGACGAGGTTCTCATCCACATACCGCTGGGCCGTCAGTGTTCGACGTAACACGACGAGAGTAGATCGGTTAACGTAGTCTATGGCTCCCCACATCATAATGCCTCTCGTGGGGGAAGTGTGCCACTTTATAGTTGGATTGTGAGATTCATCAGGGCCCTCCACACCTGGGTGTAATGATCATCATTCCCCATACCAAAGCGGCAGTCGTTACTAAACATCACACATCGCCAGTATGTGGTGTTCCACTTAGCTCTGGTCTGACACCATTGAAAATAGAGCCACCACCATTGCAGAGTTGATGGCAGCACACATATTGGATGTTGGGGTCGAATTCGCTTTCACAAGGCATCAAAAAATTGTTTGTGTGCACACAAGACCCCCAACACTGGCCAGTGTCGTAGACCGGGTCGCCAGGGAGCCATCTACCCTTGGTGCACCATCTGTCGAGCCCCTCGACTGATTGTCGACCTCGACCATCCTGAGTCGTTCCTCCATGTATGGGTACATTCACGTATCCACTGCTCCCAACAACATCGGACAGTATTATCCGAACGATTCACACGATGGGCTATACGGCGATACGACCACCTTGTGGTTTTCAGCCCGATTATGAGTCCTCTTTCGAAGTCCGTCAGTTGCATAAAGTGACGTCTTTAGCATCCTCCCGGCATTCTTATACACTCTGTATGCTTGCTTTGTATCATCTGGTGTCTCTCGCATTAATGCAGCTTCAACTACACGCCAGTGTCTACGACCACCGGTCGGTGCTTGCCACGCCCTTGCCGGGTGTGAGGTCGAATGCACATACGCCAGCATGGGATCATGCGCATACATACCAGTCCATACTCTCGCTATTTATATTGTTTCGGGGTTGTTGCGTTGTTTCTTCGTGTTGTGCTGTTTTCATCGTCCGGCAGTGAATTTCCTGTAACATACGTTTTAAAAAGTGATTCGGCTTCAATTAAAAAAGTTTTCTGTTCTTTGGCCTACAGCTTTGTCGTTTGTATGTTTTCAGCTTTTTTTAAAGACATGCTTGCAGCTGCTGTTTGTTGGTATCATCCAGTAATATTATGTGTAATGTACAGAGTTATTTCGAATCCCAGTAAAATGTTGCAATGTTTTTTCTTAAGCAAAATGTGAAGAAAATGATAAAACTTCTGTTGACCTACAACAATACGCTATTGGAGATCGAAACTTCGTTTCAAAATATTTAGAAGCAGTTTTTTTTTAAGAAGCAACAAAATCCTGAAAATAACACTAACGACTTCAATTGACATCTGAACTTTGTAATAATTTGGTGGTTGATATCATCCTATTCCATTAGGAAGAAAACACGCTGTGTCATAGGTTGCGTGTATAGCAAGCAAACAAACACATTATTTCGAACTTTGTAGCTGTTTTCTCTCAAACCATCCACCTAGGAGTGTTACGCCAATACAACAATTTTTGTTAATTGGAACGTGACAATTCACGTCCTTTATACCAACACAGCCCACTGTTTAAAAATGTTCTACTATAATGACACCCGCATATTTTTACGAATGAAAAGGGATGATATTGCTCATCATAATTCAATTCTCAATTCAAGGAAACACCACTTAAGATTAATTTATTTCATTTAAAGTAATTTATAGTATTTTAAAATCAAGTAATTTAAAATTAGTTTGTAAGGGAGCACAAATCCCTTAACAATTAATTACTGTATGTTATTAGTCGAATAATATTTTCTATTTCATTATTTGTAACAAATCATTTTACAACACAGTTACCAGTAGTTGAATACTATCATGTCCTATATTTCATACATTCACATTAAAATGATTTTCGCTAATCTCATTGCAGGTGCATGAATGGAGGAACTTGTTTAGATGGCGTAGACAACTTCACATGTTCCTGCCCACCAAATCTCACAGGAGCTCTCTGCGAATGTCTAATCACCGGCCCAGACGAACTGGATTGTTCATATGTTAGTCCCACAACAATGCCTTCCACTAAACCTCCAGTGCCTTCATCAGCAGTGTTCACAGTAACTGAAACTGTGATTCACGAAGAGGATACATCATCCACCACCTCCAACACTTCTACTTTTTTAACCACCATCATTGCAGAAACAAGTTCTGCAACGACTCGTGCGGTTCCAACTTCTCATGTGCCTCCGACTTCAGTTCCACCAGTTACTTCAGAACAGGCTATGTTGACAACAGAGGAGTTATTCGTATCTACATTATTGAATTGGTCTTATCCTAGCACAACCTCAGTGGGCATGCATGATGGTATTTCTTCCGTTTCGGAACCAGTATTTTATGTTACAACCTCACAGCCAACACCTCAAGTAACTTATAAGGAAACAACTGAAGAAGTAACGACCCCTCGGCATGCTGAAGATGTGACGAGTACTGTTACAGCTCTCACAAAGGTATATTCTGATTTCGTAACTGGTCCTACCAGGGAAGGCACCTCATCCACCTACACAACAGATTCAAAAGCGAGGACAGCAGCAAGTGACCACACACCTGGCGTATCATCTGCACCAACTGCATTCTCTAAAACAACTTCGTTTCCATCCCTTTATGGGAGCACACCTTCGCTAGATCTAACGAATACAACTTCGACAGTGAACATGTCAACTGTCCTTGCTCAAGATGGATATTCGACAGTACCTTGGCAAGAGAGCACCTCGAAATTATATACTGGGGACATAACAGTTCCTGTGTCTGAAGTGCCAGTAACAGTTTTCGCGAACACTACTCTAGAATCATTTACACCTGAATTCACTAGCAGTGAAATTTTTACTCATGTGACCATCATCCCAGAAACTCTTCCAACGCGAGAAGACGTGACTTCAGAAACCTCTACCATTCCACCTGAAATATCACTGTTCACCTCGCCAAGTGAGGTGCTCCCTTTTACAAAGCCATATACGACAGAAAAATCTTGGCTGACTTCAAGAAGTTATGAGGTCACAACAGTACCAGTGACGGAAACTGGTTCCAGCGAACTGATATTCACTTCAGAGCCTTCAACTGAAGTGGATACAATGCTCTCCACTAGTGCTGAATGGACAGATTGTACTGTATACCCTTGTCGCAATGGCGGAACATGTGTTCACACTACAAGTGGACCGAAGGTAAGAATGCTTTGTAATTTTTTTTCTACATTATATACATTTATTAATGTACTTAAACTTCAGAACTTACCATATATTTTTGCATGCGAAAAATAGCATGTAGTTTTGGAGGAAGGGTAAGGGTGTCCCATTTTAAAGGCTATTCAGCACTAAATGATGAACCTTAAGCTTTGATAATGTCTAATCAGCCTGTATACTGGTAAAATCATGTTTATTGTTTAGGGGTAAATCTGCTGAAAAATTTTACACAACTACTACACCTGCATTATATTTCAGGACTGGAATATCTCATACTGTCAATTTAAGTGGTTTTAAACATAAGGAGCGATCAAATGAATAGGTATCTTTAAGTACATCGCGAAATATGAGATACACACCAGACTCCATGTCCCCTTAGCTACAAATAATTGCAAATGTATACAAAATTTCTGCGGCAGGACATCACCGACACGTGCACGAAATGTTGCAAAGAAACAGCTTGCTAATACTCACTAGCTGTTCTTTCCCTCAGGTTTCATGTGGTTGGAAAATGGGGCTGCTGTTTGCAGATATCACAAGAGAAGAACAGCATGGTGTAATATATGTCGTATTTCGTGGAGGGGCCTCGACTAATAGACACTCATAATCAGATGATGAGTTTGTGGTACCAAGTGTGTATTGGCAAATACAATGAAGTAGACGCGTAAGCAGTTTCGTGCTGCATGGAACTCATTCAAAAAGGACGTGTTACCTGGCCAGATGTCTTATCAGTTCCTTGATTAGAAAGATGCTGAGATTGACACTCTGATTCACACAAACTGGAGGGTTACCCTGGCATTCATCGGTGCGACAAAGTTGTCTTGTCCTGTGGCAGTGTGTAGCGCATCGTGAAGGAACGAATAGGCTACAGGAAACTGTTTTCCAGGAGAGTGAGTGTGCCCAATGAATGCCTAAATGTTTACCAGCGGAGCGAAAACCGAGGATAATAGCACATTTCTAATGTACCACACTCAATATCAGGAAAAGAGCGAGGGATTTCTCTCAAAGATCACTGCTGATGAGTAAGGCCACCTGTTTATTGCGAAATGATTTATGCGCAGGTTATAATCCACCTTTTTACGTGCAAGTTTACGAATTTTCATTGGCCATTGGCTGCATGTCTATGTGAGAAGACATTTCCCACTTGACTGGGCCAATTATAATTAAGTTACCTCAATAGTGGACGTCCATAATTGGCTGACAAACACCTAAGACATGTGCGAGTTAAAAATCATCCAACCACGATATTGGTTCTGAACTAAAGTGTTTTGAGGTACAACTAGTCGCGGAATCTTTTCGCTAAAAACAGGGGGCCCTACTGATGAGTTGTGGTGTCCTTGCTTACAACTGGGCTCAGAGTGTAACAGCATGCTGTGGAAATGATGGGATTACCATTGCGGGAACCAAAATCAGACAACACAGTCAACTAACGCGATCATGTTGACCATCTTGTTCAATCATCAGGGTCCTGTGTTATTGGAATTCCCCTCACGATGCCAAACAATCATCGCACTTGCATCCTGGCTCACTGTGCCATCTGAGGACGGCAGTCAAGAACAAATGGCAGGCTGTTCTTAGCATAAGCATCATTCTGTTCCATATAAACTATCAGTCCAATGTTGCCTGGGTCGCAGCTGAATGCTTGCCAAGTTCCTTTTGGGAAGTGCATGAACACACCACGCATACGGTCTCGATTTGAGATGTTGCGGTTTTAATGTTTTCATAAAACAATACCTCAGAGGACACTGTTAAGCATTGTATGCAGAATAATTGCTGCTAGGTTGGACGGATCCGATTCCCAGAGCAAAGAATTCTTCGCTCGGTTCCTCAGCAAACCATAACACATATGGGGGTATGTGTAAATATCTGTTACAACACATTTTTGTACAGGCACAGGTACCTTTTCGTATGGTCGCTCCTTAAAGTTAAAAAAAGTGAGAAATATGCACAGGAAAATGTGGAGTTGTGGAATAGGCTTGTATGCTACAGTACTCGACAACAAGGTGCTCATGTATATAAACTATCCACGGTAAAGTGATCACTTTTTAAGGCCCTTGCATCGGACATTAACCACTAATAAATATTTTTTATTGCAGCCTCAGACGTTAACTTTCGAGAATGGTGAAATGTATATGCCGTGTTTATTAGCCATATGGTAATGTTTATATTAAAAAATGGCAGAAATATAGAAATTGGCTGAAGAGAAAAACTGAGCAGGGCATTAAAAAGTGCTCGTTTTACCGTGAATAGCCTATAGTACTGAAGCACAGTGTCGTTTGCCTGCAGTGCTCGTGCAAGTTCGGGTGGGACGGGCCAACGTGCGAGGAACCCGCAGGCGTGAAGGTGGCTGCCTTTACCGGCCAGTCGTACTTGAGCCACCGTCTGGACCAGGGACGCAGCACGCGCGTGGAGATGGTCGCCAGGACCCTCGCCCCCACTGGCGTCATCCTGTACGCCCAGCTGTCTGCCGACAAGTACCTCTGCCTCTACATGGAGGATGGCCTGCTCAAGTTCCAGTTCTCCTGCGGCGTGCAGACCATGCTCTTCAGCGAAGTCGAGATACACGTCAACAACGGCTTCCAGATGACCATACTCGTCGAGTGAGTACACGTCGCTTTCTCAACGATGCCAGCTGATTAAGACCGTTCACAGTAAATTGGGCATTTTTGAAATCAACCTCTAAAAAAAAAAATCATTATATATGCATGCTACACTACAAACTGACACGTAGGCTTCCAGTTAAGTTGGTAACAAATTAATCAAAATAGTTCTAACGCTTGGCATTGTTTCGCGAGTCTAATATTTAAATGCATGGCAACTGTAGGCAGTATTTCTTCCTTTATGCAAGTATAAGTACGAATTTGCACATTATTAAACACTGGGTTTTTTTCCTATAAATTCCACTGTTTCACTTAGATGGCGTGTGAACAAAGTGAAATGGCCAGTGGCAATGTAAATTTTACACATGGCACAAGAATACAAAATGAGAAGAAAAGTATGTCCTAGACCAGGCTTTCAAAACAGCTCAATTAACAGCGAACGGTCTATACTTCGGACTCGAATTCAGATACGTCTGGCAGGTACCTGAATGTGTGTGACAACATGCTAGGAGCTTCTTTCCCTAAGAATATCATTCCACGAGTTCCTCTCCATTGATTTCTCTTCTTTTCATTTCAAAGTGAGATGTCTACTGTGTACCTTTAGTTGCTCATTTGCTGCTATGTGCTTACATTATTCAAATGACTATGAATGTGAAAGACAAGGTCATTGTTGTGGGAATCCTAACGCGTTGCTACTACATCTTGACGAAATACGAGGAACTTAGCTCTGTTATGTGGAGAGTGCTCGACTGCTTTGCACTCTTTTGAGGAACTGTATGAGATACGTGATGGAGCAGTGTGAGCTAGATCACCTCGCACATCATCCCTGAGCGACATGAATTCAACCCTGTACCGTGCAGCGTGTAATCACAGAAATTAAACCTACAACATATCTGTAATGTTATTGGTGATAGTGAATTGCTGTTGCAATTTCAAACACAGCAGATATTGCCTATTATTTCAGATACATAAACGTGAAAACGTAGATTTCGGTTACATTTGGTTGCCCCAAATTAACATTTTCTATTCCAAAGTGTCATATAAAGCCGTACTCATTTAGTATTTATGTATTATCCTTTTCTGAAGGAGACTATATCCAACGAGTTGTTCAAAAAATGTGTATTTCAAAATATGATCCAACACAGTTCATAAAATCAAATGAGTGTGTGCATTATTAATCATTAAAATTGCCACATTGAGAGAAAGTTGTTTTAAACCCGATAAAAAATACTTGCTGGTATATCGCTGAACAAATAGGTGTGCTAATAACATATTTTGTTGGCTACACAAAATTTGAATTACGACATTGGTTTTTTGTTCTTTTATAAATCGTTATAAATAAATATAGCAAAATTTGAGGAGCGTGTTTATGGCATGAGCAACTCATGTTACTAAACAATAGATTAAGCATGACTAGCTTTGAGTGGAAAGATTTGGAGTGGAGACATTTGGGCGGCTCCTAAAAATCGAGGTCTTGAGAGCCGATGAGGGTGAAACGAGTTCAGTGTGGAGCAGTGCCGGAATGCAAGAGCGGGGGAAACGGGAGATCCCCGAGAAAACCCGCCAACCAGTTGCATCGTCCGACACGGTTCCCAAATGCGGCAATCCAGGAGCGAGCCCGCCGGGAATCGAATCAGGTTCGCCTAGGTGGGAGGCGAGTAGTCTAGCCACTACACCACCGCGGCCCCAATGAGAAGAAAAATGTGTCTGTCTGAACCAAGAGTACAGTGTCCGGCAGACGTCTGCCGACGCGAGTTCCCTCATTCTCGTTAGAGTGTAGCCCGTCACGGACAGGTCTGTAGCTGAGCGACAAAAGAACGGCCCGGCAGCATACGCACCGTTCTACGAACATCAGGTCTTCAGTCTTCGTTAAAAGAAGTAAGGGCTCACCGTCTGATGTTTGCGAGAGAGCTGATATAGTCTTTTCGCGGTATCTTCCCACGTTTTGAATCAGACCTTTGAAAAATCACCCCATGTGTGACATGATTGGTTGCTTTCTAAACATGTCATGTTTCGCAATAGTTTTATACTCGTGTTAACATAAGAGTATCTTATTTTTGGCGGAACTGAACTTTTATAGTCCATTCTCGATTACGTACTAACTTTCCTGAACCCCTGCTTAAGTTACACTTCCAGAATATTCCTCCGCCTCGTGCTGATGAATCTATACCAATTCAAGACACTGTATTCGTGTGCACTCATTGAAATAATATTTTGTATGATAACTATTTCTTACTAGGCATTACGAACATACACATGTTTTCTCTGTTTTTATTCACATTGATTATAATTGAAATATTATAATTTATAGAATGAATGTAAGAAAAAGTTCAATTTAACCAAAAATGTGGTTCTTTTGCGTTGACTCAAGTATCAAAGGCTTGTCATCGTGACATATTTAGGGAATAAACAAAGAAGCCATACATGAGGTGATTTTTCAAGGATTTGTTTCAAAAAGTGTGAAGAAACACTATATTCACATATGATATATGAATTATAATATATAATTAGTATGAATAAAGCAAAGAGAGAATAGACATGTTGTTAATGACTAGCAATAAATAGTTCTCATGCCAAATACTGTTACACTGAATGCGCGCAAATGAAGTGAGTAGTAGGGCTTAAAGAGAGCTGGCACAGGAGCCATGTTGAATTTCGGACTTCCCGCTCTGTCATTCCGGTCATGCGTCCGCCATATTGGACCGCCATCTCTGTAGCCAGTACACCACCATCTTGTTACTAATTTTCGTTCGACTTTCGTTCTTGATATTTTCTATTTCGTATTCTTTATTTTTCTTCTCTCCGAGGGTTTTCTCAGAGTTTCCCCATTATTCTCTTTTGCATTCTATCTTTCTTCACTTCCTTTCTCTCTCTCTTCTTATTTCCTTTCTCTCCCATTCGTTAATTTGTTTACATCGACTGTTACTGAGGCCGCCATATTTGTTTACATTTGTGTCTTACCTTCGTTCGACACCATCTTGGTTTTTTCGTTTGTTTCCCACATTAGTTTTGACATTGGCCACTAGGAGCACTGGTGTCGCATTCGCTCCACTGATTACTCACCTTTGATGCACCGCCATATTGGTTCTGGCTTTAGCCACTACGAGCGCTGGTATCGCTCTAGTTCGATTAGTCGATCGGCCTCCGTATTGTTTCTGGAATAGGCCGCTAGGGGCGCTGTTTTTTTAGAACTCAAAATACCATTTGGAATAGTGCGGGGGTCGAACTGCCAGACCTTGGGTCGCCAGACTTGCGCCTTAGATAACTTTTTTTTTTTTTCCCCCCATTTGACGTTGTTGTGACATTTTTGACGTTGACGAAGCTCTAGTGAGACTGAATTGTTGACGAACTCCCAGTACGACAATCGAACTGAGCATCTGCCACGTCGGAGGCACCGGGGCGCGAAACAGGGACCCTCCGACTACAAGTCGGCCACCCTACCCCTGAGTTATGAGGGTATCGCGACATGCACTGGAACAAGAGTTTATAAGTAGTATATAGCTTGGAGACGAATAAATAATATCTTGCCGCTCATTAAAGACGTGACATTTTTATTTCTTATGTAATTTTTTATGTTTTTTAAAATTAAATATCAATAATTTTTTAAGTTTATATACAAATCAATAATTTCTTATATAATTTCTAAGTATTTCTTTTACTTATATTATTTTTAATTATGTGTTTTTATATTTTGGTTTAACATGCATATATATTATTTAGATATGCCTTACATAGTTTTTAAGTACTTTATTTTAAATATAATATTTTTTATTAAACTTTGAAGTGTATCTAGTGATGTGTCTACGAATGCATATTTTTCAGGCAGATAAGAATATGTCATCATAATATATGATTACGTAACTATGACAAGCGCAATATTGGATTTTTATTAGCATATATAAAAATTGCTTTAGTAAATAGATGCCAAGTATTTTTTTTATTGTGAAAGTTGATTATTCACACTTTTTCGATGTTTATTTACATATAATAATTTTTTTCCAACACACCATCCCATAAAAACTGTTAAGTTCCACCAGCCCAACCTAACTTCGACTAACCTAAGATAACCTAACCCAATCATCTTGTAAGAACTCTGAATGTTTTTTTTTTTTTTATTTCTCTCGACAATCACTTAACCTAACCACCAGACTCTAGTCATAGCCAGATCCATCTTCACCTCCCCTCCTTGCAGTCTTACTTAACAACCATATCGAATGGTACTGATTTAAACTCACCACGCCATTACCCCCTTCATTTTATCCGAGGACCACCTGGCCTTGTAAATGTCAAGAGCAAGTCTGTACCTGCACGGTAACTGGAGTCTGTACGTGCTTCCTGGCTGTTTTCGCACCTGGATGGTGTCAGATAACCTTAGTCAGCACATAGCATTTCTGCTCCCGCTTGGTGTCTGGTAACTGGAGTTTGTACGTGATTACAAGTCGTTTGCACATCTGGATGGTGTCGGATGACCATGTGCGTGAGAATAGCTGTGTTAACAGGTATGAACCTACACGGTGATAAATAAAGAGAATGAGTCAGCATGCTTCACGAGCAAGTACAAGCCTGCGAATGGTACAGATCTAGCTATCTCCAACCCAATATGGCATACACGGACAGGGAAGAATAAATTGAATGCAAGTAAAATAAAAACACACATTTATTAAAAAAAAAGAATCAAGTACATTTCACCACTTAAAAAAAAAAAAAACATTGCTAAGTCCTACTTCAAAATATCTTTCTCGTCGACAAATTAGCCGTCACGCTTCGAGTGTCCGAGCCACCTCATGTACACACGTCCATTACGTCGTTTCAGCACCTTTTCTACAGCATACATGTCTGGAAACTTTGTAGGCTGGATCTCCTCTGCGTAAAAGTCTCCGACGATGGTTTCGCCTCGTGGGTCCTCCAGGTAATACATGCGCGGATACCAATATCGTATGCGAACTACCTTGTACAATTCTGCCGACCAGTTGTGACAGAAGCATTTCTGGAAAATCCCACCCACTGTTTGGAAATGCGCACCAGGTCACCAATCTTGGCTTTAGGCTTGCGCGTGTCCTTCCTCGTTGGAATGGCATAAACGGACCGAAGCATGGAGTCGTCCTCGACATCTTCAGGCTTCATGTGAGTGGTAGAATGAATGGCAGAATCATACTCGCGAACGAGTTTCGGCAGTAGCTCAAGCCACTTGTAGTTTCCATTCACCGCGAAATGTCTCCACATTTTGGCTTTTAGAGACCGGTGAAAATGATCAATGCTTGAGTCCAGAATACGTGGAATAGTATCAGCGTATGGAAAGTAGCGTTAAAGTATTCTTTACCATCGTCGGTGTTGAGATTTTTTGGTATGCTTCCTTCGCTCAACACATTCGCCATGGCCTCTAAGATGTCACATGCATTCTTCGACTTGAACGGCCTGGCCCAGACATACTTGGAAAGCATGTCTATTATGGTCAAAATATAGTGGTGGTCTTTATTCGCACGAACATAGTCTTGCACTTCGATCAAATCGGATTGAAAAGTATCGTCTAGCCCTTTCATGACGTACTTTCTCCTTGGGTAATTACTCCGAGCCTACCTGTGCAGTTCGCTGGAAACTGCATATTTCGTCATCGCACGACGTAGCCAGCTTCGACGAGTTCTTCGATGATGGATATAATCTCGTTGGTGTGTGACTGGTTGCCAGCAGACTGCTAAGCGACAAGTAGCTGTAGTATAGCGACAAGTTCGTTCGGATCGTCCCAATACACCTAGTCTATCTTGCGTTTGGCGTCGATCTTCTGCAGCAGCAGATCTGGTCCAGTAGCTTCGGCCAATCGTGGAAACAGTTCTGCGATAATGCCGAATTTTGCATGGATTGCGTCCTTAAACTGTCTCGTTGAGGGGTTATCGTTCACATAAAGAGCACGACTGGACTGTAGCAGGCGACAGTATTTCTGCAAATCTGATTCGGTGTAGTGTACGGTACACCTACGAAACAAAAGTTAGCACAGACCATGTGTCATTTTCACCTTGTGCCAGCCGATCTGCATCACATCTAATAGAGAAAACATCTCTTCCTTGTTTCTGATAAACCATTTTTCGTCGCGGTGTCGCAGGCCGTACGTCTTGTCGCTGTTCCGATCGGAGTAGGAAGCGATGTAGTGCCTGACCAATGTGCCCACCTTGGGTCCGCGCTCTTGTGCTCGTTTCTGTTCCCATGCACGCAGCAAATCGATCAGGGGAAACTCATATTCATCGCTAGTGATGCAACCTTCCGATTCGGGCAATTCCGTGCTTATTTTCTGTTTACTTGTCGGGGTCGACCCCTTACCTTGATTTTTTGTTTGATATCTGGCCGAGGCAACGCTTCCCCTGGCATTGTTGACCAAGTTCGGAGACGGCTAGTTATCGGCTTGTAAGCCTCTTCCCTTCGATCCTCGAGAGCCTGTTTGTAACTATACGCGAGTAGATATTTCGCTCGAACAGCTTCGATGATTTGCTGCAGCTCTGTCATCAGTTCCGTTAGGTCCTTCATCATTCATAGAATGGAATAAACACACAACTACACATATATATATACACACACACATATATATATACTCTCGAGTTGTTGAAAAAAATAAAATCTCGATCCTTTCCAGTCGGTCGATACACGCATCCAACACCTTCTTGCTATGCCTCGCAACATTGGTTTTGGCAGCCAGTTTGGATGTTAACATATTTTGAAGAGTCTTCAATTCTTCCTGTCTCTGTGCATTCGACACATTGATCATGTCTATTATCTGTGCCTCCACGCCCCCTACATGCCGGTTGATAGTCACCATATCTTCCACCACTTGATTTTTCATGCTCTCGATCTTTTGCCCAAGAACGACTGACCCCCGCGAACATCGGCGAGCTGAGCTTTCGTTAGTACATATTTCCATCATCATAGGAGCATAGACCACGTCCGAACTTGGAAATTGTATTGTGACTCATGGTCGGTGTCTTACTATAAACTGATCTAATCCGCACCTGTACCTGCCTTTATATAGACACCAGTCTTTTACGATCACTAAAAATCCATATTTTTCTTACCAGCACAAGGCACACATATCCTTAAACTCTGCAAATGTCATGCCCGTATTGACTTTGTCATCGTACGCACGCCGCAAGTTCATATCATCCATGCGAAACAGTACCAACACATTAGTAAGTGGAGCGAATGTGGCCCCAGCGTTCCTAGTGGCCAATGTCGAAACTAATGTGGGAAAAAATGACAAACGATGGTGTCGAACGAATGTGAGAGATAAATGACAAATATAAACAAAAATGGCAGCTTCCAGTACCAGCCGATGTAAACAAATGATGAACGAATGGGAGAAAAAGGAAAGAAGAAAGAAAGAGAAAGGGAAGAGAGAAGGAAAGGAAGAGAAGAAAGAAAAAGAAAGAATGCAAAAGAGAAAAATGGGGGGCACTCCGAGAAAACCCTCGGAGAGAAAGAGAGAAAGAAAAAAGAAAGAAGGAATGGGAACGAGAAAAATGTGGGAGCACTCGGAGAAAACACTCAGAATGCTAGAGTATGAAAAAGCTACTTACTGTTTACCAAGATGGCAGTCGAACGAATATGAGTAACAAGATGGAGGTGTACTGGCTACAAAGATGGCGGTCCAAGATGTCGGCGTGCTGACTTAAAATATAGCGGCGTACTGGCTACCAACATGACAGAATCCAAAATGGCGGACGCGTGACCGGAATGACAGAGCGGGAAGTCCAAAATCCAACATGGCAGACAGAGACGGAGAGCCGAATCCTGTGCCAGATCTCTTTATGCCCTACTACTAAAATGCGTTGCCCCTTTGGTGAAATTTCCTAGACTTGGTGAAACTTTGTTCGCTGAGGCGGAGGGATAGCCTGAAAGTAGAACTTCAGCAAGAATTTAAAAAAAAAATTGGCAGTAAGCAGCACCGTTCAGTCAGACGTCTGTCGAGCACTGTACGTCATTGCTGGCGGGAAGAGGCTCTTGTCCGAGGCGTGATTCTGAACTCCACGACCACGACGAGCTCGCCTTGACATTCCGGCTGGACATCTCAGTCCGACCACCGGTCACCAAAATTAGTTAAGGGTCCCGCCTACTTGTCCGCATCGTTTTTCTCCTTTTTTGGCCGAGAAACGCGGGAGCTATAAAGGTTACATTGGCACACGCTACGAGAGCGCCATCGCCGCAACGCGCAGAACTCTGAACTGGCGTGCAGTGTTATCCTAGTGCTGCGTGTACCTGAAGGACATTCACTGTGACCCTGTCATTTTATTGATGAGAAGTCTGTAGTAAAGTTCAATACAGGCTCCTATCATAGTTTGACTCGTATCCGGCAAGTATGTTTTAAGATACGGCAGACTGGAAAAATCGTTTTTTACTATTTCGGAGGGCTCCAAAATAATATTTACGGCATGCGTGTTAATTTTTAAGTACTAGTCCGCCCTCGTATGGGTTATGATGTCTTTTCGCAGGTAAACATACTGGAGGCAAGTTTAACAGTTTCGTTAAAAGAAAAAAAACAGGAATTTAAAGATTCTGTAACGCAGCTCATGCTCCAGGCGGGCTAAACCCTATGTGTTTACAATACGCCGACAATTTCCATCCGAAAAGTGTTGCATGGCTTTCAGCAAATCCTAGAATGACCAGAACCTTGCTATACATCTCTTTGGAATGTAAATCAATCGCAAAACATTGTAAACTATTTTGTTTTTGTCAACTGTGAAGACAAAGTATTTTTAAATTTTGGCGTAAAGTTACTTAACCATCATTATTTATCTTTGTAAATTCAATAGACACTGCTCTATCTGCTACATGATAACCAGGATGTAAACACAAGTAAAATATTTTTGGAGTAAATTTACCTCGGCAGGGAAATCCACACGAAATTTTGTTTTGTGAGGTTGAGTTCATATTTTTTTTGGTGCCCAGCGAGACCGACCGTAGACTAAAGATGAGGTAGACGGATCTCGCTGGCTGCGCACAACCAGTCTCCGTGTCCCAACATTGAACTGCTTTTCTGCCAACACGTCTATAGCTATTCACGGTAAAATTAGTGTGAAAGCCCTTCTTAAGATCTACCTTGTATGCATGTTGTGTATTCTTCCATCTTATGTAAAATTAACATTACCATGGGCCTCATCACTTTATTCATGCGTCGGTCAGATGAAACTGTGGAATTATTGGAAAAGTAAACATTTTTCAAATTTGCTCATTTTTACACTTCGCTGAATTAAAAAAATCTTAAAGCGAAATAAATAATATAAGTTATCACAAATGGTTGCCTAACACTCTTTATTTGACGTTAAGATATGGAACTACTATCCCTCTATCGTTACCAACTTTACTGGGCACGTGCCACTCAGTTCGCCCGTTAAAATATATGCAGGTAGTTGCAGTGATTTTTTCCTAAGGTTGATTTCAAAAGTGCTCACTTTATCGTGAACAGCCTTTAGCAAAAACGCTGTGGATCGAATTTGAGGTTAGAACACTGTTTAGTATACAAGTGCTTTGAGATGTAGCCCATGTATACCTACTTCCTTTAACCAATGTCGTCTTTTGAAAATTAAGATATAAAGTTAGACGTTCGTCACTTCTGACATTTGATAGATGTGTTGGTTTGGGGTAGGTCGATGTTGGGCGCATGCGCAGAAGACGAATAATCGATCTACCTCGTCTTTGGCCTATGAGACCGACACCCGATGGAAGTTGAAATAGAGTTTATTTTTGTCGGACTGTCGGGACTGCAATTTTGGTTGGGGTGACGTTGCGTCTTAAGAGTGGGATGGACCCCTGTGTTTTTGTGAAATAGTTGTTGGCGCGAATATGCGCATCTCGGTAAATAAATGTTCTGCAAATACGACTTTTTGTCAGAAAAGATAAAAGAAACATTATATATGCCCTATCTTTTTACTTTTGTCGTATGAAGTTTATTCTTGGAGAAAAAAAACTCGCGAAAATGATCAAATATCGCATAAGCTTGCCTATGCAGTTTCCTTAAGCGGCAAGTGAAAAGTACAAAGATACGGGAGTAGTTTAATCTGTGGTCATTCATCGCGTGTAATAAAACCCGACCATTACAGATCTAATTTGCACAGTACAGCGTCACGACGGAAACAACGCACGCATTGCGCGTAAGAGCGATGAGGCACTAGGCATGCGTGTTAGTGTCGCCCGTATCGCTCCCTCGCTTCTTGACCTTGGACGCGGGGTTCCCACAGGGGTCCATCCCACTCTTAATTGGGCTGCTTAGAACTATCATAACTTCGAAACACACGACATAGAACCACACAATTTAGAAACATCACAACTTAGAAAATCATAACTTAGAACGATCATAACTTAAGAACACACAACTTAGAACTGTCATAAGTTAGAAACACATGACGTAGAAATTTCACAAGTTAGAACCGCATAACTTAGAAAATTCTAACTTGTGTGTTTCTGAGTTAGCTATTTCGAAGTTATGACAGTTAACTTAGAAACACATAACTTAAAAACACATAAGTTAGAATTTTCTAAGTTATGTGTTTCTAACTTATGGCAGTTCTAAGTCGCGTGTTTCTAAGTTTTGATAGTTCTAAGTTATGTTTTTAAGTTATGATCGCTGTAAGTTATGATTTTCTAAGTTGTGGTGTTTCTAAGTTATGTGGTTCTAAGTTGTGTGTTTCTAAGCATTGTGTTTCTAAGTTTTGATAGTTCTAAGCAGCCCAACTAAGAGTGGTGGGGAATGTCGTGACTGCGGTGACCCTAGCGCGTGTCCTCTGCCCCCGCAGGCTGGCCCTGCCGCCGCCTGGAGACGAGGATCTGCGTCGCTGTACCGCGGCGCTGCGTATCAACAGCACGCTGGTGATGAGCGGCGAGCAGGTCGTGTCCTCACCCAGGGGCAGGACGTCCCCGGCCTTCCTGCACCTCGCGGGTGTCCCGCCTCACATCAGGGCCAAGGTCGAGGCCCCCGACATACCGGGCTTCACCGGCTGCATCTCCAGTCTCAAGGTAACCCGCCACTCCATTTCACCAAGCTCTCTCTTTTTTTTTTACGAGCACTGTTAAAAAAAAAATTCTGCCAATTTACGGAAAAGTGCTAGTAAAAAAATTCCCCAGAACCCACCGTAAATTTACGGCTACACGTAAACTGTAATTACGGAACATTCCGTAAACATGATATTGCTGAACGGAGGAAAGCGTAACGTACATGTCCTTATTACTATAAATATGTTCCGTTATGTTTAGGATATTTCCTCCCGTGGCGCAGTCGGTTGGTGCGCCACCGGTATGGGCGCGGGAGGCTCTGGGTTCGAATCCCGGGTAAGGCATGGCTGTTAATTTAATTTATGTTATAAGTTAGTCTGTAAGCCGTCCCCTGCTAAGCGTTCAAGCTTAAAAAGCCCTTTACAGTACGATACAATTCAAATTTTTTTACAAGGCGACCATGTAGTACAGAGTGCTCCAAGTGCCTTATCATCTCCTTACTCTTCCTAGAAATTGTATATGATATTTTATTATCTATGTCACACGGCCGACACGAGCTCCTACAGTGTTTGAAGAGCTGCTTGTTGGCAGTGTATGGGCATATGAACGTCTACATACTGGAGAGAGCATAGTGGATGTGCGACGAGACTTTGTGAGACGATTCCACTAAGAAAACCCTCCTGAAAGGACAATACTGCGGTGGGAACACAAGCTGTTTCTGACAGGATAAATGACAGGACGGCCAAACTCACGACAGGACACATGTGCGGCGGTGGAGGCATCTCCTCTCCGATCACCCAGGAAGTCACTACGGAAACAAGCATCCGAGCTTGCAATACCAACAGCCACTATGTTGAGAGACGTGAAGATGAATCTTGGATTGAAATCCTATAGGTCAACAGGTGTCAATGAGATAAGCGATACTGGCATGAACAAACGACATCCAGCATGCACAAGATTGCTTGAGCTGTTTTCGACACTCCCACAGCGTAGTCATCTGCTTGACTCCGATGAATGTGTAATTTATTGGAGAGCACGTGCTAGGAATGTGTATTTCTGGAGCAAGAACATTCCCCATTGTTACCAGGAGCTCGAGCATAACAACCCCCCCCCCCCCCCACACATACACACACGTGATGGTCTGACCCGCTATATCTGCTAAGCATTTGATAGGTCCCTATGAATGGATTATATTGCGTTATTACTGGTTATGTATAGGTGACAAGACAGTTTCAGGGGATGACAAGGCATGTAGACCATTCTGTACAGTGAGTAACTCACATTAATATTCAGATACTTGGAAATTCTAGGAAAATAGATATATAGCTACTGTATTTGTACATGCTGTGTAACACAAATATCTCCCTAATTAGTAGAGTTCCACAACCAATAGTCCATAAAAAAAAAGCCGCTTTGGAACGTCAAATGCATCTTATACTTACGACAATGCATACATACAGAGTCACTTTATTATTCGGACAGCGATCTTTACACTCGGTTTTGAACCAGATAGAGGGGCACATTCTAGTACAACTAATCCACGTTACCCTGTTGGGGCTTAGTTTTAGTGCGTGCAAAGCCGTCGGAGTTGGTACCTCATAGTTGTGAGCATCAGTAGAGCGATGGACCGTAAGACGTCGAATACAATCTTCGAGCAAAGGTAGCTGGCGATATTTCACCATGACAAGGGACAATCTTACCCTTACTATAGCGGCTGGCTTTTTATAGACGATTAACTGTGGAACTCTGTCAATTAGGAAGATATTATTTTTATTACTCTCTCTCTCTCTCTCTCTCTCTCTCTCTCTCTCTCTCTCTCTCTCTCTCTCTTATATATATATATATATATATATATATATAATCCGAGTGTCCTAATATTAATGTGAGTTATTGTACATGTAGATAGAAATATTGACTGAGGCATTAATTTGGACACACGCCACTGCCACACTTTGCTATAGATAGGTCGCAGAAAAAAATCACGACATGGCACTGAATTGGAAAGACTCACAACTCTCTTGGGAGCACACTAATGTGGCCCAGGCACAAGCAGCTCTCACACACGTCTAATATCATTCCTTGATAGGATCGAAAACCTGAGTGAAGGGGAGTGAAGAGATTTGGGCGGCTCGTAACGTCGAGGTCTTGAGAGCCGATGAGGGTGAAGTGGGGGCGATTATGAAGCAGCGTCGGAATGCAAGGGAGATCCTCGAGAAAACCCAAAGATCCGTGGTAAGCGTTGGCACGATTCCCACATGCGAAAATCAGAAAGTGAATCCGCCGGGAATCGAATCCGGTTCGCCTTGGTGGGAGGCGAGTAGTCTAACCACTATACCACCGCGGCCCCACGAGAATCTGACCTTTCCTATCCGCCTAACATGTAAGAGACAAAACTCCATATAAATAATTAATTGATTAAACTGAAGAGAAATTATTTGGCTACAGCTTACAAGTGCGGAGGTGACAGGGAGAATCTAACCTCTCAACAGTTCCAGTTATATTCACGAACTGGATGGGCAACTTCACCCCCCCCCCCCCCTACCTCTAAAATAATAAAAGATTTTAAGTTAAAAAATATTATTTAAAAATTAAATGGGTAGTATTTTTTTGTATGAGTGGCATTATTATTTTGAATATTGTTTGGCGGTTTCAAACTGTGTTGAAAATTGAAATTGAAATATCTTAAAAATATAATGAGAATTTGAATTTTTACCTTTTATTTCTAGACTGGCCGTTGTAATACATTTTCCCCAAAAGCACCTAAGTTAGTTTTAAATTGGATAGTAAATTTTTGAAATTAATTATTTACAAATTTTTATGAAATATAAAAAAAAAAAAATTATTACCAATTCTACGAAACATTTCACAAGCAGATTAAAATTTTTACAAATGAAAATTTTTTCCTGCACCAAAGTTACTTTATTACATAGTAATCAGCAATTAATATATGTACTCCAGATTTAAACTTGGTTCAGGATATTTTTTTTGTACAAAAGAGTCGTCTGCATACAACGTTTACAAAAATGTTCAATTCAGAGTGAAAATACTCGTCTCACGTTCAATCAGTCACACATAATGACAATAAATTAACTTTACTTTTGTGAAGCAGTGGTTTATTAGCAAATAACATTTCACTTTATTTCATTACGTTCGCATTCGTGTTGTCAGATCTTACTGAAGAGGATTTGTCAATACTTTAACACAAAGCGTTATTAATACAATACCAAATTAAAATGCAAATAAATTAACTAATTCGTACAGTTAAGATGTATATTTGAAATGTGTAAAGGAAAATAAAAAACGCAGTTTTTCTTTTATTAATAAGATATTCATTAAGAACAATAAATTACTTCTTATTCTTCTTTTCTCCTTTAGTTTTATTGGCTAGCGCCCTTGCGAAATAAAATATCGCCATTTTCTGCATGTCGAGGATGTCCCTACACGATACTTAGGCGATAACCACGAACCGTTTCGTAAAAATTCTTTCTTTCGTTCTGATACGTTCACGTTTTCCAACGTAAACGAACATTTACTCAACAAAAAATATGCGCGCGGGCATCCTCCGTCAGAATGGCCGCTCCGCACACTACTTGTGCAGAATTTCCCCCTTTGGCACGGCCTTTCTACATCTGCCTCTTATAACACTTCATATTCTCGTACCTTCTCGCACCACTCCTGGAACAGTCTCTCAGTGCCGACGAATCAGGAAGCAATGGCGTTGCAGAGTGTTTTTGAACAACACCGACAAACTCCGCCGGGTTATTCCCCACGAAAATATAAGACGAAAATTTGCCTTCGCATTTCCCCTGAGGTCGCTTTTAAGGCAGCTGCGCGTCCTTACAAAAGCCGCCTTTAAAATGCTTTCCAGTGTCGTGCGTCGCCCAATCGTCGGGCAACACACGTTCTTACGTACTGTTCACCTGAGGACGCCGCGGTGGTGCAGCGGTTAGACTACTCGCCTCCCACCAAGGCGAACCGGGTTCGATTCCCGGCGGGGTCGCTCACGTGTGTTCGCATGTGGGAATCGTGGCGGACGATGCCGCTGGTCGGCGGGGGGCTTTTTTTTCAGGGATCTCCCGTTTCCCCCTCCCTTTCATTCCGGCTGTGCTCCATACTCATATCTCTTCACCTTCTTCGGCTCTCAAGACCTCGATGTTAAGAGCCGCCCAAATCTCTTCACTCACTGTTCTGAGAATGTTCCGACAAGACTAAATTTTCTGTTGATTTAGACGTGCTGATTCAAAAGTTGTCTTAAAAAATCGCTTACATCTTTGGGTTATAAAAGTTCATCCAAAAATAAGATGCCAAACTCTATTGTCACCATAAACCATATTGCCAACTGTACTTTCCGAGGTGAAAGATCTCTGTTCTACGGAACACCATTAGTAGATTTAAAAAAGCCGATATGGGACCTATGGATCAGGGATCGATGCTGCAGTGCCGACCACCACCATCTTGTATTACGTCATCGCTGCCATCTTGTATTATGTCACAATCTTGTACTGTATCATGCCGCCATCTTTAATTATGTCATCGCCGCCATATTGTTTCCACTGCGATCATGAATTTCATTTTTAGTTACATTTCTCTCATTCTCTATCACTCCACCTCGATGTCTGCCAGCTTGTATTTTATTTTCCTTAGTCACATTTTATCATGCTCTGTCATTCCTTTTCACCTTAATCACTTTTATTTCATGCTCCGTTATTTCACCTCGTTTCCCTATCACTCATTCTGTCACCTGCTGATTACTCTATCCCCTTGAACCGCCATCTTGGATTTCATTTTCCTTAGTCGCCCTTCTTTCATGCTTTATCATTCCAATTTATTTCTCAATTACTCATCGTGGGAACTCATTCATAGTGTTTGTGTGTTGCATCTGATGCCATTTAAGAAAAAACATATTATAGGTTTTACAAAAATTAAAGAGAAAAAACGTATTTTGTTTCAAAGAAATATTTATTCACAAACATTTACATTATTCTTGGTTGGTTTTGATACATAGTTCACCAACTTCCTATCACAACATTCATATTTCGTTCAGGACAAGGGAAACGTCGAGAGATTACACCTAGCACAATGCGCGACTGGATGAAACTGTCTCCTCCCTGAAATCATGGATGTCATCCAAAACGTCTCGGACATTCATTTTCTCATTGCCATCCAACACCTTTAATGGAATGAGCGAAGGCTCCAAGTCGACCGTATATTCACTCCAAGGTATCGAGCTGAGACCAAGCGGAGATGAAGAATCTGCAAGCGGCGATGTTACAGGTCTGGTATCTTCCATAGTCATTAGCGGCGGTCCATCAGCTGTGCTCATCAGTGCATTATCATTTTCGGTTGTAGCTGTCTCTTCAGTAGCAGGATAGCAGAGTTCTCCTCGCCAATGATTAGATCACTGAGCGAGTCGTGTCCCCCACTCATCCGACATTTGAGCGTACTGATGTCGATCGCCGTATTTATACGCTTCCCTGCGAAACTGGCGTAGGGCAAATATGTGAGTAATTTATCTGAACTGCCCTCTCCATTTTATCCAGGCTTGGAACCAGCAACACTACAAAAGTACAAAGACCATACTAATGCAGTGCAGGCAGAGTTACGATGTCGAAACAAACAAACCAGTTTATATACAACAGCACCGAAAAAATCTTGTGACGAACACAGTCCAATAAATATGTACACAAGCAGGGATTTCTAAAAGTCCTACACCACAAGAGAATGTATACACAAATATAATAAAATTCAATATGTAGAAAATGGCCATCGCAAAAAGTAAGTGCTATGTCTCCATTAGAGTACTAAAGAGTAGGCCAAAAACAGTTATACAAAAATACTTGTAGTGCCAACACAGTGCAAATGGGTGAGTGTAGCCATACAGCAGGGCATTATTAATCCCATCATTCATTATTTAAGCGTATCATCCTGCCATGTTTGATCCAATTTATTCCTGGTTTCTCTGTATACCTTGTGGCGATGATACCTGGTGTTATTTATTTTTACCAGCACTCTCCTTTGATGCGGTAATACTCTTTTATAGTCCTTAAATGTTGTGTCGTTCTTGATTGAAGACTTCTGAATAACTTTTGCTCTCTTGACAGCCTTTCCATTGCTTCTCTACGAATACATTTTCTCTACCAGCCGTACAAACTCTTTCACTTCTTCTCAACCACACTCGTCGTTATATTTATCCGCCACTTTCTTGTTGGTGGTCGAATAACACAGGCGAGTAGGTGGTAGGCACTTGTGTCAAACTCCATCATGAATTCTGGGTCTGAGGTCAAATCTTCATAAAAGTCTTCTGTCATGATTTTGTAGATTAAACTATCTGTATCCATGTACACCAGCTGTATATTTTAATTATATCTTTTCTTCATGATGCTGTACATTAAAGTCTTGGAAAAGTCTAGTTCTGTGTAGCCTGCATATATTGGCTTGTCAAACAAAAGGTTCTACATTTTGACTAATGATAGAGATTCATTATATATTATTCGATCCTTGAATGCTGGCCGTTGTACAAGCTATTTCAGTCTCTTGTCCTTGCATACAAGTTCCATGTTCCGATGCTTTCTTTTATTTTCCATTATCTTGCCAAATAAATAATTGTTGGCAAGTTTGAAGAAATTTTTTTTCAAAATTGTTGGCAGCAACACATCGTTTGGAGGTAAGTCAGTATATGGTTGCAAGTCAATATTGGCTTGATTAAACTGCATCACTCCATGAATATTTTTTATCTTCAAACTATGTTCAACCACCTGTTTTAAGTTCATGTAATGAACAATATTATTCCTTTATCTGCAAGAGTTGTCATCAACTTTGTCTGCTTGGTTCCAGGGGGATATTCATTGAATGGCAAGAATGGTAAATCTTTGTGGGCATCATGAATTCCATCTGGATACTCTACATCAACTTCCAGTATGTATCCTTTATCATTGTTGTCTGGCATGGTCATCACATCCAAGTCTGTGCCTATCCATTCAAATCCTAAGTAAGAAGGAGAGAGTAACATTGCCCATTAATACAGGTTATTGGCCTTAATATATTGCAGGTATGTTGATTGCAAATCTGGAACGTATTCTTCAGACATGTACTGGCTATTTGTCACCCAGTAGCACTTGATGCATTGAGCCATTCCTCCTCGAATACCAGCCTCTATACACAGATGCAGGTCATAATCGACCAGCAATTCCGGTTCGACCTTTGTCTTGTGCAGCATCACATCAAAAGAGAATGACAACAGCCTAGGTCATATGCATCCATACAGAGCTCTCAGAAATTCTCAAATACATCAGTCAAGAGCAGGACATCTGTCACCAGGTATAAGTCGGAATATGCTTCCATTGTCTTGCATCAAAATATTTTCCATTCATTCTTTGCATGAGAGTGGTGTTTATTGGTGATGTGAGAGCCAGTGAGCATGTTGTAGAAGTCTTCCTTTGATGGCAGATGCATATCCTTCAGTTTTGCCCATGAATCCATGTAGTTGTAGGCTAAAACATCCTGTCTCGTGACCAGCTCCATCTCTTCTTCAGTATAGAACTTCTGCATTGTAGAAAACTTAGAGGAAGGCAGGTTCTTTGCCAGGCTTGCGAAACTTGCAAATATACAATTAAAGGTGTCTATAAACTGTATGCTGAAAGCATCTCCGATATTCTTGCTGAATGTGATTAACTTCCCTTCAGAATCTGGTATGATGAAGATATCTTTGGTATCATAGGAAAGATCTTTGATGATAAAGTGCTCATCATAGCTAAGATTATGAAAGCGTACTGGCAGCTTCTTTGGTCATAGTCACAGTATATTGCATTCATTGCATGAAGGTCCAATATAATTGCCAGTAAGATGGTCTTGGAAATGCACTTTTCTGTTTTTGCCATAAATGCAGTGGAGTGGTAACATCATGTTCTTGCTTGCAAATAGTCAGTCTCTTCTTGTGACGTCAGCTGTCTCATTGGCTCGCTCACACTGTAAATTCCATGAACCTCTTTGGCGATGTTGACGATGTCCGACATAAAGTGCTTGGATGCATCTCTTCCATTATATTTTACTTGCTCTTTTGGCAGGTTGATGGTCTTTGCTTCTGGAACAACATCATTGTCGCTCTTCGCATAAAAGACATAGCTTAATAGCTCATGTGTCTGATAGGCTGCTCTATTTTATATGGAAAGTTCAGGCTGACAAGTATGAGCAGGTAGAAGCAAGGCTTCGAAGTCAGCATAGATAACAATGGGAAGCTTGGTAATATTTTTATGTCTTGAATTTCAGTACATGACTCTGTCCATTCTTCTCTGGAGATGGCATTGCAACTCTCGCACGTGCATGTGGGGAACAATATTTATTGTGCTCTTGTAGCATCTCTTCACCAGATTTACCAGTTACTCTCAGCCCATTATCATAAAGGTGGAAGCATATTTTGCAGACATGAATTGTATGGCCATGTGCAGTCATCTGTAGTCTCACCAGGCGAGAAAGTTCTTAATGTGCATATAATGTGAATTATCTTCATTGGTGATGAGGGGGATGTCGTAGGCTCATTCTTTTTCTCTTCTACCACTCGCACAGGCATTACTTTCTCTTCTTCATTTAAACTGTACTCATTGATGCTAACTCCAGGATTCTTCTTCTCAAATAACCTAATTTGCTTGAAAGACATTCGGAACTTGATTCCATCAAAGTCGAACTCCTTCTCTTACTCGTGATATCATATGTCGACTCGATGAAGATTATCCCCTTCGATGAATCTGGCGAGGATCGCTCACTTTAAGCATTCATGATCTTGCAGATTTTGTGGGTTTATTACAGCTTCTCTTCTCTTGATGGTATTTGGTAGAGCAATATATGAAGAGTCCCACAGAGGATCTAGCTTATTTATTCGTAGTTGGAGTCTCTTGATAGCTGTAATCATTCAACCAGATCCTTTGCCCACATATTCTTCTTCCTCTTGACACAGGAAGGCATCCACAGCATCTATATCATCACTATTATAGATAGGGATATATTTTTATTTTTGAATGCTCTTTGGTCCTCGTTTTCATGGGCCTCAGGCTTGCCATAATCACAGTCGAGCCAGAGATTAAATTTAATGGTCCCTTGCATTTGTAATTCACGTTCTAGTTGTCCAATTATATTTACTTCATCTCGTCGAGATATGTACATATATCACTGCGCTTTCTGCTGGTTTTTTCGGTAACATATGTCGTTCAATATCTAATGAAAGATGTTTCTACCTTAACGAATCCGAAGTCTGTTGACATCCCAGACCCTGCTATGATTTTCGGACAGGCTGATGGTCTTACTGCATAGTGTGCATGTACACAAACTTTTTTGTAGCAGGCTGGCTTAGTTTGTCTCTGCAAATTTTTATATGCATTGTCAGGTTGTCGCAGCGAACAAACTGGGTACCGCAGTGATGGCAGTTTAGTAAAACATTTTCAGGGTTAAACTGAAACCCTGAGTCATGCCTTCGTGCATGACACAGTTGAGCGAACTGCTTATAACAGAAATTGCAGCTTGTGGTATATGCTTTCTTTATAACACCACTACAGGTGCGTATATGTCTTGTCATTTCATCTTTTCTGTTAATGGATTTACTACATTTATCACACATTAGTCATTCTTCACCTTGCGGATTTTATTTGCGATTTCTTTGTTGTCTAAGTATACTATTATGAAATGCGAATGTCCTACTGCAAAACTTGCACTATGACTCTATCGGAGACACAACACTTGCCTCAGAAGCTACACTGGCATTGTTAATTATGATCAACAATGAAACTGCAATCCGATAACCTAACCAAAAAAAAAAAACTATGAAACTAAAATCTGAAACAATGATGAAACTACACTCTGGCAACCTAATTACCTAGAGAGAATATAACCTAACCTCAAAAGCAACGATGAAACTACAATCTAACAACCTAACCACCCAGAGAAAATATGGTAACGTAACCTCAAAAGCTTGATAAAGCTAACTTGCAAGTCACTCGAAGTCAGAAAGAGAGGAAGTTCTTACTCGGACGACAGACAAACTGCAAATGAACGAGCAGACCTCGTGCACCTACCTGTATTAACCTAGTAACCTAACCTCAACCTAACATAAAAATTTCGATGTGATAACTACCTAAAGAAACTGCTCATCTAACCTCAAAATCTTGATGAAGGTAACTCACAAGTCACTCGAATTCAGAGAGAGAGAGAGCGAGAGAGAGAGAGAGAGAGAGAGAGAGAGAGAGCGAGCTAGCTCTCTCTCTTACTCGGACGACAGACGAACTGTGAATAAACGACCTTGTGTGCCTGCTTGTATACCCTCGTCCCCCCCTTTTTTTCTCCAAGTCCTTATCTGTTCGAAATCAACGGAGGGAAAAGTGGGCAAGTCGCCCTAAAAGACATCATAAAGCTGCAATGCTCAGTGAGTCATCCTTGCTGACTCCACAATATCAGTACTTCTGAGATGACTCCCACAGTGTCATCCGTCCAGACAGCACAATTTTGTCTCCCTTTTTGATTCAGATCTCAGACCAGTTGTAACATGTAATGCCACTGTATAACATTTCACCAAGTACTCATATTTTTATTACTTTAAACTGCCAAACCAAAATTATTTTTAGTTACTTTTATAGCAATTTTCTCATCTCCGTATATATTTTCTTCCTCGATTTTCTAATATAAGTTTTATTTTTGGATTCCATTGTTATTTAAATTCCATTTTTTAATTTTCATGGTACATTTATGGTTTGTTTTACTAGTTGAACCTTTTTTCAAGACACTCAGTGTATGCATGCCAGATTAGAATATAATTTGATTGTCAGTTTACAATTTTATGACACAGGGGGTTCTGTTGAAATAAAATAATTTGGTTTTCACAAAAAAAAAAAAAAAAAAAGATAATTCACATTATTACCTAAATTACTTTACTACATCATTTAGTATTTTTCTCAGCGCATTCTCTATGCTTGCTTCAAGTATCTCAGAGTGTATTACAGCTGAGTTGCTGTTTGCTGGTATAATATTGCTGCAGTCCTCATTGAGGTCAGGCATGGAAGGCCTGTAGGCTGGAATTGCTGCTGGGACTGTAGCACTCTGTGTCATAGGCTGTCATAGGTTGCAGTCTGGTGAATGCGAGGTAAACTTGTCGCGAAATATTGCATATGCCTCAACTTCCTCGAGCGAACAAGGCAATTTTATATCTTCTCTCATGTAGTACATGCAGCCTTTCTGCAGTTGATAATTTGCTGGCATGGCTCGTACAAAACAGTATTACTAGCACCCCGCCGGTGCAGATTACCATCACACAATTCTTGATTGTAAATACGAAGTTTTGCCAAAAAGGATTAAAAACTATTGTACATGTCCCTATATTTTTACTTTTATGAAACTAAGTCTATTAATTGAGAAAAAAAATACGCGAAAGTGGTCATGCATAGCATTTCCAAAGCTTGCCTATGCAGTCTCTGTAAGCGGTAAGAGAAAAGTACGATTATACGCAGATAGTTTGATCTATGGACTTTCATCGCGTGTAATAAAATTACCCTGTTACAGATCCAATTTACACAGTAAAGTGTTACGACGGAAACACTGCACGCCTTGCGCGTAAGAGCGATGAGGCACCAGGCGTTCATGTTAGTGTCACCCGTATCGCTTCCTCGCTTCTTGACCTTGGACGCGGGGGTCCCACGGGGGTCCATCCCACTATTAATCAAGTCTTGAAAACTACACCGAAGTGACAGTGCACCACATTCGCGCGTACTCACTTTAACAATACTTTCCGTAAGAACTATACCTAACTAGACAGTACCAACTCACATATTTCCTCCCTGTCTTATTCATATTTATTATAAATAAAATATTATAATTTATAGATAAAATATAATTTAAAGGGCAAGTTGGCAAAAATGAGATACTTTTATGCTGACAGAAGTATAAAACGGTTGTCGTACATGACGTCTTTAGGAAACAACTAAACATGTAATATATGATTGGAGAAGTGTGAAGGAACAGGGGATAGACTACAGCGTGCCAACTGCCTCGGCGTGTGTTTCGCAGGTGAACAACGTGACGCGGCACATCTTCAAGGACGCCGTGGACGGGGTGGGGGTGAAGGAGTGTTCGTCGCTCGCCTGCCTGTCCAACCCTTGCCGCGGCGGCGCCACCTGCGTCGAGTACCGCGACCTCTGGTACTGCATCTGCCCCTCTGGGTGAGCGACACTCTCTATGGCGTAGCATAGAGCACTCCGCCAATGACAAGACATTCACGGCTGCACTGGTCGTCCATGTCCGGCGCTTAAGCTTCTTAGACAATAGAAAACTTTAACATTTGACTTTACGGTTCCTTTCCCTTGACGAAACCACCAATACACAATACAATTGTAAAGTCAGAGTTCAGACAATTGAACATTGGTTCTTCGAGGTTCGTAAAAATGTGCATCTTGTTATATAAATAATTATGATATTATCCACGAATACATTTTACTTACCTTTCGTAAAAAATAGGCTTAACATGTATATTAAAGGTTTATTTCACAACAAAAACTCATTTGTTTACTATATTAAAATATGTCAATTCATATATTTCCTCTTCACATTATATTTGATTTCCATTAATTTAAGACGGGCTTGTGTTAATATGCCGAGGTTAAAATCGCCCTACAATAATATAAGTATTTTGTTGTCGAAACCAAATTATTTTGTTGTTCTTATCTGGTTGCCCAAAACAAAGATTTGGTTGGTGTAAATAAATAGCTATCTAGCTCTGCGAACATTAATAAACACTTTCAGTTACTATAAAGAAATACTTACAGCCCGAGATGTCAAGCTAGATCGTTCGTGATCGGTCCCCACGCCATAGCAATCTCTACTGAAGTGACTACTGAGTAAATTTGAAGGATTCCAAATATATACATATATACCTAATAATGGACAGGGCGCGCTAATAAAAATTTCAAGTTTTACAGCTGTACTTTGTATAGTTTCCTGTTGAATTTGTTTTATTAGGACATTTACGCCATTACTAAGCATCAAAATAGGTACTAACAGACACTATTATTATTCTAATCGTTACACAAAATACAAACAAACTCTCGAGCTGTATTTTCAAACGAATGCAACGAAATGAGTGGCCAGACATTATATACAGTTGATTCAGCTAAGCATTTTGTTGGCATTCCAATTTCGTTCGGCACACACACAGGTTTTGTTTATTCAAGCATGTATTTTTTTCGATGAACATAGTTAATTTTGTTGCTTTTCAAGTTCGGTTTATTCAACAATATACTTTGTTAAGGCAACTAAGTATATTTTTGGCCCTATACGAACAAGTATTTGGTTGGCAGAAAATAAACCTTTCTCTCAGTGCGTTCCCACGCCAATACTGGATTATTGGTCTCTATAGCTTACGTTTTTAAAAAAGGAAAATTCAGAAAGTACTCCTGCGGCTAACTAGCTATCGACCTTATGGGGTATTCATGGTAAAATGAGCACTTTTGAAAGCCCTGCTTAAGATCTACTTGCATGTACGTCGTGTATTCTTCCGCCTTATGTAAGATTGACATTGCCATGGGCCTCATCACTTTATTAATGCGTCGGTCAAGTGAAACCGTCAAATTATTAGAAAAGAAAATATTTTACAAATCTGCCAATTCTTTCTCTTTGGCTCATAAAAAAACAGAGCGAAAAAAATTTAAATGATCGGGAATTGTTAATTAACACTTTTTATTCGACGTTAAGGCACGGAACTACTTTCCATCCATCGTTACCAACTTTACTGGACGCCATGTCACTCAGTGCCCCAGTTAAAATATATATGCAGGTAGGGGCAGTGTCTTTTTTCTACAGTTGATTTCAAAAGTGCTCACTTCGTAGTGAACATTCTTTACACAGCAGTACAGACATCACCACTGAACTACGAACTCGTATTTACCTAAACATATTAATTTTGCCAAACATTGGCAGAATTAACATTGTGACGCAATTCTGAGTTCGTAGTTCCCTTGTCTTGTCTGTTCTGCAGTGAGTTCACGGTTACTTCTAAGTTTCCCGAAGTCCTTCTGAAGTTATACTTCCAGGATATTCCTCCGCCTCCTGCAGACGAAGCTTAACCAAGCCTATAGAATTACACCAAGGGACAACGCAGCGCGTTCGTGCGCAATTCATTTGATAATATTTTGCATGAGAACTATATCTTACTAACTATTACCAACACACTTATTTTCTCTCTGCTTTCATTCATATTAATCATAAATGTAATATTATAGTTAATAGATAAAACTTACGTTAAAGTTAAACTTAACCAAGAATAAGATACTTTTATGCTGATGGAAGTATAGAACGCTTGAAACGGATGACATATTTAGGAAACAAAATAACACATCATACATTAACGATTTATCAAGAGTATGATTCAAAAAGGGCGAAGATACGGCGAACAGACTCTACATAGATTTTTGTGTTACATTAAATATAATGGAAAATAACAAAACACTAAAATATACCGGAAAAGACAAAAGTTATTTATTACGTCCCATCTGATATTCATTCTGGCGATGGTTCCGCTGAGACAATGGTTTATTTTTAATGACGGTAATTAGCGCTGGGCGCCCGAGTGAGCTGTGTCTAACTTGGTGATAGACAGGGACGAACGAGCAGAAATAACCACATGGCCTTTGTGCATCCGTTCGAATTTATTTTTACTAACATCCGGACTGCTGAGCTCTCGGTCTCTCGGGTAAATTTCTGTGTAGGCTGTCCACGGTAAAATGAACTCTTTTGAAAGCCGTGCTACGATCTACTTGTATGCACGTTGTCTCTTCTTTCTTTATGTAGAATTGCCATTGCGACGGGGCTCATCGCTTTCGGCATGCGTTGGTCAAATGAAACTGTGAAATTATTAGACAACTAAATATTTTTAAAATCTGCTCATTTTTACACTTCGAGGCATAAAAAAACGGAAAGTAATAGAATCGATTTAAGTTATCGTAAATGGTTACCTTACACTTTTTGTTCGACGTTAAGATATTGGAACTACTTTTCATCCATCGTTGCCAACGTTACTGGGCGTACGTCACCCAGTGAGTCTGTTTAAAATATATGCATGCAGGGGCTGTGACTTTTATCCAAGGTTAATTTCTAAAGTGCTCACTTTATCGTGAACAGCCTTTAATGTCGTGTCGCGTTCACAATTTGTTTAGGTTTTAGGATAACTCGCGAGTTTCGAGTGTAATAACGCTTTCAGCATTATTCTCGCTCATGCTGGTCTTTAATCGGCGTCAGTAGATAGAGAATGTGTATCCGGGGACAGTGAGGGCTGGTGGTCGATTCGTAGATTCGACCGTCATCTTGCATTTCGTCACAAAATGGCCGCCTCAGGTTCAAAATTCCTCGTTCCTCCTTCTAAATAGCCCGTATGGATTTCGAAAATGCCTGTTTCGTCCCCAATATTTTCCTTTTTTCACCTTAAAAAAAAAAAAAAACTTGCTACTCAATGTGGCTGACTGACTGCTCAGTGTGGCTGAAGATTTGCAAAATTTGTTGAAACGCCACAATGAGTAGCCAATATATTATTGTGAAAAAATTATTAAAATATTTATATTTAATTTTAATTTATTTAGTGTTTAGTAGATATAAAGGCATGAGTATACTGTGGTACTTATCACCGGACTCGCCTTTTCGTGGTGAATACGACTGTGATGCCATAAATATTATGTGACCTAATTACATAACAGCCATATTTGATTCAATAGATTATGTCCCCTCCCCCGCCCCTGTATAAACGTCCCACCCCACCCCTACCACCACCACCACCACTCCTCCAACTCCCGCGACCATCTCCCCTCCCCCTCAACCAAACCATAATTTTTGTTGTTATTTTCATCTAAGTAGGCAAGCGAGTTATAACACCAAATTAGCCCTCTTTACTAGTTTTCCATGCTACTCACAAGAGCATGTTTCCACACTCTATCTCCTGTAGCATTTCTGATAGTACATGCAACAATTTTGAATTCTTTCCTGTCGACTGGGTTTTTATGGCGTATGTGCCGGTTTTTTTTTCCAGTTTCTTCTTAGATATAGTTTAACCATAGGTATAGTTAGGGAGGTAGTCATGGCCCCAATTGACGTCCATGACTGTCCAATCCCTCTCTGCCGCGATGCATGTCTCCTTGCATGATTTCTTTCCCTTGTAGGGGTAAGGGGCGCAGCCCTGAGACGCAATTAGTCCCCGATCCTACCTCGGACGTACATCTAACACTTAGAATTGGGGTAGGTTAGGAAAAAAACCGCCACATCATTCGCACTCAACATCGGAAATGTGCCGAACCCCTCCACGGTCGACAGATCAAGCATCCCCTATCGAAATCCCATCACCGTCCCCCCTCTCACTACCACCCGCTCATTTCCTCACACACGATCATGAAGCCCTTTCCCTTCGCCACCGCGAAATGCCCGACCTCCCCCACCACCCTTACCAATCTACCCTCGCCCACTCTACTCAGAAGAGTTCCATGGTTGTGTGCGAGGGGAAGCGAGGAAGTCAGTAAGAGAGGAGGACGGTGATGGGACTTTCGAGAGGGCGCATATACACAGTTTTGTGGATTTACAGCCATATTGAGCAGTTGCTTAGCCACATTAAGCAGCAAGCATATTTTTCACAATTTTTTTTGGAATTACGTTTGGAAAAAAGGGGGGGGGGGGGGTTGCGTTGGGATAAAAATAGGACAATTTTAGGGACGAAGCAGGCGTTTTCGAAAGCCGAACGAGCGATTTTGAGAGAAAACGGGGGATTTTTCCCCGTCAGGCGGCCATCTTGTGACGAAATCCAAATCTAACCTGACGGGCGCTTCTACGAATCCACCACCATCCACCGTTGTCCATGGATATGCATATTCTCCATCCACTGGCGTGTTTGTTCATGCTATCTTTTGACAGGTCTGAGAAGGTGGCCGGCCAGAGATGCACCCTTTATATGCGAGAATTTTTGTGAGTTCGCACGATGAGTGATGCATGGAAAATCTATCAGCAGTTGGCCAATTTATTCTTCTCGCTTTTGCGAATTTTCTACGTGAATTTTTTTCTTGTCGTCGTGCTTCATGGGCTTAATCAATGTTGTGCGAGTACAAATAGGGCATGGTTTATACAGAAACATACTGTATATACACATGCAGCAATTTCAAAAATTAGCTTTATGCACGGAATGAAACAGGACGATCAGACCGTTGTTGGGTAAAAGACGTGTAAGTCTGTACCGGCTGATGACATATGGTTCCTAATGGAGTAACACTTCACAGCAGTCGCCCGATGGCCAGTAAGCACAAGTTGTAACTTACGCACAAAAATATTGAAACTGACGATGACAGTCAATGCCAAGTGACTTTATATTAAGCGATTTCTCAGTAAAGCATTCTCTTGATAGACGGTGGGATAAGAGTGGGCATGTGTGCGTCTAACGTTGCCTTCAGCTTAGTCCACAGCAACTTGTCCGCAGATAATTGCACTGGTTCTACGTCCGCGTACTCGTCTACAATCACGACGTCCGAAGCTAAGCTTACATACACTGACACCAGAGTGCACTAAATCCGGCGACGTCAGAATCTTAGCTTTCACGTGTTTTGAGTTCCAGTTTCTACACTCAAATAGTGTCAGCCGCATACGGACGGCAATAATAGAAATGTCTTCCCTTTCCTCTGGGGTGTATTATTACGACTACATTTTCGCACCTAGAAATCAATACAGGGTTATTTACCGTTACCGGTTGCGCACGCTAAAATGTAAACAAAGAAATATAATTATTCTGCCTCTTTTCCTAACAGATTGGAACACGCCCGCGGATGAAATTTGAAATTGATGAATTATCTTGGGACATGGGGACTTGGGACTGCGAGCTGTGACGTATGAAGGGCTAGTGCACAACTCAGGAACTAGGTGTCTGTGGACGATCCATTGTGGACTATCTGTTATTCATCATTCTTAAGGGGAACCTTGCCCTTGCCATATTGGGCTCTTGGTTGCCTTTGGAAAAATCAATATTGTAACGTAATTATGAGTCCGTAGTTCCCTTGTCTAGTCTGCATTGCTTTGTTAGGTCAAAAGCTAGTTGGGTATAGGGGAACTTCGAGTCAGAATTTTCTTTTTTGTAAACAGAAACAAGCTAGGAGAACCAAGAGCCCAACATGGCAAGAGGAAGGTTCCCCTTATTGCGTCCGAATTGTGCAGTTGAACCTCGTAGAGTGCTCCAGAAGCAGATGAGTCAATATCGACGTCTGTGTTTTAGAGCAGCAGGTGTTATGTGTTGTTCTCAGTTTCGTCGGGTCGACGTGTGAGCGGTCCGTGTGCGCCAACAACCCGTGTCAGTTCGGGGCGACGTGTGTGCCCTTCCCAGGGAGCGGCTTCCTCTGCCTCTGCTCTCTGGGGAAGCACGGCATCTTCTGCGAGAACGGTATGTAGTGTGTGTGCACTCTTCTGGTAACGCTACAGACTCAGCTATGCACAGACGTACAAAATAGCAACCCCCAACACTCTCAGAAATTATTTGCCAATTTACCATATCAGTGTATACCTACAGTGACAAAGCGCGAATGGTAAATTATTTTCCCATACTTGCATGGTACCGTTCCTACAGTTGCTCAGGAAAGAGTCAAATGCTTAGAGAAGACCCCAAATTTGTATAGTAACAATGCTAAACGTTCCCATATTTCCAGCATGAGACGTACTATTATTTCCATACACTGAATAGGTTAAAAACGTCTATTACTGTTTAAGAAGTTTACCAGAATTTTTTTACTGTGTACCTACTATTTGTATAATTGATTGTGAAGTAACACCTAAATTATTAGCACAAGAATATCCTTAAGAACATATGGACAACAAGAACCATGTGATTAATATCAATGTAATAAAAATTTGTCTTGTATAAATCTCATGCCCATTAACATTAATATAATTGTTATAGTTACACTGTAAATATAAACTTGTTGCCATAAAATTACTGAACCTATAATAACACCCCAAAATGGAATAAACGTTGGCATAGGCAGAGGGAACGATGTTTTACAACGTCATCAACATAGGTAATTTACTAGAGCAATAATTGTACAGGTGAAAAGTTCTTTTATTACATTATTTCACCGCCCTTAGCATGGATACATGTGGCGATACGGTCCAACATTGAGTCATAGCTATGTCTAGTGCTCTCCTGCGGAAGATTGCCCCATAGTTGTTGTAACTGCTGCTCCAGCTGCTGCAGACCAATTGAAAGTTGAAGCTGCTATTCTAGTTGAATCCATACATATTCGATAATCGACAAGTAAGGAGACTGCGCTGGAACAAGAAGAGTTTCGATAGCACTATGGTAATCTTGAGAAATCCGTGGTGTATGTGGGCAGGCATTGTTCTGTTGAAAAATAACCTTTTTAGAGGGGCACCAATGGCCACAGAAACACGTGGACGTACTGCTGCCCCGTCGGTGTTCCCCGGTCATTACTAGAGAAGTCCGGAAATCACAAGAGATTGCTTCCCCCACCATGACGCCACCAGTTACATTGCTTATTGCTGTGCTGCTCAACAATTAAGTTCATATTTGTGCTCTGTCCAGTGCCCCTTCATACCCGGGCACGTTAGTAGTGTGTGTGCAGCCAAAATCTAAATACTTCCCTGCCACCTTTCATCCGATCATGACTACACTGCAAATGAAGTCACGATTAAAGATTAGTGCAGTCTTTAGCAGCCATTGTCCCAATGGTTGTCTGGGCTTTCGAGGATGAGCCGACTCGACGGGGGTCATCCTATAAAGCAAAGACAACCTTTGGAGTCACAAATTGGTGAGATGTCAGTGTAATACGGCGGTTCTTCTTCTGCAAGTCACCACACGATATTACGAGGGGACACAGGGGTCACTAGTGATGCCGTTCCTTATCGCTGGATGGTGTAAAGACACATCAGCTTTAGTTGTCTGTTGGAAGACAAAATATTCCTCTCTTTTGGTGGTCATTCTGGATGGTCCAGTACCTCCTCAGTGTGTATGTGTTCCCACTGCTCCTAACAATGTCGCGCAGCTTGGTCGCAGTGGTCCAGATGGTGGGCAATTTTAAAGAACGACCACCTTATCTCCCGTAGTTCAATGATTCGCCATTTCGAAAACTCTGTAAGCTGTTCATATCTGTGTCGGATGTATCACTGAGCCATGGTTGCTACTCACTGACTTTCATTCTACGCTCACACATTAAACAGTTTCAATGTTACCTATTATAGTGATGTACACAAACTTTCACACTTCGTGGGTAATACGTTCTGAGTGTGGCTATTTTAATGGCAAAGAGTGTATTTCATAGCAAAATGTTGTTTCTTTAGATTGCTTTGAAATATGGGGGCTACTACGGAAATAATATATTTAAATGATTCCAAACGCAGCTCAGGTTAATTTTCACAAATTACATTCCACTGAAGACCCATTATTATAAGCTTCCAAACTTTCGAATGTTTTAACACAATAGGCTAGAAATTTTATGTTCATATACCTAATACCTTTTGAGATTGCAGACAAGAATGTGCGGCGTACTACAAGAAAAGTTTGGCTCTGTTATAATAATAATATCTGAGTTTCTCAATCATGAGAACAGGCTGGTACGAGACATCGCACATTGCAAGACTATTAAGTTTATTTAAATATTTAATTCTTATTTATAAATAATATAGTTAAAAATACTTTGACTGTAGCCTGTTTATTTAGGAAAGTTTGCATTCTACAAATCGTACCCACTAAAACAGTGCATAATACAAATTAATAATTAATTATGATGTTCGCTGATGTATTCAGTATCTACACTGTGATAATACAGCAAGTACCAGTGTTCATAACACTGGTGCGGAAAGGTACCCATAACCCCACAGGTCTGCAGCTGTACGAATCTACCATTCTCTGCAAGGCCACCGCTAGAATATTATGGATATAGGCTGTTCACGGTAAACTGAGCACTTTTGCAAGCCTTGCTTAGTCTAGACTTACTTGTACACACATTGTGTAGTCTTGCACCATATGTAAAATTGGCAATGTCATGGTCTTGCTCGTTTTATTCACGCGTCGGTCAAGTGAAACTGTGAAATTATTAGAAAAGTGAACGCTTTATAAATGTTATCATTATTGCCGTACATGCGTTTAAAGGAAAAGAGAAAGCAAAATATATAATTTCAGTATTCACAAAATATTTACCTAACATTTCTAGTTCAATGTTAAGACATGGAACTACTTTCCCTCCATCGTCAGTGCCAACTTTACTGGGCACATGCCAATCAGTGTGCGCATCAAAATATACTCAAGTAAGGAAAGTGACATTTTCCAAAGGTTGCTCAGTCAACCGTGAACAGCCTCTAAAGTTAGAGAGTTCACTACCATCGTTTCGTGAGGCACTTCTGCTGAAAAAGTAAACTCACATCTCGTCAGCCAGCTGCGTTCACACGAGCATAATGTAATGATATTCGATCGACTAATGTACAGTGTAAGTATTGCCTCTTTCTGATGAGGAAATCAAAGCTTTCAGTTTTAGTTCTGCATTTACAATCATGACACGATGAAGATCTCATTATATCTATATTTTCGGATACCATCCGCATGCACAATGCTGCGGTTACTAAACCGACATGCTTTCCCAGCGAGCACGGATGGCGATTGTAAGCAATATGTTCACATACACCATACACCATGCATCCATTCAGCTCTGTTCCCGAGACTGGAACGTCAGTCACCATGGTTTTCGTACGAACACACCAGATGCCCAATTTGACAACTGCGAGTTCCTTCAGTTCCCAGTTGTTTGTTTCTGTTATATGCTTGTTGCAACTCGATAACACTAACATAATTTGTGAAAAGCGAACTAAGAAACAAGAGAAGTGGATAAAGATGACTATGTGAGGTCTCTATTCCCTTTCTAGCCTCGAAGGCGAGCTTAGCTCTTTATCTCCTTTCGCTTCGCATGGATAGAGGGCACATTAGTTGGATGAAATGATAACATCATCGTGATAGGCCACGATGCAAGGCAAATGTGAGTAACGTTGATCTTTGTGTCAGTGCAGCCCGAATGAAATTGTTGCACGGTGAGATACCTGATGTGTATTCAAACGAGAATTACGTGATGCTGTTTACGTACGAAGTTTGCAATGGCGTGTACTGCTTAGAAGTATCAAAGGCTTTATACCTACATCTTGCAATTAGAGTCCCTTGTCTCTAAAAATTTGGGAACGTGTACCAATGTGTCAGAGAGACTAGTCCCTGTTCACGTAGAAGTACTGAATATGTGGCATAGCGGAATCATAACAAAGTTTTTGTTGATTCTGTAATAAGAAGCCTGTTCTCATGTGTATGAACACTTTTAAGAACAACAGGTGTTGTAAGCACCCAAGTGTAGAAAATGCTACATTCTGGTGATCTTTATTCACACTGTCTGCAGAAACTTCATGTCTATTTGGTGGTTGTCCATTTCAAGCAGTGATTTGTGAGTGTGTTCAACGCGGATGTTTCCATATATCATCCCCACTGACGAAGCTACATCCACCCTACACAGTATTAATAACAATATAAAGTCCCACGTGTGGACTGGTGACTTACCACAGGTTTTATATGAATATACGGTGTGGATTAGTAATCAATCATCTGACATTTACTCGAGAAATGTTTCACAGGATTGGCATACATAGATTTTATGCGAAATTAACTACCCCTCTAGTTAGAGGACATGGTGCTAGCAATGCAGCAACACACGCATGTAGGCAGCACGTTGTTGCCACAGCACACCACTATACAGTTGATTGTCCTGCTGAATGAGATGATTCCTGGTTGATTTATCCGATGAGGTGGAAAAGTACCGTGATATCTTTGGTCACCCAACCTGCCACAATCTGATTTCTTCTTGTGGGTCTGTCCGATATTCAGATTTTAGTAACATGGGAAGCCAGACACATGAGGAAATCAGTATAGGCGATAACATAAACTACACGTGACTGTGTTGATGTCGAATGGGTAAATTCATTGTGACAATACATCACAGCATGTTTTTAGCACCATGTTGAACAGTTTGAAAATCATTTGTGAAAGGGAGGAGTGTGCTGAGTTTCAATGTAGTGACTGCTATGGTAATGTAATTTAATATCCATAGTGATTATTACAGGAAAATCGAAGAGTTTTCATGAAGGGGCTTTGTACAATAAAGTGTTAATTCCTTCGCAACTATGACGAATCGACCAGTGGTGCGTATGAAAATTTTCGCTTAGAGTGGCTATCCCGAAAACTCTGGCAAAGCTTGTTGGTTTCCTGACGGGGCACACTGCATACTTGGCAATTGCAAATGATCCTGTGAACACTTCACGCTTGAGCTCAGAAGTCGAGGAATACATTCTTTATACATAAAACAAATGACTGCGAAGTGTTCCACAAGAAACTTTTTTCTGAGCGGAGTTTACTCTCGTCTCCTTTCATGGCGACTGTAAACTTCCCTCATTGGCAAAGTCAACCCTTTCAGTCACAGTGTCCTGTGTATGAGATGCTGCACAAAATGCTGCTGTAATGGTCTACATCAGGGGTATGCAACCCGCGGCCCACGGACTTATTTGTTTAATACCGGATGTTCACGAGCAAATGATAACAAACATCCGAGCGGAGTAGATAAGTACAAATGGAGCATATTTAATCAAGGAACCAATAGTCTAACGTCTATAGTTAACCTGCTAATGGCAGTGGCAATGCGCAGGGGTGGATATGCAACCTTATGTACTTGGCTTTATAACCAGCCTGTGCGCAGGTTTGAGTGCCTGATAACACCGCTCAGTACCACATGGTCGCAGTATCGGAGGTGTTACGTATCTACAGTTCCTGCAGGACATGTTACCGGAATACTTGGAGGAAGTTCCTTTAGATCAGACGCGGCCCTCGGGCCATATGCGGCCCCTACGCTTGTGTAATGTGGCCCCCGAACCACTTTTATAGATTTTTTTGTTGCAAGGACAGTTTGTTCAAGTGAATTGTGAAATCTTAAACCAACACTTTTTTTGTTTTTCTTTTAATGGTAAAAAAGGAGACAGTAATGCGATGCTGGTGTACGAAAACAACTCCCCTTATCTACTACTTGGCAGCTTTTTCTAACTTTCTTTTCACATTCAAAGAATGAGACATGCGGCGAGTAATCGAATCGTCTTTATTGCTTACTCTTCCGATCCCAATCCTTACCAGCATATCAACAAAGCGTTCACTATTGCTAGTCATTTGTAAAGGTTATCATTTGCAGTTACAGCTGTTGGAGGCATGCGGTTAGGTGAGAATAATCGTCTTTATTTATCTTGTGAGTGCTTTCAAAAGGAAAATGTCACTCAAAATACTCGAATTGTAAGAAGCGAACAATTGAAAGTGAACATCGCGTATTCCAAGAAATATGGGAACTCGCTTACTTCTGCTGTGAAAGCAGAAGTAAAATTACGTGTTTGATCTGTAGCCAAAGTATTAGTGTCGCGAAGGAGTATAATTTAAGACGCCATTATGAAACACACCGCCACTAATATGATAAGTACCAAGACAAATCAAGAGAAGATAAAGTACGGGACTTAAAGACTGCACTTGGTAAGCAACAGTATGTATTCTAGAACTCAAAAGGAGACGGTGAAGCCTCTGTTAGAGCGAGCTATGCGATAGCAGAGCTGATATCAAAGAACTGGAAATGTTATAGCGACAGTGAATTCGTAAAGTAGTATCTCTCGTGAAAACTGCTGAAATTGTGTGTCCCGAAATAGTTCAAAATTTCAGAAAAATTTGCTTGTCGTGAAATACAATTGCCGAGAGAGGTGATGACATCGTACGTAATTTGAATGAACAGTTGCTGGTCAAAGTTGAAAGTTTCGTAGCTTTTTCTATCGCAGTTGATGAAAGTACAGCTGTCAGTGGCAAGGCACAATTATCTGTTTTCATCTGCGCGTGAGATAAAGACTTAAATATTATTGAAGAGTTACTGTAAATAGTTTCGCTTCAAAATACCACAACTGGTGAGGATATCTGTGAAGAAATATATCGTCTTTTGGAAAGGTTTAATCTTCCTTTATCAAAACTAGAGTGTGTAGCAACAGATGGAGCTCCTTCCGTGATTGAGAAGCGCAACGGATTCATTGCTAGGTTGCTGGCCAAGCAGAAAGAAGTCTCTCCTGAAAGTAAGTTACATTACATTCGCTGTATTACTCATCAGGAAGTACTTTGCTCGAAAACAGTATAGATGGAGCACGTTTTAAAATATGTAAAGAAAGTGGCAAATTTTATTCACTCTCGGGGCCTGAATCAACGTCGGTTTTCTAGTTGTCTTAAGGACGTAAGAATTGAATTCGAGGCTTGCCATACCATGCAGAAGTTCGTTGGCTTTCTTGTTTTAATGTTCTGGAACGATTTTGGCTTCTTCGTGAGGAGATCAGGCTGTTTTTGGAAATGAAAGGTGAATCTGTTGATCAGCTATGTGACGATAACTGGCTTCAAGATTTAGCATTTATGGTAGACATGACAGGGCATTTAAATGACTTAAATTTAATGCTGCAAGGAAAAGATCAGCTAGTAATTTTAATGTATGATCACATCAAGGTTTTTAAATTAAAGCTGAATCTTTGGGAAGGGCAACTGAATGGTGGAAACAGTTCATTTTCCTACCTGCCAAGATTTTAGAAAGTCCTACAGTGCTTCTGATTTTAGTCAGTATACTTTTAACGTAAATGAACTATTAAATAAGTTCGAAAGTAGGTTTGAAGCTTTCAAAACGTCTGAAAATGATTTCTCTTTGTTTGGTGATCCATTTTCCTTTGATGTTCAAAGGCAGATAGCAATGTCCAAATGGCACTGATTGGCATCCAGTGCGACACTGTTAAACAAGTTTAATGAAGTTGGGATCCCTAAGTTTTATTCTTATTTGCCAAGCCAGTGCTCTGAAATGCGCCAGTTCGCAGCCGGAATACTAGCAATGTTTGGATCTACTTATCTCTGTGAACAGTTATTTTCACTTGTGAAGGCAAGCAAAACTGATCTTCGATCAAGACTGACAACACAACATTTATCCTCCATCCTGAAAATAGCATCTTCACAAAATCTGGTGGCAGACATTGAAACATTGGTTTCTAAAAAAAAGGTGTCAAATCTCAAGTAAAAAATAAGTGTCTACTTTGCCCTCCACCAGACAATTCCATAGCCAGTGAAACAATGATAATAATGTAACTGTAATGATTTTTGTATCATCTTGTGTGCAATTTCAATTTCTTTCCAAATAATATTATAAGACTATAAGTATTACATATTAGAATTCAGTAAAAGTAACAAAGAAACACATTATTTTATGTTTTTAATTTGCTTTGCCTTTTTTTTTTTTCCCCGGCCCTTGGACCTAAATTTATTAATCGAATTGGCCCTATACAAAAGTTGAGTTTGACATGTCTCCTTTAGATGCTCGTGAGGCATGGCCACCATGCTCACCTGACATCACGTCACCAGACTTCTGGCTGTGGGGCCACATTAATTTTATGGTGTATGCCACACCAATTGACACGAGGCATGAGCTCATTACGCCGGAAACCTTTGCACTTGCGTGTCGCAACATGCTTCAGTGCTGCACCGCCGGTAGCGGATAGTTTGAACATGCACTTGGAACAGATACATCGAACAGACACACTGTCCCCATGCCTTCAGCCCAAATGTGTTAATTTCATTGCCCTTCCTGTAGCCTAGTTAGTGTGATTGCCTACCTGCCCCTGCACATTGCCACTGCCATCAGCGGGTTAACTTTGGTTGTTAGATTATCAATTCCTTGATGAATGCTCCATGAATACTTATCTACCCCACTCTGGCGTTTATTACCATTTGTTCGGGAACATTCGGTATAAATACCACCCCAGGTATCGAAGTAGAGATTAACTGCTTTCGATATGTATGGCATTTTCTTAATTAATATAGTTAATGTGATTAAATATTGCGTTGTATTAATAAAAACAGTATCATAAGTATTATTTTTAAAAATCTATGTATGATAGGTTATTGTGAGTTTTACGTTTGCGGCCCGCGGAACCACAATAATGGGTGCAGCCCACTATACATATAAAATTTCTCAACCCAAGACCGGGGGATAGTCTTGAACTGCAGTGTAAAAATGTTGGAGTAACTGAGCTTCTTTCACGACGGAATCATTCATGTTCCTCTGACAGTAATTTTTTAAGCCAAAATGTGTCAATTGGTCTAAACGTACTTCCTGCAAACGTAACATTATCAGAATTAAAATCACATTCTAAAAGCTTTTCCTCGTACAAGGCCAGTGAGGCACGGAAATTACTTTCCAATTTGACAGCAACATACTGCGAAAACTATCCAAAAATTTGAATTCTCTACTTGACTGAAAATGTTAACAGCCCAAAGAGTTACATAGGAGGGAGCCCGGAGCGCACGGAGGCCAAATGACTCTCATGAGAAGTTCTTCTGTAGCCGTCGTCGGTGACGGTTCGGATTTTTGGGCCTCGGCCTCGGGGGTGCAACGTCATTATGTGTGTGTGTGCCGTTTGCAAGTTTGACGAATTTTCTGGACTTTCGAGTTTTGATGTTTTCGCCGGCGAGTTGGCTCACGGCGGACTCGTTATTTCTGGAGATTCATCGTACCACTGGCTGTGCAGGCATAGTCCCGAAGGCCAGGCGCATTTCGCGCCGCATTATATGAGAGAGAGTGGAGTGGCTGTTGACAGACCTGGAGATCGGGCAGCCGTCCTTCTTCCCGACGGTGGGCGGGCTGGCGTCGTACGTGGCGTACCCGCTGCCGGCGGCGATCCACAGGAGCCTCGAGCTGCGCTTCCACTTCACGCCGACGACGATGGAGCAGATCGCGCTCATGGTGTTCGTGGGTCAGGAGGGCGCGCACGACTCGCGCTCTGACCATCTCGCAGTCAGCTTCATCAAGGGTTACGTCGTGCTCACCTGGAACCTCGGATCAGGTAACACACTAGGTATTCCAGCCTTCCTCGTCTCTCCTACCGTCGCCTGAAGGGCTGTTCACGTTGAAGTGAGCACTTTTAAAAGCCATCTCATTTGGAATTATAGTAAATAAATATATTTTGTGCGGTGGAATGTACACACTGCATTTATTAATTGCATGGTAATAGTATAAAAGAAAATATGAGTCGGGGCCATCGGCGTCTGGCGTCAGAGCCGACCGCCGCTATATTGAATTTCCCTTATTTCCCTTTTCCCCATAAAATTGCCCTTTACCCTTCAAAATCGATTAAATTTCTCTCTAAATTTCCCTTTTTTCCCTCAAAAAACAACCTATACCCCCAGTTGCAAAAACGATCCCCCAAAAGGCACTTTTCGAAGCATCGGAAGGATTTAGGGGAATCGTTTTCGAAGGTAGAACAGTAGCGGTTGGTTTTATAGGCATATGGTATGCCAAATCGATACACAGGGACCAGGGTCCGGATTCAGACCTGAACATCAGCTATCTTTGTTCTGTCAGCCATCTTGTCCGCCATATTAGGTCTAAGAGATCTTTACCCCATGACCTTAGTGACTTTTAACCAAAAATTTCCGAAAAAATACCAAAAATTCGAAGAAAAAAAAATCCAAAAAATCCCCAAATATTCATAAAAAATTGTTTAAAAATGTATTTTAAAAAATTATAAAATTAAAATTTTAAAAATGTTTGCATTTAGAGGGAACGAAGAACAGGAACCGACCAGCCACCATGTTATGACGTCACCCAACCATCATGTTGTGCCCAGATTACCTTGACCCTACAACCGTAACCTTAGACGACCTTGAAAACAAAAACTCGACAAAAGAATTGTAAAAAGTTAATAAATTCAGTTAAGTAATCGAGCATATTATCCTATGCAATCCTCGGCAATCTTCCTCACCAATCCCCAAAAATCCTCGCCAGTCCTCCCCACCAAAGACAACATATCTCACCAATCCTTCTCTGCAATCCACACCAATCGACACACCAATCCCGACACCATTCCATACCAATCCATACACCATTTCACACCAATCCTACCCAATACTTCTCCGAAATCCACAGTAATCCACCATAATCCTTCGTAATTCTCCTTCATAATCCACAGCAACCCATGCAAATTCTTCGATCAATCCCAATCCTTCGATCAATTCCAATCTTTCAATCAATCCATATGTATAGAAATTACATTCGTTCACCAACTATCTCCAAATTTGTAGATGTCGACAGAGTTAATGTATTGTATTCTTTCAACCATCCATGCATTTTCATACTAAAGTCTTTAATTTTATTCAATATGCAGATATTTATGTTAATAGTTGAGTACTCATAGCACCATTTTAAAGTTTTAAGGGAAAAAATGATACGACACACAACATAAAGAAAAACCAATGATCTTATAATAATACATTTTTATTTTGTAATTAAAATTTCAGACGAAAGCAGTTCATAGTATCATACTGTATATCCCCGATTATTCAGTTTAAAAACGAGTAAAGATATATCTTTAATGTGCAAGAGATCCCCGCGTTTTTGAAGGTCAATCAAACTATCTTAGTCTTATCAACAAATTCATTCCGGTCTTCGGGAAATAGGTAGCCTGTGTTCTCGGCATCTTCTGCCTTCATGAAGCTTGTTTCAGCAAAGGTGTTGGAGTGGTATGTCAGTGCATCGAGAAAATCGCCATCATCGTCTTCGACAATATTACTGCCTTCGTGTTGATTTTAATCAATACCCTCTTCATGGTCATCTTCAACTCCTGTTTTGTATTAGTAGTAGGGTCGGGCCGGTTCTGAAACGAAGGGATGACGCCTTTATTGATATCAAAGGGTTACATTAATTGAAAGGGTTAATTAAATTTACCGAAAGGGTTAATAAAATTGATTGAAAGGGTTCAATGTACTGCAATGTTTAAATTATTGAAATGGTTAATTTTTAATCCGATTAAATCCGATCAAACAACTTTTAATCCCATTTTAATTCGATTAAAATGTATTTTATCTGATCAAATGTTTTGTGAGTTTGGTGCAAGAGTGTACTAATTGACAAATGTATTATTTTCTATCTTTCGTTTTGTGGGTTGGGGAGCAACTGTGGTACGTCCTCACTCTTGGAGCTCTGGCACTCGATGAGGTGTGGTGTGTTGCAGACCCAGTATACATATTTGTTGAGTTTTGTGCAAGAGTGGCCTAAGTGTTAGTTTTTCGGGTTGATAGTGATGATGCTTGTAGACAGTGGTGGGAGATAGGCGACTTTTGGTAATAGCAATTAAACAGAAAGAGAAAATGTTACATATAGTTAACACACAAGAGAAAAATTTCTGAGTCTTTAAACGAAATATATTTCAAACGACTTCTATGTATGAATAACCTGGTGTCGACAAGTGCTAAACGATCACAATTGCATGAGTCTCCAGTATGAAATTAATTAACGAATAAAAATGTCGCTGTAAATTAAACAGCAGTCGTCCTAATCACAATAACAAGGTATTTTGAAGAAAAATATACACTACTTGATGCCTCCCGCACACAGCTTACATGATTTCAAAACACATCCGTTTGGTCGAGAGATAGCTGAAGCAATGACTGCAGTGTATGATGTGCGCCAACTTATAAGCTGTTAGATATGTGGAGTGCGTCTGACATGCGACTAAGGATATAGTTACTTGGAAATAAATGTGAATATGATTTACGTGGCAAATGGATAAAAATTATGTTTACGGCGTACATACTAATATATAAATTACACTAGTAGAATAAAAAAAACACGTATTGAGAATTGTGGTTAACAGTCAGTGATTAAAATATGTGTCCATTCGATCAAGAGGTCGCTGCAGCACTGACTTGGCTATAGCACTTACGTAAATTTATAAGCTGTGTTGAGAAAATCATAACCTGTGTTTAATTATAGACCGAGGTCAAAAATTCGAAAATTTTAATGAAAATACAAAATGAATGTCTCCTAATAAATCAAACAGCTAATGGACACAAGTTCATGAAAATGACTAAAAATGTACTGAAATCGCACAAGGAACTCCCCCAAAATACATCTGTCCGCCTTGGAGGCTGGTAAATGAATGAGTCGAGGGTATGATGTGTGCCGGCTTATAAGCTGTTATATACGTGGAGCGTAGCTGAGTTGAAATTTACGACTGACAGAACCTATTTCCCTACAAAGCTACTATTAACGATTTGATTACACTATTCGTCCTACAACAGACAACGAAATAATAATAATTTTTTTTTAAACACTTACCTATATTTTTAATGCGAGTTTCACTATTGTTAGAATCATTCATTTTAACACAATTTTTTTCCGTCGAAGTGTAATGAGAGTCGGATGACTTAATCCCGTAACACTTTATAGAAACGTACTATATTTTATCTTAAATTATTTAAAATAACGGACCTACTACAAAATTTTCATCTGTTAAATCTGTGAAATTCACGATACTAGTTACCGAAACGATAGTTGAAAATCATACCGAACTCTCAGAAGCAGGGTTTACACGAAAATTATTTTATTTCCGATAAATTGTTAAGTTCCTCGATAAATTAAAAAAACTAGAACAATTTTTTTTATATTAAAATGAGAATCGCTTAACAAGAATCGCGGCTAGCACTCTCTGAAGCCTGCTGGCCGACACCACAAATCAGGGACCTCACTATCTCTTGGTCGCATCACGAAGCCCGCTACCCACTGTGCCCGGTGAAGTCGAGAGAGCTGGTGTATACATGTATCCTGGACAAGTGTTTGCGATGAACTAAGATGGCGCCAACCTGCGAGAGCTGTTCACATCGATGCTGCCCACCCCCACCCCTTCTCCAGAAGATGAATTTGTGAGAAAAGACAGTTTCTATCCAAGGCCACCCAGCCACCTCCCCTTCCACCACAGAGTTCGTTTTCGGAGGGCTGCTCTGTCCAAGGTAATGCACCCTGCTATCGATCCAACACTGCAGAAACCTGTTTAGTGCCAAACACCCCCTTCGCCCCTTCCAACGCTGCACTTCGGAAAACCTGCCCATGCAGCCTCAACACCCCAGAATGCATGTTTTCCGACATGAGAGCTGCCTCGGCCAGGAACAGAGGCTTGCCTCAAGGCCAAAACACTTCTTTTGTGCGAAATGTGAAGCATCCATCCCTCGGGCATCGGATTTTGAACTGACCTGGGCTAGCTCCCCACTTCCTTACAAACTGCTACTTTCGCTTGAACACTGAAGTTTGCTACTATTTTTCGAGACACAAGGGCCTGGTGTATTCCCACTGAAATAAAATTTTACAAATGCCGCTGATGAAATGTATAACCCAGATGTTAAAAGTTACCCAAATTGCAATCCCCACAAGATAATCCTAAAGATTTAACATTCTAACCAAAACACTTTATATTTTAATTCTGTAAATGTTTATTTCCGTTTTCCAGCAAACTTTATAATGTTTTCCAGCAAACTTATTAAAATATTTCCACGAAACTATGATCAACTATAAGACATATTTTGACTCGTTAATTTATTTTAAGTAATAAAATCACACATCTTTCCACTTGCACAAGTTAAACTTAGAACACCATTCACACCTCATTCGATTTAAGCAATACTGAAGTTAAACTTTTTTCAAACATTGAAATCTTATGTGAAACAAACTCATGTTAAAACCAAATTTTTTTACTTTCAATCTGTTTTTTTTTTTTTATATATATATTTATGCATATTTTACGTATAGTTTTTTCCTAACCTAGAATTTCGAGTCTACTATTTGCCATAAAAAATGTGTATATATTTGAACTTGTTTAGAAATTGTTTTCCCTATAAAATAAATTTCGACGTGATATTACTGAAATAGCATGTATCCATTTTAAAATGACTGCTATCGAAGCTGAAATCTGTTAAATTTCATGATATTTCAACTAACTTTCATAAAAGGTCAAATTTAAGCAAATTTAAAGGACAATTGGCAGTCATTTTTTTTACATAAGTTGAATTTTATTTTTAAAAACCCTTCAATTATGTTTTTTGACTTTGTGTTTTATCAGCAAGCATTTTCGTGTTGAATCTTCAGCTGCAGTAGTAGTAGTATTAAACTTGTTGCTGTGAGAAATTTTTTTTCTTAATTTTAAAAGTTGGCTGGCTTCTCCAAGCTGCAGAGTTGTAAGACAGCGGGAAAAATGGTGGTGTGTCACCAAGAGGTCTTTCTACCTTTCCCCTGAAAAGGTATTTGTGTGACTTGGTGCTCGGTTTCATTAAATTCCCCAGGGTTCTTCAAGTTGACCAGCTGCCCGGCAAAGTTTTCTCGAGATACTAGTCTATTCCCTCTCCTTTTAAATTGATTAATTCAGACGTGTTCGATTTTCTCCAACATTTTTTTTTATAATTCCCCCTTCAAAGTGTGTTTTTTATTACATTTCGTTAATAGAAATTGTAAATGATATTTTTTAATGTGTAATATTTTTTCTCCCTCATCAAGAAAAAAGTAAACAACTCGTATATTTTTTCCTTGATAGTGAGCAAGCAGCTATCCTCCTACCTGGCTTTAAAAATTAAGCAAACAACTTATGAACACCCACTCGTCTCAAGAATATATTTTTCCATTAAATATCCAGACATATACAAGTACTTCGTCTTCAAACACACCCATCTCCAATCATTCACAAGAGATATAATGACATGAATCTTCTAACTAGTAAGTAACAAGCCACAGCATTCAATTTTAACATATAAAAATTTTATTCAAAATTATTATTTTTATTCATAAAACATACCTTAGTTAACATTCGTATAACAAATTCTCTACATATTCACATCAAACATGTTAGTATCACAAAACTTTAAATATGTTACTACTGAAAAGCTTACAAGCTTAAAAAAAAAATCTGTGCCTCATGATACATCACAAATAATACAATTAACTACAAATGTTTATCAACATGTTACCACTGTAAGCCATACAAGCTTTTTAACTAGAAACTCCTTCTTACATCAGAAATCTGCAAAAATAATCACAACAAATCATGTCACGACTGAAAACAATTAAACATTTTTACCATTTAAGCTTGAAAGCCATACAAGCTGTTTAACCAAAAACTCCATTCTTACATCATAAAACTGAAAAAAATAATCACAACAAATCATGTCACGACTAAAAACCTTTCCAACTTTTTATGATTGAAATCATAAAGTTTATTAAACTTTACAACATTTTATGTCAGAAATCATTATCTTTCTTAATAAATTGTCAAAACTTTTTAAACAAGTCTTTAGAATTTGAATGAAATTTTATAAACTTTTTAACAAAACATTAAACTTTTTAATCAATCGTTACAACGTGAATAAAATTTTGTAAACTTTTTAAACAGGTCTTTAGAATTCGAATGAAATTTTGTCAACTTATTAAATAAATCGTTGAACTTTTCAAACAAGTCTTTAGAATTTGAATGAAAGTTTATAAGATTTTTAACAAATTATTAAACTTTTTAATCAATAGTTAAAACTTGAATGATATTTCGTAAACCTTTTAGTAAATCATTTAACTTTGTTTACAAATTGTTCCAAATTTATACCTTCAATCATTAAAACTGTAAAAACGTCTCAGCCTATTACAAGTGAAAATCGTTATATTTATAAAACTTCACATCATATTAACACTGAAAATCTTGTCACCATATGACATCTGAAGATCCTTACAATTGTAAAATTTAAAAAATTATTAAATTATGTTGCATCAGAAAGCATCACTTCATATTATGTTTTTAAATCATTCATCACTGTAAGTTTAAATTTTCATTGAAATTTCCATTTACAGTTAAGAGATAAGCTGAATTTGCATTCCTTTACAGGGACAACAGGTGATGGTGGTGATATTGGTAATGTTATAGGAGTATAAATAATTTCCTGTGGTGAAGGTATGAATGGAGGAGGAGGTGGTGAAATTAATTTACACTGTGGCGATTGAGGTGATAATAATAATAATAATTCAGGAGATGGTAGATGTGACTCAGGTGAAAACACAAAGTTTAACTCTAAAAACTCGTCCACCTTTTGATATAAATAGTTTTTTGACGTATCTTCCTGCACATTATTTCAGGTTAAATCTAGTGGAGTGTAACACAAACACATTGCTGGTTTTTGTTTACATGCCTCACCTGATTTGATAACTGATGTTAAATCTAGAGATTCCACCCTCGACATTGAAGGCAACGCTGTTGGTGTCATTAGTGCAGCCATCAATATACTTGCTCTCAACACTGGAGGTGTTACTGTAGAATACATCAGCATAGATGTTACTGCAACTGCTCTCGATGTTGAAGGTGTTACTGTAGAATTCGTCAGCGTAGATGTTACTGCAACTGCTCTCGATGTTGAAGGTGTTACTGTAGAATTCGTCAGCATAGATGTTACTGCAACTGCTCTCGATGTTGAAGGTGTTACTGTAGAATTCGTCAGCATAGATGTTACTGCAACTGCTCTCGATGTTGAAGGTGTTACTGTAGAATTCGTCAGTGTAGATGTTACTGCAACTGCTCTCGATGTTGAAGGTGTTACTATAGAATTCGTCAGCGTAGATGTTACTGCAACTGCTCTCGATGTTGAAGGTGTTACTGTAGAATTCGCCAGCGTAGATGTTATTTTAACTGCTCTTATCGTTGAAGGCATTGACAAGAGCAACGGCTGTAGAGTAGATCCACTTTCTTCGTCGTCATCCAAAAAATCGAATAAATTTTTTGCCAAAGCATCTGGTCCATCAGTAAAGCATTAAAATTATCCCAGTTTAAATCTGTAAGTTCTCTGTTAAAGTCTTGGGTAGATAAGCCAAGAAAATAATCTTCATAGGAGCACTACATGCTAAAGCAAACCGAACTGGCAAACAACTGGAAACAGTGAAAGGGGGTGTAGAGGCTAAAGTCCTGTGTATAAAATTTTCAAATTCCCAGGTAAATATTCGAAAAGGCTGATTTCGCCCCTCCAACCAGAAGTCAGAAGTCCAAACACCCAGGCCCCTCCCTTCCCTCACCCCCGACATTCAAATATCTTCAAACCCTCGCCCCAAACCTGCAAGACAAACCTCTCTGCTAAGGTTCGTCCTTGAAGAAATGAATAACATTTAATTTATCACTAGAATAACTTCTTCTTAACAAATTAAATCTGTTTAATTAATAATTAATCAAAAGGATTAGCAACGTACTAGAGATAAACATAGTCAATAAAGCGATATATAATGTATAGAGAAAAAAAAGTATTATAATCCATAAAAACCATTCACGCTTGCTATTATCCCTCTTTAAACTTCTCTAGGAAATTTTTTTTTCGAAACATAAATGTAATTACTGTTTAATAGAATGTATTACATTTTGTAATATTATGACATCAGCTAATATTTCTGCAAAATTTAAATTATCATAAAATAATTTTTTCCACTATATATCTTATCTTAGTTAAGAAACATGTTATGCTCCACAACCTAATTTTAGTAAATATGTTCCAGTTTTCTTAATCTGTATATTATTAATCATATTTATGCTAACCACTTATGGAAATTTTTTTCCATTAATGTTCCCGAACATGTTTTCAATATGGTTAAAATTCTATTTTATAAGATATTTTTAAAATTTTTTGGTAAATGTTAGTGTGTACAGGGAAGTAAAACTTGTTTCGTAAATATTTGTTCATTTTTTTTATATATGTCTTGTGTATTTTTTTAATTGATGTATATTTCTATGTGTAATGGAGCTTGCAAAGTGAATATTAATTTTATCAAGTAGAAAACACAATATTTTGCTAGGAAAACATTTTTCCCTTAGTACCCTTGATGGTGAAATCGTTGACCTGAACTGCTCTCCCCACCAGGACGGACAAAGGACCATGGCAGTTTGCTTTGTGAAAAGAGATACTTTCCCCAGGGTATAATAAAACCAAAATGCATTCTGCAGGGGTTTGTTGGAGTCAGACTGGCACCCTCTGAGATCTTGGTCTTTGTAGTTGGTCCTATTGGAAAAAAGGTTGAAATTTAACCTTGAAGATTTATGAATCTGGAGAAGGAGCGGTCACACTGCTAAGGTTGTAGATCTCTAAACATAATAGTTTTTCCACATCTGGAGATATTGGCAAACACTATAAGTCTAAGATTTCGAAGCGAGTATAAATTTATTAGCTAATAACATTTAATTTGAAATTTTCCACACTATTCATTTAAGTTTAAACATCTATAAAATTGAGCATATTTACCTTTTCTATGTGCAGGAACAAATTTATATTTGATTAATTAACAATGATTCGTTTGTTATTCCTTTTATGTTTATAAACCAACTATTATCATACATGACCTATCAGGGACTTGAATCTGGAAACTTAGTATTATCAAATATACCTCGCCCTGGACTCAAACCCAGAAAATAACTCATGTTAACCATGTTTTACCTGATATTGTATATTATTTACTTAGTTATGGAAAAATGGTTAGAGTGCTTGCCTCCAGAACTTTTCCTCTGGCTTTTTCATTACAGCACATGTACATAATAATGCAACATACTTTATTTAAAAAATTTATAATCTCTTCCTGTTATGACATTTAAATTAATTTTCCCTCTCTTAAGACATTTATTTATGAATATATTATTCTTAAGAAAACCAGTTCACTTTTAATAAGGATAGATTAAATAAAAGTAAAAATTGATTTTACAAGATCAATTTATTGACAAAATATATACAAACACAAACTGCTTCAAAAATTAGCAAATCTTTCTGTTAAACTACTGTGTTCCAAAACACACACAAGTTAGTACACATTACTCTAAAACATACACATGTAACTACAGGATGTCTCAAAATTGTTAAAACTATTTCCTTCTGAGACAAACTCTAAATTGTTGACTCAATTGTGCTAATAACATGCAAATATTCAATTTACACTTTGATTTCTGTATGCAAGAAGAGGTGATTTCATTGTCTTGTTGATCCATCTTTACGAATTAGTGGATTACATAAAACCAAATACTTTTCATACTAAATTTCACTCATTAGTTCTCTCATTCCAATTAATGCCATATCACTCGAATAATATCCACAGGTGATTCAGGAGGAAAATTATCATAGTCTGTTTCACCCCAGTCAGACATAATTGCCCAAGTTAGTATTAATTTTTAGTTTTCCTCTGCAGAGAAAAACATTGAATTAGATCCATATGTCTTAAGTAATTGTTTGAACGATGGGCACTTGTATTCATTTTGAATATATATTACTGTCCTGTTATACACACTTTCTGAAATGTGTTTTTGCTCGACTCCACCTACACATATTTCACAATTATTTAGGTAATGTTTGCAAATATCTTTAATATTCTCATACTCTATACACCCACTCTCCCATTTTAAACCGCAGTGATGATGATTGATAACCCATCTATTAGTTTTCTTGTATTTGGGAGTTAGATATTTCCAGACAAATGGTGATTTGAAGCTGAATACAGTTGTATGTTCTTATATATCAGTAGTAGCTAATTCTATAATGATACATTTTTCTGCAGATTGAAATCCTTGCACATTGCAAAACATCTCATTGTAGCCGTGGTTTTTTGCCTACTGACTCAACTTATTATCTTCACCAGCTTATCTCTTACATTGTAACTCACTAATCTATCGTGAATTATCTGAGTGTAACCTTGGTTATTTGCCAGAATTTGTGTATTTGCGATAATTTCAATTCATGAATCAATCATGCTATTTGTATTCGTGTTGTCTTGTTTGCTTACACCAAACACAAATAACGCTCCTCTACTCTTAAATGTTTTGGGTTCTAGGATTGGTGAACTGTTTTTGTTATAATATGTTTCCTGAAACTTTGTATACATATTGTAGGTAATAAGGAATTCCCCATTACCAAAGTTCATATTTAAATCCACATAGGGGTAAGCTTGACTGTTTAGATACAGTTTAATATTTTTCATATCACAATTAATGAATACTGATCTATCAGCTTTTAAATTGTTTTGTAGATTTGTTTGAAAACAAATTACAACATATCTTGGTTTTTCCGACGAAAAACTTGATTTCACACTCCACACTATTTTTTGAGCTATTGGTAGAGTTGGAAAAACCTCTAAACCCCACAACTTCAATGCAGTGTCTAAATTCTTCCCTTTTTTGATAAATTTTAAAAACTTCACACGTTCACAAGTTTTAATTTCAATATGCAGCATCAACCATTCCACACTGCTTAATTCAAATGTTACACCTTCCTCGTTATTAGCTGTATAATATATGGCATTCAAATGCATTTTGCCAAATAGAGTAAGTAATTCGTGTTTAGCATTTAATATAACGCATTTGCAGTCTTCAGCAAAGCTCAAAACCATACTTAACAGTATAACAACTTCGTATTTTCCACCTGGGTTTATTTGTAGTGAGTAATCATTAGCTTTGCTCCACTCAGCCATAATTCCTGTATAAGATCGTTTACAGTTCCAGAGAGATAGTTCTTTATCGTGGAAGTAATTCCAACATCTCATTTTTTATCAATTTCCACACCATTGAGCAGATATGCAATTCTGTCGATTAAATTAAGTATTCCATTTCTTACTATTTTTGTAGTTACTGGATTACATGCATTGGCTGTCTTTTTAATTGTTCCAAAGGAAAAATATATACATACAGACCTGCTCTGAATAGTTCATACACATGTATTTCCGTATTGGTGATTGCCTTTTCATAACTGATTGGTTCCTCAACATTAAGTATGTCTTCCATTTCTATTAACCATATATCCTAATTCTTTTAAATACAATTCATTGCCTTGTGTTAACTTCATGGGTAAGTTATTTGAAGTGAGCATCTTATACTTGCATTTACGTTTCTTTATACTTCCTTTCTTCGAAATATGTTCCTTAGAGAACCTCTTATTAAAACAACTACCTACTTTGCGTCCAAATTTACTATTATACACAACACCCATTATGATTGTAATGTACAACAGAATGCAACTGTTTATATAGCCTTTTTTTTAAAAATGTAAGCGGATGGTAATTTCTTCATTTCTAAAATTAATAAGTTTACAATCTTGATCGACGATTGTAACAACTATTACATCAACAGAATTCACTATTGCTGGAAGATATGTCAATATATTAGGTTTTTAAATTATTTTATATCCTGGAGCCACAGTACACATGAATACATGTATTGTATTTGTCAGTTTTCCATTAAAATATGAACTGCGTATAATATTAACATTTATATGGCATACATTTACAGATAATATATTCACCTGTTTTGATGATTCGTGTAAGTGATAAGGGGAATACACTCTCCGTTCGTAACCTAACATATTTGCAATTGAATTGTCTTCCGAGAAATCGATATCGACATTACTATACATCGCACTAGTTAACATATTTGAATTTCCACGTAATCAGAAATGTACATTTTCAGGTAATGCCACTTTAATGAATGTTACTAAGTCATCCAACTCATAAGATCCTACCAGTATCATAATCATGTAGGTTTTTTTCACCAATATTAGCCATAAATGATTGGTTATGCATATCAATGTTTGGTATGATGTTGTAAGTACCGAATTCGATTAGACTTATTTGCCATTCTCCAACTAACTCCAACACAAGGAAATATACCGCACGCAATTGCGATGAATTTGCACTTAATATCAACATAATTCACATATTACTAATATGCTTAATATTACACTTACTTATATATCCTATTTATAGTCAAAAAACGTAAACAAAATTTCCACAATTGATTGTATTTTGTAATTGTTCCGTTTTGTAATTGTGCCTTAATTGTGTGTTTTTAAATAATTATGTATTTTAATTGGAGGGCGTAAATCGCCGAAATTGTCATAATAAAATGCATGAGTTATGTTCTTAATTAATGCAACCCAGTGTGTTACTTCGTTTTTTATCGAATCTAAATTAACTGTCATACATTCACGAAGATTTGGTTTCTTTGGTAAATTGTCTCTCATATACACACCTCAGAAATAAGGAATATCTAGTTTCTTTACAAATACATTAATATCTTTGTTTGTAAATGCACATTTTGGAAGACTATTTAGGACTTTCTGCATTTTTTTTTTTTTCATGTTTGGAAGTTTTTTGCCCTTTCCTCCTTGTCCAACTTTATAAGGTTTCAGATACATTCCTTTACCTTTTGATTTAACTGCTCTACTAATTGCCGAAACCCCTTCGAGGATTGATACAAGAGCTGTTAATGCTGGGAATAGGAACTGAATGATTCCTCCTTTCTTTGTTCTTCTTTAAGTTTTACGTTTTACACTCATCTCTCTCTTCACCTTTGTGTGCATAACTTTAACAACAACCCCAGCTCCAAGCTTTTCACTTGTAGATGCAGATGGGTTCTTCCTTATATTTGCAGCTTTATTGGCTAGAATTGTAACTGGTATATATCTTTCTTTCAAATAGTTTGTTCGATCATAAACGATATAGTATTCTTTACAAGCGTTATCCAAAGAGTTTATTCCTTGACCGTTCCGTACTAAATGTTTGGCAATTTTAGTACCTGGTCCGAAATAATTGTACTTCGGTAAATTCAATTCAAATTGTAATTTATTAATCAGTGTATTCAATACACCACGTCATTTTTTGATATGTTTAGTACGAACCATTGTTTTCAACTGAATGCGAAACTATATATAGACCCACATTTATAGTTTTATGTTAGTAAATTATTTAATACTGTATAATTGTGCAGAAATAAAGGTTATAAAACAAAATGTACAACTGCCGATAATTGTAAAACGAAAGAAAACACAATTGAAGAGAAACATAGTATTCTTTTACCATAAAATATACTATGTATAATAAGCGGTCATTCTTCATGAGGTAAAACTTGTGTTATTATGTCGATGTTGGAACATCCAAATGGTCTTAAATTTGAAAATGTATGTGTTTTCTGAAACAATACAACAAGAGAAATATCAACGATTAGCGACAATTTTGTTGTTAATTGTCTTTAACTTCAACGAACATGGAGCTGCGACCTGCATCATCGCTATCTGGTTGTCGCCAATGCTGCTCCTGCGATCGAGTTTTCACCTATGGTCGAAATGCTCGGCATGAGAGAGCAGCCTGTACAAAGAGTCCATTTCACGTGGCAAAGCATTATGACATTAGTCCCATGCAGTTTATGCAAGGCGATACATTGAAAGAACATACCGAGATCTGCAAGGATTCGTCTACTGGGATACAGAAAGTGTTGCCAGCAGTACTTCTTGCTGCGTCGATGGGTACCGATTCGACAGATGATTATGATGAGACAATTAATTCTAAAGATGGAATGAGTGCAGTAGAGTCGGTTTGTGTGGAATGTAGGCCTACACTTGCAAGACTTTCGCATGAAGTCGACGAACTTCAAAATAAACGGTCGTCGGCTCTAAATACTGATGAGCATACAACAACTGCTACAAAGAATACAAATTTAATATAGAATACTAAACAGGAGTTGAAGATGACCATGAAGAGGGTATTAATGAAAATGAACATGAAGACAATGTTAGTGCTGAAGACGATGATGGCGATTTTCTCGATGCACTGACACACCTCTCCAACACCTTTGCTGCAACAAGCGACATGAAGAAGGCAGAAGACGCCGAGAATACTAGCTACCTATTTCCCGAAGACCCAAATGAACTTGTTGATAAGATTCAGATATTTGATTGACTTTCAAAAACACGGACTGTTTTATTCTGAAATTCTAATAACAAAATAATAATAAATTATTATTATAAATAATTGGTTTTCTTTATTTTTGTGTGTAGTATCCTTTTTTCCCTTACAACTTTAAAATGGTGCTATGAGCACTCAACTATTAACAGAAATATCTGCATATAGAATGATAATAAATACTTAGTATAAAAATGTATGGATAGTTGACTGCAGACAAAACATTAATTCTGTCGACATCTACAAGTTTGGAGATATTTGGGGAATGAATGTAATTTCTATACATATGGGTGATGGACAAACTGAAGGATTGGTCGAAGAATTGAAATAGATCGAAATATTGTGATTGATCGAAGGGTTGGGAATGATCTAAAGATTGGCATAGATTGCTGTGAATTATGGAGGAGAATCGCGAAAGATTGTGGTGGATTGCTGTGGATTGAGGAGGAGGATTGCTAATGATTGGCGTGGATTTGTGTGTGGATTGGTGCAGATTGGTGTGGATATATGTGTGGATTGGCGTGTGGATTGGTGTAGGTTGTGGAGGAGGATTGCTGAGGTTTGGAGAGGATTGCTGAGGATTGATGAGGATTGCTGAGGTTTGGTAAGCAGGTTTGCTGAGTACTGGTAAGAAGGATAGCTGAGGATTGCATAGGAGGATTGGTGAGGAGGATTGCATAGAAGGATTGGTGAGGAGGATTGCATAGGAGGATTTATGAGGATTGCTGAATAGGATGATTGGTGAGGATTTCTGAGGAGGAGGATTGGTGTGTGGATTGCTCTGTGGAATGCTGTGTGGATTGCAGTGTCATACTGATTGTGGTGCATGTGGTGCTAAGTGTGGTGCTGATTGCAGTGCTGATTGATGGAAAAATTGCGAGATTTAAAAAAAAGATTTAAAATAACAATTTTTTAGTTTATTTTTTTATTTTTTTTTTGGAATTTTATAAAAAAAAAATAGTTTTATTTTTGGGTTCAAGATTATCCAAGGCTATGGACATGAGGTCAAGGTCCTAGATGTGAGGTCAAGGTCACCCAGATTTAACATTTTGGTCGGAGTTATCAGTGCCACCTAGGTGTTGAAAATGTAAATAAATGACAAACCATAAAACCAATATGGTGGGTGGAGCGTATTCGAGAGAATGCAAAAGTGATGGGGGTGGAGGTCTGCCGACTAATTAACCAAGGAGAAACATTGGAAAGGGGAGGTGAATGTTAATATAATGTGATTTTTTTGTAAATTCTTAGGAAGTTTTTTGGGATTTTTGACGATTTTTGGGTTAAAGTTCAAAAGCCACTGGTTCGTGGTCAATGCTCAAGGTTACCTAGATCCAATATAGCGGTAGTAATCAGTAATGTAAAATGCTCGCTGACTTATGAATTTATTCGATTTTTAAAATTTTTTCTCGTGTGTTTGTTTTTAAGGTCATCTAAGGCCACGGTTATAGGTTCAAGGTCAAGGTAACCTTGGTCTAACATGATGGTTGGGTGACATCATAATATGGTATCTAGTTTGTTCCATTTATTCGTCATCTCTAAGCCCAGACATTTAAAATCTTGAATTTATAGTGATTTTAAATAACTTTTAAAATAACTTTTTATAATTAATATTTGGGGATCTTTTGGAATTTTTCAGAATGTTACTGTTTCAAGGTCAATCAAGCTCACGGGCCTATTCAAGGTCAAGGGACCAAGGTCACCTGGTTCCAATATGGCGGACAAGATGGCCGACAGAACCAAGATATCTGATTGTCAGATCTGACTCCAGACCCTGGACCCTGTGTATCGATTTGGCATATCCTATGCCTATAAAACCAATACGGTTGCCACTGCTCTACCCTCGAAAACGATACCCCAATTCCTTCCGATTGATCGAAAAGTGACTTTCGGGGGATCTTTTTTGTAACTGGGGGTATCGATGCTTTTTTTGAAGGAGAAACGGGAAATTTTGTGGGGGGAAATGTGACAATTTGAAGGAAAAGGGAAATTTATAGGGGAAAAAGAGAAAAAAGGGAAATTTTGAAGGGGAAAAAAGAAAAAAGCGAAACTCAAGGTGGCGGTGGTCGGTTCCGACGCCAGATGCCGGAGGCCCCGACATATTTTTTTGCTCTACTGGTAATAATTATTTTATAAGGTGGTTTTAAAAAATGTCTAAAAGGACAATGTAACTAGGGGCTCAAAAGTGCTCACTTTATCGTGAACAGCCTATAGTTGTATGTACATTCTATATACTTACGTCATATGAAAAATTAACATTGCCGTTGGTCTGGTCACATTAATCATTCGTCGGTCAAGTAAAATGTGAAATTAAAAAAAAAAATACAATTTTGCTATTCTATATACTTATCTATGCAATTAAATAAAATAGAAGTGTATGTCTGTGATTTTTGAATTTTTCACTTTTAATTAGTTTTTGTATGTAGTATAATTGATAACTAAGCCATATCTAATGTTAATTTTTTTCGTGTCTGTCTGTCCGAACGAATTTAACTCAAAAACCACTCAACATATGGATATCAAATTTACACAGCATATAGATAATAACTCCAGGACCAACATAGTCTTTGTTTCATCGAGATATTTCAAACGGTTCCGGAAAAAATGACCAGGGGTGTAAATAGGTACTAGATTAAGCTATTCTTAGGATTACTGCATGAAAAAAAAGTATTGTTAAAAATTGTTTCGTAATTTCTCCTTTCTTTTTTGTCTATGGGCTTATGGGCTGTAAACCTTTCCTTCCAAAAAGCCGTAGTGGCCCAGTGGCTACAGTTATTCCAAGTGGGGCCGCAGTGACTCAGTGGATAGATGTATATCCAGTAGGACCGCAGTAGCTCAGTGGATAGAGCACCCAATAAGGTGGCCGCAGAAGCTCAGTGGTTAGAGAACCCAATAAGGGTGGCGCAGAAGCTCGGGGGCTAGAGAACCTAATAGTGGAGCCGCAGCTGGTCAGGGGCTAGAGCATACAATAGTGGGGCCGCAGTAGCTCAGTGGCTAGAGCACCCAATAAAGGAGCCGCAGTAGCTCAGTGGCTAGAGAACCTAATAGTGGAGCCACAGCTGGTCAGGGGCTAGAGCATACAATAGTAGGGCCGCATTAGCTCATTGGATAGAGAACCCAATAGTGGGGCCGCAGAAACTCAGTGGCTAGAGCACCCAATAATGGGGCCGCAGCTGGTCAGGGGCTAGAGCACCCAAAATTGGGGCCGCAGTAACTCAGTGGCTAGAGCACCCACAAAGGGGGCCGCAGTAGCTCAGTGGCTAGAGAACCCAATAAAAAAAAGTGGGTAGATCAATTCAAAGTCCTAAATATCATGCTAACATAAACATGTGCGAAGCGATGGCAGGGTGTAATTTAATAACTCCATTAAACCTGAAAGAAGAAATATTAGTATTTTAAACATAAAACCTTAATGAAACTTTGGTGGGCTTTACTTTAATAACTTTCAAAAAAATCATGCGAACGAAGTCGCACCAGTCAGCTAATATGCAATAAAATACAGAAAGTAAAGCAAATAATTTCAGTATTCTCAAATATTTTCCTAGCACTTTTAGTTCAGCGTTAAGACATGGAACGACTGTATCTCCGTTGTTACCAACTTTAGAGGGTGAAAACCAGCAGGTGTGGCATGCTCGTTAAAATACACGCAGGCAGGAACAGCGACGTTTTTCAAAGGTTGCTTAGTTTCAAAAATTGCTCACTTTATAGTGAACAACCTTTAGCTTCTACTGCAAGTTCGCTTACACAACTACCTTGTCCTTCGTTTACTGCATTTGTGATCACTGCAACTGCTTACGAGTGCTCTCACTCAGACGCCCACGATTGTAACTTACAGATGCACATCGACAGCCACCATCTTTAGAAAAGTTTGCCGGGACGTTTTCGGGAATGAATGGCTCAGCAGGATTTCAAGCTACCTTCCGTGATTGACGAGTGGGTGAAGAGATTTGGGCAGCTCTTAAGAGTGTCCAAGGTCAAGAAGCGTGGGAGCGATATGGGCGACACTAACACGTACGTCGTGTGCCTCATCGCTCCTACGCTCAAGGCGTACAGTGTTTCCGTCGTGACGCTTGCTACGCCCTTGCCCCCAAGGATGTGGCAAGATGGACATAAAATGTCCGAAGAGCAAGAAACCCAATTAATATCAAAACCCTCGTTTGACAAGAAATAGAGTTCATAAAACACAAGACATTAGAGAGATATTTCAGAAAGAAAAAACCACCAGTAATTGTATTGGTTCATTAATTTTATTTTATTTTTTTAATTTTTGTTTACAGCACATTGTAAATATATTTGTTTACTTTGATTATCTTTATATCTTTGCACCACAATATGTATAACTTAAATAAAATGGTATATAAAAATATTTTCCCAAAAAAAAGTACAATTGGAAAATTTCAGGTATTACAAAATTCTATTACCATTATTTTTACTTTTGTCACAATTTAGGCCTATAAGCCACCGAGATGATTATAGAAGCAGAATACAGTAAAGAGGTGCCCACCCCAGGCAATTCTGCAGGTACACAACAGTGCTAAAATGCATGAAATATTTACAATATTTTATATATGTTCCCTTTTACTTTGTGAATAATCTGTATTTATACAGCGGTTACCACCTAAGTTCGGCCAAAAATATATGTGTAGAAAAATACCACTCCTGTAATACCAAATATAAATAGTTGTGTTTTGTCTGGCTATTTAACTAAATTCAAGGCCGCCTTTTCAGAAATTACAAAATGCTTACAACTTACAGGCCGATTTTAATATTAAGGGCAAAACTTACTTCGCTGAATTAATTGCTTTAATTTCCTCTGGCTATATTGATTAATAAAAAAAGAAAAAGACAACAAATCATACATAAATGATTTTAACTTCCAAGATCTGGCAAAATTATTAATTTTCAAGAGAAACTGTCAAACAATATTGGTTAGTTGAACCACAAGAGGCCAACAGAAGTGACAATAGGTTACAGTGAACCATTTTCAAAAATTTACCTTTGGGAAAACAGTTTTCAATCAAAAACAGTTTAAATACGATTTTTTTCATTTCTTTTAAATTATTTTAAAATTTGCTTTACAATATTCCAGTTTTTTACTTTCTTTAAGATTAAAGCATTCTCAAAAGTTACTTTAAATCTTTGATCGCCAACATAGTGCCTAACTCCTACATCAGGACGCCAAGTGTGCCTGCCTTATTTTCGCCATAAGAGCTTTGCAGCCATAAGTTTTATTTTGGGAAACCATTACTTGACTTGCTGCTTGCATTCTCTGGGGCGGTGGCAATCGACCCCAATCCAGAGATCGCATCAGCTATTAAACAACATAATCAGCAATACCCCTGGGAGGGGTATTAATATCCAGTTGGCCAATAGGAAAACAGATCGCCATTTATGGCAACAAGTGAACAGTGTCTCTAGAGGACACTCATTTCCCTCTAGAGGGGTGTCAATGAAAATGCCCAATCAAAAGTCGGGATCAAAAACATGTCCAAATATGGGTAGCACATGCGCTTCCATGTAATCAAGCTTCCGCTGCTCAGATGTGGGGCCGGATGTGTCGTCACGAAGCGCGCCATCCTTGCCGACAGCCAGGTAGCAAGCTTACTGGCCGGGTAGAGGGTGACATCACTGGAGTATGTTCACCAGGCAGCCACACGATGAGGGCGTACGGCTCCCAGCAGGTTTCCGCCCCACAGTCAAGGTCAAGCCAAGCGCATGGTAAGTCGATGTTGCTGAACCTCTGCACTATGTCAGTCCCAAGATCGGCCCCCTGCCAGCGGTGAAGGGTGTTGAATGCAGCTGTCCAACAGGGCTGCTATTGACCAGGTACCAAGAATCTGCAGGTGTGTGGTCAATGCCACGTCTCTTCCAACTTTTCCGGGCAGGTAGATAATAAATTTTTTTCTATGTAGGTCACGGTAAATTTTTCTAATGCAGGCGTAAATATTGTAGAACAGCATCCAAAGTGTGTGAGGCGTCTCACGCTGTACTGTGTAAATTTTATCTGTAACAGTGGGACTTTATTATTACAAGCCATGAAAGCCCACAGATTAAACTACGCTGTACGTTTATACTTTTTTCTTGCTGCTTAAGGAAACTGCATAGGCAAGCACTAAAAATGTGATAATTGGCCATTTTCACGATTTATTTTCTCCAAGAATTCACTTCATATGACAAAAGTAAAAAAAAAAAATAGGGGCATAGATAATTGTTTTTATCTTTTCTGGCAAAAGTCCGTATTTGCTGAACATTTACCGTACATACAGAGATATGCGCATTCGCGCAAACAACTATTTCACAGAAAATGTTTCAGTACATCCTCCTCCCGCCGACCAACGGCATCGTCCGGTAAGATTACCCCGAGCGAAAATCGAGGAGTAACTCCACTGGGAATTGAACCTGTTTCGCCTAGGTGGGAGGCGAGTAGTCTGTCCACTAAACCTCCGCGGCCCCAATGATTAGTGGTGTCGAATGATTTTTAGAAGTCTAATAAAATTATAAAAATTATTTGGAAGTTTTGCGTGTTGAATTTCCACTCACGGAAGTCGCAATTTGCCGCATTCTTATTGTGTCAATTTGAAAGATGTAATGAGGAATTCCTTTCAGTTTTTGTAGCGTCAGTATTTTTCTTCTAAAAATCCATGCGACGTAGCCGGAGATCCAGAATATTGGAAAAGTGATAGTTGTTTCACTGTCGTGATCAAAATTATTATTTCAGTGATTTAATTAAACTGATTTGACGATAATTCAAACGATTTGGCGTGAATTGCACGGCCTGGCCACTGGTGCTCAGTGCAGTCAGCCGATAGTCTACAGTTAGCAGTTTATTAAGTGATATCGTGAATGTAGGGTTGCCAACTTTCACGTATTTGTACAGAATTTCTTGTATCCTGAGGCTGAAAGGATTATCTCGTACGGACATAGGACGGAACATCATATATCCCGTATCTCAGAATTCTTAAAAAAAAAAAAAAACTGAATGTTAATAAACACTGTCAGTAGTTTACCACTTACGCAATTACAGTTATGTTTACGCTGCTACTACAACTCAGTGGCAGAATGTTTTGTAATAATACGAAATGGAGAGAAAAAGAAGTATTATTTGAAGTCACAAAAGTGGCAAAACATAAATTTTCTATAGGCCTATATATTTTTTCAGAAAAAAGTTTGATTGATGTGTGCTACTGTACTGATTTTTCCACATTGAAAATAGTTTTTATTTTTTATTTTTTTTTTTTTTTTTTTACCATCTCATTGGCATCAGACGTATGTTGAGTTGTGGGAAGTGTCCCTTACGGAAAATCTAAAAAAAATTGGCAATCCTAATTGATTTTGCACCGCAGGTGCCGTTGGTAAACAAGTACTACAAACTAACAAGTTGACAGGATCTTAAAACTAATAACTAACAACGGTGCTCAATTAACTTTCATGTAAAAAAACCAGTTTATTAAAAACATTCAAAAGACACCTCGACAGGAGGATACTTAAATAGAATTATTAAAATGAATTCTCACGTACAAGTAAAGATTCTGACAATTAATCGTAAAGCTTACAATATTGACTAGATACACTTGTTTAGTACCACAAATGTCCATTTGACAGGAAAAAATCAACTTCAGTAGAGCGCAATCCCACAAAATTGAACTAAGGCGCGTTCACGTCCGAACAGATTGCTAGTTTAAAAGTGCCACACCGGGCCTTAGCAAGGGTTCGCAAACACTGATCATAATCAATAATAGTGAACAAAAAACTGGCTTTAACAAGGTACCTTCAAAAGGCTATTGAAAACAGTTTTAAATTACACAGGTTCAAAGATTTTGAGTGAACCCGGCAGTTCTCTTTCAATAGAATGACGCGCGCTCTCGGAGCACGCCGCTGGCTCTCGCCCTGCGTCAAACAGCTGAACGGCACTTATATTTTCAGCTCGTGGGCTACGACGCTAATAATGCAATGAAACCACATAAACTAAACTCAAGAAGTGAGCCAAAATGCAATATACTAAATATCTAGGGGCGCGACAAAACATCACTACAAACTTAAAGCCCCTACGCATTAAACACTGCAAAACTACAAAATTGATTAAAATTCACATGAAAATGCATACATGGCAAATAAAAATACTAGTTAACTTCGAAAAAAACAGTATTTAAAAACTGAAAGGCAGTGGCGTGCAGCCCTACTAGACCGCCCTAACAGCCCAACACAATAAAAACTTAAATTGAAAAGCCGAAGCTCAACAAGTTATCTAGGGGTGCCTGAAAATAATTACAATATTAAAAGGCGCGTTCAGGTCTAACAAAGCCCTATACAGAAATGTAAATATACAAAAATGAAAAATTAGAAATATTCTTAATTTTCTAGCAGTGAGCCGAGGTCGCAGGATGCATTAACTACTTGTCTCATGGCAAATGGGGTTAAAAACTACAGGAGCCAATTACAAAACTTCAAAGGTTAAACACTCATTAAAAAAAAATCACTAAAACTCTGACAATTGCTGACAAACCCTAAAAATATTTAACCATAGTAAACTCTCTACTGCAAAACTACCATGAAACAAATTCTCTAAGGACCAACACGAGCTACGGCCCCTACTCACTACGGATACACAAGTCTCTCACCCGGCATAATTACATTAAGTACATTACCATATTCAAATAAAATTACAAACAATATTACTTTTTATGTCGTTCTCAGCAACTGATGTAGGCTCAACGAAGTAACACGTGTTCACAGCGGCAAAGTCGGCTCAACGAGGTATCATCCTAATGTTGAATGCCGCAAGACGGCCAGCTATCGCAATATCATAACGACGATCTGGAGGATGCTAGACGCACAGGCGAGGCTCTGACAAGAAGTGACCACCCGAAAATAATTACTTTTTTTTTTTTTTTTTGCTGGCCAACAGCAAATACGCCCACTGCCAAAATCAACGATTTGAAACGAACAGCATATCAGTCGATCAGGCAATCAGTTAATCGAAACACGTTATAGAAAATACGAAACCATGAAAACTCGCGAACATTCTAGACGACACAAATGCAAAATGACGTCGCATCCCCGACGCCGAGGCCCGAACGGTCTCCGACAGCGGCTACAGTAGCACTTGTGTACTACATAGGGATGGGCTAATAATAACTATTCGTTACTGTGATAGATTCGAAGTAACGAGTACCGATTCTTGGAAATACTTGTTACTCTAGTACCTATCCACGAAGCCGTCTCGGGTCGTTACTGCGCAGGCTCAGTAGGAAAGTAACGAGTTAACGAGTCACTCTCCTCCAGCCAGCTAGATATACAATTTCGCTTGTTGGACCGGGAGAGGGATGATGAATGGTGGAAACAGCAGTTACGTCTTGTTCTAGGGTTTTCAAATACCTAGTTACATGCGTCACGAAAGTATTGATGTGGGAAATATTTTAATTTGTATTTATACGTACTCTGAATATCTATTTATCAGTACGAACCTGTTATGCACCTAACCTCTGGGATGAGAAGTAACTTTAAAAGTGTTACACAAGTTATGATGGAAGGTAAAAAACGTAAAATTTTCACTTTCTCACAAAATTAAAGTTATAATAGAGTTGTTTATGAAGTTGTACTTCAATAACAAATGATGTGCAAATAAAGAGAATAGATTATGAGAATCCTATAAATATTATTTTATATTTTGTTGTTTTTTGACCAATAAATGGATACATAATCAATCCACGCACTATATAATTAACTAACCTCCCTACTATGTGAGATCAACTTATGCTGCAATAAAAGAAAATACTACAATAACACATCTACGATTTATAATATTAAGCAAAAATCACGGGCTAAGTCGAGTTTGTTAAGCATACGTATTTTTATTGTTGTGAAAGTGTGCGCTAAGAGTACGAATCTTTTAGTAACGAGTAAGGAACTGGAGTAACTGTTCCTCTGTTCGGAACACGCAACTTTTTCCGTACGCTCGGTAAAATGTTACAGTTAACTAAGTAACGAGTACAAAGTAACGCGTCTTTAGTTGTGAAGTAACGAGCAGTAACGGGTACTCGAATGTAACGAATGAACGATACAGCCCAACCCTAGTACTACGCAATACCCGAATCAAGGCTCTAAGCCCTTGTTGAAAGCTAGAGAGGGTGATGGGGGGGGGGGGGGGGAAGGTTAGCGAGAAGCAAGGAGGAAAGGAGGGAATCGAGAGCGTAGTTGGAGGGTCGTCACGAGCGCCAAGAATCGAAGTGGCGAAAGTACGAAACATCGCGGCGCTGGTGTGGCAAAGAATAAACTAAAGCGGCAAGTACTTACTTCGTAGAGGACGCCTCAACACTATTGCGCCCAGCGATAGTCTCGGAAACTCAATCGGCGCAACGAGCCATCGTTTCGATTAGAATCGTCGATTCAGTTTTAGGTCGCGCGACTCTCTGCATATAGAAATGCTAGATTGTTTGAGATACGGTGAATGGCGGGTCACAAATGACGTCCTCGGTAATAAAATTGATTATGTTATTTTCAGTATCCTTCCACGCCACGCCTAGGCGGCCTGCTTCGTGACTTACGCTAAAACTAGCAGGCATCTCCCATAAATTAAAAACTCTTCGGGTCTTAAGAACTTACATTGCCGGGTACAGCAATTTGTTAACGTTTCATCTAAACTTGTTAAGGCGGATTCGGATTTCATCGTTAGGCTATTCAAGGTAAAGTGAGCACTTTTGAAAGCCTTCTCGTTGGGAATAATAATCAGTAAATAGATTTTATTTTAGCCTTAGATTTTAACTTCCGTGTGCGGAGAAGTATACATACTGCGTGTATTACTTATATAGGAATATTCATTTTAAAAAGGTGGTTAAATAATTTAAAAAAATGGCTGAAAGGAAAAAGTAACTAGAACTTCAAAAGTGCTCACTTTACCGTGAACAGCCTATAGCGTACGTACTCACGTTTTATGTCGGCAGACATTCAAATCAGAACAGAACTTTGCGATGCGAGATTATTATTTTGCGCTTGGTTTTTGTAGGCTTTTTGCAAAACATTGTACGATTTACAATTATTAACGTAATAATACCGAATTTTGTGTATTCGTGTTGCTATCTTAATAGTTTTAGTTAGAATGATATATTTATTTTTAAATCGGACATCCTGATTGGTTGAGAGCTCAGCCGCACGTACGTTTGAAAGTTGAGCGACTCTCGCACTTTTTTTTTCTACGTACGTACGCACGCTAAGTGTGAACGTGAACGGGTGCATTAAAATATGTAGTGTTCAACTGTTGTTCGTACGTACGCTACTTGCAGGTTGCGACTCCATCTTTACTGTCCGTCGTCAACAATATCGCTCGCTTTCCTCTCGGGCAGTTCTACTTATTTTTTCCTTCGTGGGAGGCCTTTCATTTCTCTCCTCTGCCCAGATCGTTATTCGTCTTTGTTTATCCAGGGCACGGCTGGTATTTTAATTACTCATGTCCCATCCGCCGCAATTAGGAGTAATTTCTTTTCCGTCTTGTGTGGCCATATCTTGTAGCAGGAGCACAAATGCAACTTATTTATTCGCGGATTTTTTTTTTATTACTGTAGATATGCCCGCGGTCGTAACATTGGCTATCCTGGAATTTAATTTCTTTAATACTTTTGTTGTTACCGCATTGAAACATATGTTATATCCCAAAGATGTGCAGCATGTCGTCCCTCTGTTAATTTCTTTTGGCTACTTCAATTTTATTTCAGGTGTTATGATAAATAGATAAATAAGCGCAACAGAATTAGCGAAACAAAATACGAACTACTCTCTTGTAGAAAGAACACAGTGGGCATGAGTACGAAAGCAAACAGTAAATATAAATTTCAGAATAGTTAACATTAACACCTCGGTAATTTGTTTATATCCGCTTGAAAATAACTAATAACTTTTAAATATACTACCAGTTTCGATTGACGTTAACTTCAAAGAAAGTTATACAGCTTGCGTTCGGGAAAATGCAGTTATTTAAAAACTATGTGTTGTTTTGAATTACTTCAAAAATTCAGCTTTGTATGCATGCACTTCTAAAGTTTCATAAATGTACATTGTAAGAGTGAGAGATAGAGTTATAAAAATAACGATTTGTAATGAGTAGTGGTTGGGAGGTGACGGCGCAAAAAAACGCCTTCGCATGAAGCAAAAAGAAAAACATGATTTATCCTTCTCTGTATAGTCTATTTGCGGTTTCTTCACACTTTTTGAATCAAACCTTTGAAAAATTTCCCCGTGGACGACGTGTTTAGTTGGTTCATAAATGTGCCATCTATCAGAAGTATTTTAGAGTTGTGTTAAGGTAAAAGTACCTTATATTTCGATAAATTTAACATCCACTTTTACTTTATCTATAAATTATGTTATTTAATTTCTAATTAATGTGAAAAAAAAGTAGGGAGAAAATAATTGTGTTGGTAATGGCTAGTAAGAAATAGTTCTGATTCAAAATGTTATTACACTGAGTGCGCACGAATGCGGTGCGCTGTCCGTTTGGTGTCATTTTATAGACTCGGTTAAGCTTAGTCTGCATGAGGCGGAAGAATATCCTGGAAGTATTAACTTTAGCAGGACTTTAAGAGAATTGTGAAGTAACCACGAATGGCCTATACGTTGCGGTGAGGGAGGATTCTTGACCGTAGACTGCAGATGAGGTAGACCCGCTATTTGTATTCTGCGCATGTACCTAACATCGACCTACTCCAAAGGAACACAACTGTTCAAAGTCACATGGTCAACAGTGTTTGTTCGTATCTTAATTTTCAAAAGACAAGCACTTTTATGTGAATAAATTATCCCAATTTGAATTCACTCTAACTGCATTCCAAATTGGTTAGAAGAAGTGTACAAGCATCTCAAGGCGCTTGTTTACTTAACAGTGTTCTAACCTCAATTCCAATCCACGCCGTTTTTTGTATAGGTTCTTCACGTTGAAATGAGCACTTTTGAAAACCCTCCTTAAGATCTACTTGTATACACGTTGTGTATTCTTCCATCTTATGTAAAATTAACATCGTCATGGGCCTCATCACTTTATTCGTGCGTCGGTCAAGTGAAACTGTGAAATTATTAAGAAAGTAAATACTTTACAAATCTGCTCATTTTTTACACTTCGTTGCATAAAAAAAAAAACAGAAAGCGAAAGAAATAATTTTAAGTTATCATAAATGTTTAACTAACACTTTTTATTCGACGTTAAGATATGGAACTACTTTCCTTCCATCGTTACCAACTTTACTGGGTGAATGTTACTCAGTGCGCCCGTTAAAATATATGTATGCAGTGGGAGTGACTTTTTTCTAAGGTTCGTTTATAAAGTGCTCACTTTATCGTGAACAGCCTTTAGCCGTGTTGGCGGAGAGAAGCATTTCAATGTCGGGACACGGAGACTGGTTGTGCGCAGCCAGCGAGATCGGTCTACCTCATCTTTAATCTATACTAGCTGGCCCGTGAAACTTAGTTCGCATCAAATTTAGGACATTTTTTCTTATTTTTGAAATAGAAATTTTGCTTCGCTTGTATTTTATGAAGTTAGTAAAATAAAGCCCACCATCATTCCACTAAGGTTTATTTTTTAAATAGTAATATTGTTTCTTTCAGGTTTAATGGAGTTATTAAATTACATCCTGCCGTCGCTTCTCACATGTTTTATGGTGTTAATGAAGTACCTATATGCCTAGCCACTGACCCACTGCGGCCCCACTTGATATAATTCTATCCATTAAGCCACTACTGCCCCACTTGGCTCTAGCCACTGGGCCACTACGGATCTTGGGAAGGAAAGGACATCCCATGGACAAAAAGAAAGGAGAAATGACGGAATTTTTTTTAACTGTGCTTTTTTTATGGAGTAAAATTTTAATCCAGTACCTATGTGCATCCCTCATCACCATCATATTTTCGGAACCGCTCGAGATATCTCGATGAAACAAAGACTAAGTTAGTCCTGGGGTTATTATATATAGATTTTGTAAATTTCATACCAATACGTTCAGTGGGTTTTGAGTTAAATCCAGTCGGACAGACAGACAGGCAGACATGAAAAAAATTAACATTATATATGGCTTAGTAATTAATTATCCGATATGAAAAAATAATTTAAAGTGGAAAATTCAAAAATCACAGACGGGTTACAGGCAAAATAAATAGTCCCGTTTGAAGTTTATTATCTCACTTCACTGATTTCTATATTGGCTTCCCAGTGTTTACTACCAAAGTTCTCGCATGTGCCGCTTTAATACATTTGTCATAAAAGTAGGTTTAGGAAACTCGCATGGTCAATGTTTACGTTATGTTGCCGGCATTCACGACAACCTAACCTCACAATACTGGTTCACCACTGGCATAGTACTGTCCAGTACTTACTATTATATTTATTTGTGTAGATGTACCTGACGAGGCTGTGTGTGGATGTGTGTGTGTGCGGCAGGACCTCGCAGGATCTTCACACCACGGCCCGTGACGAGGAGGTCGGGCGACAGGCCACACTCGGTGCGGCTGGGGCGTAGCGGCCAGACGGCATGGCTGCTGGTCGACAACCTGGGCAACGTGAGCGGCCGCTCTCCTGGGCGACTGTCCCAGCTCAACACCCGCTCCGTGCTCTACCTGGGTACTTGCCGCCTCGCCGTCTCTCGTTCTCTCTCACACACACACACTCACACTCACACACACTCACTCACACACACACACTCTCACTCTTACACTCTCATTCTTACACTCTCTGTCTCTCACACTCTCTCATCTCGAACAAAATAAAAGTTTTGCACCGCCTGTCATTTGGTTGCTCATTAAGGCTGTCCACTTGGACAGCACGTGTTTTTCAAGGATACATCATCAAGTCAGTTGAGTTTAGAGAATTTGGCGGCTCTTAGCAACGAGGTCTTGAGAGCCGATGAGGGTGAAATGAGGTAAGAATGGAGCAGCCCCAGAACGCAATGGTAGATCCCGGAGAAAACCCATTGACACAGACATCATCAGGCACAATTCCTACTTGCGAAAGTCAACGAGACATCATCAGGTCAGCTGAGTTGAGAGAATTTGGCGGCTCTTAGCAGCGAGGTCTTGAGAGCCGATGAGGGTAAAATGAGGTAAGAATGGAGCAGCCCCAGAATGCAATGGGAGGTCCCCGAGAAAACCCGTTGATCACCGACATCGTTCCGCACAATTCCTACTTGCGGAAATCCAGCAGGACCCGGCCAGGGATTGAAAACCGCTTCTCCCGTCAGTTTAGGTTTGGTGTTCTGCACGGAGACTGGGTGGCATAAATAAAAGTATGCAGCTGCCCAAAAACTCGTGAATTTGAAGCATTTTTCTCGGCTTCGTGTAAATAAAAACGGTAATCTGCACAACCAACTGCTCGATGGCCTTGTTTCCTGAACCGCCGTTCAAGGTTTGGTGTAAATAAAACTAAGTTACTGCTCACGATTGCGAGAAATGCTTATTTGTCTGTGAGGTTTCAAATTGCATATTTTGAACAAAGGATTTTTTTTTGCAGCGGCGAAAGGTTTTGTTGGCGACACTGATGCGTTTGGCTGATTTTCACCTTCTCTGTTGGCTGCGCTTTCAAAGCAATTTTAAATTTTTTTAATATTAAAGCGCGTGCACGGAATTGTCTTGAGAATGACTGATGAAATAACAAAGAAAACATTTGGAAAATCGAGATTGACGATCTATGTTGCATATGAAAGAAGAATGCATATTTTGGAACACTGTAATATATTTTGTTACAGCCTACTCAATTGATATAATCAATTTGAATTAATAAGAGTGTGATTTTAATCAAACTTGAAGCGTATTGCATTTCTAGTTGCTTTAGAGAACACATTTTGAGAAAAAAAAAAAAACACTTAATAATTACTCTGGTTGCATCTAATAAAAGTTAGTAAAAATGTTTACAAATATTTGTGTACTTTGTCTCAAGTGTATTTTCTTTTCGTACGACAGTACACACTAAGGACGTAAAATAGTTTCATAAATTGACGGAAAAAGCCTTAATAATTACTCTGGTTGCATCTAGTTAGTAAAAATGTATACAAATATTTGTTCAAGTGTATCTTCTTTTTGTAGATCAGTAGGTACGCACGAAAGACGTAAAATAGTTTCGTAAAATAAACGGTATTTCAAACACTTTGCAACGCAGCTCAAGCTACCCCTTCCCTCCAGTGATTTGGCGTAGCGGTAAACCACTGAACTTAATTCGGGACGATACGGGTTCGATTCCAGGACCCATAATAGTTATCCTTTTTTCTAATATTCAGAGCAGAGTTAAAAATGTAAGTAAGGTACACATTTTGGAGATAATTTGGTGCTCTACAATATTTGCTGATGAATACTTTCTCGAAAAATCCGACGGTTCAAAAGTTGTAACTTTACTATTGTGAAAATAAAAAAAACATAGTGATGTGGTAGTAATCAGCGAAAACGTACAACATTTATGTCCGATTATCACAGTAACAAGGAAATATACAAATGAATAAGACGTTTTGGTAAGAACTTTTGTAAGCTTAAATTTTGAAAATACTTTTTTTTTTTTTTTTTTAGACCACCACTAATAATTTTCTAGATTTTCGCAAAAATTACAGAAAATCGCCTTACATATTTTTTAATATGGTGGCTAGGCTCGCCTCTGTTTCATCAGGGCGTTTAATGTGATATTCACAATATATCTATATCTAAGTGTGCTAGGTTTCAAAACTTTCGTATTTATTTCTTTTGTCTGGCCGATTTGAACCAATATTGCCAAGAAACATGAGAATGTGTATACAAAAGAAAATTAATGTTGTAGTTATTATGCTCGTCTTCTGTTCAGCCAGTCACACACCCTACTCGAAGTCGAGTTCTATGGTCTTACAACTTCGGCACTTAAACATTTTTAAAAAATATTTAAACATAATATGTAGAGCCTACTACCTTCACATCATGTAAACATACAATAAACAAACACGTAGTTTGTAAGTTTATACTGGTAGCTCAGTCTAAATGATTATAGTTATTCTCTCGAACGCATTTGTGGTATGTAATCATTGCGGATAACGACGCAGTCAACAATTTAGAACAGAAAATGTAGGCCAGTAATAAAATATAAATAAAATACCGACTGGAGACGTTATGAGCTTTGCCTGCCAACATAAAGTAACATTCGTACTTTATTTTGTGCTATGACGTTGGCATTTCCGTAGAACCAACTTTGCCAAATAAATTAATAAGGTCGTGTTGCGTTAGCTGCACCAATGCAGCCGTTAGAAAACTCGTGCGATGTTGCTTCGTTGAGTGCTTAAAGAAACGGAACAACTGTGCGCCTATTTCGTCATTCGATGGAAATGAAATAGAGACTATACATCATATAAACAAACTTCGCACACCCTAACCTTGCTTTGTGTACTTAAATAATTTAATGTTTGTTTTATCACACGAAAGGATATACTTCTACACACACGCCTACATTGATTGACACCCATTCCGTCGCTTTTGTCTGTTGTGACCCCGACATGATGTGCACAGATGCGCCTCTAGATAGGTGACTGAATGGAACAACTGGTTTGCGCATTGCGGAGGTAACGGAATACGACCTAAGATAAGGATCTCTTGTTATATGTACTGTTAAGTTGCAGCTGTATCCCTCGTGTGTTGCTCTTGCAGGCGGGCACGAGTCGCGCAACTTCTCGCTGCTGCCGCATGACCTGCCCCTACACTCTGGCTTCGCGGGCTGCCTGTTCGACGTGGAACTGCGGGCGGGCCGCGCGACGGTGGCGCTGCAGCGGACGCGCGCGGCAACAGGCCGCGGTGTGGGCCAGTGCGGCACCTCCGAGTGTCACGAACACGCGTGCCAGCATGGCGGCGCCTGCCTGCACCACGGCGCCTCCTTCACGTGAGCTGCTTCTTTCTCCCATAGACTAAAGATGAACTAGACCGATCTCGCCATAGACTAAAGATGAACTAGACCGATCTCGCCACAGACTAAAGATGAACTAGACCGATCTCGCCATAGACTAAAGATGAACTAGACCGATCTCGCCATAGACTAAAGATGAACTAGACCGATCTCGCCATAGACTAAAGATGAACTAGACCGATCTCGCCATAGACTAAAGATGAACTAGACCGATCTCGCCATAGACTAAAGATGAACTAGACCGATCTCGCCACAGACTAAAGATGAACTAGACCGATCTCGCCACAGACTAAAGATGAACTAGACCGATCTCGCCACAGACTAAAGATGAACTAGAACGATCTCGCCATAGACTAAAGATGAACTAGACCGATCTCGCCATAGACTAAAGACGAACTAGACCGATCTCGCCATAGACTAAAGACGAACTAGACCGATCTCGCCATAGACTAAAGATGAACTAGACCGATTTCGCTGGCTACGCACAACCAATCTCCATGTCCCAACATTGTACTGCTTTTTCGCCAACACGACTCGCAAAAACGGCATTGATTGGATTTGAGGTTAGAATACTATTTAGTAAACAAATGCTTTGAGATATTTTCATACTTCCTCTGACCAATTTTTAATGCAGTTAGGTCAAATTCTAATTTCTTAAAGTATTTTATTAAAATAATTGTGTTGTCAATTGAAAATTAAGATATAGCTTAAACCAGCACATTCATCACTGTTGACCATGTGACTTTTACAGTTGTGTTCGTTTGAGGTAGGTCAATGTTGGGCACATGCGCAGAATACGAATAAGCGGTCTACCTCATCTGTAATATATGCTTTCTCCCTTCGCCCCTACCACAGACTGAGGAACATCGCTGCCACCTTCAACTGCGAAAGCGCGTTTCCAACCGACACTTTTCAACATAACGTTGATTATATTCAGTCTTTTTGTTGCCCCTCCGGAGTTCTGAGAGTTGAGGTCAAAGAGAGTTGTTAACCCCTTTGGAAGCGAATGGAACAACTTTGGGTGCACTCGTGGACAAAAATAAAAATGATGAATATAGCAGACGCTTTGTAGCAGATGCATATATCTTTTTGTGTCTGATCGGGTTTACAAATTAAATTGAAAATATACTCACTGAATTATTCTGCGTTTTAAATAATAAGCTTGCTTAATTAATAAATTATTCAAATTATTCAAAATAAACAAGTATTAAATAACCCCCCCCCCCCCTTAATACCCAAACCAAAATTCAATTTTAAAATATATTAAATATCCGTAACTTTATTTCAGTACACAATCCGTTTTCGACGATATGTTGAAAGGTTTAAGGTACTCTCGTTTTTGTAACAAAAATTATATGGAGAATCTTCCCGGCCGAAGAAGTTTGCGAAAAACTACCCAGCAGACGATTTGCCCTCACAACTCCTGTTCGAGAGAAGGAGCAAAGAGGACGTGACCTAAGTGACCGGCAGCGTCCTGACCTTACGAAAGGAACGCCCGCCGCCATACTGCTTCCGTTGAATGGAACGCAAAAGAGAAGAAAGGTCAAATAGAATGACGTATTTGAACAAAACCTATTGTTACGCGCTCGCTGCTTCGCATCCCGCGCGAGCAAGTGGAAGTGAAGGACAGAAGTTATATGATAGCGGCGCCAGCAAGTCCAAGGATTGTTTTGAACCAACAAGCGAGTGACTGGAGGGATTAATGGCGAGAAGTTGTGTTTAGTGATGAGAGCAGATTCTGCCTTGGCGCCAGTACAGTCGTTTACGAGTGCGGCGTCGACCAAGAGAGCGGTAATAATCAGACGGCAGCGACATACAGGACCAACTCCTGGCATCATGGTCTGGGGGGGGGGGGGCAATAGCCTACAATTACCGTGCACCCCTGGTGATTGTTGAGGGAACATTGATCAGTGAACGCTACATCAATACCATCGTCCAGCCCATTTTGTTGCTGTTCCTACAACGCCAAGGAGATGCCCACTTCCAACAGGACACTGCCCATGGCCATGCTCTTACGTCTCGTGTTACCCAACGCTCTCTCGAAGGTGTCCATCAACTCCCCTGGCCAGCATGACCACCCATTGAACATTTGTGGGACATGATGGGGCGGCGTTCGGTGCGGTCTGCAATACCGGCAACAAACCTCCACCAATCGCAGCATCACGTGGAATTAGCGTGGAACACTATTCCCCAAGATGACATCCGACACCTGTATGATCGTCTCAACGCACTACTGCAGGACTGCATCGTCGCTAAAGGATGCTACAAAATATATTGAAATTTTTGTTCAAGACTTCCTGTATAGTTATTCAGTAAAACCTCCATTCATGTGGGACCATTGCGTCAGGATGTCCATTTTCACCAGTGTAGTAGTCTCACGAGGAGTATCACCTCTGCAGTTAAGCATAGGAACCTCCCCGGGTCACCACCGCATCTTTCCTCTCGCAGTTTCCCATCGACGTCTCTCCGGCGCATGCTAGCGCTATTTCCAAGGACGAGTCTCTATGAGGCAGCTCTCACTTCGCGACCCTGTCGAGAACACTCTACATACAATGATATCAAATTACATTATTCTGCGCGAATCACATAAGGAACAGCCATTCACAATAAAATAACCAAGGATGGCTCTTGGCCACGAAAGCGAAACGCCTAACTTTCATCAGCAAGCAACCGGCAAGGTGGCCGCATTTGGCAAGTGGAAGCAACAACATGCGAAATATCAGGTCATCGTGTCACTTCTCTCTTCAGTGCGGGAATAAGGCAGTTAACGAGTTCGCTTTCCCAGTCGAAGGCTGGAAAGTAAGAACAATACTCGTGTGTTACAAATACAATGCTCTGTCAACACCTGGGATACTGAAGCGTTGAAAACAGAAAGAAACGTAAACAAATGCGACGAAAGACACTCCGTCACAACTTTGTACATCACAAACAACTTGGCCATTCAAGATTTACTTCCGGAGAAATAGTGGAACCGTTGATGACAAAATTCACCAGCCAGCCAAATATTTAATTAAATGGAGCGTTGAAATACTGTCTAGCGGCTGGCGCATGGCCTCATCGCAGTTTTGATTTAGGTTGAATTGAAAATAGCAGGAATTCAGCATATTTTCCTTTTTAAAAACGTGGTGGAAATCGGAACTGAACCCCATTGACCACCGCCGAGTTAAGGGATTGCTTTCGTGCTGAAATAACCGTAAAATCCTTTTAAAATGACACGCTGCCTATATCGACACTTTAACCGCTAAGCAGGCCTTCAACTGCGTTACAAAAGTTAGACTTAAATCAATTAATTACGAGATAGACTCATAAAGCCTGTGTGTGCATATGTATGAGAGAGGAGATAAAAATGTTTATAAGTATAATCTGTTCGTGGTAATGCAAGTATTTATGAGAATGCTCTTGGGGAAAAAAAAGCACTGCCCATTAATGCATATATTCAGTATATGTACTGTTACAATTTCTCTCTCTGGAAATTAAGTGGGCTAAACCAAGTTCGTTAAGGGATGGACGTCTTATTTAAATAAAATAATTAATTATAATCTCATAATTTTATTTACAATAACTACAGCAAAATCCTCTCAACTCAACATCTCACGGTTAATTGATATCACCTACTGTTCAAAGTTAATAACTCAAATTAATACAATTTATAATTACCACAAAGAAATAACTGAAATTTAATAATAAAAAAATAGTCCCTCTAGACAGTGTATCAATCTATTCAATTATTTTATAAATTATGCGTCCAAAATTGACAGTTCCAATATTTACAATAAATCCCATAGTGCATGTGCATTCTGTCCCACCTCAGTTCAGTCCATTTCCCGTCAGTCCACAGTGTTGTAGACTTCTCAAACGCCCTCACGCACAGTACGCTTCACCCGCCGGGTTTCACTCCCTCTCGTCCATTCATACCAAGAACACTCGCCTGCCGCCGTCGTCTCGCAGTTATCTTCGCTCGCACACTGCCAGATGGCCTCCGTCAAAGACTGCCGGCCGCTGGGCCGCGGCGGTATATATATCGTCGTAGGCCGTCACCCAGAATCTTCCCCAACATGCGCGCTGCCCCGAGGAGGCCCGTGGCGCCAGCCAGTCTCACCAGAATATTCTTGCGTCGTCGCTACATTTATCGGAATCTCTAGAAGGCGGGAGGAAGTCTGTGACGCCACTAAGTCTCGCCGCTGTCAGTATTCACGGGTTTCCTAGAAGCAGGGCAACCGGCCGCGAAAGCGTAGTTTCTAGAAGATGGGGGGGGGGGGGGGGTTCGAGGTTGGTCACCGCCCCTCTCCCACAACGCCGGACAGCCTTCCAGCGCGAGCTGCAGCGCGTAACAGTACCATACATCACACACTGGAGTGCAAGCTCCCACCTAGGTGAACCGGGTTCGATCCCCGGCGGGGTCGCTCCAGGATTTTCGTATGTGGGAATCGTGCCGGACGATGCCTCTGGTCAGCGGTTTTTCTCGGGAGTCTCCCGTTATCGCCGCCCTTACACTCCGGCACTGCTCCATACTCGCCTCACTTCACCCTCATCGGATCTCAAGACCTCGATGTTAAGAACCGCCCAGATCTCCCCACTCCACTCCCCTCTTATTGGGATGACACATGACTAAGGTAATCAGGCACGATGGCTCACTTCTAGCGCCTCATCGCTCCTACGCGCAAGGCGTGCAGTGTTTCCGTCGTGACGCTGTACCGTGTAAATGAGATATGTAATAGTGGGACTTTATTACACGCAATGAAAGACCGCAGATCTACACTCATATGTTTGTACTTTTCTCTTGCCGCTTAAGAAAACTGCATACGCAAGCTTAAAAAATGCGATATTTAACCATTTTCTCGATTTTTTTTTCTCCAACGATACACTTGTATTTAAAAAAAAATTAAAAATAGCAGTATAGATAATTGTTTTTATCTTTTCTTACAAAAGGTCGTATTTGCAGAACATTTATTTACCGAGATACGCGTATTCGCGCAAACAACTATTTCACAGGAAATGTTTCAGTACATCCTCCTGTTAAGGTCGAGCTACAATTGATTTATAACGAAACGTAGCATAGACACGGAAATTAGAATAGACGTGTTAGCATGATACTTGCCACAGTTAACGTAGAGCACAAGCAGGAAAATATCACATGCGTGGCACACACAGAAGTTGGACAATACTCTGAGATGCCTGTGCGTGCGCCCTGGGCTCCGCGTGTGAGCAATCAGAACGTGGATACCACCGAGTTCAAATGAAGATGAAAATGGTTTTAAAAAAGTAATAAATTCGATCTTATAGGGACGACAGTTGTATTGTTGCTTTAAAACAAACATCTGTTAGAGTTGAGCCGTAAATATTTATCATTAATGTCCTTTTCCAGCAGTGTGCAAGATCCACGTTTACAATAATGATGTGCATTAGTGGATATTGTCTGAAAAGTTGGCAGCTGTGTGTGTCTATATTTACACGAGTGTAGCACAGCACACACCATTGTATATACATTTTATGATCAGCATTGGAAAATGATACATTATATTTTTGGTGGGGTTAATGTTTTCGCAACATGTCGTGTCGTGGGTATCAAAATGGACGAAACGCCGGAAGTTTATTAGCCATGACACAATCGCCGACAATACTCAATCAAAAATATATCTTAGGTGTGCCGCAAATTTTTCCGAACACTAATCGAATTTATTACTTTTTTGTCTCGAAAGCCTCAGAAAGTGATCGTAGATACAATTTGTTTGTGTGTGTTGGCAGCATTGGAAAACCTTTTTTCCATGCAAGTTTTCACTTTACTGCGAACATCCTATAGTTAGGAAACTTATGAACAATTTCTTTCTCTCTGTCTTCTTCTCACACACACAATATTTATCAGTTTATCTCGTAATTGACTAATTAATTAAGGTCTAACTTTTGTAACCTAGTTTAAGGTCTACTTACCGGGTAAAGCATCGATATAGGCTACGTGCCATTTTAGCACTATGTTACGGTTATTTCAGCATAAAAGCCGTCTCTTACCTAGCCAATGGTCAATAAGGTTCAATTCCGTTTTCCACCACATTTTTAAACGCAAAATATACTGGATTTCTGGTATGTTCAATCCAACCTACATCAAAACTGTCACAAGACCGCGAGCCATTCATTGGGAAATATTTTGGCTGGGTGGTAAATGTTGTTACTAAATAGTCTACTATTTCTCTGGAAGTAAAACATGAATGACCAAGGTATTTGTGGTGAACATAGTTTCTTGGGCGGATGACGCAGCTGTGTCCATGCGTGTGCGGCGATTGGCCTAAATTAACCGTAGCCCGGTCTTAAATTGTACGTATTTGCGGAAGGATACAGAAAGAGAAAGTAAAAGTAGTTCACAATAAGGGCTTTCGAATGTGCTCAGCCAACCTCAAAAACGTTTTCACTCTGTACATTTCGGGAGAGGTGTGGTTTTCCGCTGCCGTAACACATTGCAATAAGTCTTGGATGAATGTTGAGAAATGAGGGGGGGGGGGGGGGGGGGGGCTAAAACCGACGTAAAATGTTGGCGGCGACGCGAAACGCATCTCGTTAAAAGATGGCCAGCTTCCAAATATGTGCGTTTAACGCCAAGCAAACAGAATTCAAGACGTCAAAAAATGCGACTAACAGTATGGACATTTACCAGTATATAGACTCGCCATTGTTGTACGTATGTTTGCTGTTCATTTATACAAAATCAAATAATAAAAAATTAACGAAACTATAACATCTGCGGAATTAGTTTTTTTTTTTTTTTACAAAAAAATTTACGATGACCCTCCATTTTTTTTACTATCCTTTTTTATGCCCGATAACGTCAATCGTTGGCATGCCAGTTTTCTTATGATAACGTTTCGCGCCAAGTCTGTTGTAGACGAGGCTAAAGTTTATTCCACTCAGGTACGTGATGTTGCGAAAGGTAACTTTTAATTAAAATTTTAAGCTACGTGAATAATAAAAGAAAAAGATTTCACTTAGTTACGAAGTTATTTTATACTGTTTCCGCGACTTCGTTCGCGTGGCCGTTAGGATTTGTTTACATATTTTTAAAATGGAAATATAAAATTGAAATATGGCGTGAATAGTGTCAATCGAAATTTAAACATAATTTCTGTAATAAAAATTAAAAAATTCATTTTAAAGTTTGAAATATTACTCACGTTGAATTTTTTAATGTATTTTTATGTTTATATGGAAATTAATGCAGTACCTGTGACTTCGTTCGCGTGGACTTTAGGATTTATTTACATACTTTTAAAATAAAAATTTCGCTTCGCTTAGGTTTTATGTAGTTATTAAAATACAGCCTACCATTGCTTCGCTCAAGTTTTATGTTTAAAATAGAAATATCGCTCCCTTCAGGTTTTATGGAGTTATTGAAATACCATACTTATGTAATTGATTTGAAAAATTGTTAATTTATTATCGGAAATAGTTTTATCGTCGCTTTAGTGTTGGTTGTTTGATAATACTGTATGTTATTTTACTATGTTTTTCCAACAACTAATGTATCGTTTTCTATTATGCGTATTATATCAGTGATTTTTTTTTATCTATTGTTGTTCAACACTGTTTTTGACAATGATTCTTTTGCAAAAAAAAATAGATATGAAACATAAATAAAATCATATCAAAAAATTAATTTACTTCATAACCATTTGAGATGTCGAGATGAAATAAAGAGCACATTTTAAATAAATATAAAATCTGTGACCTCTGATAGTATCGTCAAAATCGATTCAACCATTTCGGAGTGTATTCTGGACAACTTCCAGACAGACAGACAGACAGACAAACAGACAAAAATGTTAAAAACTGTTATTTATGCTTTAACATATTTTAAATAGCATATTAAGCTTAGATGTTGGTATCAATTTTGAAATAGCAGACAGACACTTCAATTGTATTTATTAGTATAGATTTGATTTATGATTATTACATTTTTTCCTGTTTTTTAACGTAAAACATAGAGAAAACCTGGTACATTGTAGAGCAACCTATATACAAGTTACTCTAGTATATTGCCGACACTAGCGCTTATCTAGGCCGCCTTCCGTTACTCACGGATATTTCACTGGTCAGCAATTTCAGTAACGCCAGCTATTGTTCCGATACAGCCGAAGGCACTGATGGCCACTGATTGTCGCATCTGAGAGGTACCCTGTGCGAGGCTACAACCGTTAATGAGATCGCGGATTTTACTGGCGGTTATAAACGTCAGTGTTGTCAGGTAAACCCTATGTTTGGCGGGAAGGTCAAGTCATGTTCGAGGAAATTACACTAAAGGAAGGTACAGGTACTGAGGCAATCACTTATAATATTGTAGTACCGTCAGAAGATGCCTGAAAATCAGTAGAAGGTGAGTAACATTTTTACTGTTTCAGTCCAAATGCTGCATGAAAATTAGTGAGGTTAGTGTGTCCGCCATGCTTGTTTATGTTTTCCTGCACGTGGGAATACTACTGCCAGACGATCGGAAACAATCAATTTACTGACGAAGAGAAATATTTGCTGCTTACTGACGACTGTTCCCTTATTGCTGACGAACACTGACGAACCATCAGTGCTCGTCAGCACTAACGGAAGACGGCCCTAGTGGCGACAAGGTTTGGTCGCCAAACTTTTAACATTGATCTCCTCAACCTGCAGTAGAAATGTAACCTTGAGTATGTGAGTTGGGCGTCCTCAGGTGCCTGTGTCCGGAGGGCTGGTTCGGCCCGGTGTGCGCGCAGCGCTTCAACCCTTGCGACTCGAACAGGAACAAGTGCCAAGAGGGATCCACCTGCGTGCCGCTCGCGTCTGGCTACGACTGCGACTGCCCGCTGGGCAAGACTGGCCGCTACTGCGACACAGGTACGTTCTGCAACGCCCTCTACCGTGAGTCGAACCACAGATGTGAAGTCTCACTGAAGAGATTAGGGCGGTTCATAACATCGAAGTCTCGAGAGACGATGGGGTTGAAGCAGTGGCATGTATAGTCCATTCACGGTTTCTTCGGCCTTTTTGAATCAAACCTTTGAAAAATCTCCCCCATTTATGACGTGTTCAGTTATTTCCTAAATGCGCCCTGTATCACTGGCGTTTTATACTTGTGTTCATAAAAGTTACTTTTTTTTTGTTGGTATTCATTTTTTTATCTATAAATTATAATGCTTCATTTATAAATAATCTGAATAAAAAACAGGGGGGGAAACTAGGTATGTTGGTAACGCCTTGTGAGAAATAGTCCTTTTACAAAATACTGTAACACTTAGTGCGCACGAATGTGGTCCGTTGCCCCTCTGATGTAATTCTCCAGGCTTAGTTAAGCTTATTTTGCCCGAGGCGAAGGAATATCCTGGAAGTAGAACTTTAGCAGGGCTTCAGAAAAGGCTGAAGTAACCGTGAATGAACTATAGCGAGTTTTTTTTTATATTTTTTTTTTTTTTCCAGAATTAGCAATTTCTACTAACTAAAGAAACTTCCAACTTTGCTTACACTCCACATGTATTTACCATTTTATGATACCTAACATTAGTTATAAAAAACGGAAACGAAATGAATACAGTAATAATTAAACTGAGTATTATTTTGAGGGATATTACAAATTATAGGAAAACTCCCGTTTTCCCGAACACTTTCGCCCACTTTCCAAGGGAAAATGTAGGACTGGAGGACGCAAACAGAACGACTGCTTACTCTGCCGAAGGAACGCGGTCGAGCATGTGGCGTGTTGTTGCTTGCGAGTTTGATTCATCGCTAATTACACCCGTTTGTGGAATTAAGTACGCTATAGCAGCACTATGCGTGTACGGTGCGGGAGTTACGAAAACTCTGTTTCTCGAATCGGAAACGGGAAAACTCAGAAATAAATGTGTTTAAAGTTACGGCGAAAACTATAAAGGGTCAAACATTTCCTATATGTATAGTGCAAGCATTGCTTACCTTGCGTCTATGGAATAAACGCCACTGAAACCGATAGGTGAGTATGGAGCAGGGCCGGGATGAAGCTGCGGGGGAAGCGGAAGATCACGGAGAAAACCCGCTGACCAGCGGCATCGCACGGCACGCCTAGGTGAGAGAGGCGAGTACTCTACTTACTATACCACCGCGGCCCCTTACGGCTACGGACGAAACACACAATTGTTTACCTCGTACTGCTGAACCACATACCGGATGTCTCAAATTAATGTTTACATTCTTTGAACGTGAATCACAGAGAAACTATTAAAGACAATGCGATGGAACTGGCTGTATTAGACCTTGTAGGAACAACGTTGGGTGTGTGAAACAGTTTAAATCAGTTACAGACGTTCAAAACGTCAGCCACCAGCAGCAAGACATCGTTTGCAACTGTGTAGAACAGAACGGGAGGGGAAATGCCTAATTGCGCATGCTCCCCTCCACCAGGGAGTCAGGTACCTCCCACCCCCCTGGTTAAAACTAAATCCGCCGTGATCATCAAAATGAAAGATAACCCCCTCTTGCCTTGCCATTCTTTCTCTTCTAGTGTTTGAAAAACCCTTTCAATAAAAATTATCCTTTTCCATCCTCTGTTCTAGTATAAATATCTTCTACTTCATAAATTGCTTGCAATCTTGCAACTATTTTCTGTCGAGGGGTTTTTACGGTGCCTACGTCGCCCCCCCCCCCCTCCCTTGTAGTTCAGGTTAAGTTAGCATGGGAATTTGTCCAATCCCAGTAAAGCCGCGAGCATGTGCCCTTGTAGTTAGAAACTTCCCTGAATGCATAGTCATATGGGGCTCTGCCCTGAGACGCACTTATGTCCTATATCTACCCTGGACCTCCAACTGTCATCTTCGTTTTAAGGCGGATTCCCACCCGCCATATTTGATTTATCGATTTTTCTGTAAACCTTCAATTTTGGAAGGTATATTGAAATTTCCCGCACGACATATCCTAAATAACAGCTTCCCAAACTTTATCGAACTGCCACATATTCGCTACACTCATTTAATTTTAACTGATAACTGTCGAGGTGAAACGCGAGATTATTTCGTGCAAACTATTACAAATGCGACGATATCAACAGTAATAAAGAAATATTGACCTCAGACAATGCACTAGGCAATGCTCTATGCTCTGGTGTTCCAAAGAACATGATACAAAACTGTATTTCCGGAGTATGGCAAAATTCCATTAATCCAAGATGGCGGGTGGGAACCTGCCTTAAGATAGGTTAGGAAGAAAAAGAACAAAACGGCAAACGGTAGGTACGGTTCCCCTGGGACTAAGTTCACAGACGGTCACAATCGCGTCCCATGACATACAGTGTCCTTGGCTTTGTGGCGTACAAAATGTTCTTCAGAGTTATCCACAGATGAAAATTTAACTGCGTTAAATCTTGCGATCAGGGTTGGTTACTCAAAACTTTCTCGCCCGTCTGTCTACCTCTCAACAATTTTTTTTTTTTTTTTATCCGGGAGCGACTGCATGTCTCAATGGCAATGTGCTGGAAACAAGCAGTCGTCATCTGAGTAGAGTTGGTGAACAACGAGCACAATGTTTTCCTGCAACATCGTGTGATAAATTTCACCTGTCACCATTCCCTCAGACAAGAATGACCCCACAAGTCCTCTGGCAGACACACCGCCCCACCCTCTTAACCCACGTAGGAAGATTAAGGGTGGGTTTACGATTGACTTAGCAGAATCAGTATACCGTGTGTTTGGAATATGAATCAACGAGTTCAAGGGTATTGGTTTATGACTGCCGTGTGTTGGTCGTGTACGGGTCGTGCGCGTTTTTGCCTTGGCGTAAGATATCGTTAGGCCTGTACGTCTTAAGTACAAGTCAAGATGAAGTAGCCAATCAGAGCACAGCGACAGTTGCAGTTGGCGGAAAACTGTGTATACATATTGGATTTAGGTTATGTCGTATCGTGGAATAGTTTGCAAAGTTTGAAAGATGTTATGAGATTCCCTTTAATTAATCTTTTCAGATTTATTGACATAAATTCCCAATGTTGGCATCCCCTTCTATAAGATATCGTGAATTTTTTTTAACGATTGCATAAGCAGTAATCACAAATAATTAAATATGATACTCTCTCTCGTCCATTTTTCCAGGTTATGTGGGTTGCTTTCGTCTCCTACAATTCTGATTGGCTAGACTTAACAGTTGATAGATCAATCATAAACTGCAAAACTTATTTTCCAAATAATTAACAAGTCTTAATTCTTCAGTTTATAATTGTAAACCCACTCTTAACTGCTTGCTCTACCACAGTGTAGAGACTTTCATCGACCCAATACATAACAGCAGCGGCGGCGGTTGAGAGTTGCCCTCAGTTTAAAGGTTGCCTCAATCAGATCAAACGATCGCGCCAGTAAAATGTTTGTTCTTTGCCGTTGCACGTGTTCACAATACAAATATTCGACACGCCTGTCTGGGTCGTGATCATCCATAGCGTGGAGTAACATAGGAATGTAGAGACCTCCACTTTATTTGCTTGAAAATGCGGTGGAGACTTGATTCGCACACCTGAATCATGCACAGCTGGTTGTACCGACTTCGAATGAACAGGGGAACGTGTGCGACACAGCCCCCAAACACACTTCCCTTGTCTGTTGTCGTTCTCTTCCTACCACACAGCTCTTCCTTCACTTCACACACAGAGATCCATCCCTCTCAAACGTGTGACGTACCGTGTAATATTTACACGTGGAATTCTGCCCTCCATCGTCCCAGCACCTCAATCATGCTCTTACATTTCCAGTAACACTTTAAAATCCACTTACATTGCTCGAAAGAAAACACCTCCTCTGCCATTTCCTCCACAATTGTAGTGCTGCCGCTCGTGGCTTCAGACGGAACTACTAACAACAGAATGCCTACACGCGCCCGAACAAACCCATCGTTATCCTTGCAGCGTCAAAAATACGCAGTCCCGTAAAATTGTCTTTAATAGGTTCTCTGTTATTAACGTACAAAGAGAGTAAACATTAATTTGGGGTATTATTTGTGTTAGAAACCTTGTACAACCGAAATTAACACTCTCATACAACAGAACTTGTTGTTAGAACGATTGTGCAATACACACATGCTTTAGAACTATTATATAGTAGAAACACGCATCTAATAAGTGTCGTACATTCGAATAACGGTAACACAGAGCTGGATTTACTTAGAATGTTCTGTCTTATGTTGTTCTGTGGCGTGTGGTTCTGAATACTAACAGTACTTCAATTTCACTGGGGATTTGAAGCCTAATAATAAAGGTAACACAGAGCTGGAGTTACTTAGAATGTTCTGTCTTATGTTGTTCTGTGGTGTGTGGTTCTGAATACTAACAGTACTTCAATTTCACTGGGGATTTGAAGCTTAATAATAAAGGTAACACAGAGCTGGAGTTACTTAGAATGTTCTGTCTTATGTTGTTCTGTGGTGTGTGGTTCTGAATACTAACAGTACTTCAATTTCACTAGGGATTTGAAGCCTAGTAATAACGGTAACACAGAGCTGGAGTTACTTAGAATGTTCTGTCTTATGTTGTTCTGTGGTGTGTGGTTCTGAATACTAACAGTACTTCAATTTCACTAGGGATTTGAAGCCTAGTAATAACGGTAACACAGAGCTGGAGTTACTTAGAATGTTCTGTCTTATGTTGTTCTGTGGTGTGTGGTTCTGAATACTAATAGTACTTCAATTTCACTGGGGATTTGAAGCCTAGTAATAACGGTAACACAGAGCTGGAGTTACTTAGAATGTTCTGTCTTATGTTGTTCTGTGGTGTGTGGTTCTGAATACTAACAGTACTTCAATTTCACTAGGGATTTGAAGCCTAGTAATAACGGTAACACAGAGCTGGAGTTACTTAGAATGTTCTGTCTTATGTTGTTCTGTGGTGTGTGGTTCTGAATACTAACAGTACTTCAATTTCACTGGGGATTTGAAGCCTAGTAATAACGTTAAAATAATGTTTTTTTTTTTCTGGACTCGCACCATGGACACACCCAGGATTAGTGAGCTGGGAAGGAATTCGATTCAATAAAAATTTATATCACGTTAATATGTTACAACTCAAACTAAGATTTATGTATAATCAAGTTAAACTTATGAGATCAAGTATTTACACAATTGTCTCATGTCGAAAATAGTGGACAAGGAGATATATTAAAAAATTTAAAATACGTATATGTTTCTGCATTACACTTTTAACTCATTTACACGCTACAACACAAAGTCTAGTCTTCTTAGGGTTTGTTTCAAAACTGAAATTACCGCTTAGCCATTTAAAAATTTCACGAAGAATCTGTGGAATATTTAAACCATTCAATTCGTTTCCCTCCATTGTATTTTTTTATATGATTTTATGTGACGAAATGATGAACTAGGAACGTTCAGCACGACTTGTAGAAAAAATTAGTGGTGAAAATATTTTAACCAATATACGCATACTAGAAAATTTGTCTTTTTCGCATAAGTTCAGTACATCTATTGCATTTTTTTTTAAACATCGTTTTTGAGAGGCTTTAACCACTTCGACTCTTGCGACACCCGTCCACCATAGTTTAAAATTCCCTTCTCCTCTAGAATAATATTGACACAGGATCGATATAGTATTATTACAAGTCGCTAGAGTGGTATCCGAGTAGCTGAGGAGTGAAGATATTGATAAAATTTAAAGAACTAAATTTTATTTTTTAATTTATTTCAAATGATATAAACATACAAACGGACAACTAGTTACAACATTTAACTTACTCTCTTTACTAGTTCATTTATTATCCCAACAATGAGTTAAATATTTAACTCCAATCTCGATTCTAATTAAAACTCTTATCACTGTCTATACAAACTAGTGACTTAATATTCACTTATAGGTTACACATATACGATCAAAATGTCCACTGCTATACATTACAATAATTACAAATGTCTGCCAATCATGCATACAGTCCCACGGTCTTGGCGCCATATATCTGGCGCTTAAGGCCGTACAAAGCTCCAGACTCCCGACTAAGAGGCACAGCGTAGCTTATATAGCTGAACCGACCTGGCCCAGAGTGTTCTTCGCCCTACCAGTCGCGCTGAGGGGCAAGAGGACAATGGTTAGAAAATTCGCGCGACGGCTGCCCAAGTCGTTCAATCTTCCAAGGTCGGGAGCGACACCAGTTTCGATAGCCTTATCGCGGCATGCGTCAGTGTTCCGCAGCGGCTCGTTTGTAACCCGGCCTTCTCTCCTACAGTATAGGCTGTTCGTGGTAAAATGAGCACTTCTGAAAGCCCTGCTTAATATCTACTTGTGTGCACGTTGTGTATTCTTCATCCTTGTGTAAATTTAGCATTGCTATGGGCCTCATCGCTTTATTCGCGCGTAGGTCGAATGACACTGTGAAACTTATAAAAGTAAATGTTCTACAAATCTGCTCAGTTTTACACTTCGATGCATACAGAGGGCCAAATAAATCATTTAAGTTAACACAAATGGTTACCTAACACATTTTATTCGACGCTAAGATATGGAACTACTTTCCATCCACCGCTGCCAACTTTACTGGGCTAATGCTCACTTATTGCTCCCGTTAAAATATATACAGAAAGGGGCAGTGACTTTTTTGTAATGTTGATTTCAAAAGTGCTCATTTTAAAGTGAACAGGCATTAGTAGCGTCGATGCCCTTGGAGCACAGCGCTTCGCTAGCTCGAGTGCGAGAGAGAGGCGCGGGGAAGCGGCGGCATGTAACAACATGATAGCTGCGAATGCTCTTGAATTTAATTTCAAGTTTTTTATTGCCCCCCCTCCCCCTCCTCCTTCCTTGTGCGCCCTTGACTCCAAACGTGACGTTCTGGGGCTAGTTGGCGGCTGCGGTGGCTCACTTGGTAAAGACTACAGGCACCAAGTCCAAGTTCTTATGTTTGAGCCCAGGTTGAAGCACATGCATAAACGCTGTTCACGGTAAAATTAGCATTTCTGAAAGTCCTGCTTGAGATCTGCTTGTATGTACATTGTGTATTCTTCCGCCTTATGTAAAATTAACATTGCCGTGACCTCATAACGTTATTCATGCGTCGGTCAAATGAAATTGTAAAATTATTAGAAAAGTAAATATTTTACAAATCTAGTTATTTTTACACTTCCAATGCATTAAAAAACAGAAAGCGAAAGAAATAATTTAAGTTATCACGAATGGTTACCTATCACTTTTTATCCGACGTTAAATATGGAACTACTTTCCATCCATCGTTACCAACTTTACTGGGCGCATTTCACCCAGTGAGCCCGATGAAATATACGCAGACAGGGGCAGTGACCATTTTTTAAATGTTGATTTCAAAAGTGCTCACTTTATCGTGAACAGCCTTTATTTAAAAGTATATTGTACACTATGGACAACGGAGACCAATGCCCTCTTCGAAATATGAAGTTGAGTACCAGTGTCTTCGTGGAAGTAAAACACGGCCATAGTGCGGGGCCGCATCCCCTGCAGTTCAGCGTGTACGGGGTTCTTCACCTTTGCCTGGCTCATGATTATTCACTTGTTATCGTCTTTACGTGCCCTGTAATCACCTGAAGCCAACGGCTCAATGTCAGGAGAATGTTCTTAAAAGCTGTTCACGACGAAGTGACCACTTTTGAAATCAACCTTAGAAAATATGTAATTGCCCCTGACTGCATGTATTTCGACGGGCGCACTGAGTGACATGCGTCCGGTGAAGTTGGTAACGATGGATGGAAAGTAGTTCCATATGTTAACGTCGAATGAAAAGTGTTAAGTAACCATTTGTGGTAATTTTAATTATTTCTTACGCTTTATTTTTTTTTTTCTGATGCCTCGGTGCGTAAAAATTTGTATATTCATAACATGTTTACTTTTCTCCACAATTCCACTTGACCGACGCGTGAATAAAGTGATGAGACCCACGGCAATGTTAATTTTACATACATTGTAAGAATACACAACGTGCATTCAAGTATATTTTAAGCAGGGCTTTCAAAAGTGCTCACTTTACCGTGAATAGCCTATAACTATGATCGTGTCGGCTAAGAATACCTCGTAGCTACTGTCGAAATGTGAGGCGTGACCTGGCCCACAAGCTGTGACCTTAACCCAGAAACGCGAGGTATTAGTATTCACAGCCTAATGCTGCGGGCCCATGTTCCCGGTACAAACACCGCGTCTTTGCGAACATCGCTGTCCGCGGAGGGTCTCGTTGAGCGGCGACTTACGGCGTGCAGTGGGGTGGACGTGGGCGGCTCTTGACATCGAGGTCTTGAGAGCCGATGAGGGCGAAGCGATGTGGGTATGGAGTAGAGCCGGAATGCAAGGTCGGCGTAAAGGGGAGATCCCCGAGGAAACCCGCCGACCGGCGGCATCGTCCGGCACGAATCCGGGAAAGACCTCATGATTAGCTTTGAAGAACGTCACTTACAGGTTCGCAGTTTAACTATAATGAATGCTTGGATGGAGGGTCAAATTAAAACGAAAACATCGCAAATCCTTCTAATCTTAATAATATTATTTGAATAATTAATATAATTGATAGTATTCTAATGGAAACATTTATTGATGTATTTCCTAATAATGTTATGATGAAGTGCCCAGCAATTATATTAGCAGCTAATCGTACAGCTAAAATTCCTGGTCGGATAATATTCTGATTGTTTCGATACAAACTATAAAATGTGTTAATACTCCAGGGGTACCCGTGGGTACTAAATGTGTAAATATTCTTTCTGTGTTTTTGATTCATCCATATTTTATAAAAGATAATCATAAAGGTAATGCTATTATTAACGTTATGGTTAAATGCCTTGCTCTTGTAAAGACATATATACATAATACCTCTGACGTAAGATTACTTTTTTTTCCCCCCACATACCAGTACAACTGAGTAGCCAACAACTTCAATAAGGTTCAAGGTAAGGATGCACACCTACAAATAAGTTTCAAGTTTCATTTACAGTACTCGTTTACTCAGTTGAGGGAATTACGTTAACCTTAGGATGCGGAGAACATTATCAGCGCGAGCCCAACTGAATAGACATAATTACACACAATTCAATGCAAGAAGACACAATAACAATATTACAAGAAGCAAGACAACAATGAACACTATAGCCCTTGAAAAGACACGACCAATCATAAACACGTAGTATACAGTAGCTCCTCTCCTTGCATCAATACGTGTCTAGGTGACAATAGCAAAGCTGAATCGACCTCACACTGCCTTTCCTTGCAAAATGGAACATAATTTTCTAAAGATAATTTGCATCTTCTTCGCTTACTTATTCTTCTTTGAAGGTTCATTATGGTCCTATGCAAGGTACTTTATAAGTTCTAAGTTGCGTGATACTATACGAACACGTTTCTTTCCCATCCATTGTTTCTAATGCATAACAGTTATTGTTGATAACTGCTTTAACCTTGAAAGGTCCTTTAAATAGTCTTGGTTATGTGCTCTAATACTGGATTAGGGCGCCTAATTACCAAGGCACCAATTTCTAAGTTATCCAGTTTCGACACTTTCTGGTACCTCTTCCGTTGTTCAGCGGCTGAAACTAATCTTCTTGAAGTATTTTCCTTTCATCCCCCTTTCAGGTTTACTGACCCCGAGCTGATTTGTAAGATTTCTACACGTATTCGTGCTTGCTGTGGTTTTCCTTACTCTCTTGATCTTCCTAATTGGCGGTGGCCATGTGGTATCAAAAATTCCTACCTTCTTGTTCTACGGAAACTTCCCTGGAGTACTTGGGTGGTTCTTGGCCCCAAAGCTGAAGCCTCTCCCGTGCGATTAGCAAGCTTTCTCCTTGGATACGTCTTGTCCACTTGTCGCACCAACTGCTGTCCCTTGACGCGTTTCTCTGCACGGCGTGTGGGTTCTCTTCCTCCGTACCAATCATCGTACAACAAATCACTGAACAAACTGCCTGCCAGTGCGGTAGCTTTGTGTTCTGCTTCGTTCGTTCGTTCGTTCCGCTGTGTCTGCGAGCTCTCTTCCCTTTATTCCGCGTGGCAGTAGTCGGTTTCCTACGTTTCACACGACCCTGGCTTCTCACCACGTGTGACTTACGCACGTGTTTTCTCCTACGTCTTGCACGTTTCCGCCAAACCATACGTGTGACTGCCTTGGTTTCGATCTGCAGTAGCAATGTATCGAGTATTGAAATGTCACTCGTTTCAGCGTTTACTGCTTGCGAAGCTGGAGAATCCAGACATTCGATTATTTAAAGAATTGAGCTGTGTTTTCAAAGCAGGTGATAAATCATTCGCATCTGCTACTGACAATTGTGAAAAACTGTCTTCGATTTCTAACATTTCTGTTTCTACTTGAGACAGCTGTGGTGTGAAATTCTCATGAGTTTCATTCACATCGTTTCTCAAACGAAGTAACGCAGCTGTGTTCTTGGTCGTAAATTCGTTAACGGTTTGAGCCAATTTATTTCCAAAGACTGTGTTTTGGTCCACCACTTGCTTTTCTCAATTTGGGCTGTGCATTTGTAAGTGAATTAATTCGCTAATTTTGTACGTTAAATTCGCTTCCCACTTCATTGACCAAATTACAAATATTATTATTATTAACCTCGTCAATCTTGGCATCCTGTGTTTTAATTGACTCGCGCAAATTCAATCTTTAACCCTCGCAACTGCATTGTTTGCGAATCTAATCGGGTGGCTGGTGCAGCTAATTGCGTGGATTGTGACGTTAATTGCGTGGTCTGCGACGTTAATGAAGCTTGCAATTGCGCGAACGTTTGTGTCAATGTATCAAAGTTAATAGTACTACTATTGCTATTGCCCGGGGTCGATTCTTGGCTTTTTGTGGCTCTGACCACTGCCATGTCATTAGCTTCTCCGCACTCTGAACCCTCTGATCCCATGGATGCATATGATAGATCTGGTGTTAGGCTATCTACAACGCCTTCCTCGCTGTAATGGTCTAAAAGTAATAATACGCAAGTACCAGCACAGTACAGTCGACGAGCAGTGGTTGTTTGATAATCACATCGATTGGTTTCTAAAGTAGATCATTTGAGTTCTACTATAGCGTGAGTAATGTTAACAGGTACACATGAAAGACTTAAGTTTAATATTGTAACAGTTCTGTCTTCTTTTGGCCGTATAACCGTTAAAAAAACGTGTTTAATTACGGAGAGCACAAGATTGATTATTATGCTCATTAAAGATACACATTTAAAAGTAGAGGCATAGCCGGGATGGTGGGTGTTTTATTGGTACATATCCCCCCCCCCCCCAATTATCGAAATGAAAATAAAATTTGAAAACAAAATAACAAGTTTTATTTTGTGTTTACTATTCAAGGAATATGTGATTTTCCTTGAACATGAAGAATGTTTATAGAAGTGTGTGGTCCCATATGGGTACATGAAGCCATTGATTATAAATAATTATGTAACTTTAAATTTGTAATAATACAGGTTTTTTATTTTGTTCAAAAATAGAAATATGAAATCTTCTACCCCCCCCCCCCCCCCACCCTTGCCAAGTGTACATTCCTATCTACGCCTTTGTTTAAATAATAGGTCAATGTTTTAATGAGTGGCATGAATGTCCGTCGTACATACATCACGTGAATACAGTACATTGTTTTCCATGCATAAGCAGCCCGTTACTGATATCACTTTCCATACATTAATAGTACTCGTGCGTTAAAACTTTAACTAATGCAGTTTTCAGGGGGGGGGGGAGGAATAAATAAGCGTCGTACCTTTTGGATGCACCACAAAGCACATAGTGTGCATATAAAATTAGGTTGCATTCGTACCCCTGTCCCCGGCGAGTTGTTTTGCCTGCCATTTACAAGTTCCTATTAGCACTTTAGACAACATGTGGGTATAAACTGATGCATTCTTTCTTCCCTTATGGTAGAGAAACTTGTATGCTTTCTGTTGCGTCCATGAGTATGACAGAAAGTAGCAGAAATTGGGCATCGTGTAAGGCCGGCTTAAACGACTCACGCCTCTCGCATAATTTAGGCTCCAGAAACTTCTTAAATCCTTTCTAAATATCGAAGAAAAATTGTTTTGAAAATATGACACACCACATTCTGCTAGTATTATACTAACATATTACAATTCACATTGTTAAGTGGTAGCGGAATGCTAGTAAAAAGGAGAAAATACCCACGATAAACGAATTGAATCTACACTTGCTGTATGAATTATCACTCCTCGTTAAGAAGATGATCGTACATGTTATAAAAATTACTTCGTTAGTATAGTATAATCATGCAAACAAAATGAGTGGTCGTTAACGAAAAAAGTATTTATTCATTCAACAAATCATGGGGGGCACAGAACATAACTACTTTAGGAAACGTAAATTATAATTATGTAAATACGCCACAAAGTTAACATACAAGAATACCTTACTGTCACAAATCATTCCAATTTGTACATAGTGTTCGTAAATTGTTGTCATCCATTTGTAGGCTAGAAGACGACAAACATTCCAGAATACACGAAAAACTTTTGACATAGTCAAGATATTTAATAATATTTCTGTTATTCTTGGTAACAACTGTACACTGTGAACAGATAAATGTATTTATTCGACTGCTATAAACACACCTTATCAGATCACGTGCGTTTGTGGGATTTCCTTAAGCATTGAAATAAATAGTTGTATTTTACATCTTTAGAAAACAATTTAAGGCTACGACCAATCAGTACAGAGCAGTCGGCGTTGTTGGCGGGAAACTGTTATTCACAGTAATGTAAGTATAAAACAATATGACAAAGGTTGTGTGTGTGCACATGTCGACGATTATATTTGTTCACAAATAATAAGCGTCTCTAATAGCAAATGTCGGCTTTGAAGTATGATCTGCTTCAATATAGTTGTTTCTTACGAGGTGTTGTTAGGAACAAAAGTAAACAGGACAGGCTTGCTGCCTGTCATGTCACTGTAATTAAGAATTAAAACATTAATGGGAAACTTCAAATACAGAAGACGTGTTTCCGTGTGACAGATAAGAGCCTAGTGCATAATTCGAAATGCATTGGTTTTCGTATTGTAAACGTAGGCCGTGTCCGAAATGGCAGATTGTGTTGAGAAAATGATCATGTGACCCGCGATATTTTATACAAACATTGCGGCGTATTTGGTAAATTGATATTTCGTATCTTGTATATAGCGGATGTTAGCAAAAACAAAAATACAAAATGACAAAATCAGCGCCGTTTTAGTTTTGACATTCAAAACACACGCGCGAATGCGTACTTATATTATTATTATTATTATTATATATTTTTTTATATAACTGATCATAAAATGCACTAGACATGTTTTAAAAAGCAAGCAAGTGTTGTGTTTTGTTTATATATTTCGCAACACATGTTTTATTTTAAGTCGTTATTGGATAGTATATTATTGTCCTGTTTATTAACATATTCGCAGCATTCCAGTAATGATCGTAGAAATATTACGTCCATTTTAAGCATTTAATTAATATAAAACATAAATTCACTGTTAATGTAAGAATGTTTTGCCGCGAGTGCTAAACAAGTGACTGTCGACAACGTCCGGATTGAAACCTACGAAATGACAAATTACAAAAAAAACGAATTTGTCGTTTCATCATTATTGAACAATTATTCCCTGTCCATTTCCTTTCACATAAGAACGGAATGAAAATTTTATTATGATGTATGACATCATTCATGAAAAATATGACTGTAATTGTAAGTCCTAACAGTACTCGTATTTTATCATGAAACACCAAAACTATAGTAAAATAATATATTACAATTAAAAACAATGACCGTTGTATATATGATAATTTAATTTTCGCAGAGGTAAATAAAACCAAGCAGTAGTTTATATCGCTACATATTTCCGCAAACACACAATTCTACGACATAAAGGAAACACATGCCATGGTCGCCACTAGTATCATGAGTTGGGTATTCACAGTTGCAACAAACGCTGGTAACTCGCTTGTGACAGGCTCGTCTCTGTCAGACCTTGATCGAACACGTGGGTGAGCCGACGCCAAGGTTATGACATACTTTTACCAGCTGCGGAACTGGCAACATCGCGCGGATGACATCGTCGAGAACACTAGCGCTCCTCTGGATCATTCGCGGAGCTAACACATAGAATTGGTCAGACTTTTTCCTATCCCATGGCCACTCTACTATACTCTATGTACGCACTCAGTGTAATGATATTTTTTTCATAACAACTATTTCTTACTATGCATTACCAACAAATCTATTTTATCACAGCTTTATTCATGCTAATAATAAATAAATTAAATATTATAATTTATTGATAAAGTATAATCAAAAGTTCACTTTAACAAAAACAAAAAGTAAAGTATTTTTATGTCAATACAAGTACAAAAATCTTGTGCTATATCATACAATCGGTGATTTTTCAAATATTTGATTCGAAAACTGCAAAGCAACCACAAACAGAATATACCCTACGAACAATGTGACCAGTTCGCTAGTGCCTGCGCCTCGCACCACACATATTATTAATAAACCATTTTACATTTTAAAAATAAACACGTATTTTTTCTGGTGCAAGTCGCCCCCCCCCCCCCCCCCCCCCGAGGTGCACACGCAGACTAAAGACGAGGCAGAGCGACCTCGCTGGCTGCTCACAACTAGTCTCCGTGTCCCAACACTGAACTTCCTTTTTTTTTTTTTCCATCGAGACTATAGTCCATTCACGGTTTCTTCGACATTTTTGAATCAAACCTTTGAGAAATCTCCCCATATATGATGTGTTTAGTTATTTCCTTAATACACCCTGTATTACAAGCGTTTTATACTTGCGTTCACAAAAATTACTTTTTTTTTTTCTCTTAAATTGAAAGGTTATTCATATTTTTATCTATAAATTATAATGCTTCATTTATAAATAAACTGAATAAAAATCCGGGAGAAAATACGTATGTTGGTAGCGCCTAGGGTGAAATAGTCCTTATACAAAATTATGTTACACTGGGTGCGCACGAATGTGGTGCGTTGTCCCTCTGGTGTAATTCTCCAGGATTAGTTAAGTTTAGTTTGGACGAGGCGGAGGAATATCCGGGAAGTAGAACTTTAGCAGGGCTTCAGAAAAGGCTGAAGTAGCAGCGAACGGACTACAGCAAAAACGGCGTGTATTGGATTTGAGGTTAGAACACCTTTGGCAAACTAATACTTTGACATATGTTTATACTTCCTCTAACCAATTTGTATTACTGTTTGACTAAGTAAGTCGGTAGAAGTATTTTACTAAAATAATAGTACTAGTCATTAAAAAATTTAGATACGAACAAACACGTTCGTCGTAGATCGTGTGACTATATAGTGTTGTGTATGATTCATGTAGGCGAGTGTGGTGTACATGCGTAGCAGACGAATAACCGGCCCACCTCGGTCTGTGGTCACACGCCGCTAATGCCCGGTTGCACCATCGTGGTTCGAAACTCGATCCGAGATCGGATCTAAGGTCGACTCAGAAAAATTTTGCACCACTCGAGTTCGGAGCTGGACTGGAGATCGAGATGAAGTTCATTTCGAACCGCTGAAATTGGAGGTTCGAAATCTCGATCCGAGATCAGCAGCCATCGTCGACAAATGTAGTTTGAAAATACGCCATCAGATAGAACCACATGAATATTATTCAGTAATATTCGTACAACAATAATTCATTTAAAACAGATAAAACATCGCACATCTAGCTCTAGGTATACTGAAAAATATGCTTACGTCCATGTCGTCATGTAATACGAACCAACAGCTAAATTTGTCTCATACTTAATCTCGATCTCTCACTTTGGAACCAATATCGATTAATCGGAGATCCAGAATCATGAAATTTCGATCAAACTGGTTCCTGGTTCGGAACTAGGATCATACGATCTCGGATCGGGGAAGATGTTGGTGCAACCGCGTGTCTAATGCGCGCGTGTGTTGCAGAGGAGCAGTTGTCGGACGCGCTGTTCTCGGGACGGCGGTCCTTTGCGGAGCTGCCGTCCGTGGACCTCAGCGACCAGAGGATGTGCCTTCAGCTGGAGCTGAGGCCGCTGTCCGCCCGGGGGCTGCTGCTGTTCGCCGGACACAGTGACGGCCGCTCCTTCCTCTCGCTCTCTCTACAGGGCGGCGTCCTCGAGCTGCGTGTTCACCCAGGTACATCACCTCGCACAATTCTGGTATTAATAAAGTGAGCACTATTGAAATTAAACTTAGAAAAAAAGTTACTGCTCCTGCCTGCATATATATTTTTTAATGGGCGCACTAGGTGACTTTTGCCCAGTAAAGTTAGTAATTTTGGATGGTAAGTAGTTTCGTGTATTAACGTCGAATAAAAGGTGTTAGGTAACCATTTGTGATAACTTAAATTATTTCGTCCACTTTCTGCTTTTTTTTTTTTTTTTTTTTTTTTTTTTAATGCATCGAAGTGTAAGAATGAGCAGAATGGTAAAATATTTACTTCCTTAATAATGTCATAGTTTCACTCTACCGATGCATGAATAAAATGGTGAGGCCCACGGCAATGTTAATTTTTCATAAGGCGGAAGACTACACAACGTGTATACAAGTAGATCTTAAGCAGGGCTTTCAAAAGTGCTCACTTTATTGTGAACAGCCTATAACCAAGACGGTGCCGCTGTGCGATGGGTTTCCTCGGGGATATCCCGTTCCTCCCCGATCTTGCACTCCGGCACTGCTCCGTACCCACCTCGCTTCATCCGCATCGGCTCTCGAGACCACGGTGCTAAGGGCCCCGCCTGCCTGGCCCTTGAACTGCTGCATTGCAGAGTGTTTTTCACGAAAGTATTAAATGTCTTCCCAGTATGTTCACCTACAAAAAAACACCCCACACTTGATTTCGGACCACTCCAATATAGCCATAAACCCTTTAAAAAGCCCTGCTTAAGATCTACTTGTATAGACGTTGTGTATTATTCCGCGGATACTGTAATATTTAATTTTAAATACGTTTGGCGACCCATCATTTATAATTTCGAACACATATTTACCATAAAACAACTAAGAGTTTCTGTGTTTGTATGGTTTGCGTCATTCTATACGCTGTTCACGATAAAGTGAGCACTATAGAAATCTATCTTAGAAAAATGTCACTGCCCCGGCTTTCATATATTTTAACGGGTGCACTAAGGGGCATTCACTCAGTAAAGTTGGTAACGATGGATGGAAAGTAGTTCCATATCTTAACGTCGAATTACAAGTGTTTGGAGACCATTTGTGATAACTTAAATTATTTATTTCGTTTTCTGTTGTCTTTTTTAATGCACCCAAGAATAAAAATGAGCAGATTTGTTGTAAAGTATTCACTTTTCTAATAATTTCACAGTTTCACTTGACCGACGCACGAGTAAAGTGATGAGGCCCATGGCAGTGTTAAGTTTACATAAGGCGGAAGAATACACAACGTGCATACAAGTAGATCCTAAGCAGAGCTTTCAAAAGTTATCATTTTACTGTGAACAGCCTATAGTTATGCATAGCTTATACGGTACTGACGGTAAAATGACCACTTTTGAAAGCCCTGCTTTAGATCTACTTGTGTAATTCATGTGTGGTTACTTACAACTTTTTTGAAGACCAGCTATGTTTCTACTTTCACACTATTCCTCCGCCTCGTGCAAACAAAGATTAACCGAGTCTAGATAATTACACCAAAGTGACAACTTACCGCGTTCGTGCGCTTCAAGTTTAATAATATTTTGCAACGAGAGCTATTTCTTTACTAGGCTCTACCAACATACCTATTTCTCCTCTGTTTTTACTAACGTTAATTATAAATGAAATATTATTTCTAAACTATATATAAGTAAATTTTTCAGTTTATCCACAAAAATGATACTTTCGCGTTAAAAGAAGTACAAAACACTTCCGGCACGCGACATATCTAGGAAACATCCGGACACGTCACACATGTGGTGGTTTTTCGAAGGTTTGATTCTAACAGCGAGAAGTTACCTCGAATAGGCGCTCTTCAGCCATGTGTAAAATTGGAATTTCCATGGGCATGCCCACTTGGTGAATGCTTCGGTCATGTGAAACTGCAACATTACTAGAAAGGTTAAATATTTCACAAATTTTCTAAGTGTTGCACTTACGACTATTAAAAAGAAGTGAAACACTTGTAATTCAACGTCAGTGGGTGCAACCACATCCGTTCCGTCCATACCACCTTTATTGGCCGCGCCGACCTCCCGTGGCGCAGTCGGTTGGTGCGCCAGCCGCCCACCTAGGGCGCGAGAGACTGCGGGTTCGAATCCCGGGTATTGCAGGATTTACAAAAACCCGTCGCGTCCGTCCGTCCGTCCGTCATACGCTCGTCCGTCTCTCAGCCGAGCGATTTACAACCGAACTTCGTACGCCCGTCGTACGTTCATTGCTGCAAACTTATAAAAACAAAACTGTTTACAAATAGGGTAAATATTCTCTAGTGAAATTTTTTTGGCCGAATTGTGTTTCTAAGTATAGGTCGTTCACGGTAAAGTGAACATTTTTTGAAGCTGTTTCGACAGACATAATAACCAATAAATACATTTCATTGTGGCCTCGGACTTTTGGTTTTGGGTATGGTGAATTTATACACTGTGTTTATTACTCACATGGCAGGGTTTACATTAACAAGTGGTAGAAAGATATAAATTGGTTGAAAGAAAAAAGTTACTAGGAATTCAAAAGTGCTCACTTTACCGTGAACGGCCTATATCCATAATAAACCATACACGTACGTAACGGAAATTAATCGCTGCTAAACAGTTTTTTTTATAGAATATAAAGCATAATTGTATTATTTTTACTATTGCACAAAAGTAGCTCGTGTTTCCAAACGTAATTATTAATTAATCTTCAAGAAAAATGTAACTTAATTTCATTTTACAGTTACATAAACAAGCATATGAAAACAAAAGACAGCCAAAACAAAACATTGCACGCACTACACAGCTTTGTAAAGAACTCGGTATGAACGAGTAGTAAAATGTACAAGATTAGAAGGCTGTGATTTCATCCGTTCGTCCGTCAAAAGTTAAAGCTTGACAAAGTTTTGACGGACGGATAGAATTAATGGCCACCTCTAATTGGCTGTTGGTCACGTGATTGACGGACGGATGACGGACGGACGCCACGGGTCGTTGTAAATCCTCCCTAAGGCATGGGTGTTAATTTAAGTTAAGTTATAAGTTAGTGTGTAAGCCGCCCCCTTCTAAGCTTTCAAGCATAAAACCGGGGGCCTTAAAAATCCCTTTACATTACAATACAATTTATTGGCCGCATTCCAGTCTGTGATTCCGTTAAAACAATATGCAGGTAAAGGCTGTTCACAATAATGTGAGCACTTTTGAAATAAACCTAAGAAAAATTTCACTGCCTCTGCCTGCATATATTGTAAGGGGCTCACTGAGTGACATTCGCCCAGCAAAGTTGGTAACGATAGATAGAAAAGTAGTTTCATATCTTAACATCGAATAAAAAATATAAGATAACCATTTGTGATAACTTATATTATTTCTTTCGCTTTCTGTTTTCGTTTTAAATTCATCTAAGTGTTAAAATGAGCAAATTTTGTGAAATATTTAGTTTCCTAAAATTTCATAGTTTCACTCAACCAATGTATGAATAAAGTGACGAGGCCCATGGCAGTATTAATTCCACACAAAGCGGAAGAACACACAACGTGCGTACAATCAGATCATAAGCAGGGCTTTCAAAAGTGCTCGTTTAACCGTGAACTGTACAGTCGGGCGGTGACATTTTTCGAAGGTTGATCACAGAAGGGCTCGACTAACAGTGAAAAGCCTAACGGTGTTAATCTGCATTGGCTACCAGAGAAGATCTCAAGGTATTCCTTACACCAATTCCCTTATTCCTTTCCATCCAGTAGCTCACGAGCTAGCTGTTTATTTCCTTGCTGGGAGGTGGCCGTGGCTTCAATTGCCGCCGTGACTCATCAATGCGGCGAGGCGGCAGTGAACGCTCCCTGCATGTTAAATTCCCTGCGTATTCAGGCATACGAGGATCGTTCCGATACACGCCTTGTTCCTACTTTACGTCGCGTAGGTACTTTCAGCGTGAGGTTAAGGCCACTTGTGCATGAAAGCATTGAATTTGTATAATTTACGCCATAACTTGTTTCACAGCGTATTTTTCCAAATTTCTGGCGTCTCAAGACGTAAACAACGAATTTTAGCACATGCTTACGTTGTTAGATATTCACTGCCGGTATTATTCTCAGAGCACTGATTGCAGGTAAGGAAACGAAAATTCTTTCTTTTCTTCCATTAGTGCTCCGAGAATAATGACGGCAGTAAATATCTAACAACGTAAGGAGGTGTCGAAAGTTTTTATTTACGTCTTGAGACGCCAGAAATTTTGAAAAATCTCCTGTCAAACGAGTAATGACACAAATTATGTAAACATACTGCTTTCATGCACCAATGGCCTTAAGCCCCTGTCGCACTGTCAAATTTCTCCGTCAAACTGCTTCCAATAAGTTTGGTCAAATAAAGTTGGACAGTTATGACGTCATCGAAGCGTTATAAAAGCCGCCATTTTGTCTGAGAAAGTTGGATGGCTTTAGTTTCCATCAAACACTTAAAAATTGGACCGGTTCTAAAATTTATTTGATGTTGATGGTCTCAGCCAATCAGAATCGTGCACGACAAAAATGGACGTCAAGAAACTTAAAATAACGAACAATTCCTGGAAATGAAGTAAGTTATGAAGATAATTAGTTTATGTAGAAGCTGTATGGGCATTAAATGCTTTTTTAAGTGAATATTGCACATAATATTACGAACTCAAAGGCATTGTATTTCATTGTGCAGGAGAGATATCTTGTAAATAGAATTTTAATATAGTAAAGAAACGAAAATAAATTGCATATTACTTACATTTGTTTCTATAATAGACCGCATGGAAAAACGATATCAATATCTCACTATGAAAATAATTTTTTAATAATATTTCGAATTAGACTCTCCCTATAAAAAATTTGGCAGTGTGAAACATTTTCAAACACATTCAAGACTATTTGATAAAATTTGCTGGAAGGAAAAATTTGATGGCCGTATTTTGTCTTCAAATTTTATTGTCAAGTATAGTTGAAGACAAAAATTTGACCGTGTGACAGGGACTTAGAGGAGAATAAAAATACTTTAAACCACAAGTGATCTTAGAGGCTATTCTTCACAAATGCAAAAAAGAAACTCCACCCTTTTATTTATTCTGTGATTTTTGTGTCGTTTGAACGCGGCGTCTGTAAATATGTTATTGTCCAATAAACACAAAAAAATAATAACTCGCATGAAATTTCTCGTAAACATCGCAAATCTAGTGAAGGCCGATGAGTAACAAATTTGCAGCAGGTTATTGCCTACGGCACTGATGACAAAATAGGAATATTGGTACACATTTTAACCAAATTAAGTACCCTTGTATGGAGTTTCATTTTGAATCGCCTATTTTACGTCCGGATTAGTTTAAATTGGAAGATCAAATATATATTTTTCCACCTAAGCCTCAAAAATATCACTCTCATTCCAGCAAAATATTGCAGAGCTCTTGTAGTGTAACGCGTTTAAACTTAACGATACAAAATATTCAGATTACATATCTGGAACTTAAGTAATTATAATTTTGATGTTCATATGACTATCAGCATATCTTTCTGAAAATGCTAAGTATTATTGTTATTCACTCAAGGTGATATTTCTCATTTTTCTGGAACTCGGTTATCTGAGAGAGGTTTCGAAAAGTGTCCCCTTAATACAGTTGTTAGTTGTCAAATAATTATAATTTTCAAAATTTAACACTCAAATTCCGACACAAGAGTGTTATAGGCAGGTTTAAAGTGTTGAGTTGGAATCTAAGCGCGGCATACTGCATTTGTGTTACAAGCTACGAAAGGAACAAAAACAACTTTTCCTCTACAGTTTATGGTTTAAACTATGTATTAAATGAATGTTCGCAGTTTCTGTTGAATGAACAAAAATATATCTACAAGTCTAACCCATATTTTCAACAAAATTCAGAGTGCCAATACTCGCTCGTCTGTTTATAAATCGCACTCATACTGAATCAGTATGTTCTGCACACCATACAGATTGCATTAAATGCAATTTGACTGGAAAAAAATATCTAGGAGCAAAGCCTAGTATGCTGCAGAATTAGGGAAATTAAGACTTGAGTGTTATATTTTGAAAACTATAATGATTTGACAACTTATAACTGCATTAAGGGGGCGCTTTTCGAAAACTCTTTCAGATAACCAAATAAAAAAAAGTGAAATATCACCTTACTTAATTATGCTCTGTTTAATATTTATCGACATAGTTGCATATAAACCCCAAATCTGGTGACAATAATATTGCCTGTAGAATTTTATTTCCTTCAAAAATTTAGATATTAATTTTGAAGACCTTTCTCAGGTTAGGGGAGGTTGAGGTGGGCGAGCGAGTTTAGGTCATATAAAGACTGTGGTGCCCTTGGTCCTTGGTTAAGTGTCCCTTCCCAAAATTTACTTTTTAAAACAATTTTGCTCGTATTTACACCCACGTGTTACTTTTTTATATCCACACATTTTAGCCAAAAAAACCCTATACCAGTGAAAAAAAAAAAGTATAACGTTATTTGGTGACCTTCAACTTGATTAAATATATGTAAAGTATGATAATCTACAGGTGTACTACATGTGGTTTTTCTCGTCCCTTTAAGAAATTGGGGGATGAGGCAAATTGCCCTCTTACCCCCCTTTTTTTCCCGCGCCCTTGACTGTTACAAATGAGTGGCTTTAGACAGGTTCATATGGTAATGGTGGATTCACAACAGCACGACACGACAAAGTTCCCGGTGGAACCGGCGCTGGCCTCAACAAACCTCCCCTCCAGGTCATACCTGGAGCGCTACTTTCTAGCTTACGTTAACTCCCACAAACAAAAGCTAAATTGGCTCTTTAGATGTTTAGGATTCTATCAGGAACTTTGCAATTTTGAACCGTCGTTCTGGTTCGAAAGATAAAATGAAATATTACCCTAAACTACTCTTACACACACTAACTATCGCGTCCACGCTTTGCCTTCTTTCACGTTCAATTTAAACACGACGGTATCCCCTTTATCAAGTTTCTCGGCTCAGTGCGCTCGGGTGTGCACGGACTAAGTTTTGGGGAATGCCCGGTAGCCAGAAACATTCCCCGCCACCTCGCCTCTTAGCGCAAAGAATGGTGTCGAACCACACTGCAGACTATCGGAACGGGCTCAGTCACACTCGCACATATCAATTCATCACATTCTCAATCCTTGACCGTAAGTTCCCTTCGTCAATCCTTTTCCTCATACAGGTGCGATCATTTGGTCATCAGGTTCCAGAAGGTGTTTCTTCTTACGGTGGTCTTTATAGGGTATGACATGGGCGACACGTGATGATTGAGGGTGACATGGTGTGAGGGGGTGGTTTCCAGTTTTCTATCCATTCATGTTCCTCCTTCCTGAGTTCGGCACAGCCGAGAGGGAAGCCTATATATATTTTCGATCTCCCTCCCTCCGCGTTTATCCTCCCTCAATCAAGATTCCCTCCAGGGGAAGTCCAGCTCTTGTCCATAAACATTGCCATGTCGTCAATTCCAGGTTTTGTCATGTCCGGTAATTTTCTCCACTGCTGTTGGCGTAACTTGTGTTGGTATGCTGTCCAAACGAAGGACGAATACCTGACCACAGTGTACCCCATGAAAGGCTTGCTGTAATCGAAGGTACGCCTCCCGTATGTACGGACAGCATCCCTAAAGACGTCGGCTTCGTCAAACCGCTCACCTCTACACCAGCAACATTCCTTGAGCAGGCTAATTAAAGCCTGATGCTCTGTTGGCAGGCCTGCCTGGGCGACTACAAGTCTGTCCACTGCTTCCATTCTAGGGAATATGATTCTGCCCCCCCCCCCCCTCCATCCACCTGAACACAAATGCTAGAGCAACTATAAGCGTGTTTATGTCTTCCAATCTGGACAGTATGACTCCTCATATCATTTCGTCATACAGCCACTGTGGGTCCTCCGAGTCTCCCTGTATAGGCCATGCTTGCACAGAGGCATTGACCATATTCTTCTCATCTGGCCAGTCTATTGTCACAGTTCTCTGTGTGACTGGAGTCGCTGAATTCCTCCTTAGCAGTTTATTATGGAGGAAGACCTCTCTATAAGCCTCGGTTTCCCTCGGCTGTCTAGTTTTAACCTCCTCCATCGGTACTTCCATTTCCCATACCTGACTGGCTCGGTTCTTTTCACAGACAGTTCTCCTTCTGTTGTCTCTTCGTAGCTTGCTCATGCTGCAAGCAGCCCGAGCAAAGCCCTCCCGGATGAACACCATAGGGCTCCAACTACAGGGCCATCCGTCTCTACTGCTCTGGCTACCTTTATTTTGTTCTTTGGGCTTCAGTTGCCCCAGCTTCGTGGCATTTGCGGAGAAGCTGGGCTTGGGCAACTCCTTCCCTATCTTTAATGTCCCTTTTTTTTTGTATCAGGCTTTTCGGAGGGGGGGATTCATCACTCCTCCCTGTGTAACTTTGCTGTTAAATCCATGAACAGGTACCAGCTGTTGCAGACATTCTGCTGCATGTGAGACGAGAGGGCCCTCCTCACACTCGTCCGATAACACGACCCTCGGGAAGATGTGTTCACCCATCCCGAGAGCCTATGTCATCCTCACTCTCCGTACTGCCACCGAACTCAACGCTCAGCCGGTGGCTCGTCCACCAGACGTCGAAGTCCTCCCTTCTCTTACCAATTCTGGCAAGATAGTCAATTACTTCCTTGGTCATGCTCCTGTCCCTGAGCATGTCCCCGAGGCGGAGAGGTCCATGGTTCCCCTCAAATTCTATTCTTAAGTCTTCCATCTTGGGGCACTCCAATGCGTGTGCCAGGGTGTCTGGCACTCCACACACAACACAGCTGGGTTCATCAACCAGGCTCAAGGAATACAGCTTCTCTCGGAAGTTCCAATGCCCGGTCAAGAACTGGGCCCGATAATGACTCACATCGAGCCACTTCTCCAGTCTCAACCTCTCCCGGACATTTAGGAAAATTCTGTAAGTGTCTCCTCCTTTTTCTGAGTTCTCCCATCTAGTCTGCCAGTTAGTCAGAGTGGTTTCCTTTATCATACTGATTTCCTCCGAGGTGAAACCCCATCGTTTACGTCTGGCTATCTCACTTTTATCCTTTACCAGCAAATCTAGTGGGATTTCCCCTGCCACCACTTGTAGGGCCTCATTCGAGGCCGTTCTGTACGCCTTGGTCACCTCCAGCAGTGCCGCTCTCTGTGCACTGATTATGTTCCTTTTCCCATGGACTCTGTCTGCCTCTGGGAACCACACCCCACACATGTACGTGAAAATGGGCAGGAACACCGATTTGTACATTGACTTCAATGTGCAGTATCCGCGTCCCCAGTTTGCAGGAGCCACTGTTCTCAACTTCTGGAACATCACTACGGCTTTATTTGCCGCATAGACCACATCAGTATGGAATGCCAGACGATTCTCCAGGATGACACCCAAATACTTAAGATTTCTGACTATCTTAAGTACTCTGCCCCTGAACCTGATCACTGAACTTTGCTTCAGGTTTCCCTTAAGAAGTATCCCATTCATCTTTTCTGCCGAGAAGTCCAATTTAGACTTTTCAGCCCATTCCTGGATACTTCTCAGGGCACTATTCGCATTCTGCTCCAATTCATTCCATGACCAGGCATGCGATCAGAAGCAATCCATCGTCTGCATATCCATAGATCACGCAACCATGCAGGAGGTCCAGTCTGAGCAGCCCTTAGAAGATCACGTTCCATAGCAGAGGTCCAAGTACAGACCCTTGCGGGCAGCCCTTGGTAAGCTCCTTCTCCTCTCGATGCGTTCCCATATCCAGGGCGCATGTTCTCTCGCTTAGGAAGCTTTCCACCAATCCATAAATATTCTTGGGGCACTCCAACAAGCGCAGCTGCCACAGAATCTGCTGCCATCAAACATTGTCAAAAGCCCCTGATATATCCAACAATATCGTGAGAACAAATGCCTGGTCGTAGGCTCTCACCTGATCGACCATGCCCATGATTGCCATTTCCGTGCTTTTACCCCTGACAGACCTATATTGCTTTGTATGAATTCCCTGAACAACGTCCAGGTACTCCATCAATCTCCTATTTACCAAATGCTCCAGCGTTTTCCCCAAGACTGATAGTAGGGTAATGGGTGTGTAGGACTTCGCCTTCCTCGGGTTTCTCCCGCCCCCTTTATAGATCACTATAAGGAAGCCTTTCTTCCACACTGCGGGGAAAACACCAAAAATAGAAGGAAAATAGCTCATCATCCCACCAGGGATGTGCAACTAGTCATACTGGGTTCTATAGAGCTCTAATGCCAACATTCTCTGGTGGATCGGGAAGTCCGTAGAGCCTACCTTATGGTCCACATCTCTGCGCTTTTCCTTAACACAGTTTGCGCACTTGGTCTGAGTTTTAGCCTTGCACTCAGAGAATTTATGGCCCTTCTCTGTGTAGCAGGAGCAGACCATCTCATTTTTACATTTGTCTTTAATGTGGCCGTACCCCTGACACGTGAAGCATCGGGCCGGTACCACATAACCCTTTTATTTACATCGCTGAAAGCCGATGTACAGCATACTGCTGTGCACCAGCAGTTTTCTGAGGGGAGGAGTCACCTCGAAGACCAAGTTCACCTTGTTTCTGTCTCTAGAACTGATCCTGAACATCAAGGTAGCAATTTTCTTCAGCTGTTCATCGCTGATATGAGTCGCTTTGAAATTCTGTACTCGCAGAGTTTCCAGAAACTCCGGGTTATCATACTCGTGTGGAACGTCGAATATGATAACCTTGGGTCCCCTACCTTCACTCACAGTTGCTCCATTCTCTCTTGGTTGTTAAGTTTGAGGAGTATCTCCTCATCCTCGGCCTCTAAGAGTAACCCTCCCATCGCCACCTGTCTCACATTCCTAATACAAAGATGCTCCTTTACAGGATCCATCGTCTTCAGCTTCTCCTTTGTCTCCTCGGACTTTCCTTCCCCCTCTTTTGGGTACACAAGAATCGTGCGCTTTATCGCCTACCTTCTCTCCTCCACTTCCTGCCACTGCATTTGGGGCTCTCCCTGGCCTCTATCCTTTCTAGCTTGCTGGTCCTTTATGATCTCCGCATAAGACTGTGGCTTTCCTTGGGGCTGTGTTAGCCTGGCTGATCCCTGACTTGGCTGCTACTGAAGAACTGCCTTCAAAGCTTTATTCTCACCTTCCAGTTTCGTGCTCCTTATAAGCTGCAGGTCGAGCAGCACCTTCATCCTCATGATCCTCGGGAGGAGGAAGTTTACCGACTTCTTATTGACTTTGCATTTCTAATTGGTGGCATATTCTATCACTTCCTCCATCGCCTTCGACATCTCCTGTTATGCCTCTAGTGCACCAATGGTCTGCTCCACTACCGCGACCTGAGGGGGCCTTCTCACCTCAGTTTCTGGCTGGGAAGGATTTACCTCCTTCTCCTTAGCTGGTTCCATCTCCTTCTCCGACTGAATGCTGCCGCCCTCAGCAACCAGAAGAAGCTTTTCCACCATTTTCTGACTCTTGTCATAAGAGTCAGAAACCATCTTTTCTGCCAGTTTCTCCTCCTGATACCAAATCAAGGGATACACCTTCTTCATCCATCGTAGCTCGTCCTTTGTTGGAGGTAGCACTTGCGCCCAGTTGGTAGTGCTGTCCATCATCCGTTTAATGTAGTAAAAGGCCTTAGTCTTGTCTACTCACTTTGCTGGGGGTAATCGTCTGTACGAATCCCTGTCTTTCAGAAACTCTGCCCCTGTATGTTACTGCTGTTACTCATACTGGTACTGGCTGAGGTTTCTTACCTCGAGGCTCTCTGGCATCTGGCTGAGGCTTGTGGTCGGAAGCCACTTTCCCGCCATACCCTCTTAGCCGGTAAAGGACTTGTGACAACATACATTCAGTTGGCTGAACGGTTGACTTATTGCCTTTACTCGTTGCCACCACCCGCCCACGGAGGGGAAAGAGGGAGGGAGGGGGGGGGGGGGGAGCGCACAGCACCTTTGTCACGTCCGGGAATTGGCCCAACACTTGGCAGAATGCCGCAGTCAAGCGTCTCTTTCAGTAGCAGGAAGTGGTACCACGTCACTCCGCTGCGAGCACTGCAATCTTTTGCAGTGTGGGTTTTCTCAGGACGTTTATTTCACTTCCTGTCGCAGACCGGGTGGTGCCCTGAGAAAACCGACACAACACGACAGCCCGACGAGATGTCGGAGCGCAACAAAATTTCATATGAAGTTTTATTCAGCGTCCACAATACCCCAAGGGGCCGCGGTGGTTGAGAGGTTAGCTCGCTCGCCTCCCACCAAAGCGAACCGGGTTCAATCCCATCGGATTTTGGCATGTGGGAATCGTGACGGACGATGCCGTTGGTGGGCGGGTTTTCTCGTGGATCTCCCGTGTCCCCTGCCCTTTCATTCCTGCGCTGCTCCATACTCACCTCAGTCATCCCCATCGGCTCTCAAGACCTCGCTGTTAAGAGCCGTCCAAATCTCTTCACACACACACACACACACACACACACAATACCCCAAAATAGCTGTTGTACTTGGCTGCTGGGAAGAATCCCAAAATAACAAGTAGGTACCTCATATATAAGTTGTTCACGGTAAACTCAGCACATTTGAACGCCCTCATAATATCTGCTTGTAAGCACATTGCGTATTGTTCCACCTTTTGCAAAATTATCATTGCCATTGGCTTGATCACTTTATCCATGTATCGGTCAATCGAAACAGTCAAATTATTACTAAAGTAAATATTATAGCCAATTGTTACCCTCGCATTCATTAAAAATATACAAAAGAAATAATTTCACTGTTCACAAATCTTTAATTATTACTTGTGGGCGTTAAGAGTGGGATGGACCCCCGCGTTTTTTTGTGAAATAGTTGCTTGCGCGAATACGCGTATATCGGTAAATCAATGTTACGCAAATACGACTTTTTGTCAGAAAAGATTAAAAAAAAAATTATCTATGCCCTATTTTTTTACTTTTGGCATAGGCTATTAAGTGTATTCTTGGAGAAAAAAAATCGTGAAAATGGTCAAATATCGCATTTTTAAAGCTTATGTATGCGTTTTTCTTAAGCGGCAAGAAAAAATTACAAAGATACGGGCGTAGTTTAATCTGTGGGTTTCCATTGCGTTCAGTAAAACCCCACTGTTACAGATCTGATTTGCCCAGTACAGCGTTACGGCGTGAACACTGCACGCCATGCGCGTGGGAGCGATGAGGCGCTAGGCGTGCGTGTTAGTGCGCCCGTATCCGCTCCCTCGCTTCTTGACCTTGGACGCGCTGCTCCAGCCCACCATTAATTCGGCGTTAAAACAATGAAATACGCTCTCTCTCTCTCTCTCTCTGCCCCCTCCTCATCGTTACCAACATTACTGGGTGCGTACAAGTCAGTGTCCACGTTATAATGTACGCAGGCGTAGGTGCAGTTACATGTTTCAAATGTTGGTTTTAAAAAATACTCAGTTACTCGTAAAGATCCTGTAACATATATTATTTACGACATTGACGTCATGATAAATCAGTGATTCTGTACGTTTGATAAAATGTAAATGCTTAAGGAAAAAAACCTATTAAAAACGAACCGAAAGGTGATTTTTATTTGTTTTGGCGCCAAGTTGGTTTGCTTATTATTTAGTATAGCAGATAAATATGCACGAGATTATATATTGTAATTTTTTATTTGCAGTACATGTGTACCCAGACGAGCCGATGTGAAGAAAAGTAGCAATATAATCTACTTATGTCATGCCGACAGGGCTGCGGTTTTGACTGGTTAGCCTTGTGTCTTTTGGCTGTTGAAAATTTTTTACAAGTATATAATTTGAAGAACTTACTATATTTTGATGGACTTATATATTAAAAAGATTTTTAAATGCCGATGACTATCATATAGAGCAATAGACGATACAGTATATAATTTTCGATTTAAAAATTGCTATGTTTTGGGGAAAATATAAACATAAAACAGAAAATTGGTAAAATGAAATACCAAAATTATTGTATAAAATAAAAATAATAATGTTATTGACAACTTTATAATATTTTTTCTCAAAGTCTCGGGGCATATCCAGGTACTTTAGGAACGGAAGTTTTAATCAAATAAAGCAGCTAATAATTATTCCTTAATTTAAATATAAACAATAAAAAAATACTCTATAATTAATATTTCTAGAATAGTAGCTATCACGTGCTTTTTACAACTTTTATTTACGTAAGCGTTCGTCACCTCACATAAATTAGCGCAATGGAAAACTTAAAACCAGTCTTCATAGACAGTTTTCTAACACCTACTGATATTATAGTATATCCACGGTTTCTTCACACATTTTGGATCAAACGTTTGGAAAATTGCCCCATGTTTGACGTGCTTCGTCGTTTCCTATGTATGTCATGTAAACAAGCGTTTTATACTTCTGTAATCATAAAAATTACTTTTTTTTTGTTTATATTTAACTTTTACTTATATTTCATCTGTAAATGATAATATTTAGTTAATAATTAATATGAATTAAAACAGGGAGAAAATATTTGTGTTGGTAACGGCTAGTAGTAAATAGTTCTTATGCAAAATATTGTCACAATAGCTCTCTCGAAATTAAGTGGGCTATCAAGTTCGTTAAGGGATGGAGGTCTTAATTACATAAAAGATAAAAATTTTGATTTCCTAATTCTATTTACAATAACCACAAACTAAATTCTCTCAACTCAACATCTCACAATAAATAGATATCACTAACTGTTTACAATTCATGTCTTCAATTAATGCAATTTACGATTACTTCAAAGAAATCACTGAAATTAAATAATTTAAAATCAGTCCCAATAGAAATTGTATCTCCCTATTCAATTATTTTATAAATTATGCGTCCTCACGCACAATAGGCTTCACTCGTCTGGTTTCACGCCCCCACGTCCGTTCATACCTCGTCCGCAGTCATACTGCACCCAACTTCGCGCCCACACTCAGCTAGATGGCCTTCGCCAAAGACTGCTGGCCGCTGGGCCGCTGCAGTATTTATAGGGACATAGACCATCACCCAGAAGTTTCGCTAAATCCCGAGTTGTGCAGAGTGTCCTAATTCCCAAAATATTCGTGTGCTTTCTCTAAGTTTGTCAGCTCCTCAGCAGGGGAGGAGGAGGAGGAGGAGTTCTCACGCCAGCCAGGTCTCAGCATTGTCAATCATTCCTGGGCTTTCCAGGAGGAGAGGTGTGGGGGGGGGGGTGTGACGCCAGCCAGGAGATGGGCGGCGCGATGGGCCGACCGCCTACGGGAATTATGAGGGGCGAGGGAGGACAACCCTCTCACAGCGCCGGCCTGCACGTAATGGAACTTCGTGCACGAAGCGAGAAGTAACGCACGTAACAATATTATTACACTTAGTGCGCACGAATGCGGTGCGCTGTCCCTTTGGTGCAATTTTCTAAGACTTGGTTAAGCTTTGTTTGCATAAGGCGGAAGATTATCCTTGAAGTAGAACTTCAGCAGGACTTTAGAAAGGTTGGAGGTAACCGTGAATGAACTATATTAATATTACATATTTGATATCTCACAGTTCTAGTATTTACAACCAAGCCTGTATCACTCGTCCATTTAGTTCCACCTTGTTTCAATCCAAATATATATCCAGCCTTTCCTGTTTGGAACGTTCTGGAGCACTCGCACACTCTCGCTCGTATCCGCCGCACATCCCCGGCAGTCTCTCCTTTCATCCTCGTCCAGCACCAGTCCTCTTCTTCGACGGCCCGATCTCCCTTCACCATTTGCCGCTCTTCGCCAGATGGTTATCGTCGACTCCCGGCCCTCCGGCTGCGGCGGTATTTATGATGTCGGTGCACCTTGACTCAGAACCTTCTCCACACGTCGGGTAGTTTTGCCGAGGGAGGAAGGGGCGAGGCGCGGGGACGCCAGTCAGGTCAGCTGTCAATCATCCCCTTCCCCGCCGGCCCCGCGATGTAGGAGTCACCGTGATCTCCCAGGAGGAGGGGCGGGTCGGTCGTGGTAACTCACCCCACTGCACCGAGACAAGTCGCGTGCGCCCATTCTGGGAGGGGTGGGGGAAGACAGCAGGCAACACGGTTGCAATTTATACAACTTGAAGGAAAAATTGCTTCATAACAACATTTTTTAACCTGAGCTTTTAATAAAACGAAATTTGGTTATCATCAAGCAGTTCTTTTTTTAATTTTTGCAAAGTTTTACATGATAAAATTTAATAAATTAAAAACAATTACTTTTGCATTCATATCTGTTTTGTGGTTGGTTTCTGTACATTGTTAATCGAAAAAGTCAAATATTTTTCTAAAAAAAAAAACTTTACATTACTGTTTTGTTAATTCAAATATATAGCCAAAAAAAGAATCCCCGCCAAAATATATTAAGTAGTTAGAATTTTGTTCTTGACCCAATATTTCGAGAATTAGCGCTCTAAGAGACATTTGCACAACCCTTAAGTAGCCTTTCCACAGATTCGTGTTTGTGCGAGCAAGGAGACGTCACGTTCTCGTGATCCCGCCTTTTCCACTACACGTCAAAACACACCCATGGCAGTCTTGGAGGAGATTATTTATCGAGTACTATTACTGTCGGGAGACAGTTGCGGGAATGCCCAGCCTTTTACAAGCTTCTTACACAATAGAAAACTTTAGCATCTGACTCTACGTTTTCTTTCCTCTGACGAAACCACCAATCCACAATACAGTATTGTAAAGTCAGAGTTCAGACAATTGGACATCGGTTCTGCAAGCTTCGTAAAAATGTGCATCTTGCTATGTAAATAATTACGATATTATCCAGGAATGCATTTTACGTACCTTTTTTTTAAATAGGCTTAAAATTTATGTTAAAAGTTTATTTCGAAACAAAATAAAACTCATTTGTTTACTTTATCAAAATATGACAACTCATATATTTCCTCTTCACATTATATCTGTCACATATTTAATTTAAGACGAGCTTTGTTTAATATACCGATATTAAAATCGCCCTACAATAAAACAACACATATTCCACATAACCTCTGTCCGAATCTCGGCGAAATGGCTGCTTGACTTTGACTTTAAATTTCAACCTTTCGAAACCGTAAAGTTAAGAGTGCTCGACTTTACTTTTGACAGTTCCGTTGTGTCAAGCTCCATAAGAAACATGTTGGAAAGTAAACGTAAAATCAAATCGTAAAGTCAAATGTTAAAGTTTTCAATTGTGTAATGTCCTTCATGCACGAGCAGCTGTTCCCACGGTTTGTCCCTTCCCCACTCCGAACACCAGTTGCTGGGTTGGCATAGTTGATCTACCGCATGAGGGCGAGGAGGATCTTCTCGGACATGCCTGGCAGATACCAAGCAGTGGTTTCCTACAGCCTGCTGTTTGACAGGTTCCTCAACTGTGACGTGTCTGGTATGACGTGCTTGTGGAACGCGAGGCGGTGGGAAGTACGACGCTACGTGAGCAGTCTTGCCTAGTCTACTGATTTCCCAGTAGATCTCTTGTTTTATAGGAATCTACTGATCTAATGCCGAATTTAAAAAAATTAGGCACGTCTAATTTTTTTGCCCTTTCATAGCCAATTTTCAAAAAAAACATATTCAAACACAATATGACACGCCCTTCCCTCAAGGGCGCATCAAAGGAACAGTAAAACCACGGCCCAAAAGAGTAAACATCATAAAGATTCAAAAACAATTAGAAAAGTAACCCTTTGCAAGTAGAGGAGTTGAACACCAATATTAAAGAGACCCCAACAGTTCCTTAACTTACGACACATGAGATTACACTTTGTCTTTTATTAACTTTTTTCTGTTTTATTTTCATAGGAAATTCACGCAAGAAAATACAACTATTATTACAATTGACTATGTATGCTTTATGAAAGGCAACACTTCAAAATGCCCAACAAGAATTATATTGACACCCTTATGCCCACATGGCATTTCTTTAAAAATTCTCAATTAGATGTCGCCTCGAATACATTGATTAAAATGGCGATCAAAAGAACTTGTGTAAAAACAGTGTTTTTCCGAATTACCACACTTAAAATTTGACCTGGCCACATTAAAATAGAATTAAAGGCCAACAATGTAACTTTGAATATTTTACTAAAATATCATAGTAAATTATATGATCTGGCCAAATTTGCAACATAAGGCCAACTGACAGGTCACTGATATAAATATATAACTGGGAGAATACATTTTTACTGGCCGTTCTCAAACATCAAGGCCAACAACAAAAGAAATTACAAATTCATATTTAGAAATTACTACAACTTGAAAAATGATTAAGTCCTTTTGCAATGGACACTTGACTTACAAAATTCCTGGCCATCCAACTATACAAAGGCCAATTATTGAGAAAATAATACAACTGGAAGAATAATTTAGTCCTATCGAGTACTTGTTTTTCATATTGAAAAATCTTTAAGTCGCTCTCATGATCACTTGGCACGACCAAGGCCATTAATGACTCTACTTTAAAAATTGATAACAAGTATTTAAAGTCTTAGAGAAGACTATTCTCAAATTTTGCAACTTTTTCCATCCTGGAAACTACTAGCAAAGTTATCCTACAAGGACTCTGAAAATAGCGAGTCCTTCAAGGAGACTGCCAGAATGGCCTACCATTATTTTCTTTTAAAATTCATTTTTGACAAGATTACTTAACTCCATCAAGGTGTTTCTACTGATCCTCGGAGCCACATTCTCTCTCGTCTCAGCAAACTCCAGTGGTTATATATCCCAAACACAATACACCCCTGGAGGAGAGTTAGAAACCCTGAGTCAATCACATGGCTCGGAACCTTTTTATACCACTCGACTAGGGAAGGGTAAAATTATAATTTTTTTTATTTTAACACTTCCGCCCAGTAACACACTTTTTAAATTCACCAAATCAAAGTCCATCATTGGGGTCACTTCCACATGGCAACAGGCTGGGCGCGACAGCACACGGGGGCGATGACGTCACATTGCAGGTAGAAATTCTCAGAAGTCGGCCGGGCGACAACGCCGCATTGCAGGCCTAATCTCTTGGAAGTGTGCGGCGCAGTGTCAACTAATTGGCTGTAAACGCCACGTGATGTGCGACAGCATCTCAGCTGCCTCCAAGATCTTCCGTCGGTCATGGAATCGCAGGTTGGTGCCATAGTAGAGTAGATTTTTAGCGTAGTTAGCAGAATTTTTAACTCCGCACTGCTAAAATACGTGATTCCCAAGCACACACGTTATTTCCGGACTTGTGGCGTGAATTCAGGCGCAGAACATGACATAAGTTGCTAATTGAGGCGCTCGGCATCTCCAATATTACAATGTCACTTTGCATATATCTACATTGAAATTTTATATTTTGACCATGTTTTAAGTTCACAAACCTGCACTGCAACATAATACTATTCAACTATGTTAGATTGCGATAAATCGAAGAACTCTGTGATATCAGATATACTATAATCTCGGAAGGTAATTTCCCCCCCCCCCCCCCAACATGTTTTTTTTTTGTACAGTGTTCTGAAGTGTTGTTAATTGTGAAGAGGACTTAGTGTTGAGACAGTCCCTAAGCATTAATTTATTCTCAGCTATTTTTTTGTGAGTAGGCCTGCGTATTGATTTGTTATTTGAATAACACTTTTTTGGTTAGTTATATGGATTGAATTAACAAATTTGTATTAGTAAAGCTTTTTCCTGCGTATTTTATATTTACTGGAAAGTTAAAATTTGCAACTTAACTCCACTGCACTGTATTGTTTCGTTTCACTGTCCAAATCTCGTGCATCTACAAGTGGTAGAGCTGGCATACTCTGTGACGACGACGTGTGTGTGTGTGCAGGGGCGGCGTCGCGGAGGCGGGCGGAGCCGGTTGTGGTGCGCAGCGGACGCACGCTGGCGGCGGGAGAGTGGCACCGCGTGGAGGCGGGGCGCTACGGTCGCCGCTTCTACCTGCGCGTCGACGGCGCCGTCACTTCCGGGGCGCTGCTGGCCGGGGAGACCCTGCCCGCAGCCGACATGCCTCTCTACCTTGGTACGTGCCCACTGCCCGACACTGTTGCCAGCGCCTCCGTCTCTATCGGCCTGTTTGCACTCTCGATCGAGACATGCCGCTGTACCTTGGTACGTGCCCACTGCCCGACACTGTTGCCAGCGCCTCCGTCTCTATCGGCCTGTTTGCACTCTCGATCGAGACATGCCGCTGTACCTTAGTACGTGCCCACTGCCCGACACTGTTGCCAGCGCCTCAGTCTCTATCGGCCTGTTTGCACTCTCGATCGAGACATGCCGCTCTACCTTGGTACGTGCCCACTGCCCGACACTGTTGCCAGCGCCTCCGTCTCTATCGGCCTGTTTGCCCTCTCGATCGAGACATGCCGCTGTACCTTGGTACGTGCCCACTGCCCGACACTGTTGCCAGCGCCTCAGTCTCTATCGGCCTGTTTGCACTCTCGATCGAGACATGCCTCTGTTCCTTGGTACGTGCCCACTGCCCGACACTGTTGCCAGCGCCTCAGTCTCTATCGGCCTGTTTGCACTCTCGATCGAGACATGCCTCTCTACCTTGGTACGTGCCCACTGCCCGACACTGTTGCCAGCGCCTCAGTCTCTATCGGCCTGTTTGCACTCTCAATCGAGACATGCCGCTCTACCTTGGTACGTGCCCACTGCCCGACACTGTTGCCAGCGCCTCAGTCTCTATCGGCCTGTTTGCACTCTCGATCGAGACATGCCTCTGTACCTTGGTACGTGCCCACTGCCCGACACTGTTGCCAGCGCCTCCGTCTCTATCGGCCTGTTTGCCCTCTCGATCGAGACATGCCGCGATAGTTCACCTCAAAAGGGACATGTCCGACAACACTTGTGTAAATACATTGGTAGGCCCTACATTTATATCCTCGTGTCAAGAGGGTGATATATGTTGGGGTAGTTAAATGTCGTGATAGGATATTAATGACATGTAAACATACATCGTACCCGTGGTTTATTTTATGACATTACATGTACTAAAAGTTGTTCACGATAAAGTGAGCACTTTTGAAACGAACCTTTGCAAAAAGCCACTGCCCCATAACGCGTATATTTTAATGGGCGCACTGAATGATATTTGCTCAGTAAAGTTGGTAATGACTAATGGAAAATAGTTCCAAATCTTGACGTCGAATAAAATGTTAGGTAACCATTTTTTTTTTTTTTTTTTTTTTTTTTATGCATCTAAGTTGAAAATGAGCAGATTTGGACAATATTAACTTTTCTAAAAATGTCGCAGTTTGACTTGACCGACTCATGTATAAAGTGATGAGGTCCATGCCAATGTTAATTGTACATAAGGCGGAAGAATACATAACGTGCATACAAGTAGATCTTAAGCAGTGCTTTCAAAAGTGTGATACCTATACGTAGCGGCACCTGTTTTCCGCGAAAATATTCCACGACAAGTTGTGTTCCAAAACACTTTAGATCAGAACCACTTTCGTGATGGGTTCATTTGGATTGTGTTACGCGTCTTATTATTCTGCCCACCAATTACGGACGCCCAGGATCTAAGGGACTTAATTCTGATTGGCTCACTCATTTAACATACAGTCTTCACATAAAGAGAAGCAACCAATAGCCAAAGGAGAGATGCAGTTGTGCACGGAGGATATTGAAGTCTAGCCAGAGCGTAAATATTTTCGCGAGATACAGGTGGCGCTACCTATGTGATAATATACGTCGTGTTATACCGCCACATAGTGTAAGAACCGCAACAGATATTAAGAGAATCAAACTAATTCGGCAATGTTACTGTCGGAGTGAACACATGTACTAATTTATGACCCGCACTATCACGATGGTGATACTACATTGTTTACACTACGATATTTGCATGTTCTGTCACGACAGTAACTATCACTATCCAGCTCGAGCTGATATCGCGATAGTGCTATCGCGACGGTGCGACAGTAACTATCGTGCAGTTTACACGGCGATAGTAATACGAGAGCAGCTCTCGCGATAGGAACAGTCGCGATTTACTATCGCCGTGTAAACGCGCCCTTCAGGAGACGAACCTTTGAGAAATCACGCTATCAGTGGCGGCGTGTGGTGAACTGTTGCAAGATAAGCTGGTCTTAGCTCTCTGCTGTACCCTGTTGCTTGCTAGTTTACACTTCCGCCACTAGAACGTAGCTCGACATCTGACGCCACAGGACGCCTGTAAAGGCCCGTCTACATTTGCGCCAGCCCAACATGTGTCTTAGGACAATGATGCGCTGATTGGTGCACGTGATCCTCTGACGTCATGGCGCTGTCCCAAGCTCCCGTGTCCCAAGTCAGTCTGTGTCTCAAGTTGAAGCATTCAGAAAACAGAACTTTTGTCCCAAGCTGTGCCCTAAGTTGAAAGAAAAAGAAGAAACCTTCCAATACCTGTGTGCATTCTGGGAATGTTTTGTGCTCTCTAAACAAACATGACGAAATGCTAATGAATAATAAATAAAATAACTATATAGAAATAAATTATTTGTTCGGTTTAAACTATTTAAAATGTATGCTTAAAATTTAAAAAGGTAAAGATTAAAGAATAAAATTTATGTCTGTTGGCGAATATATTTAAGATGAATAGATAAGGCGTGCATTATAAATAAATATTCAAATCACCCACCTCGTTAACATTAAATAATCAATAATTCAGCAATATTTAAAAGCCACTACGTGACAACAAATAGTGTGCCGAATTTACTGCGATCTAGTGTCAAGTTCTGAAAGCTCACTTAGGTCGACGCATTTGTAGACCATATTCGGAGTGCGTCAATGTGACGTCGCTTGGCGCCGAGTTTCCGACACGTTCACGTCCATAGGAACGGCCGATTGTAGACACGGCCTTAATCCCCCTCCCCTCACCCTCCTCCACCTACCTTAGCTGTTCGCTTGAGAATAGTCGGAATGCATTCAGTTTCCCTGGGCTGCACTGTGGATACTGGCTCCTGCTGCGTGCACCGAGAATGTACAGCACTGGCCAAGGACCAGCTTACCTTGCAGCATTTCACCACACGCCACTGCACCCTATGTATGAGGCGTTTGGTCGTTTACTAAATATACCATGTATCACAAGCGTTGTATACTTCTGTTAACATGAACAGTATCTTATTTTCGGTTAAATTAAACTTTTAAATGTATTTTATTTATTAGCTACTATACGCCATTTGTAATTAACATGAATGAAAACAGAGAGAAAATTTGTTGCGTTGGTAATGCTAGCAAGAAATAATTATCATGCATTGTTAAACTAAGTGCGCGCGAATATGGCGCGTTGTCCCTTTGGTGTAATTTTCTAGATGTAGTTCACCTTTGTTTAAATAAGGCCGTAGAATGTCCTGAGAGGACGACGTGAACAGGGCTTCAGAAAAGTCTGATGTAACAGTGAATTGACACTAACTGTCATTCTATAGGCTGTTCAGCTTTTCCGAAGTCAACGTTTGAAAAGCTTCACTGCCCCCAACATGCACACACGGACAGGGACACGGACACACGGACACACGGACAGGGACACGGACAGGGACACGGACACACCGACTTGGGTGCGTCCAGTGTGAAGTTGATAACAACGGGGAGAAAGTAGTTCCGTGTCTCAGCGTTGAATTATATGTGCTAGGTAAACATTTGTAAATACGAATTTTTTTTTCTTCTGTTTTCTTAAAGACATATAAAGAGCAATTTTAAAACATCTATTACAAGCATGCCACGGCGTGTTAGGGGCATGCATGTACAATCCACGCGGAGGCCATACACGGGACTAAGCTGCACTGGGAAGACAGAAACCCTCCCTCCATTGTCAGAGACACCATTACGTTAATTTTGTCGTTCTTTAGTGTTCATTTTTCAGTGATATTGGAAAATTGTTTTTGTTTGAAGAACTTTGAATTTCACGTTTTGTATCGGTGCCGTTTGGAACGTCCAACTGCTATGCTGTCTTTTATGTGTATTCCATACTTGTTTGCTTTCTTTATGTATATTACACGATTTTTGTGAGGTGTTTATATTACATACTCCATGTCAGACGAAGATTTCAAAAGTTTTGGACTCTTTGTGAACAAGCTTGAGTCAGTCACGTCAAGTTGGTAAAAGAGATAACACCTGCCGAGGATGGAATGATAACTGTGTGTGTGTGTGTGTACAGTGTTTGACAGGGTTCACGGCATGCATAGGTCTGTTACTTGTAACGGTGCGGCACACTGTAGCACAGTATGACTTCATTTTTCTCCATTCGCGGTTAGTTCCAACTTTTCTGAAGCTCTGCTAAAGTACTCCTTTCAGGATATTCCACCGCCTAATTCAGTCAAAGCTTACCCGAGTGTAGAAATTACACGAAAGAGACAGCGCGCCGCATTCGTGCGCACTAGATTTGATATTTTTTACATAAGGACAATTTCCTACTAGGTATTGCCAACACACCTGTTTTCTACCCGATTTATCAGCGTTAATTATAAGTTAAATATAACGTACAGATAAACTAGATTGTTCGTGAAAATTGCAGCACCCAGAAAGAATGCCCCGAATGAATACAAACTCGGAGGATGTGCAGAACAGAGTACCAGCAATAAATGATTACGGTTGCAGAGAGATGGTGTACATGTAGGCCCAGCAGCGCCCTCTCGAGTGTGACCGAAAAGGTCCGTGTTACACCAAGCTCAGTCAGTGAAGAGCCGTCAAACGAAGCGAAAGGAAGTGCCAGTATGCCTCGTCGACGTCAAAGGGCGCCATATAAGCATGTGAGAGAGTTTGAACGGGGCAGAATGATCGGTCTCCGAGAAATGGGTTTGTCATATCGTGAAAGGGCATGCTGCTACGAAAGTGATGCGTGTGTGGAACCAGTGGATAGAAGAGGGTTGTACGCAGTGACGAGCGGGTACTGGACCACGCAATGTGTCCACAGAGCGGGATGACCGCCATATTGTCCGCATGGCCGAAATGGACGGTACAGCCTCCTCTACAGTATTGGCTCGACACTGGAGCACTGTAACGGGTGTGGACCTGTTTACGTCGACGGTTCGACGCCGTCTACTGCGGCCTGGACTGGTGGCACGCATGCCATTGCGTCGGCATCCGTTGTCCAGAAACCACAAACGCTTCAGACTGCAATGGGCACGTGAACGCCGTAGCTGACGTGCTGAGTGACAAAATATAGTGTTTTCGGACGAGCCTCGCTTCAACCTGTTCTACAATGATGGCCGCATACGTGTTGGACGCTACCGTGGTGACCACAACCTGGCAGCCTGCATTGTGGAGCGGCATAGCGTACAAACGCATAGAGTGATGGTGTAAGGCGCCATTGGGTACACCATGCGATCTCTACTCCTATGTGAGGGTAAACTGAACAGCAACTGCTACATCAGGGAGGTTTTAGAGCCGTAGGCACTGCCCCTCCTTCAGGCGACTCCACAAGCCATATTTCATCAGGGCAATGCCCGGCCACGTGTGGCGGTGAATGTGCAAGTATTCTTGAATGAACTACGGGTACCACGGCTTTCCTGGCCTGCACGTTCGCCTGACATGTCGCCCATCGAACATGTCTGGGATATGGTTGGTCGGCGACTTGTTCATCACGGTCTTTCAGGAACCACTGTTGATGCTTGTGGACTCGCATACAAATCGAGTGGAGGGAGATTCCCCAGGAACATATCCAGGTCCTCTCTGAATCCATGCCACGACGTTTAGGGGCTCTGATTGCAGCACATGGGGTATTCACACTTAATGAATTCTCAAGAACAGAGATCATGTACAGTTCTGCAGTACTAACCGATTGTGTATTGTAATGCACCTAGTCCGTGATGTAAAGTTCATTTCGAACATATGTATCCTTCTTGGTGTTGCATTTTTTCACAAACGTTAGTGGTAAAAGTTCAATTTTCCCAAAAAGAGGGTGTTTTTTAATGTTAAAAGTAGAATAAAACGCTTACGATACATGACTAAGTTAGTAAAAAACCAAACGTGTCGTGCATGAAGTGATTTTTCAAATGTTTGATTCAAAAAGTGTTAAGATACATATATGCCGTATCGCCACGACTGTGATGTTAGGAAGTGTCGTTCCACGAGACAACGCGGCGTGAAGGTGCTGTGTGCATGTTCTGGCAGGCGGGCTGCCGGATCTGTCGCAGCTGCCGAGGGAGGCGGTGTCCGGGGACCCATTGCCCTTGAGAGGATGCGTGCGGCGGCTGGCGGTGGACGGACAGCGGCTGCTCCTCAGTACGGACAACCTGGTGCGCGCGCGCAACATCGCCGACTGCGACGGCTCGGCATGTGGCGGCGACGTCTGCTACAACAGTGGCACCTGCCTGCTTGATGACCTGCGTCGTCCGCGCTGCCTCTGCTCCCAGGTATCTGCCTCACTTTGGCCTTACAAAACATAAGTGTCAAGGTCATCAGGGCAAGATATTGTTACGATTTATCAAATTGCGTGGGTGAGTGAGTGGGTTAAGATATTTGGACGTCTCCTAACAGCGAGGTCTTGAGAGCCGATGCACGTGATTGAGGTGAGTATGGAGCAGCGCCGTAATCAAACGGCCGGGGGATACGAAAGATCCACAAAAAAAACCCGCCGACCAGCGGTATCATCCGGTACGATTCCCACATACGGAAATCCGGGAGTGGGAGTGACCCGGTCGGGCATTGAACCCGGTTCGCCATGGTGGGAGGCGAGCAGGCTAACCGCTCAGACACTGCGAGCACAAAAAGTCAGTGGGAATTAAATTTAACTGTTTTATTTCAAACAATTGCAAAGACAATACTCTCCACTCAATACCTCACCTCTTGTTATTTACAATAAATAAATTAAATCAATAAAATTTACAAATACCTCAAAGAAACAAGTGTACTCAAGTAACAACAAGCAATGTTTAAAAACCTATTGAATTATTTTATAAATTATACGTACAAATTTGAAAGTACCAATATTTGCAATAAAGTCCGTATCACATGTTCATACAGTCCCGCCTTAGTTCAATCCAGATTCCACCGGACGGAAATAGTCTAGAAATCTCCGAAAGCCCCATGCACAGTAGCCAGCCTCACCCTCTCGTCTGTCCAGACCTCACAAAACTCTCGTCGGCCGCTGTCTCGCAACTTCCGTCGTCATCCGACCGCTCCAGTGATATTATCCAATACTGCGTCAACCTTTGCCTGATTTACCGCACTTCAGCCATATATATATATATATATATATATATATATATATATATATAACACACACACACACACACACACACACACACACACACACACACACACACACACATGCGCACACACACTAGCTTTTACGCTGCTTCGCGCGCAGTACCACTATTGAGTGCTCTAGCCACTGGGCTACTGCAGCCCCACTATTGGGTTTTCTATAACCAATGAATTTCTACGGCCGCCCCCCACTATTTGGTTCTCTACCCACTGAGCTACTGCAGCCCCACTACTGTGTTATCTACCCACTGATATACTGTGGCCCCACTATTTGGTTATCTACCCACTGAGCCTTTGTACTTTAGTATTTTTACGTAGAGCTCCTCTTAGGCACTTGGCCTTTCCGCCGCTACGACAGCCCATTTGAGGGGTGGGGGCGATCACCTCCTCTCATCACAAGTGTCCCACCAGCTTAGCACCTGAATTGACCAGATACAAAGTCCCAACCTGATTCACAAGTACAGCCAAGAGCACCCTACCACAAGGTTCTGAGACCGTCGTACTCAGAAACCAAGCGTGAGGTCTGGCCAGGGTTCTATCCATACCCCTAGTGTCTCTCCAGGACACATCCGGAGTGGGTTGCCGCACAACGCCTGGTCTTTCTATTGAGAGGGAGAATCTCTCAAGACCTCCTTCGACATACGGAGTTAACAACTGCCAGTACGAGTCCAACCTCATATGATCGATACACCAAAGAGAACCTCTGATGGGGCCGAACCGATTAGCCGATGCTCCCACTTATTTTCCATGGCACTAATGGGCTTTCAATGACGGACCGCTCCACTAATGGCGAGCGCCAGACGAACAGAGGCAGCCTCTTCGACCTATTAGTGTACCGGGGGGCACAGCCAACCTAGGGGTAAACTCCGGTTGTGGTTGAGGACACCTTAAAGCCTCGCCAGGCATAAACCTTACACCCATTACAGGCCGGTTGCTCGCTCAGCATCCCACCACTGAGCTGCCCACCAGAATAAAGAGGGTGTATATGTCGAACGTGGAGTGGGAGACTTCCCTGGACCCACCATGACATGCAGGCCCAGGAAAATCCGCCCTTTCTCTGAAATGGAAGATTCTCGTCCTTATCAAACTGTGCATAAAGATTATAAAAGTACACTGGCTACCAATGATGTTGATTATATCATATACGTACACATACGCATGAATGTGTCTGTATACTCGTATTATATACACACATACACAAGGTCTTGTGCAAGACCAAACGTCACACCTTCCCCATTGCAAACTGCTAGATCCGCCCCTGCTCTATCTGGTCGGCGTGATTTGCGGATGTGTGAACCCACCTTAAGGAGGAGAATTGAATACCGTCGGGGATGATATATTTTTCACCATTACTTATGTTTGAAATGAATTTTATAAAATGTGACTTTGTTAGGTCATATAACTTTTTTTAAAATTATATTTAAGAGGCTATTATTGTTTGACATCTTACATTACTATCCTTTCTGTAATCATTGTCAAAAAGTTATTAATAATTAATCTCCATCTATTTAACATGGTAAGCAAATAAACGCACCCCGTTTAAATCAGTTATTCAATCACCTGAGTGACATATTGTGAATAGGAGGCACCTTTTTTTCGCGCAAATATTTCGGGACAACTTATGTTCCAACACATTTAATTTCAGGGACCACTGTCGTGATTGGATCATTAGAATTGTGACGCGTCCTATATCTCAGTTCGTGAATCACAGACAGTTGGTATCAGAGAAACTTAATTCTGATTGGCTAACACATGTAGCAGACTGTCTTCACACAAAGACAATCAGCCTATAGTCAAATGAAGACTGCTAGTGTGCACATAGAATATTGAAATCTAATCGCAACGTTTGCAAGAAACAGGTGGAGAAAATTTAAATAATGAGTACTGATCATATTGGATTCTTTGTTTTTTTATTATTATTATTATTAATGTGTGTAAAGGAAAAAATTCCGAAATTATGTCTATAGTGCACTAGTACCTTACTCTGCAGTACTTACATGAAAACAGAACTACGAACTCAACATTATGCCACAGTATCGATTCTACCACAGTTCGGCGAAATTGATATTGTGACATAATTATGAGTTCGTAGTTCTGTTTTAATGTATGTACTGTAGGGTAAGGTCAGTAGCTAGTGCGCTACAGATGTAATTTCGGAAGTTTTTTCTTCGAACACATTAATAATATCAAAAAAACAAAGACTCCAATATGGCGTGTGAGGATGGACAAATCTCTCCACTCCACTTCCTCAACGCGGTGTGTGAGGATGGACAAATCTCTCCACTCCACTTCCTCAACGCGGTGTGTGAGGATGGACAAATCTCTCCACTCCACTTCCTCAACGCGGTGTGTGTACGTACTATTTGCAGGAGTACCAGGGAGAGCGTTGTGAGGTGCAGCTATCTTGCGTGGAGGCGCCTTGCCAGCACGAGGGACACTGCGTGAACGAGACTGGGTCATTGGCGTCTCGCTGCCATTGCCCCGCAGGCTGGGGCGGCGCCTTCTGCGAGCAAGGTGAGTAGTACGACACGGCGGCGACCTGCCCCAGCTCCCGGGTCAGCAGAGTGCGCAGCCCTACTGAGCTCCCTCACTCCCAACCCATGTGTTCCCCGTCGAGTGGGAACCGTAGACTAAACATGAGGTAGGCCGCTTATTCGTTTTCTGCGCATGCACATGCCTACATTGACCTATCCCAAAAGGAACACAATTGTCAAGTCACATGGTCAATACTGTTGAACATATTCTTTCTTTAATTTGCAATGACAAGCACTAGTATGTTAATAAAATACTATCACCATCTTGAATTTATTCAAACTACATTACAAAGTTGTTAGAGGAAGTTAAAAAACATATATGTTGGGACATGGGGATTAGTTGAGTGCAGCCAGCGAAATCGATCTACCTCGTCTTTAGTCTATGGTGGGAACTCAGCATTCGTAATATCATATAGATTTAGAGTAAACGCATTGTTGGTACATTAATCAGGGTATAATAACCACATTATTTTGGATCTATCATAACTAGGGATTGCAGAATTTGTGTTATAATGTGACTACAATATAAATGCTAAGATGTTGTATGCTCTTTAGACTTGTGTGCCACTGACCGAAAACTTGTGTGGTATATCCGAAGGACGATTTTAACAAATAGTATAGGCTCATCAGTTGAGTAACCAATCTTAAGTAGAGTGATCATATAGCTAAATGATGCATGTTTACTGATAGCCAATGACTCATGGATTGTGTTCAGGTAGGTAGGGGGCAATGGAGTATAGTATGTTGCCAAAAATAATGTGAATTTGCAGGATTATAATCATACTGTACCATCTTTTTTTGGGATCAGGGTATTACCTACAATCAGAATTTGGGGGCTCCACCCATGATTGTATCGTGGAGCCTATTATATTAGTAAAAGCACTTCGATATATCAGGATTGTGGGTATTTTATTTCCTTCAATCCGAAAATTGCATTTCTATCTCCAGTGGTTGCAAAATGAAGCCAAATAAAGCCTTTAAATGCCTTGTTCGGGGTTGGGAATATTTCCCATGGTCAATGCTTGGTGGCTTTGCTTTCTGATGGTTGTGATAATATGACCAACTATACCTATAAATGGGCTTATAATCTAACATGTCACATCCTGTCTAGTATTGTTTGCTTACCTCCAAGTTCTAAAACAACCACAGTGCTCTTTCAAGTGTGCTCCATCACTGAGATGATAGCTAGCCTAACATCAGCGACACAGTCATCGACATCTGCTTCTGCAGGTTTTCTGGATTCACTAGGTTTTTACCATGGTAAAACATTCACAAACGGTCACAATATATAAATGCATGAAAGATATAATTGCGAGAACACACTCAGCCAAGTGATGAATCAGTGTGATGAGAGCAGCTGCTGTTTGCCCATAATGTGTACTTGAATAGGCATCCTGAGACCTGTATTATGTGGATTGTACATTTGCTGAGCAGGAGTGTTACTGCAGAGTAATGATGTAATCAACAGTGCGTACCAAACATTTGTCCCAACGACATCCACAGCAGCAGAGATGGCGACATCTGTGGCATAACATAATAAATATAACCAAATATGACTTGTCGTGCTTGGGTGTGACCAAACATGTCAAAATATATCAAAGAGTGCCAAAAGTTCTAAAGTTACCAAATGTGACAAATATAACTATATTGGATTAAACACAACAAAAAATTCTTGAAAACAATGTAAGATATGTATGCAACTACACATGACGAAACCCTGGATCTGCCGAATATAACAAAAGTGGCCAAATGTGAGTGAATCCTAACTAAGTGACCAATCTTAACAATGACCGAATGGGACCAAAGGTAACCTAGTGCAACAAATTTGGTTGAAGACCAAACAGGACCACTTGTGTCCAACATTAAACAATTGTGGCTTAAAGTGACATAATATGATCAAAAATGAACATTTATTTTCAGTCATTATCAAATATGGCCAAACCAACAAGCATTTTGCAAACTTTGACCAAATATGACTAAATGAGACGACATTTGACTATCAAAAATCAATTGTGACAAAAATTTAATCAAATGTGACTTAATGTGGTCCGATATGACAATGTGGCTTAATGTAACAGTGTGACCAAATATAACAGAATATGGTAGAAAATGTATGGATGTGACCAACAATTATTATTTGTTATCTAAGGTGACTAAGCATAACCAGACAGGCTCAAAATATGTTTAACCTTTGCCTGATGTGTGGTAATTGTGACCAAATGTTATAATTTATGAAGAAATATGACCAGAAAAAAGCTTATAGAACATCACTGAGTGCAACTTAAAGTGATTAAATGATGCATACATGACGAAAGTAGCAAAGCATTATGACACATGACCAAATGTAAACAACATTACCAAATGTGACTAAACTCAAGTAGATACAACAAAATGTAATGGGATGAGTCCAGTGCTGTCCAATTGTGATAAATGCATCAAAATATTATTGAACATGACTGAACATGGCAAAATATGTACTTGAATGTGGTGGTATATTAATATATTAATTCTAATATGAGCACAAATATTAATGTGAATGAACATTACTGAATGGAACCGAACATAACACATTACTAAAGAAGACCAAATTGTACCCTGAAAATTACCAAATATAACAAAATATAATTTAGTGTGGCCAACCTCAATTTTAAAGACCAAGCTCGACCAAATGCTAAGTACACTATGTGATCAAAATTATCCAGACTGCTCGCGAAATTTATGTTTTACCTAGAGGGCGAAACAGTACTGGCATCTATCATGTGCTACACATGGTCAGCGATTGCAATTTTCATCAGATAGCACGAGAAAGGAGAATAGGATGGTCTGAGGAACTCACCTATATTCAACATGGCCAGATGAGCAGGTGCTGCTTGTGAAAGAAGTCTGTGCACGAGATATCTACCATCCTGAATATCCCTAGGTCCACTATTTCCGATGTTATAGTGAAGTCGAAGTATGAAGGGATGTATACAACCCAACAGTGTGCAGGCCAAACTCCCATGTTCACTGCTAGAGACAGTCTAGTTTTGAAGATGGTCGTATAGCATTATCGTAAATCATCCATCGCCATCACGACACATATATCCCAACCTGCATCAAGATCTACTCCAAACACCATGTCTGTTCGGCACGAGGTGCGGAAACTTGGTTTCCATGGCCGAGCAGCTGTTCATAAACCACGCGCCACACAGGAAAATGCCAAACGCCCCCTTGCATGGTGTAAGAAGCATCGAAACTGGAGAATAGATAAGAGGAAAAACATTGTGTGGTGTGAAGAACCATGGTTTTCAATGTTGTGATCCTATGGCAGTGTGTGGGTGTGGCGATTGGCTGGTGAACGACATTTACCAGACTGCATAGTGCCAACTGTGAAATTCGGGGTTGTGGAGTTACAGTGTTGTCATGTTTCTCCTGGAAGGGGTCTTGGCCCTCTTGTTGCTCTACATGGCACTGTCAAGACACAAGTCAAAGTTGATATTTTAACTGCTACCATCGAAGACCAGTTCGGATATGACCATTGTATCTTTCAACACGACCGAGCACCCATCCATACTGCAAGGCTTCTGAGGGAGTGGTTTGGCGATGATAACGTCCCACGAATGGACTGATCTGCGTAGAGTCCTGATTTGAATACGACAGAACATCCCTGGGATGTTTTAGAACGCAGACTTAATGCTAGACAACACCGTCCCACATTGATACCTCTTCTCATTTCGGTGCTACGCGAGAAATGGGCTGTCATTCCTCAGGAAATTTTCTGCCACCTAATTGAAAGTATGCCTACGAGAGTGCAAGGCTGTCGCCAATGCTAAGGGAGGGCTAACACCGCATTGACTGCCAGTGTTCCGTATGGAGGGCGGCCCAAACTTGTACTTAATTTTTAGGTAGATGTCTGGATACTTTTGATAATGTAGTGTATATACCACAAAAACTGATCAGAAGTGATCAGTAATGACTCATAAAGACAGATCAAATATGATATAGCAAATTCATAATTTGATCTAATATGACTGAACACGGCCAAAGTTATACGAACCTGACCAAATGTGATCGAATGTTGCAGAACAAACCTGAATGTGGCCAATATTAATAAAATATACCCGGAGTTGAACAACCATATCGGAACGCGACCAAACTAGGCCTCGTTTTTTAATGTTAAGTAATGTGATTGAAATACCTAACAATAGTTTAACATTACAAAAAGGTACAAACGGGATGAAATATGACAAATTGACCAAACAAAATTAATGGTAATGTAAAATACTAAATTCATTAAAAATAATTCATTTACTAACAAAATGTGACACTAACGATCACCCCTCTACTCCTTGACTACTTTTTGTAGTATAAATTTTTTATGCCAGAGAGACCTTTCTTTTTACCACCTCCCACAATTTTGATATGACCTTAAAATTCATTAATCATGCGTACTAACCATCTTTGCTTCTTTAAGTAGTTAAACATTTTTTAATTGGCTCATTATTTCAGTCACACATAATCGTGCATATATATATATATATATATATATATATATATATATATATATATATATATATATATATAATTTAGTTTTACGAGTTGTTCAAAAATATTATGACGTATGAAGCACCTATCGCCTTAATTGTGTACCTATTCACAATTCTTTTTCTTTATCCACATAATGATGAATGGTTTCTCAAATATTTGTGACTCCTTTACTGGGGAGGGGAGTTTCTTGGAGTTGGTTACAATTCAATTAGTAATTTTTATTCCTCACTAGCTACAAGGCTATTACTTAGCATAGAGTTGGCATCCTTAGGCCCATCACATGTTCTAATATACTTCAGTAACTAACTCATTGATACCAATTTTGGACAGGGGGCAGCTAGCTTTAACAGAATTTTGAAACATCAAACACTTTTTTTTTTTTAATTGCTACCTTATTAATTTTATAATTCCTTTCTGAAATCTCTCTTACGCCAATGAAATGAAAAGTTATTTTACTGCTATTTTGAAAAAGTAGTTACCACAAACTAAAACAAATCTTTTGTGTTATATCTCACAGATCTACTTTACCGATTCACATAAAAATCGGTACAAAATTAGCCCACTGGCGCATAGAAAGGATTCTAGTTTTGTTAAGAATTTATTATGTACAGAATTTGAATATACATATATATATATATATATATATATATATATATATATATATATATATATATATATATATATATATATTCCAAATAGGTGTCCATTAAAATGATTGGAGTGTGATTATTGTAGTATATCTGAACTTATTTTACTGATCTACTATAAAATCCTTTAAGCTAGTTTGAAAGGTTTCACAAATTTTATACGTCAAATAATTTTAATATTTACTCACATTTTTGCATAAATTCCTGAAAAGTTATAAATCTTTGAACGAGCTGACAAAGTAAAAACTATTTATTTATGATTCTACAAGTTTTTGAAGAAATCAATAGACTGGCTGTCCCATAATCGCATATATAGCTTGTTTTATGTTCGTACATATATTCAACTCAAAACTGCTGTTTTTAAAAACATGGACAAAATTAAGTTTCGTGTTTAATTTGTGTATTTTAAATCAAATCTTTGTTATAGTTTCTATACTATTTGTGTTCGTAACAAAACATGTAACAATTTTTTTCCTGTAAATGGTAGTTTTAATTACCCTTATTACTTTATTGATTAATGAACACGTAACTAATAGTTTTGAGTTATTTTGGACACAATTTAACAATTTATTGAAAGTGAGGAGTAAATATTTGTGCGTGTTTCTATATATAGGCTGTTCATGGCAAAGTGAGCACTTTTGAGGGCCTGGTTACTTTTTCCTTTCAGCCATTTTTTTTATCCTTTAAACAACTTTTTAAATAAATATTTACGTGTACGTAATAAATACAGTGTATATATTCCACCGCACCCGGAAGTGAACGTCTAAGGCTAAAGTAAAGCATACTTATTGGCTATTATTCCAAATGAGAAGGCTTTCAAAAGTGCTCACTTTACCGTGAATGGCCTTATATATATATATATATATATATATATTAGCGTGTGGTCATTTTATTACTGTGGTTGCAAACATAAGTCCTTCGAGTCACAGTTGGCAATGAGAGTATGCAAACATACATTTTTTGGTTGTTAAACTGCTTGAACGCAACACAACACAAGCTCGAACAGTGCTCACCGTGTCATCTTGTCGCCGGGAGCGAGCAATGTTCACGGTAAAGTGAGCACTTTCGAAAGCCTTGCTTAGAATCTACTTTTCTCCCCCATTTTATATCTTTCCGCAGTGTGTTTAAAATTAACATTGCCATGGACCATATCACTTCAAACATGCGTTAGGCAAGTGTAACTAGGAAATAGTTACGAATGTAAATATGTTGCCAACATGCGAATTCTTACACTTATGAGCATAAAACCGAAATTAAATTGTGTTACGTGTCGCTGGTCTGCGCTACTGACCTTGGCGCACCCCGCGCGAGCAGGCAAAAGAGCAGGACAGAGTAGTTAGATGATTTATGGACGCGCGTGATCTCAGTTGCAACGGGAGACGCGGCGGCTTTTCAAAAAGGAACGTTCACAAAGCGTATCTGTTATGCGTATAAGAGGCCCATTCCGCTCCCGACCTTAGGTATCCGGTGTATTTTATACATCTGAATAATTCTCTGGGTTACTGTCCTCGCGTCTCTCAGCTGGACTAGGGGTGCGGCGAACCTTCCAGGTCAAGGCCGACGGCTATAAGAGGCGCGTCGGGCCTCCGAGCCGGCAGTTGTTGACTAGATGAGTTTTAGCGATAGGCCACTAGCGAGAAGAGAAGGGTGCGGCGAGAGAAGTGATCAGCGGGAGGAAAATCTGTGACTGTGAACATCAGAGTAGTGAAGAGTACCAATGCAGACTGGACTATTGTACTGGATGCGCGAGTGAAATGCATTACAAATGATGGCAACAGATAGACTGAATGTGTGTTAATAATGAGTATTTTTAAGTTAATTTACAATAACCAGACATAGAGAAGGGCGTTAATTAGAGTTGAAATAGACATCAAATATTGCGCTCACTGTGAAATAAAGAGTGATAAAGGAGACTGGCTATTTAATGCTGTAAATAATATATGTGTGAAGATACTAAAAATCAATTTTTTTTATAAAGACCTCCATCCCTCACGAACTCAGATACGCCGTACAGACGTCCATGTAACAATGCAATAAATTTACTGTCCACAAATTTAAACGTCGAACTTCTAATACTACGTTAAAGGTGGATTCACAATCTATTTGTAACGTACGCACATACACACGCACTTAAGTTTTCTGTTGGCAGACATTCAAACAAAACCATAACTTTGCGAAACGAGATTATTACTTTGTGATTTGTTTGTGCAGACTTTGTGCAAAATATGGTACAATTTTGAAACGTTGGCCAAATAAAACAAAATTTCGTTTATTGATGACTTTACCTCAATAGTTTCAGATAAAATAATACATTTATTATTATTAAATCGGACACTATGATTGGTTGAAAGTTAAACTCCTATGCTTCTCTTTTCTACGTACGTACGTAAAGTGTGAATATGAATGAGTGCATGTATATAAGCAGTGTTCCATTTTGATTCAGATTTACATACATACTCTACTTGGATGTTGTTAATCCATCTTAAAACTTCCTACCTCGTTGCCAACTTTACAGGCAACACACCAGTCAGTGTATCCGTTGAATTAGACACAGTAACAAACAGTGTTTTTTTTTAAAGGTTGATTTCAAAAGTGCTCACTCCACTGTGCTATTATTCTCGTGTCAGAAACATACATATTTACACAGTAACAAAAATCAAATAATATTGGACCAAAACTTGGCCACTCCCAATGCATTTTCTGAGCCCTGATATAGGCCATCTTCCGTGCAGGAGACTGGACACAGTCGACACTGGAGCATGTGTTGAACAGTCTGATATTCTCCACAGTCACACTTGATGTTGTCGTCCTTAGCGTAGCCCCCATCTTGCCAGATTTACCTTGGATCTGCCCACTCCTGATCTCAGCCTATTCAGAGACTTCCATGTCAGCCATCCCTCGTCATGACCATGTGATCTGGCTTTTTGTGTGTGGTGTGAATGTTGCCTGTGATGCCCAGGTGTGAACACCAGTTCTCCCCATTTCGGAGGAGACGGCTACATGCTGGTGCAGAAGAGTTCACCTCCGTCCAAGCGGCTCGGAGCACGGAGTCGCAGCAGCATGGACATCGAATTTATTTACCTGAACTTCTCCACGGCCGAGCCTGACGGCATGATCTTATGGAGCGACCAGGTAACCTACGTATCAACCATATCAGTGTTAGGATCTGTATGCTTTGCGTTATCCCAACCTGTGTCTTAAGACAAGGATACGCTGATTGGTGCACGTGACCCTTTTGACATCATTGTACTGTCCCAACATCTAATGTCCCAAGTCAGAGCATCCAGAAAACTAAACTTTTGTCCCACGTTGTGTCCGAAGATGATTCAGATACTTTAGTGCCCATTCCTGGAATGTTTACGTTGTAAATTTAAACAATGGGTGTCCAAGGTGGGCTTTCTCAAGACGAACGTGATGGAATGCTGGTTAGTGCTTTCTGTGTTATGTCTGAACTATTTTATTGAGAAGGATGAAACTTTTAAAAACGTAAAGTTCAAAGGAAATTCTTGGATGACAGTTGGCGAACTTATTTAAAATAAAACAGTTTCGGTCTATGTCATAAAGATAAATACATGTTCAAATCACCCCCCCCCCCTCGCAAACATTAAATGAGCAATATCAATATCACTACTCAAAAACAAATAATGTGTCAAATTTACTGTGATCTAGTGTCATATTCTGAAAGCTCACTTTCGGACAACGCATTTTTGGACCATATTCGGACTGCTTCAATGTGACATCACTTGACGCCGAGATTCGAACACGTCCACAGGTACGGCTGATTGTAGTCAGGCCTTCACGCTGCATGTAAACAGTTAACCATCCCTCTTCTTACTCTGTGATGTATCCCACTCTTTGTGGCTGACTTCGTGACAGATTTCGGTAAGGCGCTTTCATAGTATGACGTTCCGTGATACAATCAAATACTTTTTATCCGAATACAGGACACTTGGTAGACATATTGGAAACTAATTTTTATTGGCGAACACTGGGTCACTTTTGTGAAAGTGCATTTGTTTTGAGAATTTTCTTTTATTGTAAAGTCGTGATGGAATATGTGTATAATTATTGGTGCGACATAATTAAATACGGAACATGCACGATAAAGAACAGTAAAGTATAGTAATTCCATATGCTTTATGTTTTCACAAGTTCACCTTAGAATGCGCTAGTGATATTGGTTTCCTAGCTTCAACGTACCAAATAAGCAGTGTCTGGTATTGGATTGTAAATATACTTAATAAGATTCCCGCATAAACAATGCATGTATGTGACGTAGACAGTAACCAAGGGTTAAAGGAGCACCTAAGTTTTGAATGAAGTCTACAAAGTCGCATTTGAATCCCCTCCAACTTTGTTTTTACCTCACTCTTCAGTGGCTTAAGCTCATATTTATGAAGCACAATGAAGTTACGAAGTAATATTCAGAGAAATCCACCGACTGTCATCTTAGAAGTGGGTTGTGTCTGTGCTGATTTTACAAATATTTTTTGGTTGGTCTGCAAACAACTTCCTATCCTTCAATTGTCATGTGTAAGAGAGGGGGCCAAAGTTAGAAAAAAAACAGTAAAGGTAGGCCTTCACTTTCTGCCATTTAATTCCCAAAAAATGAAGCGAAATGTATAGTAACAGAATAGCACTGAATTCAACAAAGATAACATTTACATATATATCACCAGTCTTTCATGTATGGTATGTTCTGGAGCACTCCGATACACAGAAGTGCTCCACTCATCGGATAACTCGCCCTCTGCAGCACTCTCTCTCACTTTCTTGTTCGCCGCCGCACATACACTCGTCCGCCACAGTCTCTCACACCTTTATCAGCCGCCCGTCCTTTTGTTTGAAGTTTCTCAATGCCCTAATTTTCATTCATTTATATTGTAGGTACCCTGGCCCAGAACCTTCTTCACACATCGAGTTACATCGAGGGGGCTGATGACTAGAAGGTTCTTGCACATGCTCTTAAGTCGCCAACTCCTCTGACAAAAAAAAGGGAAGGACCTCATCGGGTCAGGTGTCAATCATCCCGCGACGTAGCAGTGTCCGTGTCCGTCTGGGGTAGAGGTGGGTCGTGGGGAGGCAGCCCCTCCCCCACCTTCTCCGCGCCAAGACTGGCTGTTCGTAACACAGGTTAAACAGCTCCCGGCGCGAGATCCACACGTAACAAACTACACTATTGTTTGTGAAATTGGCAAAACCCAGAAATATTGGCCTGATTGAATTCAAACTCAGAGGATGTGTAGAATAGTGTACCAGCAAAAAATGGTTACGATTGCAGAGAGACGGTATACAAGTAGGCCCAACAGCGACCTCTCGTGTGGAATCGGAAAGGTCCATGTTACACCAAGCTCAGAGAGTGAAGAGCCATCAAACAAAGTAATAACAAGTGCCAGTTCGCCTCGTCGTCGTCAAAAGGCGCCATAAAAGCATGTGAGTTCAAACGGGGCAGAATGATCTGTCTCTGGGAAATGGGTTTGTCATACTGTGACATTTTGGCTCATTCAGGGCATACGACAGTGATGTGTGTGTGAAACCAGTGGGTAGAAGAGTGTCATACGCAGCGACGAGCGGGTACTGGACCACGCAATGTGACCACAGCACGGGATTACCGCCATCTTGTCCGCATAGCCGTAATGGACCATGCAGCCTCGTCTACCATGTTGACTCAACATTGGAGCACTGCAACTGGTGTGGACATGTCTGCATCGACGGTTCGACGCCGTCTGCTGCGGGCTGGATTGGTGGCATGCATGCAATTGTGTCGGCTTCCATTGCCCACAAACAAAAAATCCCTCAGACCGCAATGGGCACATGAATGCCATCGCTGGCATACGGAGTGGCAAAATGTAGTGTTTACAGACGAGTCCCGCTTCAACCTGCCCTAGTGTTGTACGTGTTAAGATGCTACCGTGGTGACCGCAATCTTGTAGCCTGCATTTTGTAGCGATGTAGTGGATAAACGCCAAGTGTTATGGTTTGGGGCGCCATTGGATACAACATGCGATTTCGACTCCTACGCATTGAGGGCAATCTGAACAGCAATCGCTACATCAAGGAGGTTTAATAAGCCCAAGGTACTGCCCCTCCTTCAGGTGACTCCTCATGCCATATTTCAGCAGGAGAATGCCCGGCCACATGTGGCGAGGAATGTGCAAGCCTTCTTCCATGAACTACGGGTACCACAACTTCCTTGGCCTGCATGTTCGCCTCACATGTCGCCCTACGAAAATGTCTGGATATGGTTAGTCGGCGACTTGTTCGTCACGGTCCTCCAGCAACCACTGTAGATGCTTTGTGGACCTTCATACAAACGGTGTGGAAGGAGATTCACTAGGAACATATCCAGGTCCTCTTCGACTGAGTGAGTGAGTGAAGAGATTTGGGCTGCTCTTAACATCCGAAGGTCCTCTTTGATTCCATTCCACGAGGTTTATAAGCTCTCATTGCAGCACATTGGGGCTTCACACCATAATGAATTCTCAAGGACAGAGATCATGTACAGTTCTGTAATCCTAATCAATTGTGAATTGTCATGTACTTAATCTGTGGTATAAAGTTGAGTTCAATCACATGTACCCATCTTTTTGTTGCATCTTTCACAAACATTAGTGTAGTTTGCCAAGTTCAAAGTATCTACAGAAATATTAATTCTATGTGACGTTAATGGTGAAAGCAGTGACAACATTGGTGTACTCTTGTAAGAGTAGTGGGTGGTGTTGAAAATCCCAACGGACGTGAGCAAAAAGTGGTCACCGCGGACAATGTTTTCTGACTTCCTGTTATTCTTTACAATGTGTTGCTGGCTCTAACCTGATCAGTTACACTTCCGTATCTCCCGCTTTTTCTGATGTATTCCGGGAATCATTGGTTACACCCCCTTTCCTTTATACATTGCTCAAGCGTGCAGATATGTGGCACGTTCTCTAGAATATATCCCGTATATCAAGGTGAATGGTGCCATTCCTTTATTTTCATTAAGGTATTTTTTATTGATAAAGTGTTTGTTGGCGCCACTCACATTTTTTAATTTGTGTTACTCGAGACAGTTTTGCATGCTGTATGTGACTGTCACAGTAGCGCTGCGAGTGGTGGTAAGCGGCAGTTACGCAAAGTAATGGCGGACAGTTCGTGTCATTAGTTTTGTGTGCTCAAACATTTTGGTCCTCCGGACCGGATCATAATGGAAAATGAATATTATCTGTATCTGATAAGTGATGTGGTATCCTCAAAATAATACTACTTACAGCAACATGCTGTGTGAGCGGTAAAAATACGTGACTTCGTGTTGCCAAGTGCATTGGCTGCAAGAGCTTGGGATGGTAAAGTAGACTTCTAGTGGATCATAAATTGTGTTTCTGTATATGGTTACGGGTGATTGTTTCTGTGATGCAGGAAGTGCACAAAATTTCACGCAATTTCACAGTTCGCTACTTACAAGATAAAATGGTAGCGGCACAATTACCGGAGTTGCAGCACACAATTTTTTGCTTTCTAGTGAGCAAAGCAGAAGAAGCGCGTGAGATGTATGCAGAGTCGCTTAAAGATGAGTCTAGGTTGGAGGACTTCGAAATAATCTTCCAAAAGGTTATTGACAAACGAAACGAGATATTTGGCAAACTTTTGTGCGTTGTGTGCTAGCTCTCCAGCAGACGACAAAATTGTCATTAATGAGGTAAAGGAACAGTTTGCAGCTTACGAGATTGTTTTTCGCGAACTACGTAAAGTGTATAATAAACTACTTATAAAAAAAAGTGAGTTTAGGTTCCCTGGCGACACTACTCATGAGGTGCAAGCAGCCTTTTTGCCACAGGTGTCGATGTTATCAGCGTTACCACTGCCTGTTTTCAATAGTAACCGTGCAGTATGGAAATTATTCGCGGACTTATTTAATTCCATGGTTGGCCATGTTTCCCACTTAACAAAGGTGCAAAAAACTCATTATTTGTTGGGATGCCTGACAGGTGAGGCACGGGACATAATGAGGAATGTACCGGTCACAGAGAAGAATTATGACGTTATATGGGGTCTGTTGGAGAAAAGGTTTTTAATTGTACTCACTACCGTAACTCTCCATGTGCAGTAAATTCTTCACTTATCCTTGTTGGACAGTCATAGTGAGGGTGCTATCAGCGAATTTGTGGCATGTGTGGAAGAGAACCTGAATGCTCTGAAGGCACAAGAATTCCCAGTTGAAAAGTGGGATTTCTTACTGTTGAATATCCGGTTGGAGAAGTTTCTGAACTGGAAGGCAAAAGCAGCAGAGCAAGTGTAGTTGGCAACTGTTGCAGCACAGAGACCAGCCATTCCCAGAAGATTACAGGCAGTAGGTTATCCGGTTTGACCAAGTGGCGGCCAGTGAATGAGAATGGCCAGCAAACAACAAGCCTCACAAATACTATGCTTGTATCTACTCACGACAAGTCAGACAAGCTGAAGTGTTGTGTGTGTGTGTGTAAGGGATTTCATGCTGTAATTAAAGGTGAGGTATTTCTCGCAAAGTCTGTTGGGGAGTGACGGATGTGTGAGCAAACGCAGAGGTTGTGTTTTAACTGCCTAAGAGGACGTCATGTGGCAGCACAGTTTAATTCCAAGTATCAATGCCAGCTCTGCCAAGGCAGCCACCATACTCCCCTCCATGTAGCAGATAGACACAAACCAAAGACTTCATCCACATGCTCAGATGAGGATGAACCAGAAGCTAGGGACAACAGTGCAGTTGTAATGTGTGCAGCAGAAGGGAGTAAAGTTGACACTCAAATTTCCACTGTTTTGTTAAAGACTGCATTAATACTTGTGAAGGATGGGGCAGGACACTTCAAGGTGGTTCATGCATTGCTATACTGGGTCTCTCAGTCCTCCTTTATCACAGAGGCTTGCATACAAAGACCGAGTCTCAGGCGACATCGGACTGAAGTGAGCATCGCTGGTGTCGGCAACGTTGCAGTTCCAGAAACAAGAGGGGCAGTTTTGTATCAGATTGGTTCTCTTCAGTCGCCAGAGTTTCACATCACCAGCAGAGTTCTTATTCTAAAGAAGACTACCAGAGACATGCTTTCTGTCCCGATTGCAGTTGGATTGGAGGTCTCGAGCATCTCGATGGGCTGCCACCGACTGATCCACAGTTTGCCACACCCATTGCAATAGACATGTTGCTGTCAGAGATAGTGGCAGAGGTCATAACAGGATACAAGATCACTGGACATCCACATGCCTTTCATACCGTGTTTGGATGGGTGTTGGCAGGTAATGCGCCATGTGAACAGTCTGCCCAGCAATCGTCATTGCTGGTATCTACTGATTTGTCCCTTGATGTTGCCCTGAAAATATTCTGGGAAATTGAAATCCTACCTCGGAAAACCTTCATATCTGTTGAAGACCAACAGTGTGAGCAGCACTTCCAGGACATCCACATGCATGACAGTGAGGGCAGGTATGTTTTGAGGCTTCCTTTTGCAGCCACAGATGTCACACTTGGTGATTATTATGGTAGTACACTTAAGCGACTGCATGGACTGGATCGTAGGTTATGTAGGTCACCAGAGTTGCTTCAACAATACAGGCAGTTCATGGACGAGTACGAGAGCGTAGGTCACATGTCACAGATTGGAACATTGACAGTTGGTACCAATGGGAAGGCTGCTGTATCCTTAGCATCATAATTGCACAGTCAGCCAGTATACATCATTCCTCATCATACGATCATCAAGGAGGAAAGTGTGTCAAATAAGGTGTGCATTGTGTTTGATGGCTCCTCGAAGACTAGTGGTGTACTGTGTCTAAATAGTGTGCTCCTGTCGGGGCCTAAGTTGCAAAAGAATGTGAGTGGCATAGTGCCGAACTTCAGGACATCACCAGTTGCTATCACAGCTGTATTATGTAAAATATACCGCTAGGTTAATTGAACCTGTGGATTGGAAGTTCCAGTACATCCTTTGGCGAAACTCTACTGGTGATCCAGTAAGTATTTTTGAACTCAATACAGTGACATATGGCTTAGAATCTTCGCTGTTCCAGGCACTCCGAACAATTCAGCAACTGGCAATTGATGAAGGTGCCAAGTATCACTTGGCTGCTCGCACCTTATTACATGATGTATTCGTGTATGACATTGTGACTGGGGCAGAGACTGTTTCTGAAGCACTTGAACTGAAGGCTCAGTTAGGGGCATTGCTGGGAGCAGGTGGTTTCCAGCTACACAAGTGGTGTTATAGCAGTGTGGTAAACAACACTGACCCAAGTGAAGGTGCTATAAATTTTGAAAGCACAAGCTCAGTGAAGGTGATAGGAATACACTGGGACCTGGTAAATTCTCATTTATGATACGAGGTAAAAGTGCCAGTGGTACCGACTACCAAACATGGTATCCTATCCCTGAATGCACGGCTGTACGATCCATGTGGCTGGCTAGCCCCTGTGGTGACTGCAAGTAAGATAATGCTCCACAGGTGCTGTGGATCAGAGGCCTCGGTTGGGATGAGCTGGTAGGAGGGGATGTGTTAAGTGATTGGGAGACCTTCAAGACTGCATTACCCTTGTTATCTCTGGTGAGAGTACAAAGACTCTTTCCAGTATGCGAATCCCAGGTTCAATTTCATGGGTTTTGTGATGCAAGTGAATAGGTCTATGCAGCAGTTATGTATGCTCGGTGTGAGAGAGTAAATGGAGAAGTCACTGTTCACTCAGTGATTATAAAATCAAGGATATATGCTGTTCACGGTAAAGTGAGCACTTTTGAAAGCCCTCTCATTTGGAATAAAAGTCAATCAATACATTTTATTTTAGTCTTGGACGTTTACTTTCCGATGCAGTGGAATATATACACACTGTTTATTACTTACATGGGAGTATTTATTTAAAAACATTGTTAGAGGATAAAAAATGGCCAAAAGGAAAAAGTAACTAGGGCCTCAAAAGTGCTCATTTTACCGTGAACAGCTTATAGCTCCTTTAAAAACTGTGTCAATTCGTAAACTTGAGCTCTGTGCAGCACACCTGTTAAGCTAGCTGTGACAAAATGCCTTGGAACTCTTCCAACCTAAGATCATGGATACAGTATTGCATGCTTGGACAGATTCGACAGTTGTGTTAACAGATTAAGAATGTCGCCACACAGGTTGCAAACTCTTGTAGCCAACAGAGTTGCAGTAATTCAGTCAGTAGTGCCTCCAAGTGCATGGACTCATGTTCCCCCGGAGTGTAACCCAGCGGACGCAACTTCACGTGGATGTCTGCCTGACCAGTTGCTGGGCCAGTCTAATTGGTTCTCGGATCCTGACTGGTTGCTGCAGCAAGCAGAACACTGGCCATCACACCATGTTCAAGACCCAGGTGAAGTACCAGGGCTGAAGCACTCATCAGCTGCAGTGTTGGTTGCACGGCAGGAAACCCACATCCCAGAAGTCCAGCTGGGTCTCCTTCAGAATTGCTCATCTCTATGGAAACTGCAGTGTGTTACGGCATGGGTTCTGCGGGTAAAGGCAGCCTTTTAGAGACGGACACTTTCATGCGAGTCAGGTTTTACGTTGGAAGAGCGGAGAAATTCCTTGGTCGTGTGGGTTAAAATTGTTCAGTCATTCTACTTCAAGGATGAGTTCAATGCTATCAAACAGGGTGAAACATGTAGAAAGCACATCCAGGCACTAGCATCGTTTATTGACTTGCAAGTAATTGTCAAGGGGTTGGCAGGTTGCAGAATGCGGTGTTACCTTAAACAGCTACACTTCGCATCCTGTTACCACGTCAGAGTAAACTTTCAGAGCTAATTGTGCTTCACTATCATGTTTGCCACTTACACGCTGGACCACAAACAACACTGTATCTCACTCGTAGATATTATTGGATCATCTCAGCACGATCACTCATTCGCAAGATGGTCCATAACTGTGTTGACTGCTTTAGAGCCAAACCTCGATCAGTAAATCCTGTGATGTCTGTGTTGCCAAAGGTTAGGTTGAGTCAGGTGAGTGCCTTCCATTCAGTTGGGACTGACTTTGGTGACCCATTTTGTGCTATGCCAGCCGTGACTTGCAAGAGGACTGCATTTAAGGTGTATGTATATGTGTTTGTTTGCTTGTCCACCAAGGCAGTGCACATTGGAATGGTGACAAATCTGTCAACGGCAACATTTCTAGTAGCTCTGAAGCGTTTTGTTTCCATCAGAGGCTTGCCATCGGACATATACTCTGACAATGGCCCCAACATGGTGGGGACAAGCAATTATTTGAAAGAGGTTCACCAAGAACTGTTTCAAGGTGCGAACAAGCAGTAGATAGCAGACAATGCGACTGAACAAGGATTCAAATTACATTTCAAGCCCACTGCCAGCCCTCACTTTGGCGGTATCTGGGAGGCCGCTATAAAAAGTTAAGCATCGCATGAAGCGAGTTGTAGGCAATCAGCTATTGACGTACGAAGAGTTAGCAACACTTCTGGCTCAAATATCTGCAGTACTCAACTCATGACTTCTGTGCCCATTGTCAGCTAGTCCAGACGAGTTTGATGTACTCACCCCAGGACACTTCCGTATTGGGGAACCCCTTGTTACTGTACCAGACCACGATCTACTGGAGTTGCCTCTTAATCGACTAAATAGGTGACAAATGTTTACTCAGCTTCATCAGAGAATTTGGAAACGATGGAGTCTGTAGTATCTCCACACCCTTCAGCAGAGAGCAAAGTGGACCAAACCCACTCCAAATGTCAGTGTAGATCACCTGGTCCTTTTGAAGGATCCTACACTGCCGCCACTGAAGTGGAAAATGACACGAGTGGCTGCAGTACATCCAAGCCCTGATGGTGTGGTTCGAGTGGTTTCACTTCGGACACCTCAAGGGGAGCTTACTCGGCCTGTAACCAGGATTTGTCCTTTGCCAGTGGAGTAGAACAGTAGCTGAAGAACCCTAGTGATAAATTAAATGTTGTTTTGTGTTGTATATGTATACACTTTCAGTGGTAGTCTTCTTACAATTAGAAAACACTTATTTTTGATGGGCGGAATGTTGGCGCCACTCACATTTTTTAATTTGTGTTACTTGAGACAGTTTTGCATACTGTATGTGATTGTCACACTAGCGCTGCGAGTGGTGGTAAACGGCAGTTACGCGAAGTAATGGCGGACGGTTCGTGTCATTAGTTTTGTGTGCTCAAACAGTGTTTATTACAGTGAAAGAGACAACAAAGTGAAATGAAAACAAAATAAAAAGACCCTGTACTGTGACAACATTTCAGAAAAACAAAATGCTCTTCTGCCAAAGTGAATTTAGCGGGGGAAAAAAAAACTCAAAAAAATCGTTTGAAAATACAAGAAATTAATGACAATTGGAGGGGAAATTTCTAAAATCCCTAAATTGGAGTAGATAACAAAAAATAAGACTAGGAGCGAGACACAACACAAGGGCCAGAAATAGAATGTGTTAAGAAACAAGTAAAGGAAATTAAAGACAGAAAAAAAGGGGCGGTACGATGAGGTGAGGGGCAAGGTGGTGGTAGACTGAAAAAAGAAAGTGTGAACCAAAAGAAAGTGTGAACCAAAAGGACGTAAGGACGGAAGGGGGATCGTGTACGATGTTTGGCAAGGTTCTGCGACAACTTGAAACTCTAGGTGTGTATATGTGTGATACGACAAAAGGAAACCTGACCATGCGGAGAACGAAGAGACCTCACACCTCACGTGTGAGGTCATGTCTCACAGTTCTGTGAGGGGTAGCGCTGGCCTGGCGGCCAGGGCGCTCGCCACGCACCACGGTGATCCGGGTTCGAATGCCGGCGAGTTCACTTCCGGATCCTCTCACGTGGGAATCTCGTGCTGGACGACGCCGCTTGCCGAGGGGGGGGGGGGTCCCCGTTTCCCCCGCCCGCCCTTGTATTACAGCGCCGCTCCAACCTAGGGTCTCGTTTCATGCAATGTCCAGGCATGACGGGCACCTGTGGGTCCCAGCTTGGAAGCCCGTCATTTGGAAGGGGCAACATTTATTTATTTATTTACAGTTCTGCGGCATTGTGGCAATAAGAGGTGTGTTCGTGTGGTTTTGCTATTCTGCTAGTTTAGTGCTATTTTTGCTAGTTCCCGTTTATGTTACCGGGAGCATTTTTTGTACGCTGGTCGGGCAGCGGCAGCAGTTGCTATTTCTGCTCTTGTTCGCCGAGGTACAGCAGAAATATCAAAACGAGCAAGGTGGAAAAATAAAATTGCCGCCAAAATAAAATTACAAACGTCGAAGTGTCTCGAGAGCGAATATTGCGAATAGTAATTTGCTTTTGCACAGATTGACAAAGAGAATCTGTTCGGGTATCCTGTAAGAAGTACAGAGGGAAACAAAAATAACTAAAGCACATTTATCCTCGAAAGTAAGTTATCTTGAGTAGCCAAAATTTTTAACACTTGTAAATTACACAGAGACAATAATGATTGTAAACACTTTTTTAATAAAATTTAGTTTATTTATTTTTGACGTGTTAAATTTTCTGCTGTTCGTCGTTCGTGTCATCCTGCCGAGAGTAACTGCTGTTTTTGCTACTTTGCTACTAGTGAAAAATATCACTTGCTCTCGGATAGTAGAAAAAGCATACTACGCGAACAAACCTAAGGTCTCATCCACGGCCGTAAAATACAGGTCTGGACACTAGCTTAAAAAGTTGACGCCCTTATTGACCCATTTAGTTTCATAAACCCAGCTATCGAAGTAGTGTTGTTGACAGGGCTAGCATATGGAGGGGAACTGCAATTTTTTTCCTTAAAATGGGAAAGACATTCATATCTCTATGACGTTATCGCTATACCAGCAATACTAACAACACTAGTTCGCTTGCAGCGCTCTGTGGCTACTGCGTGAACTAAATCGGTAAATAAGGGGGTCAATTCGCTGACATTGTAAGATAGGCGACTGCATAGAATAAATAAAGTGTATACCAGAGTTGCAACAGCAATCTTATTGAGCGGTCGCTAATTTTTTTTCTGCCCTCTCCACGCATACCAACTTAGTCGGCACAACTACTGCATCACTTCGAATTACGAAGTTCGCGCTACTGTGTACTTACAGCGCTCCTGGCGGATATACCTAGAACTTCTTAAAACTGCAGTAAAAATATTATTATAATCACACGTACCGTTCAATATCTTTAGGAAATTTGAACACTTGTGGACCACCTTCAACATTGGAATAAAATGAATAATGTGTGGTATCAGAAGATTACAATGTTCTGCCAAGAATTGCAACGCGTTTCAGAAATTCAAACGCTTTCGTCATCAACAACAAAATGGCCAGGCAACATAGTAAAAATTAAGAGGCAAAAATCTTATTTGTGTAAATCTACGAGAACGCAGTTCAACAACTACGAAACAATTTGAACTTGCTTTAATGGGTATCAAAATATTTCACTATAATGATGGTATGCGTGGAAAGGGCCTGAAAAAAATAAGCGGCCTGTTGTTCACTATCCTGTGAACACCCCCTGGGTGAGTGAGTGTCCAGACCTGACTTCTACGGCCGTGGTCTCATCCTTAGCTATAGAGCGTCTCACTCTTAGATTGCAGTGTGCGGTGTATGGACATTCACTCTCACTTTCCAATACATGGTTTCTGTCGTTAACTCTGGCCTTGTTCCTGCGTGCACTGTTGCCTGATGTGTTATCTTTATCCAGCTTTAAAATGCCATTTTCCTAGCGTGCGCGCCGTACAATCACAATGATAGGGTCTCTCACAGGCTTGAGTTTCAAAGGAGCCGCTTAGCTTTGCGTCTCAGGATTGGATTCCTTTAAGTGTTGGCAAGGAGGAAAACAGATAAAAATTATCTTAATCAGGCCGTTTCCTTCGCGCCCGCTTGTTTCTCAGCTCGGCAGTTACGTCACAAAGCTGAAGCAATCTGGCAACAGTGAGCGCCATAAGCACTGTACTGCAATCTAAGCGTGATACGGACTGTGTGTGGGTGTGTGTGCAGGGTGGAGACTTCGTGGGAGTGGGCGTGGAGCAGGAGCTGGTGAAGCTGGCCTGGTCTCGGCGCGGCTTGCCTGGCGTGGTGCTGCTGTCCGAGGCCGGCGCAGTATCTGACGGCGCGTGGCACGCCCTGGCTCTAGCCTTCACCTCCTCCGGCGTCTCTCTCTGGCTGGACCGCCGCCTCGCGCACTCCTCCCAGCAGCCGGGGCCCGAGCACGCGCCGCCTGCCACCGATGGCCTCTTCTACCTCGGTAAGCCACACACAACTACCATCTCTAGTCCGTTCACGCCTTACCACTTCCCCGAAGCTCTGCTAAAGTTATACACTATCGACCAAAAAGTAATTGGGCACCTGTCCACAATGTTTGCTCGGTGGTTGTCACCCTGTTAGAATCTCTTAGTGCCACCTCTTGTGGCTATAACAACAGCCACCCTGTCTGGCATGCTCTCTACGAGTGATTGCAGGACATCCACGGGGATTCGTCGCCGTTCCTCTTGCAACCATTCCATGAGTTGAGCAATGGATTTTGGCCGCGCCTGACGAGCCCTCGCCCGGCGATCCAATTCGTCCCAAATATATACTATAGGGTTGAGGGCGGACCAGTCCAATCGTTGAACATTGTTGTCGGCGTACCACTGCATAGTAGCCCTTGAAACATAGCACTTGGCAATGTCATCCTGGAAGTAACACGGGTCCATTCTGTAAAAACGCCACAATGTTGGGAGCGTTTCATTATACAGAGTGTTACAATAGGCCTCTGTGTTCATGGTACCACGGACAAACACCAGCGGTCCTACGCCGAAGGCCGTGAAACACAAGTCCACTGACATACTGCATTACCTATCTTCACGGATGCCCAATTACTTTTTGGTAGATAGTGTACTTCCATGATATTCTTCAAAAGTGCTCAGTTTACCATGAACAGCTTATAAGAGTAATCACTGAACTGAAAGGTGACATAATCACACTAAATATATGACAAAATAGGATGAAAAGAAATTGTGTGATTTGGATGATGGAGATGGAAGTAACCAATTTATGGCATTATTGGGGGTTGATATGAGAACCCCAGTTTTGAAATAAACTTTCCGAGTAGGACTGGAATGACTAGAGAACGAACCTCCCTTGAGGAAGGATGAAGTCTGAGGTTGTGAGGAACGGGACTTCTCGTTTATGGACTGTGTTTCTCGTGGAAGCCATGCGACCTTGTAAAATCTGCAAAGTCTAGTGTGGTTAGAGAAGCGATGTTGTGCTATCAGTATATCCCCTTGGGATTGGTTCTGGGGGTTGATGGACTGTAGGTCAGGCCCAGCATCGGCCGGCCAATAGCACAGCCTGCTGCTTACTGGCGAGGAGCAGGAAACAAAGGGGAAAATCTCCGGAAAAGATTTGTCTCAAAGCCGAATTTTGGCACGCTTGTAGAATCGAACATGCGCAGTAACTAAGGGTTCCTGTTTCACTATGAAATGACAGGAGAATAAATGCCTGGCCGGATCCTAACCTTGCTGAGAGCCACAAGGCTTAACTAATGCGGGGTTGACGATGAGAAGCGACTCGGGTTGTAGGGACTCGCCGATATACTACCAGCGAGTTGAACTAGCCACTTGCCGACAACACTACAACGTTACAGTAAACTCATTGAGACAGCAACAGTGGTTAACAGCTGTAAATACGGGCTCGGAACCAAGCTATAGCATAAACACGGCAGCCCGTCGCCAGTTCAGTGATTTGAGCCAAGTCTGTCGGGCTGCAAACTAGATTTGCAAACCCATTCGACGAGTTATGGCAACCTCAGTTCTTGGCCTCGTGACAGCACGGCCTTCCAGGGGCATATGAGAGATCGGTGGTTCGCGAAAAGAATACATGTGTGGCTGTACTTCAAAACGACATTTGTGATTGGATAGTTTTAATCGTCGTGTGCCTTAGGTGTCTGCCTGCGAATCATAGACAACAACCGGAGTAACGTAACTCTGGTTGGCCCAGTCAGGTTAGGAAAATGTCTTCTCACGAAGACCCGCTGCCATCATTCCAAGGGTGGATACGCATGTGCACGCAGAATTTTGAAGTATAGCGTGTGTGTATATACTGTTGCAAAAAACAGGTGCCCCTCACAATACCGTATCGAAACCTAATCACTCCAGATCATGTGCTTCACTTGAAAAACGTGCAAGAGAAGCATATGTGCCAGAGTCATGCAAAACTGCTCATCACTTACAAAACTATCATTGTAGGGCCTCGGTAAATAGTGCATAATTATCTAGACTCTTCATTATACAGTACCATAGTAACAAACAGACAGATATAATATAATGTCAAAGATACACTTTAAAGTAGTGGGAGAACGGTTTTGAAATTTTGTTTGCCCGAATATATTTACGAATCGCAACAAAAGAAAGGAAAGCCTCCCATTTAAAAATAATCCAGACAACTGGTTTACTTATTATGTCAGTTTCGAAACTGTATAACTATGTCGTGGCTTGCATTTTTCGTTGGGTCACTAGGACAGTCCATGAATCGAAGTGCATAATGTGTCTGCCGTTGGGTGGTGGGTAGTCTGGGATGCTCAGCACCCTGACACAATACTACTTTCGCTACACTCACACGATGTAATCAAACGTGCTCCTATCTGTACCACCATTAGTAATATTCTGTTCACTGTTCCAGTACACGTGGAGGGCGTTTTTCCTGTGTTGAATTGACACGTACCAAGTGTATAGGCTGTTCACCGTAAAGTGAGCACGTTTGAGGCCATAGTTACTTTTAGCCATATTTTATATTTTAACCCTATAAATAAATAAATATTGTCATGTTAGTAATAAACACAGTATGTATATTCCACCATTACTATATTTTACCATTACTATGTGTAAAATACAGTTGGGTTGTTTTTAATAAAATTCATAAGTCTGAACTCCACGCCACAAGACCATGACGTATGGCATCGATATCATCCACTGTGCAACCTCACCACAAGACCATGACGTATGGCATCGATATCATCCACTGCGCAACCACACCACAAGACCATGACCTATGGCATCGATATCATCCACTGTGCAACCACACCACAAGACCATGACGTATGGCATCGATATCATTCACTGTGCAACCACGCCACAAGACCATGATGTATGGCATCGATATCATCCACTGTGCAACCACGCTGTCTGTCAAGCCACGGCACTTAGCCCAACCACCTTGCATTTTTGCTGGGCACATCAAATTTTTGCTATATGATGTCAGTCGACACATCAGACCAGAATTATTTTCCTCTGCGCAAAGTAAGAACTCAAACACTAAAAATAAAAGTCCAGATATTCTTTCCTCAGTAATATATGAGCATTTGTTGGCGATACAAAAGAACTGATTTTGCATCATTTAAATGTCTAGTTGAGTGGAAGTGTGGTAGCATATCTGCGATAATGCCGAGGTGTAAATCTGTCACAAAGCCGTTCAACCTGGGTGAAATGGCGTATGACCTACCTGCTCTAAATACTGATACCAAAGTGCTGCCATGCTATTGTTGTCGAATGTACAAACCATCTTTGAATTGAAAATTTATCTTAATCATTGCTCGATACATGATTAATCACTTGTTAATGGTGACAATTTACCATGGAGAAATCCTGTGAAAACTTGTAGCATTTCATCCTTGAAGCTATCACCGAGCTCATAACAAGCTTCATCTAAGAGTAAATGACGTATAGCTATTTGCATGAATTCGCATAGGCAATTCCTGTGAGCATAGGTGTAACAAATGCTGTTGGAAATACCTGTGACCTCAGTTATAGGCTCTTATCGTTAGACTGCACTTTTGAAAGCCCTGCTGAACATCTGCTTGTATACACATTGTGTATTCTTAATCCACATGTAAAATTTAAATTGCCATAGATCTGATCACTTTATTCATGCGTCGCTCAAGTAAAACTGTGAAATCATTAGAAAAGTAAATATTTTACAAATTTACTGATTCTTATGCTTAATGCAGTAAAAAAAAAAAAAGATAGTTTCAAGATTTACGAATGTTTGTCCAATACTTTTAACTTAACGTAGAGACATGGAACTCTTTTCTCGCCATCTTTACCAACTTTACTGGACGCATACTAAGCACTGTGTCCGTTAAAATAAAAGTAGATAGGGAGAGTGACATTTTTCAGAGGTTGATTTCAAAAGTGCTCAATTAAGAGTGGGATAGACAACCGCATCTTTTGTAAAATAGTTGTTTGCGCGAATACGTGTATCTCGGTAAATAAATGTTCTGCAAATACGCCTTTTTGTCTGAAAAGATTTAAAAAAACAATTATTTATTCACCTATTTTTTTTTCACTTGGCATATTAAGTGTGTTCTTGGAGAAAAAAAATCGTGGGAATGGTTAAATATCGTTTGCCTATGCATTTTCCTTAAGTGGCAAGAGAAAAGTACAAAGATACGGGCGTAGTTTAATCTGTGGTCTTTCATCGCGTGTAATAAAACCCCACTGTTACAGATCTAGTTTGCACAGTACAGCGTCACGACGGAAACACTGCACGCCTTGCGCGTAGGAGCGATGAGGCGCTAGGCGTGCGTGTTAGTGTCGCCCGTATCGCTCCCTCGCTTCTTGACCTTGAACGCGGGGGTCCATCCCACTCGGCGGATTCCCTCCCGCCATCTTGTTGTATCACTTTTTCGCCTGAGCTTGTATTTCAGAAGGTTTATTGAAATTTCCTGCACGACATATCCTAAATAACAGCTACCCAAACTTTATCGAACTCCCACAGCTTCGCTACATTTATTAATTCGTAGCTGGTAACTGTCGAGGGGAAATGCGAGATTATTTCTTGCGAACGATTACAAGGGCGGCATTTACAGAGTATGGCAAAAATTCCACAAATCCAAGATGGCGGGTGGGAATCTGTCTTAACCGTGTAACAGCGTATACTGCAAACCACTGCCTGTGATAGTGTCACACTGATCCCTTGAGATAGGCCACACGTTCACCACACAAGCCACTCGGTTTGCCTACCTACAAAATGTCGGATACCACCCTTGTGGGTGGCTGTTTTCTCGCAAAGGGTGCGGGTAAAAGTGTCACGAGACTACATTTTTATTTTGGGTATTGGAAAGCCACAGATACAGAATATATAAATAAATATATACCTTCAGATATACGGTGCCCTTTATGATATGTTGCAGCCTTACAATACAATATAAAATTCATTTTCGTCGTCTTGCAAATAGTAGCTGAGTTGGCCGCTTGTGTGGGCCGCCAAACTGTGTGCAGAGTTCCAGCAGAAAACTTTTTATTAAAAACCCGTCCAGCGTGTTTGAGCGAGATCGCTTACGAATAGCATCTAAGAAACGTCACGCGTCTGCATACGTTTTTCAGTTCCTCCATTTCTCTCTAAAGCATGTTTTTGTGATAGTGAAAATGGCTCAAAGGGGCGTTTTCACGGTCAATTTTAGGTATGAACATTCCGGTAACGAAAAAATTAAAAAAGGAATAGGGACTTGCATCGAACCTTTATTTTTTTTATTATTATTACGTCATAGAATGGTAGGGTCTCCGCTGAAAGTCTCGTAGAGGTGCGTTATGGACGGCAAGACTGCACGCCAGTTCAGTGCTTTGCACGTAGAGGCGACGAGAGAGCTGATGCTCATGCCTCGGTCGCCCCTAGCGCTCCCACGCCTTTAGGTATCGGACGTGCGAAATTCCTTCAACCGGGCGGCCACCTTAAAATCAATCATGAAATTTGCCACCGTTTCACCCGGACACTGTTCCCACCGCGTGAAAGCTGGAGTGCTGCAGTACTAAAGGCTGTTCACGATAAAGTGAGCACTTTCGAAATCAACCTTGGAAAAGAGTCCCTACTCCTACCTGCATATATTTTAACGGGCTCAATGTGTCCCAGTAAATTCCAGTTAAGTTGGTAACGATGGAAGGGAAAGTAGTTCCATATATTAACGTTGAAAAAAAAAAATGTGCTATGCAACCATTTACGATAACTTAAATTATTTCTCTCGCTTTCTCTGTTATTTAATGTATCAAAGTTTAAAAATGAGTAGATTTGTATAATATTTACTTTTCTAATAATTTCACAGTTTCACTTGACCGAAGCATTAATAAAGCTGTCAGGCCCATGGCAATGTTAATTTGACGTAATGCGGAAGAACACACAACGTGTATACAAGTAGATCTTAAGGTCGAAGTAAAGCAACTGCCTATGGAGCATTGCACCCGACTATACAAAGTGAAGAACTCGTATAAAAAAGTAGTACAGACGCCATGAATAATGCCAGAAAAGTGTGATTCATGTTGTATATGAAAGACGAGTGTATATATTTCGCAACATTATCATAAAATATTTTACTAAAATACACTTTTAATGTTAAAAAAATCCATTAAATTGTCTGTATTTTAACAAAATTTTAAGCGCATTTCCATTCTGGATGCTTCAGTAAGCAGAATTTGTAAGAAAATCTTCGTCATGGAATATAGTCACAAATATTTACTTTGATTCTATGTAAGAAAATAGTAATAATAATTTAGAAAATAATTTATAATTGATTTTATGTGCGTCCATTTGTCACAAACATTTATGGCTGAAACTGACATAAATGAAGTTCATTCCAAAATTGATATGATACGTTAACATAAGTAAATGTAACGATCTTTCTTGAAGAAGATTTTCTTGTAAATTCTGCTTTCCGAAGCATCCAAAAGGGAAATGCGCTTAAATTTTGTTAAAAATCCTAACTTTATCAATCGGTTAATTTTTTTACATTTAAAAAGTATATTTTAGTGAAATAGTTTGTAATGTTGCAAAATATATACATTCTTCTTTCATATAATACAGCATAAATCACACTTTTCTGATAATTTTTGTGTTGTCTGTACTGTTCCACGAGTTCTTCACATTGTACAGTCGGGTGCAGTGCTCCACAGGCAGTTGCTTTACTTCGACCTTAAGCAGGGCTTTCGAAAGTGCTCAGTTGACCGTGAACAGCCTATAGTGTGTGTGTGTGTTGGCGATGTTCCAGGAGGATTCCCGGAGCAGCAGTCGCTGGAGAAGGAGACGCGCGGACACTTTGCCTCTCGGTTCGTCGGCTGCATCAAAGAGCTCTCGTGGAGCCGAGACAGCGTGATCTCAGACTTCTCTCGCTACAGCGGCGAAAACATCGGCAGTTGTGATCTTTACTAACCGCAAACATTTCTCCAGTTATTTGTGTTTGGAATTAAAAAAAAAAAAGTAAATTGCATCGTTTGTTGTGGATGAAATCGTAGTGAGATTGTCATGTTTTGAAAATATCACTTTGCCTGGTTTACACGAAAGTAATCTGCGATAGAATGTGTTTTTTTTTTTTTACATGGCGCACCAACGTCTTTATATTTATTAACTTGCCATCGCAACTAGTTTCTCAAAGTGCGTACCAAAATTGTTGGCACGTTATGATTTAAATAATAATCCCCTACACCAGGGCTGTCCAACTTGGAAGGGTTCGTGGGCCACAACTCAAATTCTAGCAAAGTCGTGGGCCTACCATAGGTTTGGCAAATTTCTTATATTGTACCAAGATAACAAGGTATTAAATTAGGCTAGGCCGCTAGGCTACAGTTAAAAAAAAAACAACAAATTTTTATTGAATATTATTATTGAAAACTATGTTTAATTGTTTAATTATTGAGAAATCAAAGTGGATAAATATTTACGTATCAAATAAAATCAATAATACGTTAAGTAAAATTTTAGTTCATTGTGAATATTGTGGCCGTTCAGCTGCACCAACGAACGACCGTATGTCCACATCTAGCTGTGTAGCTTTTTCTTGTAAAATTAATGTTTATATTGTTTATATGTTTATTAAGTTTGTAAAACCATCGCGGGCCGTACAAAACGGCCTGCGGGCCGCCAGTTGGACATCCCTGCCCTACACCTTGTTTCCTTACGAAATATTCCCTACGTTCATTATTCTTTGACTGAGAACGAAATTTAACAATATTATATTATTGACTGATAGTCACAGAGAGGACGTAGGTCCTCTCTGTGACTATCCGGTTTAGCTGTCGTTAAATGAGAAGCAGCTATCTAAATAATTTTAATAATAATAATCTTTGTCATGTACAAAATAAATAACGATTTTTTTTTGTTTACAAAGTTAAGGCTTTAACGTCAAAAATTTCAACAGAACGCTGGACAGATCACTAACGACTACTGTGGCAAAATAATTCCAATGCCACTGAATGGGAGATATATATTATTGCTTACATAGCTTAAATAAGATGTAGGTTGTAATATAAAAATTAGTTTTAAAAGAGTTTTATTGAGAATGAAATAGTGAATCTCAGTACTAGGGCCTATGTGTGAGTCAGTAACAATAGTAAAGGAGTAGCTTCAAAACATGACAATAAACTTTTATTCACTGTTACGTTTGATAAAACTTTCATCACGTTAAATGTTATGTTTTAATCTATATTTACTAGTACAAATATATTGTTGCGTGAGAATGTTCAAAATGTTATAACAATTAAATTCTTAGAAATGTATTATTCTTAGCAAACCTCAATATTTCCGGTCAGTAAAAATCCATTCCTTACATATGGAATAAAAAACAAAATACAGCAGATCACTGCCATATGAACTATATAATATTAGGTAAGAGCAGTGGTGGGTTTTGTATTCCAGTTGCATACGTAGACCATTTATCCAAGAGCATACAGGCAACTACTTACATTTTAGTAACTAACATGTTTGTAAACATTTTCTTGGTGAAATTTTAAATTTGGTGACTGAATCATTTTAATCTTCAGTGCATCTGGTAATGGTAATGTTAGAAACGACTTAGTAAGTTCAGCAGATTGCGTAAAATTTTGTTACCATTTATTAACAAGCAAAACAAAACAAAAAAAAAAATATCGGTAAATTTCATTGTGAGCTCTGGCAACAGAATAGGAAAAAACCTAGATTGCAAACCCAGTCTGGTCTGGCAGGTGCTTTTCTCAGCAGAGTGCCCCACCGCAATTTTTTAAATATATTTTGTGGAATTTGTCTGTCTCGATTTACTTTTATAATTTATTCCTATACGCAATGCATTGCATACGTGCGTCACGTTGAACGTGGCTAGTCCTCAGCATTTAAAAAATGCCCATATATCGTGATCGTTTGCTGACTATATGCGCATTGCCACCGAGTGTAAAACATGACATAGATTATTTGTAGCTACTGGTCATGAAGTGAAGTGTTTTGTGTGGGTAAAAGGGCAATGGCTGGACGATATCCTTGCGCCATTTGGACAGGCTCTCGAGGGAGTTTCATTCTGACTATCTCACTTCTGTCGTTTTAATTACGGTGAGCAAAATTCCAATGTTTCATTTTCATCAGTTCTTGTTACGAAATAATAACTCAAAACTGTCCACTTTTTGGCTAAATTTTCATTAATTCATACTTTTAATAGGGTATTGTTTTGGTTTAGTTTCACAAATTCACACTTTGAAGCACACAGAAATATGCTTATTGTGTAGTAAACTATCTCGATGAAGACGAAGTATTATGTACGACCAGATATCATTTGTAGAAGAAAAAAAAAAGTAAATGTTAACTAGTGTGTTTTAGTTGAGACCAATCGAGATGGAAGTGTAAGTTCTTCAAGCTGCCCGTGACAATAGCCATCAGTTCAGATGCTATGCCTCCACTTCACGAGTGAATAAAGTTATAGTAAACTGAGTAACTTTGGCAAAAACTAACGCAAAATAATTCAGTTAAGATGAGTTTTGTTTCTGCAATGTAGAAAAGACGACGCTGGAAATAAATATCTAGGTGAGCATGTGTTACACATCAATATACTTTTAAAAATTCCAGGTCAAAAAATTGCTTCTTGTGACCTAGCAATAGCCTTTAACTGACCTGACGGCATTTCATTGAAAATAATTTATATTTGTGCAAATAAAAATCGGCTCTCGTGCCAGTAGTAGTGTGCGAAGCTTTAAATTTTAATAATAATTTATACCTTCATTCAAATCATTTTAAAATTAAATCCAACTGAAATTGATTAAGAAACGAAATTTATAACTATTTTAAAATTCCATTGATTCTAGTAAAATACATATGCTTTATTGGGATGGCCCGTCTTAAGTTATTAAGCAGGATCTATAACATGATTACAAGTTTAAATTTTCTTTTTTTCAGCAGTTTTAACGAGATTGTAAAACATATACATTCGCAAGGACAAGTTTTTTTTTTCCTCAGCGTGTTGAATCTATTTATATTAGACCGATTTGAACTGTGCGTCTTTGGCAATTTGTTTATACTCTGTATTTCCCTTTGAAATAGTGATAAAACCGTGTAAAAGTTCCAGGTTTTGCATCAGAAAAGCCTAATTCTCTCCAAGAAAGATGGTCTCGAATCATTTTAAAAGTGCTGTGAATTATTCTTCTCTCTATTCGGCTTCTAATATTCGTTGCTGCACAGAATCATACTTCGGGTTACGTATTTACAAATTCCACAAACTTCATCCTGATCTGATCGCCACATGGAAGTTTACCTTATTTTCCAAATTACCGGTAACTAAGTCTACATAAATAGCCAGTGATAAATATGTCTACTATACCTTATTACATGAACATTAGGCAATTACTGTTGTAGTTTGAGATGTTATCGTCGCACAGTACTACTCATGTATCATTACTTATAATCATAGTTTACAAACACATTACTTGTTTTTACGCTTTCAGTTCACTATGTTAATGCTGGTTCCTGCTACCGAACTTGAAATATTTTTTTAATATCGCACTTATTAATTTATTATGTCTTTGTAGCTGTGTGATATTATATAAACAGCAACATTTTATGTGATCTTCAGTGTGGTGTACCTAGAATTAACTAGATTAACTGCTGTAAAGTTTTTTCGCTTAAAATAATTTCTGTCGGGAATCTTGCATATTGCTGCAGCTTCTGTGTCAATTGTTTGCAAAATGTAAAATGATAGAAGCCGGTGTGTTGGTTTGTAATTTTTAGAGCCCATGCTTGTATGTTGTACATGTGCATGATTGTATGTAATTTTCTATAGGCGAAGTTAGTATGCTGAAAGCAAAGCTTAGTTAGTTTTGGCGTCTTTTCAAGCCCAATATATATTTTAACTAAATGATCATCCAATAGTTATTTAACTAGAAAATTATTTAATATGAAATTTTTTTCCAATTTTTGGATGAACCGTAAAAGGGAATAATTAATTTGTTAATGTGCAACACTTAAATCATTTCATGCACTTTGACTCATGTTGAAATTTTTTTATTAGAACACATTAATTGGCCATGCATGGTGTTATACTGCTTCCTTTTATTTTGAAATGAAGAAAAGTGAGTGTGGATTACGAGGTCAGAATTGTAATGGATATTTATAAATAAGCAGACAGTAGAAATATTAACCTAACAAATTACATGGTTTTAATAGAGACGATATATATATATTTAAAACATAATGTACGTTACTGTTTTGTAAAATTGTTTATTTAGGCATGTGTGATCAATGGCAAACAGTTTAAATTGGATATTTTGTTTGTTATTATTAATATAATGATTAAATTATTCTGTGAAAACTGTGTGTGCTCATTTTTATATATGCATAAGGAATCTACCTAATCAAAGCAGTGGTAGCTCAGCCAGTTGGTGAACTCGAACAAAGAAACTACAGGGCGATTAAAAAGTCTCCTTGCGTAGGAATGTTATTATTTGTACCATCAAAGTCACCATTCAATTAATATATAGATGGTTCCTGTGTTCTAGGTAACGTGACGCGTGCAACGCCTCATTTCTGATGCTTTTGCTCAGATCCCTGTTCAAACATTGCACGAGATGCAAGTTGAATGGGTACAACGCATTAGCATGCTCATTCGCAACGACAGGGGGCATGTTGGTCATTATTTGTAATGGCATCCTAAAGCGGTATTTACAATAGAGCGATGCGATGCGACGCGTCGAGTACGTTGTACGAGCGACGAAAACTGGTTTTGAAGCTCGTCGCCAGCGTCGGGGAATAAGAAGAATATAAATTCTGCACTTCATAATAAATAAACGGGCGAGAAGCTGAGATAAATAACAATGAAAATATTCACAACAAACGCTTTCCAGAAATACTAATTGGAGTGCAAATTTATAACAATTTTAACTACCTTTAGTAAAACAAAAGTGTGTTTTCTTTATCGATGCCTGAAGAGACGTTCATGTTCTACATCATTTCGAATATACACTATCTACCAAAAAGTAATTAGGCACCTGTCCACAATGTTTACTCGGCGATTGTCATCCCGTTAGAATCTCGTAGGGCCACCTCTTGCAGCTATAACAGCAGCCACCCTGTCTGGCATGCTCTCTACGAGTGTTTGCAGGACATCCACGGGGATTCGTCGCCATTCCTCTTGCAACCATTCCATGAGCTGGACAATGGATTTTGGCCGCGCCCGACAAGCCCTCACCCAGCGATCCAATTCGTCCCAAACATGTTCTATGGGGTTGAGGTCGGGGCTCTGGACGGGCCAGTCCAATCGGCGAACATTGTTGTCGGCATACCACTGCATAGTAGCCCTTGCAACATGGCACCTGGCATTGTCATCCTGGAAGTAACACGGGTCCATTCCGTAAAAACGCCACAATGTTGGGAGTATTTCATTATCCAGAATGTTACAATATGCCTCTGTCCATGCTACCTTGGACAAACACCAGCGGTCCTACGTCGAAAGCCGTGAAGTGTATATCACTACAAATAACAATTTTATTAACTAAGTGGCAAATAAATACACCGTATTTCGTCCGCTTTTAGCATTTCATTGCAAGCTTCCTTGCAGGATAACAGATGGCAGCATGGTCTGTGCCGCCGACGGCCGACGTAAGAACATCGCTCTATATAACGCTCGTCGAGGGGCGCTGGAGGAGAGCGTCGGACGCGCCGCATCGCATCGCGACGCTCTATTGATGAATTACACATTTGGTTAACCCCTATGTATGGTGACTTTTGAATCACCTGTACATTCCCAGTTCCATCTTCGTACATGGCGACGCCTCAAGCCAGACGACCGGATGCTGGAGAACAGACACAGTCGACGCTGCACTCCCAATAGCACGCTCACGAGCAATGATGGCGCACCCTCTGATCAGGATGTTGACAACGCCGATGCCCAGCGACGTCTCACCTTCGCGAAACACGTAGCGAGTCAGCCATCCAGTTGACAAAATATTTCTGGCACTGCTCTAGTAAGGTGCTTAGCTTATGCTCACAAAAACCTTTAGGTTTTTCACATTTTTTAAATTAAACCTTTGAAAAATCACCCCACGAATGACGTGTTTGGTTGTTTCCTAAATATGCCATGATTCACAAGTGTTTCTATACTTTATATCTTATTTTTGGTTCAATTAAAATTTATTTATATTTATTTACTAAAGATAAGTAGTAGGAAATAGATGAAGCTGGCATTAGGGGATGAGGGACCGCATTATCGGAGCCATACGCAGCCATCTTGAAGTTCCCTTTTTCCCCCTTAAAATTACCGTTTTTCCCCTCAAAAAGCACATATTCTCTTTATTGAAAAAACGATCCATTGAAAGCTTTTGAGAGGCTTGTCAGGAAGACTGTATATCCGTGACCTTAGATTACCTTGAAAACAGAAACTCGAGGGGAAAAGAATGAATAAATTCAGAAGTCAGTGAGCATATTAGGTTACTGATTACTACTGCCATATTGGATGTAGGTGAGCGTGACATTGATCCCGTGAACTTGAACTTACAACATTCTAAACTATTTACTATAAAATTAGTATTTAAAAAATTTAGTTTAAAAGTTAAAAATTAAAATTTTAAATGTTCGGGCTTAGAGGTGACAAGGGCCTGGAACTGGCAAGCTGCCGTGATACATCACCCAACCGTCATGTCGGACTCAGGTGACATTGTCCTTGACCCATGACATTGACCCTATAACCGTTACCTTGGACGACCTTGAAATCAAAAATTTGAGAAAAAATTGTAAAAATTGAATAGATTCATAAAAGTCGGCAAGCAATTACATTACTTACTACTTCCACAATCTTGGAGCCAGGTGACCCTGACCTGGTGACCTTCGACCTTGAAATAAATCAATAAAAAATCCAAGAAAATTACGAAAATTATAAAAAAATATAAAAAAAACTTAATGAAACACTTTTTTTTTTCCATTAATATTTCCATCAATCTTTCACAATCAGCTCCACAATCATAATCTTTCCATCAATCTTTCACAATCAGCTCCACAATCATAATCTTTCCATCAATCTTACGCAATCACCTCCACAATATTTCAATCTTTCCATCAAATGGGACACATGTTGGGCTATTACAATAGTGTATGGCAACCTTCGTTATGCTCGCGCTATTCGTTCAAGGTAATTAGTTTTTATTTGCAAGTTAATGTATGTTCAAGACATTTTCTGACTCCCCTGGCCGCCTCTAACTACCAGTAGGAGGGGGGAAGGCATTGCTGTCTGCCCCTCTCCAGTATTCCTGTGCCCCTGAATTCTCCCCAATTCTCCCCTTACTGAATACTATCCGGAATCGAAATAACGTCCCCCCCCCCCACACTTTTTTCCTCAGATTTTTTTAGAGTATTTGGCTGCACCTGGCACTACTGTTAATTTCGATCATCTTTAAACTGCATGCCGATTTGAATTTAAGAAGCACCATAGTATATAAGAAGCACAATAGTATATAAAAATTATCAAGATGGTCTTTCGCGGCTTTTGATCTGGACTGTGCCTTGCGTTGTAATAAAAAATTCTTCGTTGCATAATTGTTATATTCGCATCTACTTAGCATAGGTGTGCAAAACTTTGGTAAATTTTTTCTGCTGTTAAACACTGAAGACTTGAACTTATATATTATTAAGTCTGCGATAGTATTCCTCCCTTTTCCCGTTGAAAAAGAACCTACGTCAATTTACACAATTGCGGCAAACTATGTTAAGTAGGAAATGCAGCATCATCTCCTGTTCCATGCTAGCTCAAAAAGGCACGGAGGGAGGGGAGGGGGAGAAAGAGAAAGAATGGGACGATTTACTTTAGGGTTCTAATCACGATTTCTCTCCTGATAATTAACTGTTATTGTCGTATGACGACGCAAAACGCACTCCAAAAATAATGTGTACAATTAAAAACACACATAAGGCGGATTCACAACTTCATGACCTACGTACGCACGCGTGTGTATATATATATATATATATATATATATATATATATATATATATGAAGTTTTATGTTGGAAGACGTTAAAATCGTATTGTGCAGGACTTTTTCACGTCCCCCGGTTTTATGCTGGATAGCTTGGCAGGGGAAGGCTCACAGACTTAACCTAACTGAAATTGACACCCATGCATTGCCCGGGATTCGAACCCAGAGCCTCCCGCCCCTCAGATCAGTGGCGCACCAACCGACTGCGCCACGGGAGGTCGGCGGTAGACGTTAAAACAAAAACGTAACTTTTCTAAGCGATATTATTTTGTGTTTTTGCGAGTATTGCGAAAATATATGGTACTTTTACAAGACGCCCGAAGGGCGTATCTGAATTCGTGAGGGATGGAGGACTTAATAAAAAAAAAACTAAATTAGATTTTAATTTATTCACGCAGCTATTATTTACAGCATTAATCTATCTGTCCCCAATATTACTCTTTTTATTTCTCAATGAGCGCAGGATTTATGTCTATTTCAACTCTAACGTCTTTCTTAATGTTTCTGTTTCGTTATAGTCAACTAACTCACTCATCATTAGCACACATTCAGTATGTCTTTTGCCATAATTTTTGTAGTGTCTTTCACTTACGCATCCAGTCCAATAGTCCAGCCTACCAGTCACACTATTCGCTGCGCCGATGCTCGCAGTTGCAGACTTCTTACCCGCTAGTCACTTCTCTCGCCAATCGTTTCTCTTCTCGCTCGTCGTCTATCGCCAAAACTCCAGCCACTCATCAACTTCTGGCTTAGAGGCCTGACTATCTGAAAGGATCAACGCACCTCAAGTCACGCTGAGGGAAACGATGTCGGCAACCCAGAGCATTCTTAATATAAACTCAGATATTCAATAAGACCAAGGTCAGGAGGTCAGGAGCGCGCGGTGGTATGCTTTGTGTAATGCTGGACTTACAATACAACCGATGAGGTCTTCCCGACAGTCAGACACGACGTTACAGTCCGACCATTGACGCCACCAAAATTAGTCAATGTTTACAATACCCCGACAGTTCCCTTCCGACAAGTGTTTCATGGCTTTAGACAAAATCTTAGAATGGTCAGTAACTTGCTATAGAATGCGAAGAAATCACAGATCATTCTACACTATTTTGATTTGATAAGTAGTAGGGGCGGGCGGGTTTCACTTCACCTGGGATCAATTGGGATTAATAGATGGATTATCGATTTGATTGAATGGATTATCCCTATCCAATCAAAAATTGACAGGGTTAATCAAAAGGGGTTATATTTATTGAAAGGGTTAAATGTATTGAAACGGTTAAATTTTTTCTTGATTTTGTTGTATATCTTTCTTTCTTTCCTTTTATGGGTAGCAGGAGATTTGTAGCAGTGTGGTGTCGTGGAGGCGACTGACCAGAGTGGTGGGTTGCAATGTGTCATATAGGTGTTGAGTGGAGTGCAAGAGTGAGCTCAGTGTATTTTTAAAATTGTTTTTTGGGTTTGGAGTGGAATATTGATCATAGACAATATATAGGCAATTTTTACGAAAAATATAGTCACACACTAGCAAAAATCAGTGTGTTTAAACGATTTCTACATATGAATAAATAACATGAGAGAGAGAAGTATAACTACCTGGTCTCATAAAGAAACAAGTGCAATTACATGACTCTCCAGTATACAATTAAATGTAACATGATTTTACTACCCCAAATTTTATGTTAGAAATATAATTTACACAATACAGGAGTATAACGTACGAACACAATTACGTGAGTGTGCAGTATGGAATTAACAATCTACAGCAAAATGCCCCTATAAATTAAACAAACTCAATAAGATATATATGACGCCTCTTGCACATACCTTACATGTCCGTCTGCCTGTGAAACTGGCGCAGAGGAACTTTAGAAATATAATCCACATTTAAAAAGAAATTAATTGATTAACATGCATAATGAAATTGCACCTCTCCTGCCCAACTGCAAGGTTGCTGAATAAATACTGATAGTATATGATTTGCGGAGACTTATAAGCACGATTAGATACATGGAGCATGGCCAACGTCTGTCCACCTTGTAGGTCAGTCAGTGAATGAGTGGATCATATTATGTGCACCTGCTTGTATACGTGTAGTACAGTCGGCATCTTAAAGGCAACTTAGTTGCAATCACAGAAAAACTCTGAATACGACCTATGATTTAAAACAGACATATTAGCATATGCCAATTTCTAATAAGTTAAATATATAATGATCTACAAGAAAGTAATTAACAATATAACATCTTAGCCTAAATGATTTGTTCCAAAATAATCAACCTGCGTCGAAGTGTAGGCCTAATCCCACATCACTTTATATACAATGGAAGAAATACACAACATCCTCGAAGAGGAAATTGTTTTAAAAATAAACGGGCGTACTACAAATTTTTTTAAAGAAGTTTTCGATTATGTTTTCTGAGTTTGTATAAAGAATTACTGTGTGTTTTTTTTGCAACCAGGCAGCATCGTATTGATTCTTCAGCTGCAGCAGTTGTAAGCTTGTTAATGTGAAGGAACAATATTTTTTAATTTCAAAGTTTGTTGAACATTCCCAGTTCAAGGATAGTGGAGACACATTGTGGTGTGATGGGCAGGGCTCATTCTACTTGGCCCTGAAAAGGTCTTTGTGTGTAACTTTTGTTAAATTTCTTAGAGTTCCTGGCCAACAGCACAGTAAAGTTTTCTCGAGATACCCAAGTCTATTCCTTACTTCCATTTAAAAATTAATTCCGACATTTTAGTTCCTCTCCAGCATTTTTGTAAGTTCTCTCTTCAGAGTGTGTTTGGTTTATTACATTTTAATTGAAATGTTAGTTTTAATGTAAAATTTTTTCTCCCTTTTCAACTTTGATTTATTTTTTACTTCATTGAAAAAGTGAGCAAATAAACAAATAAGTTGTTACCTGGCTTTGAATTCAAAGCAACACTGATACTCACAAACTCTTAATGATTAACAAAAAAAATTTGGTTTAGTAATAAACACAATATATTAAATAATGACATGGGGGAATTTTTCAAACTGATAAGTAAGTCACAGCATTTAATTTATATATATATATATATATATATATATATATTATATATATATATATATAAATGTTTATTTAAAATTCTTTTCTTTAAAAAAAATCCATCCTTAAGATCTAAAATATTTACAACTAGTTTACAACATACATCTACACATACAATGAAAGTCATCTTTCAATGACAATATTTTTATACAGATATATACAAAAATATTTTTTCACATACTTTAAAAGAATTATCTTACAACTAAATTACCAAACATTTTTACAAAAAAAAAAGAAATTCCATCAATCACATTTTTAACAACATTCATCTTGCATACTAAAAGACAGTTCATCAATAACATTTTACAATTTAAACTTCCAAACATTTCATCATAATTATTTACATCTGGATGCTACCACTACAACTACTATTACTAGAACTACTGTTACTACAACTACTGTTACTACAACTATTACTATTGCTACACTACTGTTACAACTACTACTGTTACAAAAGTGTTTGACATATATTAAAATATTAAAAAAATATTTACAAAAAATTAATAACAAAATATTTACAAATATAATACATAGTTGTGTTCTTTTCCTATATATTTACAGTAACGTCACATTCGGGTGGTGTGTTTGTAGATGCTAAATGAGAAGTGTTCATGTATTGTGTCAAATACAGTTAATTCTCACTCACACATACTGATGATAGGGTCTAACACACTCTCACACGCACAAAGTTTCCTGTAGATGATGATTAGTCACACTGTGACTTTCTTATTATTTTGTAAAATGTATTCTTGATACAAATAGGCCTTACAGAAAGGCAAACAGGAAACAGCAGCATTGAATGGTGATGCAATACATGTTGTGGACAGCAATAGTTAGCTGTGAAGTTGGTCATGGAACAGGAGGTGCATGTGGTGGTGGCAGATGGACATCATTGGCGGTGTGGTGCTGGCAGGTTTATAAATTTATTGTGGTGCTGAAACTATTATATGGAGGAAAATAGAAAAAAAAAATTACTCTGTTATTCTCTAGAGCCCCAAGGTAAGGTTGATATTCCATCTGCCTCAATGTACTGCTTATCCATATCTGACAACACTACCTTTGTTACATGTTTGGTGTAGACGTCATGAGTGTGCAAACGGAACTGCTATTGGGTCCCCAATACCCTTATGCAATTTTCGAGACAATCTCAGTAATCCTCGTACCGGAGTGATTACAAAACATTGGGTTTTACACCCTTCGCCTTATGAATACATTACTCATTCGCAACAACATATGTGTAAAGTTTAGGATGTAAACCCACAAAGTGTGTGATTATGTGCCTAGCATTTTCATCTTTCATCACCCTGGTATGACCTTTGTTCTCGCGAGGGAATTCTTGTGGATTATCGAACGCATAGTTGGATGTATCAAACCATGCCTTTAAATCCGGGGTAATTACTTTAGATGTCCCCACACACAACAGCATAGATTAGGGAATTGGTGTCACAATAGAGGAGGTGCAAAGCTGGCAGAAGAAATTTTGTACACGTGTACTGACAGTGAAATTCATAATGGGTTGATTTTGAAAGATCGAGAATGGCAACACCAGTGTACAAAGGTTTGTTGAACACAACAGAACTCTTTGACATCTCGATAAGAACCAATTTTTCATGGATAATCTGCCATGCCTGGAATGTCGGACGTTCTATCAGCTCTGCAGCCCCATAGATCGTGTCATACCTCGAAACGACTCCTATGTCTCTTTCCCAGCGGACATTCTGCAAGGTTTTTCCATAAACTGAATTATTCATCAACTTGATAAACTATTTTTCGAATTCGTTCACAGCCTGGGCACGTTTCTCAATGTTAAACTCGATGTATGGAGCCAACCAAGCCTTCTGCTCAAAGCGCAAAACGTGATGAACAGAGTCAAGTTTGGCCCCATACATCAAGTACTGCCTCAGTGTTTCCCCATGTATAACACATTTCTTCCACGGCCCAACTGTTAAAAAAAGTTTCTCATGCAAGCCGTTCGGGGGTACACTATTTTCTGGGGCCAAAGGCAGACCAGATAGTTTATCACGACACTCCTCTGGAAAAGACAGATCAACTTCCACGAAAAAATCAAGTGTCCCAGTCATCCACCGTGTTTGAAAAAAACCCATGAAGAGAACACATCAACCTCAATTGAACGCATACAATGCGGCTTGGGCATGAGCGCAATCCTCACTGCTAGTGCCTTCACCTCTCATCACATTATGAAATGCATCCTTTGGTGGGAGTGACTTGCGCATCAGACTGTCTGGCAACTTGAGAAAGTCATAAGGTAAAACTCCCTTCCATTTTGCCAATTCGAATTGGGTGTTGTCTGGAAACTTCGAGCGGGTCATATTCAATTGTGCAGGTAGTAAATTGCCTGCCAAAGTTTCCAGCTCATGAATTGGAATAAATCAATAAATCTTAACTTGAAATATGCACCTTTCCATTGCAATCAGTCCCATTGAGAATCTGTTGTGTGATACATTTGTATTTCTCTAGGGTCAAACCAATCACTTGAATTTTTCCATGATTTTCAATTACTACAGTTCCATTGTGTAACGTTACATGATGTTCAGCCAAGGGCTTAATAAGAAAGTGAGTACCATAAATCTGCAGGTTATGGAAAACAGTGACAAGTTGTCTTTCGGGCAGTCTGAAATTTAAGTTGCACTTGTTATGTGCACGGCCTCTGATTTCGCACATCTGATCGTCATGGTCGACCACAATATCATCTGTCTCAATCTTTTCTCTACAAATGTGGCAACTTTTCTGAGCCGCCAACTTAGCTTCATCAAAAGGGGTTTTTTTTTGGCTTCATCGGAACAATCACGCTGTAAATTCCTGCAACCCACTTTGTAGATTCAACTAATTGATACATACAATCCTCACCTACAAACTTGTAATACTGAAATAAAGCCGTATTGTATGAGAAGACCAACAAAATGCTACAAGCATATGGAATACGTTGGTTGATGGTAGTTGTAATACTTGTTTCATCATTAGGCAAGCAAGTGTACATGAGTTTCAGGCAACTTTCAACATCGCAATAGGCCACGAAACCCAATCTCTGCTATTTGCTGTAATCTTTAAATTCCAAGCACTTATCATTCTCAGTGGGGAAAGTACTGTGAACAGCCTTTCTTTTTTTTGCTGGAAAAGAATACTGTGACTTGTGAGTTTTTCCTCAGTTTGGAAACACTGAAGACAACGCTCACAAACAAATGTTATGTTTTCTTCTTATTTAGCTGACTACCAACCTGCAGTGACAAATTTCTAATGCATACAAAATACAAATGAGTAGCATTTCCACTTGCGCGAATCGCCAAAATATTTACATGTTTGTAATAGCGCACAGGAGAAATACGCATGGGTACTACAATCCCACCCTTTTCGCAAGTGTTGTCAATTCTATTGCTATCCTTGTCTACCACACAATATACATTGATAGAAATAGAATTGTTCTCCTCAAATTTACGAATATCCTGTATGACTACAGGTGCCGAGAGATCTTCGATATTCAAAACCTGGTGAGGTTTTGGATATGAAGTAATTTTGTGTGGCAGGAAATAAAGATGCTATCACGACATAGTAGAAACACAGTCCCTCTGGGCAGTCTACATCGATACAAGCAAGACAATTAGCAATAAACTTTGGCAGTTTAGTGTGCGCAGCACCAACAATGAGTGGCCGATATTGGCTTACATGTACATCCATGTATGTCAATATTTGGAGACTCCAGCCAGATCCATGCACACTAAACTCCTCAAGTCTGTTTGTGAGATAAGGAATGATATCATCATCATAGATTAAACCCACTTAGGATGAATGTAGGACAAGGAGTGCTTTACTTTGTAAATAAAAAACTCTGTAGCACCTTCCTCCACCTTACCCACTACAGAAACTGCTAATCTAACTGATAGGGGTGGAGCCATTATTAAGGTTAATAAAGGAACTTTACACACCTGGAAAAATCGAGAAAAATCCACGTCAGATTCTAATAGATCATTACGTATTTCTGCACAATTTAGTCTTCCTGTAAATGCTTTAGCCAATAGCTAGTGTGCCAGGTCTGGCAAAGGCTCCACTGAGGCTTGGGAGCCGGAAAAGCAATTATTTTCTGGCTCCTTTGGCGAAATATCTCTCACCGACTCGAAAGTCGGTTGTGAAACAGCTGAAGCACTCTCCAAATCACAAGCATCTTCCATGTCTGATAGAAATAAGTCGTCATTCAAAAGATCAACCTTATCATTGTTGGGGGAAGTGGACACATTTTGACCTTTGGATGTAAATGATCTCTCTGTAAGAGAATCCGTGCTCGAATCACTTCAGTAGAGATCATCCTCCAAGAGATAAACTTGTGTCCGCTTAGGCGAAGGAACACTGTCTCGACAGCTTGTTTGTCTTTCCGTCTGCGATTCCGAATCGGAATCGCTAATGTAAAGATCTTCAAACAAGATGTCAACACTGGATAGCTGATGCTCTCCCATTTTACCAACTAAAATTAATCTTTAGTTTCCCCGATATAAATGTTACAACAAGCCAACATATAAATAATGATGTTTTCAGTTTTATATATATAACTGAAAACATAATTTTATTAATAACATCCTAGATAAAAGGGCAAAATAATTTTATTTTATTTTAAATTTTATGTATGTTGGGGAAAGACAGGAGTAAGAGCTGTAAGTAAAAAGGCAGAGAGTTCAAAATACTTTAAAATGTGGATGAGAGGCAGGTAGCGAGCAGCCGAGGAGAACCAAAACACAATCGGGGAATAGACGGGGTAAGGTCTAGCCCACCTGACAGACTGTGTGAGGGTGATCAGTGTAAGATGCAAGCGTGGAACAATCCAGGCTGATCAGTGAGCAAAGCTGGCTAGACGAGATAATTGGAAAAATAGTTCAGTAACCTATAGCTAGCGCCTGCATGCACCACCATCCGGCCATTCTCCCCCTCCAGTGCCTGCTAGGCAACCCCCACCCGCTCGACATTATCCCTTTCTCCTCCAACAACTCATCACGTAGATGCTGCAGCCATCTCTGTGATTAACCAGGGAGGGGAAAGGGAGAAAGTTGGCATTTCCCCTCCAGCCCATCTCTCCACCAACTTTCAGTCTGCAGCCTGTCTCCAGTATAGAATTGACTGCTCTTTGCGACCTGACTTGCTCTTATCTGTCTTTCAAAAGATTTACTTTTTGGTCCAGTGCATGCAGTTTTCATTTAGAATATAACAGTGAAATTTAAACTCATCCTATTGCATTTCAGTTTAAGCCTAGTTTAAATTTTACATTTTAAAATGCTCTTTTTTTATTTTTAAAAATTCTTACACCATCAAAATCATTTATGAATATACATTGTAAAAATTTATAAATATTACACAGTGGAATTTTTTTTTTAAATATCACTCCATAAAAAATAATTTATGCTGTAAAAATTAGTTTACACTGTAAAATAACGATCTTCATTTTTAAAATATCAAGGGAGCAACACACTGGATAATAAAAATAATAGTAATCCCAATTAAACAAAAACTATTGAAACTAAACATTTTAAAGATAAAAAATTGTAGAACTCAATTTTTAAAATGAAATGTCTTAAAATTAACTTCAATAGCCAATCCACCCCATCACATACACAAAAAAAAATTTCATTCATTATAAATACTCAAGGCTCATATAACCATCATCACATACATCATCTCCAGTCAACTCATTCTGAACAAGCTTGGGAGCTGAGATTATTCATGTTCCCCATCATGATTCGCATGAGAAGCATAGTTCTATCTTGTTTTAACCATTTCAAAGTTAATAGATCATACACAAAAAATCACTCCCTTAAATATTTTTCTTGAAAACTATGTAAAACTAACTAAATTTAAAACTAAATTGCATCACCTTTCCTCTGCACACACACACTCTCTCTCTATCTCTCTCTCTCTCTCTTGGAGACAAATTAATTACTTTTCACTCAAATGTCTCTGTGGAGAAAATGTTTTTCTTACCAAAACCACTTCACTTTTAATAAGGTATAGGTTAAATAAACATATGAAAAGGATTCATTTTACATCATATTAATTGGCAAAATATATATAAACCCAAACTGTTTCAAAGAATCATTTTAACAATGAGCAAGTATAATTTTCTTAAAAACATTACAACTAACATTTCCATGCTAAATAAACACAAGTGATTTCACAAAATATTTTCAAGAGACAAAATATAAACCCATAAAGAAATACAGAATATCACACAAATTACAAAATTATTTCAAAAATACAGGTAGATTCAAAACATTATGTATAACAATTACACCTTGCTCTGAAACAACTACAGAGTAACACAAGACATTTAAAACTAGCAAAATATATACATCTTTTCTTTAAAAACAATTTTTTTTTAAACTGTTAGCAACTTCTGTGAACAAAGTTTTCATGCCTTTTTCTTAATATAGTATCCAGATCCCCTTCTTGGCCTCTGCTTTCAAGGAGTGAGTGTTTCTTATGCCCTGGTTTTAATTTGTCTGTTTGCACACGAATATATTTACAAGTAGGGACATGTCAACCAATGCTTTCAACCAAATCAGGATATGATTCAACATAATGAGAGTACACATCTTCAACACTAGATGGAAGAGGTGTGTTTGCAGTCATTTTAAACACTGGACATTTCTTGTTGTCACTGCACTGTATGAGTTCGTGACTCTTTTCGTTTCCTAGAAGAAAATAAATTACTTTAAAATGGAAAATATTGTTGCAAGAATCCGTAAATTCTCGCAAAAGCCAGTTGCACCATAGGGCATAATTTATATTGGACTTTCTTTGTTTGACACTGATGTAATGATCTGCAGGATGAAAATACGTCATCCTGCTTCTATGAATTCCAATACTCGACTAAGAAGAATTAGCAAGGAACAATGTATGCATATTGATACATCTATTGTCTCTCTAAATTTGTAAGTGGAAATGTGTTTTAGGGCTAAATTTATTTTTTGCTAATTTTATTGCTCAATGCACATAACATTGTGATGAATCACATCCAGTATGAGACGTGTAACCAAACTTTTTTTCACTATAATGATATAAATAATGAAGATTATTATCACATTCTTCGAAATACTGATAGGGCAAAACAGTGTCTGTATTATAAAGAAGATGTTTCAAACATTTTTCATCCTCACAATATGAAGTTACTACGTGCTTGCCCTTAAACTTATGCTTATGATCTACTTTGTGTGGTCTGTACTGGTTTACAGGACATTCAGAACTGTTACAGTTAGTTAAAGTACAATCATAACTATTTGGTGTACTATGTGCTGTAAAAGCTTGACAGAAATACCTACACTTGAAAGGAATGTCTGACATATACATTTCCTTTACAACAAAATGTGAATATGCTATGCTATAAGTTATAGAATACAAATCTTTATTAATAAATGCATGCTTGCAAATTGGTGAGAACATTATTCTGAATTAGCCACTTCACACGCAAATATATTACACATGGGCAGAAAAAACTAATTGTGATTGTTCGAAAATAAATTGTGGATGGGACACAGGTCTCCTTCCAACAAATGGTGATTCCCTGGTGAGGTCTGGTGAGTTGGTATGTGATTACTCTTTCCCTGTTCCTCTTCAATTTCCTCGTTAAGACTGGCAATCATCAAATCTTCTAATGTTGTTGGCAAGTCACTGTTGGGGCGAAAATATCTCATAGCACAATAGTTGCATACTATTCTTTCACCAAAGCAAATGCCAAGACTGTTGTCGAAAGTGTAGCACCAATGTTCTATATAATTACGGACATGAACTTGCAGAATATCATCATATGGTTTAAAGAACACTCTTCTGTATCCAATTTGCAGAATCTCGTATATGTCTATAGAGTCGAAGATTCTAGACATGACTGACGATTTTATACTGAATGCTCTCCTTTATATAGTCTGCCAGATGTTCTTGCTTTGAAAAATGTTGCATTGCTGCATGCCACAGGGAGAAGTTAATTCTTGGTCACTGATGTACGTATAATGTTGCTTGTTGCATTGTTCTGTCCAAACTGTAGTAAGATAACAGCAACTACACTCCTTCTGCATAATGTCTTTGATTTTCTTGTAGGGCTTGCATTTGATGACGTAAGACCTTTGAGCTTCAAATTCTAGTTTAGTCTTTGTTACAAGGTAGTTTGCTGTCACAATGTAAATTATATAAAGTAAAATAATTTCGCCCATAATATACGTCGAAAACTTTAAATGTTTCTGTTGGACTGATTAACTAGAAACACCAATGTTCATCTCCGTTGCACATCTGTATCTGTAGTGGACTATATTCATCTTCAATTCTAAACCATACTCGCCTGAATCCTGGAGTAACACTGGCATACTGAAGTGATGAGTTGAACCTCTCCATCGTAACTGAAGCTCTGGGGTACAATTCTCTCTTATTATATACTTATATGTTCTTCCAGTATGTGGTAAAATTAGTTCTTCAATTATAATGTTGTTAGATCAAATCTACAGACACAAACAATGCTTTTCCAAACCTCACAGTCCCACATTCCACATGGTGCTCATAGAAGTGCGCTACTGCCTTGTATTTGCATGATGTGTTCCTTATTATTAGATGTTTCAGTCCATAAAGTGAGGATGTCATAAAATTCTCTAATCAATTTATATTTTATTTGATGAAAACCTGGTTCATTGGTTATATCTGCACTGCGATTTTTAAAACACAGGTCCCAAGAAGAACTAGGCAGTTTGCTGTCAGGCAGCATATTAAAAACAGGACGGTCTTTTTCACTATCACACAGCACTTGTTTTGTATAGAGGCTTTCTCCTAAACTTTTTGCGAAATTCCAATGTTCATCTCTGTTACACATCTGTGTTTGAAAGTATACATTGCCTAGAGACTGGAATCATACCCTCTTGTGTCCTCGAAAAATAGTGGAATTTGACACATCTTCTCTGGGTCGAATTTCTCCATTTTTTCGAAATCTTACGCTACCTGGAACAAAACATTTATTCGAAAAGTTAATCTCTCTGTCTCTCTCTCTCTCTCCCTACACATAGATAGGATGTTGGTACAAATATTCTCTTAAAGCTTCACTTTTACATTGTGAGCAGAATTTTTGTCCTCACAGTGATTAGTAGTATAGAGATTGATAATTGAATTAATGCTCGAACAGTTGTGGTATCTTGTGATATTTATTACATCTGCATTGGTTAAAGTTTTTAAAATCTACTTCTGTGTTTTTACCAACCACGTATATATTATAGTCTTCGAGTAATGCATCATTTACATATTGAAAACATTTTTTGTAAGCTATGTCACCAGACTCTCATATCAGGTTATGTATCTCATAAGTATGTTCCCTAAAGATAATTTTAACTCAAGGTTTTAAACTGTGTCAAGGTCTGGAAGATTTAAATCATAATACTTTAGAGTCATTAAAATTGGTTGCATATGAAATAGCAACCTCTTTAATTACAAAGGAATTGTCTTGGTAGTTTTCGAAACCCTGAGTGTAGTCTCTCTCTCTCTCATATAAATTTTATAAGATGACAGTGCTCGCCTCGGAATCTACTTCATCGAATCCTAAATCGTCCATTACAATATCTGGAATGATTCTAGCTTCAGGTAGCTGTCCCAGCCTGCGCGACATACAATCCCTCCACATATGTTGCAAGTTCCCATCATTAGCAAAGGCAGGCATGCCGTAAGGACAGTCATCACATGGCAAATAGGATACGATAACCTCATCAGCTTCTAAATGTTCAGCTAGGAATGGATACACTAGTTTTATTTAATGACCCACAAAATAAATTATAAATTCTTTCTGCAACACTTGCAGTTGGGAACACGCAAAACTCAATAAGGTTTTCACCTTCCCACAAGCTAAAATAGCATTGAACATTACAATGCATTCAGAGTCACAATTGTCACAGCAGTGACCTTGATGCATTGTACCTGTTGCAATCTGATGCAAAGATGAAATCCCCTTTAGATTGTGCATTGATGATGAGCTAAATGTAGTGAAGTTGTAGTAGATATCTGGCATCGTTCTTGGTGTGGACGCTTGTCATTGTTATAGACGGTTGATGTCGTTCTCAGTGTGGACGCATGTCATTTTTGTAGATGTCTGCTGTTGCAACGGATGCCTGTCGTCCTTCACAATGTCAGTGCTTCCCATTGATGTAGATGCCTGCTCTTGCAATAGACACCTGGCGTCGTTCTCTGTGCTACTGCAATGTACACGCACACCTTCGATGTGCACTGGATATTTGATGAGTTAAGACTGAGAAAAAAATTAATTTATACCTCCTTATATACTGTAAGGATTCAAAATCGCAGCCACATTCCCGTAAATTTACAAAAATTTGGGTCTTTTAGTAAAAAAAAAGTAACAATAATGTTGAAAATCGCTATGTTCCGACAACAAAAAACATGACTTCTGCCTTTTTGCATACTGTTTCGTTAAACCTAATATAAATTAAAATATATACATTTATGTTAGGTGGAATACATTTTGCTGTTGGAAAGTTTTGAGTTAGACATAAAGAGAGGGATTGTGTTTGTTGAGCAGTCACCACACTCGCTTTCCCAGGTGGTTCACACCATAAAATTATTTTTTCGCAACATGTGGAAATCATGTTAGATATTGCCATTGATACAAAGGTTTTATCTGAGACCTCTCTCGTTTCCCTAGTCACGCGTGGCCCAGGCCACCACTGCTCCATACTCACCTCGCTTCACCCTCAACAGCTCTCGAGACCTAAATTACGCTTGCTTCCCCATACCCAATTCTCGACTATCCGTTACCTCGTATTGTCCACGAGGTTTTAGAATGACTCGTACACACCTCTTTGTAAAAACATGTCGCTGTTGAAAACTACATTATGCATTTTTTTAACACACAAATTATTTGTTTACAATAAATTTGGAAGTAATTATTACTTTACATAGATAATTTAACTTCTATTGGATTATATTATATTTTCTCATTCGATAGTACAGTCGAAATTCTGGGCTAGGAAAAACTACATGTGAAATACGTATTTTTGTCTGCTTGATGAATAAATATATGTTGTGTATTTTTGTGTGATTCAAATATACACTTGTTGTTGGAATGTTAAATTTGGGGATTATCTCGAGGATTAAAGAAACTTTATATCAGGGATATAAAGTTTCATCGGTGGGAGTTGTGAAATTTTAATTTCACTGGGAATACACCAGGCTATTGTGTGACCTTGGATTGGCAGCAAGGGTGGGCTGTGTGGACAGGCCAGCTCTCGGGATATATTCGAAAAATCACGTTCTGTGCTGGGGGTGCGTGGCCTTTGAGAAGAAACTGACTTTTCGGGCAAAGGCAGTTTCTGGAGTAGGGGTGGGAGGGATGGTCTGGGTTCTTGACCTCAGGGTACATCGCTCTGGCAAGAGGTGGAGGGTAGGGGATGCCTAAAGGCAAGCAGAGCTGATGTAAAGCCCTTTAGCTTTAGTGAATGACTCCTGGACACATTGCTCTAGCGAGGGTGGGGGTTGGGAGCAGGGTGGTCAGGAGCGATGAGGTAGTATCTAGACAGTTGTCACCATCTTGTTATATTGCCGATAAAATTGACAATCGAGAGCAGAGGGATGAGTAACCTCAAGGACAGTATAGCGCACTCTGGTAAGGGGTGGGGGAGGTCAGGAAACCTCTGCACTGCTGTATCCAGTCGCCGCCATCTTAGGTTGCTTATAGAAGCTTGGACTAGATGGATGTATACCTCAATAGCTCCTTCATATGCACTGGGCTTTGGAGTGTGGTATCCGTGATTTTCGTTAAGCAATATTATATGCTCAGGGGTTCAGATCTCATACAGTGTCTTTGTAAACTATAGTGTGAAATTTTTTTTAGTTTATTGGGAATAAAACATACATTTTTGTTATAGTGCATTTATTGTGTAAACCCCGTTTCTGTGTTCGGTCTGTGAAATTTAATAACATTTTCAAATCGCGTCTGTATTAACAAGTACGCTCTACTTACCAGACTTTATGAAAATTTGTAGTACTTCCTTGTTTTTAAAAATTATTTTCTCTTCCAGGATGTCTGTGCATTTTTTCCATTATATATAAAGTGATGTGGGCTTAAGCTCTACACTTCGACACATGTTTATTATTTTGAAACAAATCATTTAGGGTAAGCTTTTATATCATTAATAACTTTCATGTTGATTGTTATACATTTAACTTATCAGAATAGATATACGCTATTTTGTCTGCTTTAAATAATATGCCATATTCAAGGTTTTACAGTAATTTCAGCTCAGTTGTCATTAATATGCTGGTTGCGCCATATATAAGTAGGCATACATCATACAATCCACTCATTCACTGACTGACCTATGAATTGGACAGATGTCGGCCATGCTCCATGTATCTAATCGTTCTGATAAGTCTCCGAAATAATATACTAACACATTCCTTCAGCAACCTCGCAGCTGGACAGATGTGTTTTGGGAGAGGCATGGTCTCATTACACATGCTAATCAATTTTTTTTATGTGTGGATTACATTTCTAAAGTTCTTCTTCGCCAGTCTCACATGCAGGTGCACGTGTAAGGTATGTGCGAGAGGCATCATATATATTTTGTGATTGCGTTCGTTTAATTTTTAAGGGCATTTTGTTGTAGATCATTAATTCCATACTGCACACTCACATAATTGTGTTCGTTCGTTAGACCTCTCTCTCGTGTAAATTATATTTCTAACATACAGCTAGGGATAGTAAAATCACGTTACGTTTAATTCCATACTGGAGAGTCACTTAATTGCACTTGTTTCTTTATACGAGACCAGGTAGTTATATATATATATCTTGTGTTATTTATTCATATGTAGAAATCGTTTAAACAATCTAATTTTCTCTCGTGTTATAAATATATTCGTAAAAATCGCATATCTACCATATAAAAGCAATATCCCACTCCAAACAAAAAAATACACTTAGCCCACTCTTGCACTCAACTCAACGCCTATATAATAAATTACTACCCACCACTCAGGTCAGTTGCCTCCAGGGCACCACACCATCAACATCGTACAGAGCTCCTGCTACCTAAACAGGAAAGAAAGAATGAAGCACAACTATACACAACAACAAAATCAAGGGGAAAAAAATCAACCCTTTCAATAAAGTTAACCCTTTTTGATTAATCCTTTCAATTTTTGATCGGATTAAGATCGGATTAAAGATTGATCCAATCAATCAAATCGATAATCCATCAAATAATCCCAGGTGAAGTGAAACCTGCCCACCCCTACTATTTTGATAACTTTTGAAACGAAGTATTTTTGGATTTTGGAGCAGTTATGTTTCCACAAATATTTATTTTCGTCAATTTTCTGCTTTCTGTTACAAGAGAACAAGGATGTACATGTAAACAAACATGCGTTTAATGTGAAAATTACCACAGTAGTGAAATCCGCACGTCATATTTTTTGTAACGTTATGTTTTTTTTTTCTCCTGCCAAGCGAGGCCGACCAGTCCGACGAAAGTAGAAATAGAATCTACTATTGTCGGGGCTTCGTTTGTCGGGGTGACCTTGCTCGTGATTGGCTGATGAAATATTTTCGTCTGTGTCGGGGCTGTTTTGTCGGACTGTCGGGTTATTGTAACTCCAGCATAACATTCAAAACATTCCATTGACCTGCCGCCCGTTGTCACATAACTTCTCTGACCTGCTCTTCCGCTCGCTCCCTATGGAAGGGTCGAGGCCAACGCAGGCCAGCGACACGTAACAGTGCAATTTGGAAACACTGACCAAAGAATAACAGCATTTCGTGTATTTATGAGTTCACCTTAATAAATGCAGTTAAAAGAATCAATTTATTACTAAACCGGAAATTACGATTGGCTGATGCCCGGCTGCACCTTCGTGGTTCGAAACCGATCCGAGATCGGATATAAGATCGACACAGAAAACTGTTGCACCATTTAAGTTCACAGCTGGACTGGAGATTGAGATAAAGTTTTTTTTTTTTTCGAACCACCTAAATTGGTAGTTCGAAATCTCAATCCGATATCAGCAGTCATTGTCGACAAATGTAGTTTGAAAATACGCCAACATATAGAACTGCGTTCGATTGTTTTCTTGGGAAGTTAAAACAACACTATATGCACTTGAATATTATTCATTAAAATTCGTACAACAATAATTCACTTAAAACAGATAAAACATCGCATATCTAGGTCTATCTATAGTGAAAAATACACCTACTTCCATGACGTCATATATTACGAAACTAGATCGACGAATCGGAGATCCAAAATCATGGAATTTCGTTGGTGCAACACTTTTACATTGGAACCAAGATCAAACTGGATCCTGGTGCGGAAGTAGGATCATTCGATCTCGGATAGAGGAAGATGTCGGTTCAACCGGGCATGAGAGTTCAGTCGTAAGTAGAAGTTGAGAAAGTTGAGCTAGTGTCTCTCTCTCTCTCTCTCTCTCTCTCTCTCTCCTACGTTAGCACGTTAAGTGCGAATGTGAATGTGAATGAATACATGTGTATTTAATTTTCTTCACACGTATGTACGCTACTTGCCGGTTGTGAGTCCATCTTACGACGAGCACTAAACAGTGAAGTTACAGGAAGCTCAGTGGTGGTCTGGCACAGCGAGGTAAGGCGCCAACCTGCTCCTCTCGCCACAAGTCCACTGGTTACCACGTTGCGGCCAATCCGACTGCATTCGAAAACTGCGCAGAGTGGAATGGAGAGATCTGGACTGATGAGGGTGAACTGAGGTGAGTATGGAGCGGTGCCGGAGTGCAGTGGCAGGGGATACGGGATATCCCCGAGAAAACCTGCCGACCAGCGGCATCGTCCGGCACGATTCCCACATGCGAAAATCCGGGAGCGACCTCGTCGGGAATCGAACACGGTTCGCCTGGGTGTGAGGCGAGTAGTCTAACCACTACAACACCGCGGCCACAAACTGCGGCGCACAGAATACCAGAGTGCCGTCACAATGCAATGAAACACTGTGCACAAGGGACGATGGATGGTTGCAGCTCCAGAGGCGAATTTACATGAAGGACCCAGTGGCTGCCAAGTCTGAGGCACGGTAAAATCAGAAAATTGCCATAGTTGGGAAAATAATCACTTTCCTACAAAAAAAAATCTTATTGACATCCGAGTTGTTCTGCAAACAAACATTTTTTTTTGTATAACCTGTACCCCACCTTTGGGGTCGATGTGCAAAATTTGTATTGAGCTGTATGCTGTTCACGGTAAACTGAGCACTTCTGAAAGCCTTGCTTAAGATCTACTTGTACGCACATTATGTAAAATTAACATTGACATGAACGTCATCACTTAATTCATACGAATGTTTATATAACAATTTTTTTCGACGTTAAGATATGGAACTACTCTCCCCTCCGTCCTTGCCAACTTTAGTGGACGCAGGTCACTCAGTGCGCCCGTTGAAATATATGCAGGTAGGAGCAGTGACATTTTTCTAAGGTTGATTTCAAAAGTGTTCACTTTATTGTGAACAGCCTTTATGAAGTTGTATTATGTTCTCCATGTGCTGGTATAATTTTCGAACAAATGTGTTCAAGGCAATGCAAAATATTCTTTAAAATATTACCACGATAAGTAATGTGTGTGTGTGTGTGTGTGTGTGTGTGTGTGTGTGTGTGTGGTGTGTGTGTGTGTGTGTGTGTGTGTGTGTATGTAATTCAACATTTTTAAGTTAATACTTTAAATGACTGAAATAAAAGTCAGTACGCGATGAGTAGCTTTTAGCGAAACAATAGTTTTATTTTTTGTATAATTAATGTAAATGGTCTCGATAGGTTGCAAGCACCTGTATTTTGTGAAGTCCTTAACACTGTGATTAATACATGGAAATTCTGTCTAGTGTTTAGCCTGTAGTTTACACATGAGGAGGGGGAACATATGACTAACGTTGCTGGTATTTGAGGTATTTGAAATAGTGGGCTCAGCAAAATCCATGCGGCTTCTGCAGCTACGTGTGTAGATACAGTTGTATGCATGTTTTTATAACGTGCACTGTACCTTCAAACTCAAACACAAATATTTATTAGCTTGAGAGCAAACGGTAAAGCCTTTTACAAGCAACAGGTTTTCCACTGGTAACATTCGGGTGTTGCAGAGGTCTTGAACAAAAATACAACAATTGTACATTTTGCATATTTTCATTCCATCATGCGTTATGGTATAATTTTTTGGGGTAGTTCCACTGACAGAAAAAAATAAGTGTTTCTCATGAAAGAGAGAGCTGTAAGAATAATCAATGGCAAACGAAAGTCTGACTCGTATAGACCTCTTTTCAAGAGCTCAGATATTTTAACATTCGCATGTGAGTACACGTTTTCAGTAGGCCTACTTATATTCATGTCCATAAACAGTCATTTATTCCAGAAAAACGAGTCCTTTCATAAGCATCACACTGGAATAAAAAAAACACACGTGGCTTCAGGTAACTTAAAACTAGTCCAGATAACAGTGGCGAAGCGTAATATTTGTATTAAGGGAAGCTACACAATTTGTGTATGTCCAAGATGGCACATCTCAGCGGCGTAGCCAGGATTTGTGTTTGGGGGGTTCAAATAGGAAATTTAATAAAGGAACACCGATCCCCGTAATTGAAGCGGGGGTCCGGGGGTCGTCCTCCCCCCGGGGAAAATTTGGATTTCAAGGTGCAAAGTGGTGCTATTTATGCATTTTTAGTATCTAAACATTGAATATACCGCTGGAAGTAATATTAATATTTTTTTAAAGATGAAAAATGTTTGAGTGAAGAATTTAATAAAGGCTGTTTCTGGAAGCTTCCTAACAGATGCTTTAACCCAAGGGATCTCTGTTAAAAGTGCATCGCAGTGGTCGCCGGCAGTGGCGTAGGCAGAATTTTTTTTTGGGGGGGGGGGAGGGGTTGTGTTTCTTCATAGGTTGAACAGAACTTATAAAAAAAAAAATTCAGCTGAAGAACAGTACATGTAGAATTATGCCCTAAAAGTGGCAAGATGATATCAAATCAATACTTTATTTTGCTTGTTTTGTTTTATTCACTACGTCATTTAAACACTCAATTTCCCAAATTTTTAATTTTACTGGTAGCTGTGTTTCACAAATGGTCGAAATAATTACGATACTGACACTGATGTAACACTTTTGCTGTCATCGCACTCCATAAATATGTCATTTTATAATATTATTATACATAACTGCTGCAAATGCTTGCACAAAGTAAACTGTAAATAAAATTAGGTGTGTAACAAACACGTAGGCCTATTCAAAATTGTATATAACAATTGTACAAAATGACACCATTTTCAGAGATGCCGTACAGGCAGTAAACAGCTCATGATTAAACACATACTACACTGTTATTTTAAAAAAATTTCTGTTTCATACAGTTCAATAAAAAACAATCAATTACACTGAAATCCGAAAAAATGTTAACTTTCAGCTACAACTATATCTTGCCATTACAAATTATTGCAATACTAACATTAAGGCCATTCTGTCGGTGGTTTTACAGAAATTTTGAAAATAATTTTATTAAAGCAACAAAATATTAATATTGAAGAATCGCTACATTGTCTTAACACAAAAATATAATAATTTGTACCTAGATTTCATAGGAATAGACCTCTCTCTTTTTTAATACTTTTCTTGCACCCAAATCATCACAAATTTTGTTGCGAAATGACCGCAAGTAACCTGCGTGTAGTTACGCCACCACATCTAATGACAATATCATTATCAATGCTATATCCGACACCGTGTCAGCTATGTTCTACATTATTATGATCATTGATAAACTTATTAGATTAAAAAATAAATGTTACATTTACCATAATCAATTGAAGTTACTAATTACAATATATAAACGAGGCAGGAAAGGAACACTTATTATTCATTAGTTTTTTTGGCGGAAGTTTTTCGGCGTGATACATAACTTGCTGAAGCCACATTTGTCTACGCACAAGCCGCACGTGGTCTTATTTAGGTAACTGGACTCATTCCCGTCCCGTGTTGCATGTTACATGCTTAGATGTTAGAAAGAAACGTAGTATTAATGACGTCTGTAAATTGACGCAGTCGTAGAAACTTACAAGATAAGCTGTGCTATGTGCCGGGAGAAGCAGGAGTATAAAGATACACTGAGGACGGACACAAAACTGCTGCGTAATAACATTGATAGTAAACAACTAGAGGAGCGAAAATATGTCGTTAGGCAATTAATTACAACATACCAACGAGACAGGGAAACAAACATCTCTTCGACTACAAAAAACCAGTCAGTACTTGTATTCCTGTCTCGTTTATATTTTTCACTTATTATGCTAGCAGCTTATTTTCTCGCCTCTCATTATTTACAGATACAGTAACTGCACACTTTTATTAATAACTACACACAGAAAGGATCAGATGTCGAATTACTTGTGTATGCATTTCAGCTGACAAAAAAGTCATGTTCACCTGTTTATAACTGTATTCATCTGTAATGTCATTTAGAGCACTGACCGTGAATAGCCAGTCCGAATAGCCATTCCGTACAAGCCACAAAAAATGTGGCCCTGTATCCGACACCGGTACACACTACATTAACTCACAACACACGGTAAAGCACTTTACAATGAAACAAGGAACTAATAAAAAAGTAAGTGTCAATTATTACCTAAAATTTTACGTGTCGGCTCAATTCTTCAGTTTCTAGCCGCAAAGATGTCGATCACATCATCATTGAAGGATGGCCTATAACGCAATTTCTGCAACAATTTTTTTTTCTTTTCAATTCTGAGCAGTGCAAGGGCAGACAATCTTTCCCGGCGCCGGCTGTTACGCAAGTAGTTCTTTATCCGCTTTAAAGCTGAGAATGATCTCTGAACTGAGGCACTCGTAGCTGGTATTGTCGTGATAAGCTTGGAAAGTTTCTGTATTCCTGGAAACACGTCACCTAGTTCCGATGCTGTTAAATAGATGTGGAGATCTGAAACCGTACTTTTGTGCATGTCACTGTCGGCGAATAAAACGTGCAGATCTCTTCTTAAGCTCGGAAGATAAAAACATTTTCCGTCGCTTTCCTTTAGAGATGCAAAAGCTTCTTCTGGGAAATTCTGTGCATGCTGGAGAAAAAGTTTTCTATCCAACGAGCTCAGAAATTTTAGCTTAGGCGCTTCAGCAAACCTCCGCGTTACATGTAAAATAATGGCATCAACAATTCGATAAAATAGTCTTTTTTTAAACAACCTTCCTACGCGGGCGCGTTTTGCTGTAGGAGAAACACATTTACAACTGGAACAAACTTTTCCCCCGCACTCGCTCAAAATCGTTTCTCAATTTGTTTAAAAAGCTTTTGAAGTTTTCAATCTTCTTCAAACAGAAATTGATGTCACTGATTTTCGCTTGGAGAATTTGGAAAATAAAATCTGAATGAGGGAAAATTTATAAAAATACGACAAGAAAGAAGTTAAAAGTCGAAGTCTTAGTGTGATAAAAGACCACGGACAGAACAGTGCATTTTGGAATCCCACTTGTCGGTATTTTGTACCATAGCTCTTAGGAGTTCTCGCAATATTTCCCTTGTGTTCGCACACATTTTCCACTAGCTTACTACTGTAATTCCAACGAGTTGGAGCAAGTATGGGAAATTTTTTTTTGCACCTTTGCATCTAAGGCCTACATCCTCTATGTCGATTTTTAAAAAAATAAAAAAAAAAAAAAATTAAAATAAAACTGCCAGATGCTGTTAGTGAGATGAAGAAAATTTTGTACTGTTTGATGTAACTTACAGACTGCGAAAGAACCAGATTTAAATTGTGGGCGTAACAGTGCACAAAAATAGCTTGATCACAGACTGCTCCAATTTTTGTCTGCAGTCCACCATGCTCTCCAGCCATCACTGCAGCTTCGTCGTAAGTCTGCGCTATTAACTTATCAACACATTTAAAGTCTTCTAAGATTTGTATAGCATGTTGATAAAGACCGTTAGCTGTCCTATCACCGCTGACATCAATGAATCTTAAAACTCTTTCCTCGACATTCCCTATCTTGTAACATAACGCAGTACAGACAATAACTGTGATTTAACTGCTATGTAGGTTGTCTCGTCCAAAATCCGTGCCATGAAACTTGATTCCGATATTTCTTTCTTTATTTCACGTAGCAATAAGTCAGACAAGGAAAACAGAATATCGGCCTGGATGTCACTGGAACCTGTGAAGACTGTTGAGTTTTCTAGGTGAATGTTAAGTTCATTGTCATAGCTAATTCATTAAGGAATTAGATATAATTCCCTTTGTTAAGCGATGAAGTAGACTCATCATAACCGCGGAAAGCTAGTTCTTGTTTTGCCAAAAATAAAGTCGCCCTTATTAGATGGCTCACGATCCGTGTTTTTTCGCACTTTCCAGTTGTGCATCTCGATGCTTAGCCGATACTGATTGCTAACTGCAAATTCAATACGCGTTTTACCGAACTGTTTCAGCTATTTTAAACACACAGTGTGGCTGCGAGACAACTTGTGCCGCTTCTCTGCTTTCTGTAGAATATTTAAATCACAAAAACCGGAAGCATTCCACACCGATTTTTCTGTTGAGAAAAGTAAGCAAGGCCAACAAAAAGTTTCATTTTCTTGCAGCCACACAACTAAGAAACGTCTTCGTAGGTGCGTCAATGCCTTTGTTTTAGTGTCTAGAGCTAGAGGAGGAGTAGGCCTGCCAGTGAGAATTATTTAATTTTTTTTTGGTCAAAACTAAAGAGCATTAAATGGAGTGTTCTTTAGTTTTTTTCTATAATACAGTTATAATCACTTACACACGAGTCCTCTGAGATCGAAGACGCAAGGTTACCTGAAAATCCAGGACGTGAAACATAGCTACTCTCCATTTTCCTCGCGTGTAGCGTTTTCACAGCAGCGTCCCGCCTGCGATATAACCCGATACTCGGCACATTACGAAGCATTGCTCACACATTAACGCAATAAAAATTTACAGTTTAGTAAAACAATACTGTTTATCTTAACGAAACGAACAAATAAGCAGGGTATAAAACCACAGAATATTAATTCAATACAGTTAAACGAATAACAAATGGTCACTTCTGTAGATGCTCGTCGCCCGCGGTTAATAACTCGTTTTTACACTACTGGACGCTGCAGGCAAAGCCGCTTCCACGGGCGGAGTTCTAGTTCCTTTTCTATATCCTAGAGCGAGGCACTAGTCGAGCCCATCTGAGCCGGAGGGTACACATACACATACGCAGTTACTGCTGGACGCTGCTAGGGTAGCAGCTTCCAGTCGATCCAGTGCCTTTGTACAACACGATTCCGTACTGTCGCAGACTTCATGCCAAAAAATAACATTATACTATGGTAGTGTTTGTAGCTAAGGTTACATATTCCAGATGATATTAAAATAAAATATTTTATTTAGTTCCGCATTATATAAGGGAAGCGCCGCTTCCGAAGCTTCCACTGACGCTTCGCCACTGCCGGATAGGGCCATCCTACCTTGGTGACCAAAGTTCCCACAACACCTTCAAGAAATTTGCTTCTGTAACCAAAAACTCTTTAAAAAAACAGCTGAAAGAATTTTTTTCTAAACTAACTTTTTATAGTATAGATGAATATCTAAACTACAAAAATTAAGAAATTATTGTATAACATGTATTCGTACACATCTTTTGTTCCGGTTTCCCTCGTTTCCCTTTTCTTCTGTTTCAGCAAAACAACGACGCCCCACAGTATGTTGGAGGAAGATTAGTCAAATTATGAGGGAAATATGTGATGCGTGTACGTGTAGTCTGATATATATATATATATATATATATATATATATATATATATATATATATATATATATATATAATATATATATATATATATATATATATATATATATATATATATATATATATATATATATATATGTGTGTGTGTGTGTGTGTGTGTCTGTGTGTGTGTGTGTGTCTGTGTGTGTGTGTGTTTACTATGTCCAGTGTATACACTTTGTATACTATCTGCCTTGTCCAATATCTTTGTACAGCTATGTATTGAAAAAAAGATCTTACGGATGCATTAAAAAAAAGTACGTAATGTCACGTGTAAATACGGGGTCCTAAAAATAGCTTCGCCCCAGCCCCCCAAAATACCGGGGGCCGCTCTACGCGGTCTGTCCTATTCTCCGTGGGTTCACTGAAACACGGGTTATCGGCTCTAGGTCAGTGCCCCCCACATGGTGCTCCGACCTCAAATAAAACCGTTGCGTTGCGGCATCTGGCAACACCGAGCGCCAGCTTGTCTTATCCCGTTCCCTGTTGCCTTTTTTTATAGCTTTCCTGCCGCTCTCGGGTCTCCCCAAGCGTTGCGTAGCAAGTCGCACACCTGACTGCGACTCTAGCGCTCGGCCTGTGGCCGCGCGGCGGCTGCTCGAACTACCAGGCGGTTACATCGATTTCTAACAGCGTACACGCGGCGGCAGTTCGTGACAGTCGCCAGTCGCCCGCCGACCGCGTGTCCTGCCGGCTGTTAACGTGTTGGAACGTTCCTGTTTGTCAAACGGCACCGGCGTTAATCACAATAATCCCGCCAGTTCTCACGTGTTGCTTATCGTATTTTTCGGAAGTCAAAGATGTCTGCGAATAAGGATGAATCGTGGTGCGTGGAAATGGAGCCGCTGGATAAGCGGACGAGGTTCCAAGTGAACAGGGTGGACGGCGAGGAAGGACAGCCTCTAAGGGAAAACGAGGGCAGCGAAGACGACGACGATGATGATGATGCTTCCGGAAACGACACTCGATACGCCAAAAGTTTCCGGCACTTCACCCGCGAGGCCTTGCCACGAATGGATAACTACAGGAACATAATGTCCATACAAGCTGCGTACAGGCCTACCTTGGACGAACTGCACAATGCCACGCTACAGGATAAGGTAGGGTTATGTTTATCTACTTAGATGTTCCGGCAAGTTTTAAAAGTTCGAACCTTGTTGTATGTGATGTGTAAGGTAAGCTACGTGCCTGGTGAACATTTTTAATGCGTTAATAACCACCATAAAGTAAAAGTTGCGTCAAATTTCAAACTTCGGTGTATTTGTTCGAGTGTTTGACAGCCAGCGCCATGTGCTTCTGTTGAAATGAGTAAGAGCTGCCAACTTCTTAACACACACTGTCTAAGCTCATTATTTCGTTAGCTGAAGCTACGCAAAACCGTTTCAGCGAATAAAACTTCGAGAGAAAAAGGCTAACCCCCCCCCCCCCCTCTTATTTACTTATCGTCGTAAGCGTGCTGTATTTTTAAAGTTTAAAGTATTTCTTGAAGTACTGCGCAGTTTTCAAACATTAAGTTACCAAATTTAGTAAATCCCTTTGTTCCTTATGTATTTTGGGCCTCGTGCGAGAAATAGCTTTGTAAATCGTTTGAAATAGTAACATTTTGAAAGATAGGCCTATATTGAATGCATCGGAACAAGCGTTTGAGGTTACTATAGACTGTTCACGGTAAAGTGAGCACTTTTGAGGCCCTAATTACTTTTTCCCTTCAACAATATTCTATCAGTCAACCACCTTTTTAAATATACATTTCCACGTAAGTAATAAACACAGTCTGTATATCCACCGCACTCGGAAGATAACTTCAAATGCTAAAATAAAATAAATGTATTGTTTCTTATCCCAAATGAGGCTTTCAAAAGTGCTCACTTTATCGTGAATGGCCTATATCGCCGAATATTGGTGAAAGAAATAGTGTCATAAAACTAAGCTTTTAAATCAATTAGACGACTCAAATGCGAGAACACTTTAAATTACGGGAAGCCATACAATAGAACTGATACGTAATAAAACGGATGCCTATTGTTTACTCAGAGGTAATGTACGCAGATTTTAGCCTTCTCTACGCATGTTCCACCCGCCAATCGCCGGATCAGCTGTCATACTTCAACATGATTAAAACAAGGTGATAGGAAGTGTACAAACATCTGAACGCATTTCCGTGAGTGTTCTAACTTCAAATCGTTTCCACCTTTGATATTGCTACTGACCTAAAACCATTTGCGGCCAATGCGCAGCTCGCTTGAGCACTCTACCTTAATTTCCGTCTAAGGGGAAAATATGCCTGATTAGTTCTATTATGTGCTGTAACGTGAATAATGAAACGCATTGGCGGATTTAGGCGGGGGGGTTGAGCTTTCTCTTTGGAGTTTATTTTACGTTAAATGAAATGAGATTATTTTTGAAACCGACAACATTGCTATTAACAGGAGAATTTAAAAGGTACGTTAATACGTGTACTCTACTTCGTATAGTAAAAGGACGGTTTTAAAAAGTAATTATGTAGCATATCCACTGAGTACTGGAATTTATATGTAGTATTAAAACGTAATACTTACTGGTAAATATGTAGTTTGAACATAAAGGCGCGTTTACACGTTGATAGTAGCAATCACGAAAGTCTGTGAAAGTAACTGCCGCGATAGGTCCTATTTACACACACGATCGAACCATGCTGTGATAGTTAACCTCAAAACGGACATAGCCAACACCACTTGTGTAAATACATTGATAGGCCCTACATTCATATCCTCTTGTCAAGAGAGTGATATTTGCTGGGGTAGTTAAATGTCATGACATATTAATATGTTAACATATATTGTTCTCGTGGTTTATTATATGACAATAAATATGCTCTTAATACTGTCGTGTCATACATATATGATAATCTACGGCCTATCGTACCGCCAAATAGTGTAAGAACCGCGACAGATATTAACAGAATCAAAATAAATCTGCAATGTTCCTGTCAAAGTTAGCGCGGGTCACAAATTTGTACACGTGTTATCGCGATAGTGAAGCTACAAGGTTTACACTAACATAGTTCACCGATAATTGCATGTTCTGTCACGACATTTACTGTCAACAATCTAGCTCGAGCTGATACCGCGAAGGTGATGCGTCATATCGTGCCGTTAACACGGCGAGAGTAGTTCTCGCGATATGAACCATCGCGAATTACTATCGCCGTGTAAACACGCCTTGAATCACAAGTACTCTCATTCATGTAGCCCCCCCCCCCCCCCCCGCAATTCTTCTTCTAAATGGATTTCCAGATCCGCCACTGCCAAGTTCATTCACGAACGTAGAAGCCGCCGGGGTTTCGGACCCCCGCTGGAGTTACAAAGGACCCCCCCCCCCACCCCCCTAGAGCAGGGGTTCCCAAACTTTAGTTTATCACGTCTCCCTTCTGCGCAAAAAAATAACAACCCCCCCGTCTGTCACTACTGTTTACGTCTCAAGGACACGTAATTATCAGTTTACCGTCATACTATTGAGGGTCTAAACTCAAAAGTACATCTGAAGCGTGGTAAAATACTGCGTTGCCAACAAAAAATGTATATAGGGCTGCTGTACTGACGGTCTGTTGCATTTTGAACGAAGTGTACGGGGAGGGCCAACCCGCTTGTCTGATACCTCTGCCACGCTGTCACGAGGCGACCTCGCAACATCTGTCATACAGTCCGACTAAAAAAGTTTTTATTCTATTTACTAACTGTACAATTGATAATTGCGACTACGTAGTGGTGGGGTGCTTTTATTAAAGTACCTACCTTTAGTAACATGTTTATTACATTACTAAAAGTATAATAATAAAATACCAAGTGTAACATTCTCTGGAAATAAAGAAAAAGTGCCGAATGTAGATGCTATAAATAAATCTGAAACGGAAGCTCGACCATTCAGGTCCTTTACTTTGCTACCGGACCTCGGCATAGTCGCCGTATAGACTATTCACGGTAAAGTGATCCCTTCTAAAGGCTCTTCGAACCGGCATTGACCATATATAAAGCTACAGATATTAACTTTTGGGGGTGGGGAAATTTATACACTGTGTTTATTATATACATGGTAATGTTTATATCAAAAAGTGACGGGAATATACAAGTAAATTGAAAGGAAAAATTTAGCAGGGCCTTAAAAAGTGCTCACTGTACCGTGAATAGCCTATAGGTGTACAGGATATATACGGTAGCTATAGGCCAAAGTGGAATATCTGTACAAAAACGTACCTAAAGAATTATTTCGCAGAAGCAGTTACCTTCTTTGCCTCTTTTTTAATTTGCCCATTATTAAAATTACTACTTTTTTTTATCATGTGAAAACTAAAAGCTTGTCGAACCTCGCCATTACGGTTATTTTTTTCAACTACAGTACACGTGATTATGTTCTACCAAGAAGTAAACGGACAAAAACTACACCAGTAAATCAAATTCACTTTAAAATTATGAATACGTAACTATAACGTGACTTACATAATGGAAAAAATACTTCACTTTTTTTGGCTCTCCTAATTCACGACACAGAAGATATGGTGAGCCGCAGTGTTGCCAGGACTTCAATTTCCTACTACATGCCGCCAGTCAGAACCGCAAAATTGTCAAAAGTTACGGCAGTTTAAAGGAAAATAAATCGCACACGAAATTGCCATTACATATACTTAATACTGTATAATTCCTGAAGTACTTAAACTAAGATTTACAACTGAAATGTTTACAGTTCGTGTTTTTAGCAAAAACCCTAACAATCCACGTACTCAGGGTTAGTCGCGTAATTATCCTATGGTATCATATTCTTCGGAATTTTTAAGATGTAGGCCTGCTATGTGTTAACATTGAAGGACAATTCTTAAGAATAGGGGCTTTTCGGAGGAAAAAAAATCTTGGAAAGTGGTATAATTCCACTCTACTAATTATACAGAATACGAATTTACATTTAACCAATAGATAACCCAAAAACGATAGTGGGGAGGGCTATGAAGATCAGGGAAATTGTGGGTTAAAAAAAAAAAAAAAAACAAAATAAGTACATTTTCATTATAAAAGTTTACCCCACAATTTCTCTGCTCTTCATAACCCTTCCCACTATCGTTTTCGGGGTTTCTATTGGTCAAATGTTGACGATACCCCTAGTAAATTCGTGTTCTGTGTATTTAGTAGAGTGGAATTATACCACTTTCCGAAAAAACTTTTCCCAAAAAAATTAATTTTAGTCAATACTCGCCTAATCACTCTCAATTCGTACGGCGCATAGGAATACGCACTCTACAACTTCGATCCGTTTGACCGCACTACACAAACACGCTAATCACCGCACATATATTATAATTCACCTTTTCCTTTGCTATAATAGCATAGAAACACTCGTAATTTCACACAATTATTAGATTTAACACTTCAAAAAACATGAATTACAATAAAACACACGTCTGATCATTAACCCGAAGCCTCAGACAGGACCGGCGCATACCATCGTCCGGTAATTTCCCCCACAATCCATCTGACGTCAGACAACATGGCGGTGTACGCGCATGCGCAGTGTAGTGAAAATGACATGGCGGCATACATCGCCTTCAAAGATAAAACAGTCTCTGAACGACGCTCTGTATCATCTACGATATCTATATTTATTCTTCTAGTAATACGTTTTATCTTCTCGTCAACATAGTCCAAGTAAGCCTTGAATAATTCACCAAAATTACATAATGTCCCGACAATGCTCCGTATGTGTTAACCTGTATGAACTCAGCGCTGCGCTATAAATATTCGTTGTAAACGGTATTATTACATATAAAACAATGCAGCGACCCTATATAAATATATTATATTGTAAATTATACGTATTTTATAGCACAAATCCAGCAATCTTGATCACCGTCCCCCTATCGCTTTATTTTTTTTATTTTTTTTTTTACAGAAAACTACTTGAAGCCCGTCCAAAAATCCTAGTAATTAGGATTACTAATAATCATATATCACATATCCAGGTATTATTTTCCAGATTTTCGAAAAAGCCCCTATTCTTAAGAATTGCCCATTGAAGACTCTGGCGAGATTAGATTTAGCTGCATACTGTCAATCTAGCTCATCTCTCACGTTAGTCATTTTTCAACTGGTGCTGCTACACCTGGTGGAAGTGTAAGGACAAAATACCCATTTTCGAAGTTGCAACTGAAATATTCCACATCTGGAAAAATCGGCTCCGCGAATAATCGCTCGCGGGACTCTTGATATACCTAATTAGCCTGTCGCTGTTTCTTCACGCTTTTTCTCAATTCCTTTGAAGAAAAAAAAAAAAACACCCCATGGACAACATGTTTGGTTGCTCTTTAAATGCCGTGTATCTCAAACGGTTTTGTACTTGTGTTTACATAAACGTATTGTTACGTGCTGCAGCTGGCGCCGGCTCGGCTGTCCAGCGCTGTGGGGGTTGACCCATCTTGCCCCACAGTGTTGCCACATGAGGGAAATTAAATTCTGGCACTGTGGTCCCTAAAATTCTGGATTATAGTTAAAGCAAGCTTCTCTCCCCCCCCCCCAACCGTTTATATTGTAATTATGTTACAGTAATTTTAAATACCAAACAAAATGACCATAATTTTCAAACATCAGTCAAAATTTTTATTTGGGATTTTGGATTGCTATTTGTTATATTTAATATCTACATCTTTTTTACCAGCATTCGTTTTACGAAATTAGCAATTCACTTTAAACATATTTAGTCACAGACTAAAAAATACATAAGTCTTTGACAATATAGTCTGACTAACGTATGGCTACAAATAATAAGTACAAAATAAAATTCTTTTATGCAGCTGTGACATACAACTACCTATTTTTTTTAGTTTACAAAATACTTTTAATTAACAGATGCATTCTCAATGTCAGTCAATTTAGCAAATTTTTGTGACCAACAAATATTTGGTATATGTGCGTACCAGAATGAGAAAAATCTGATACCTGGTACCGAGAGAAAAAATCTGTTACAAATACCAGCATTCTGGTACATCTGGAAATGACGCGCTCGTTTCCTCGCCCCTCCCTTTCTGGGAAGCCCGTGAATACCAACAGCAGCGAGACTTGCTGGCATCACAGACCTCTCCCCTACAGGAAATTCCGACAAATGTAGCGACGACGCACGAATATTCCGGTGGGACTGGCCGGCGCCACAGCCATCGGCCCAGCGCGCGAGTTTGGGAAGATTCAGGGTGGCGGTCTACGACACTATATATATATATATTATATATATATATATATATATATATATATATATATATATACAACTGCCGCAGCTCAGTGGCCGGCAGTCTTTGACGAAGGCTATCTGGCAGAGTGCGCGCGAGGTAAGTGCAGTGTGGACGACAGGAGATTGCGGGATGACGGCGGCGAGGTATTCGTGGCGTGAATTGGCGAGAGGGTGTGAAACCGACAAGTGAAGGCTACTGTGCGTGAGGGTGCCGGAGAACTCTAGAACATTACGAACTGGCGGGACACATACTGAACTGATGTGGGACTGAATGGAAGTGTAATACCGATTTTATTGTAAATACTTGAACTGTCAGTATGTACGCATAATTTAATAGGTTGATACACTGTCTATTGGGACTGACTTTAATTATTTATTAATTGATTTCTTTGTAGTAATTAAAAATTGTATTAAATTGGAGTCATTAACTGTGAAAGTAGGTGATATCAGTTTATTGTGATGTATCCAGTCGAACGAATTTTGTTTTTAGTAAATGTAAACACAGTTAGAAAACTGTAATTAATTCTTTTATTTGACTAAGTCCTCCATCCCTTAAAGAACTTGGTATAGCCTACTTAATCTCTAGAGAAAGAAATTGTAACGTAATTTTATTTTTAGTTAAATTGAACTTATATTTTATGTATAAATTAAAATATTTAATTTATAACTAATATCAATAAACAGAGAAAATAGACGTTGGTAATACCTAGTATGAAACAGTTATTATGCAAAATATAATTAAACAGTGAGCACGTATGCGGTGCTTTGGCTAAGTTGTGTAATTTTCTAAGCCTTGTTTGCCCTAAGCGGAGGAATATCGTGGAAGTAGAACTTTAGCAGGGCTCGAGGAATGTCTGAAGTAACCATGAATGGACTATACAATCCAGATTCGGCGTGATAATTACGTCATTAATTTGGCCGGACTTAAGTCTGGGGCAGGCACGGGATTTATTAATGCTGTGATAATACAAAAACAATACCGACAATCGTCGTAAAGGGCGACATCGGTTTTTTCTCTAGAATTAAAAACTCAACTGTGTTAAAGTTCAGACATAAACTTTTTTTTTTTAGAAAATATTTGAACTAGTCCAAGGTCAAGAAGCGAGGGAGCGATACGGGCGACACTAACACGCACGCCTAGTGCCTCATCGCTCCTACGCGCAAGGCGTGCAGTGTTTCCGTCCTAACGCTTTACTGTGTAAATTAGATCTATAACAGCGCAATTTTACTACACGCGATGAAACTATGAAAGTGCACAGATCAAACTACCTCCGTATAATCGTACTTTTATTACCTCTTAAAGAAACTGCATAATCAAGCCTTATATATGCAATATTTGACCACGCTCACCAGTTTTTTTTCTGAATTAATACACTTAATATGATAAAAGTAAAAATATAGGGACCTAGACAATAGTTTTTTTTTTTTTTTTTTTTTTTTAAAATCCTTTCTGGCAAAACTTAGTATTTCCAGCATTTTTATTTACCGAGACACGCGTTTACGCGCAAACAACGATTTCAGAGAAAACGTTTCAGTACATAGGACCCTTAATGGTCCGTCCGTCTGGCGCATGAAATGCGTTGCAAAAGTCCGTTAGAAAACGCATGATTAAAAAACTGTTGGATGTTTTGTAGTGGTGTCGTAAGCACGAAATGCATTCACGATACGTTTCGTGCCCAATGGCCAGTTTGAGGTTGTCATTTAATCTCGAAGGATTGTGTTTGGGCACGTAAATGGCTGAAAAAAGGTGTTTTCAGAATCAATTTTAGTGTCAAAATTTTCCATGCGGAAATTTCATGAGTTGTCTGTAGACACGCATCATACATTCATCTGTTAAAAGTGCCGTAAAGATACAGGCTCACCGCACATACCCGGTTACACCATCATCTTCCCCGATCCGAGATCGAATGATCCTAGTTCCGAACCGGGTTCCAGTTTGATCTTGGTTCCAATGTAAAACTTTTGCAGCAACGAAATTTCATGATTCTGGATCTCAGATTCGTCGATCTTGGTTCCAAAGTGAGAGATCGAGATTAAGTATGAGACAAATTTTGCTATTGGTTCGTAATACATGAATTCGTGAAAGTAGGCGTATTTTTCACTGTAGAATGAACTAGATGTGTAAGGTTTTATCTGGTTTAAGTGAATTATTGTTGTATGTATTTTACTGAATAACATTTAAGTGCGTATAATATTGTTTTAATTTCCCACGAAAACAAACGAACGTAGTTCTATCTGTTGGCGTATTTTGAAACTACATTTGTCGACGATGGCTGCTGATCTCGGATCGAGATTTCGAAAAGCCATTTTCGGTGGTTCGAAATGAACTTCATCTCGATCTCCAGTCCAGCTCTGAACTTGAATGGTGGTACAGTTTTATGTGTCGATCCTAGATCCGATCTCGGATCGAGTTTGAACCACGATGGTGCAACCGGGCATTAGCGACGTACAGGCAAGTCTCGCGACGGGAATACTTCACGCCAGTAGACGCCTTGCGCCTGCGCGGAAGTGGTGAGTCAGCAAGAATCGTACGCAAATGGCTGGACGTAGGCGGAACCCACAAAAACGCCCACTTTTCCGCGAGTCTGTTACGGATAGATATGTTTGACGTGTTGAATGTATGAAAAAAAAACTGCATTTAACTAAAACGTGCGAATATACAGCATGTATATACAATCGACGGACAATCTTCGGTTGCGGGTTAAAACATAAGACTTTGCTCTAAAGTTAATCTTACGGGCTGTACACGTGTTTGAAGTCTGACCTTAAACACTACTTTAGTATCTGTGTATATTGGAGATAATTTTCAAAATGGAACAAGAGTTCCTGGATAAGGCAAAAAATGTCTGTTAATGTCCGAATACCTGTCATCAAATTATTCCATAGAAATAATCACGGTCAATAAAAAACACCCTTATTTACACGCAGCATACCGGAAACACTGTGTGTCAGTTCAATGCTTTGCGCTTGGAGGCGACGGATGTGTGTGGCAATTTGGGCCTTATCAAACACGTGTTTTAACATATTTGGGATTTAAAAGATGGATTTTAGTAGTTGTAATAAACCAGTGCTGCAGGTCCGACTTCAAAGATATATACATGTTTTCCCGAAGCTGAAGTTTGTCGTCTAATTTAGAAATATCATGTACGCTCACGCTAACAGCCACAATGTAAAACATTACAAGACGTTATTTTTTCCTGCTCAGTGAAGATTATTTTTTTTTTTTGTGAAATTGCTTCAGGTAATCCTAGTATACATATTTATGTTCTGGAAATGTATACAAAGCAGTTAACGAACTTGCATGGCACTGATTTATGCAGGGTTTTCTTTTTAGTGTTATCAGACCTGCACAAACGTTGCAGTGTGAGAAAGACAAGTGCAAACTGCTCCTTCCGTGAGACAGTTTGCAGGAGATTATACAACCTTAAGATAAGACTTGTAATGACGTAATGGACAGATGATGCTTTCGTTTACTGTGTTCCTGCAAGGCTGTCATAGTGATTAGTGAAGTGGGGATTTTTAGGCTGGACAAATATCGAAATATACGAGACATCTGGAATTTACTATAGCAATTTCAATTTATAGCACAGTCATGAGGTTATGGATTACTTTGAGTATGCAGTATACTTATAAATGTGATACAGGCCTATTGAAATATCATTTTAAAAAAAAAGATACTTAAAGCGAGGGGATGTTGCCAATTGTAACCATCTCCCCCTTGGCCACTATAGTTGCCAATTGTAACCATCTCCCCCTTGGCCACTATAGTTGCCAATTGTAACCATCTCCCCCTTGGCCACTATAGTTGCCAATTATTAGTATTAAAATTATTAATTAGCCTGTGTGATTTAACATGTTATACTGTATCTATAATGTATTGCAAAGTAATTCTTTTTCAGAGTATTCTAAGTGCGTAAGCAGAGCCAACACCCATGTAACCGCAATCCTTTCGCTTCAATCAGCGGAACAGATTTAAGATTTTTTGCTCCGCCACTGCTTAAAGTAATCATGAATAAAAATTACACAGTTTGTATATTTATTGTAACTTTCGTATATTACAGGAAATTATACTAACTACTTAGCATAATCTTATACAATTATATTGTTATAAGCAGTTCACGGTAAAGCAGTGTTTCTATTAAGGCCCTGCAAAATTTTTCTTTCAGCCAATTTCTATCTTGCCGGCATTTTTTTTTTTTTTTTTTTTGCAATATTGCTTTGTGATTAATAAACACAGTGTGTACATTTTACCACTACCAAAAGTAAACGCCTGAGGTTGCAATAAAATACATTTATTAGTGGTTAAGGTCTGTTGAGAGGGCTCACTTTACCGTGAACAGCCTATACCTGCATGGGACGCCTGAGCGGCGTATTTGAGTTCGTGAGGGATGGAGGTCTTAATAAAAATAAAATAACTATATTTTATGTCTAGTTTAGTCATACAGCTCTTATTTACAACATTAAATTATTCGTCTCGGCTATTATTTTTATTTAACAGTGAGCTCAATATTTATCTGTTTCAATTTTAGTTAACGTTCTTCTTAATTGTCTCTGGTAGGTTACACTCAATTAACTCGTACTCATTATTAACACATGTTCGGTCTATCACGCGTCTAGTCAAATAGTCCAGCCTGCCAGCCGCACCGTTCACTGCTTGATTCTCGCAGTCGCAGATTTCCCTTCCACTGGTAACTTTTCTCACTGCTTGTCTTCTATCGCTGCTTAACTCAACAATTACAATGACTCGGAGGCCTGTCACACCTAGATATCGTTCGCCCTGGCCATCTGGAAGGTTCAACGCACCCCGAGTCGCGCTGAGAGAATGATGTCGGTAACCCAGAGCATTCTTCAAATAAACGAAGCATTCCTATCCGCCGAAGGTCAGGAGCGGTGAGACACCAAAGGGCTACCGCGGCAGGATGCCTTCACAACTCAAGGATTATCGCTACTTTGTCATTCAAAACATTCCATTGACTTGCTGCGCTTTTATAATCACTACTGTCCTTTTCCGTCCACTCGAGCGGGGTGGGTCAAGGTCAGCGGCGCAGACCAGCGACACGTAGCAATATAAATACAATTCCTCAGTATACATCGTAAAACGAAGTAACTTCTAAGTTTGCATAGCTTAAGTGCTGTGTGTTATTGCAGGTACACACTGCATTTCGAACACCGGTAGTGTTCCTTCAAGATTAATTGCAGTTTGAAAATATAGCGGAATAATTGCTGTAAGCTAAAACAACGTATTTATAAAATGGAAACTGATTTCGTAGACCACACAGTGTGAACGACCAAAAATACTAAAAAGGCTGCAATATTTGAGTTATTAGTGGATGGCGCAGCAAAGGTGAGATACTGCATGAGAACTCTTCTGCTAATTTCAAGCGTTAATACTAGAAATGTGACGCATCTTATCTCAAGACACAACAAATGGAGCCTTGGCCGCCTTTATCTGTAATATCCGGCTAAGCAACGCCCCTGACCTCAATCAAGACATTTCGCTGAACTGTTAGAAAGGAATGTGTGTGATAAGAAGTTAGATTCGTCAAACCAAAACGTTTAAAAACGAGGCAATGTCCTAACACCACAAACACAAACTTGATATATATATATATATATATATATATATATATATATATTATATAATAAAAAAAAAATATATATATCAATGCTACAATTTATATTCGCTTGGTGGGAAAAGTGCGTAACGTCACATCTTGTATTCTAGACTTCGAGAGACAGTCTTGATCACTTATGTGATATAGTTGCAGCAGTCTGCCATGCTTTCCTTTAAAAACTGGAGTTGTGTGATATCTACAGGAAGTTTACGTTGTTTAGTGATTCGGAACATGACGAACTGGAGAAAACGCTTCATTGACCGCTTCTGTTGAATGATTGCTGTGCATAGTTTTGCCATGGCATGTTAATTCATGGCCTGCTCATGCCATTCACACGAACATTCTGGCTTATTTGTGATAAAAGAAATTAAACAAGATTTAAATAAAGACATGACCACAGCAGGCAGTGGGTCCTACAGATTATTCTAGAAACTATTTTAACGAGGTTGTTCCCAGTTAAAGCTCTGTAAAGTAGTTGAAAAGTGTTTATATTTAAGAAAGATAGCTTAAAGTAATCACTGGCTGTGTCCACCGCCTCCCTCATGAACTTAAACCGCGAACCGAATTTCAATAAACTTTATGGTCAATATGTAGTATGTAGTAAGTGCATCAATCTTCTATAATTATCAATCAAGCCGGATGCTTATTTTTAAAATGGCGGCAATTCTATAATTTAGGACACTTGTGTTTCGGGAACCATGTGACCGATTTATACCAAATTAATTTTGATAGTGCATGGTGTAAGAATTGCATTTATAAAGATAATGTTGTTGGTCCTCAATTTTGGAAGACAGTACAGAATGAACAAATAAAGCTCTTAAGATATATATCCGGAACCACGACCGACTCCCTACTACTGTAGGCCATGTTACTTAATATATACAATTTAAATGATCCAGGCACTTATTTTCAAAATGTTGGCCGTATAAATATTTGATTTATTTGCTACAAGACTATACCGTTTGATCGATTTGACCAAACTTTTTATCCTGAAACTGTTACAAGCATCAAATGTGTTAACATAGAGCCTATTTATTTGCCATTGTGTACGATAGCACCACATGAAATATACAGACGTATTATGTCTGGAAACAATCGACAGATTCTTGCCAAATATAAGTCGAGTAATACTACAGTACGCCATGTAAACTGACATGTTTTAAGTGGCACATTTATTTTCAAAATAGCGGTACTAAATTTTTTAGCTTAGCATTATAATTCTACGAAGCTATGTGACCAATTTAAACTCAACTTTATATGCTGGCAGTAACTTTTACAATGATCAAATGTCTACCTTCAATATTTGATTTTGTAAAATAGAACAAATAAAGTTGACATATCTCCAGAAACACTGAAGATTACTACCATATTTCGCAGATAAGTAGTACTTCAGTGGGCCATGTAAACGGGCATTTTTCAAGCGGGTATTGACACTGATTTTGAAAATGGCGACGTTATAAATATTTTATCTTGGTATGCTA